>CM052191.1:11721276-11732428 GCA_028455805.1 Lasioglossum figueresi
TTCATGCAATATAAAAATTGTCAGCTTGTTATTTCTTTCCGTAATGATTTTAATACAGAAGAAATCATATATCGACGTCTTCACCTTTAAATTTTATCCAACAACTTTGAATTTCATCCAGTCAATTTTCCAAATAATAAAAACGAAAGTCAATGTGTAAATCAATATTTCTTAACAGAGAATACGAGGGTTCAGAATTATTTGGTGTTCGCGTGTTCACCTCATTCCTGTCGCCATGAGTCCAAGAAAGTATCGCAAAAAGTCCATTGTCGATGTGTTGGTGAAGCCGATAATGGCGGCGGATCCTTCCATTGAATTCCGGATAAAAATAGTCATTATTTCTCCGCGATTAAAGCCATGGAACGGATCGAAGCCAATTCAGCCGTGCACCGCTTAGTAATCTTGAGTAATTTATAGGCTACCGTGGTTTTAAATGAAATGGCGGTGGAAGGGGCGCGAAAACTGCCGACCGTTTGTGTGGAAACACCGGAGTATTACGATGCTGAACGTAATAACGTAAATACTTGATAACTAAACCCACTGGAAACCTTTTCTGCCATTCTTCTCGTCGAGATCGTAAATCAAAATTAATTCGATCAATCCTCCCTATTTTATTATCCTGATTCTCGAAACGTCACGACGGAGGACATTCTCGACCGAGACACGAAAATTCGGGGATTTTGGGGCCTAGTCTTATTTGCTTTTAAAGCAGTTCCTATCCGTCTTGTTTATGCACGGCGTATACTCCGAGGCTCATACGTATACGCTCCAGGACGCGCGTAATTATTTACTTATCGAATCTTCAAACGAAAATTGTCGCAGAGGCTGCTTTTCTGTTCGCCAATGCAAATTATACCGAGCGCAGGATTCAGGCTCGAGATTGCTATCCAAGAAGTATTCGTTGTTGTTTTTCCAACGTTTTCCGATCGTTTTCATTAATGTTGCATGCTTTATCGCTACAAAGAATAACAATCGTCGACAGGATTTTCGTGAAAAATAACTTTCGCGAAAGTATCGATCCATACACGTTTCAATGTTTTTCATCACTTCGGAACGCTCGGATTTATTGGCTGGAATCGTATGTAACGTATGCCACAGATGGATAGAATTTACTTTTCGGAGACGGGCTGTATCACGTGAACTAACAAATAAATAGAGACTGATCGGTTTCGATATATAGAAATATAATAAATTTGCTTTCACCGTGAAATGCTCCGGTCAAGACTCACTCGGATCAATTCAATTTTATTAGCGCAGATTTTATATTTCAAAATTATCGAAATTATAAAAATTCGTTTGTGGAGAACGATGGAATAAGTTTCTTTATCCAAGCATATATTATATTGAAAATTCCGTACAATCTCAGTGAACTTGGTGTTGCCATTTTCACAAGGCAACATTTACCAGATAATTTTAATGCACGGCAGATTCGGTGTTAAGCTCTGCTGGATCCAGTATTAATCTAGTTCGCGAGTCAACGGAGAAGCTTACGATTAGCTTCTCGATTTCGAAACCAGCAGCGTGCAGATCCTCAAAGGTTCAATCACGAATCATTTATCCATCGCTTCTCGGATCACAGCGTCAGTCGTTGCTCTCGGGCACGAGATAAGTGTGCGAATTAAATACACAAGTAGGGCTAATCCAGGAGTTCCGAATGCGTCCTGTTAGAACGCAGTTCTGCAGTTCTGCAGTTCACCGTTCCCAAAATTCACCATATCTCTCGACACTCGCGCGCCGTGTCAATTCACGTACCACAAACTTCTCGTTCCTGATACTGCCTGCTCGATTCTGCAGAGTACGAAACCGTGAACCGTCAACGCGAACCACGATTCTCTAGTATACCGTTCCGATAGAGCGCGTCCCACCGGTTATACCCGCTGCAGTATTGTAACATCGTGTCTGCGATCTGTCGGATTCGTGCGATCCTTCGCTTCGCCAAATTAACCCGTCGAGAACGAGGATTTTTTCGTCCGACCAGAAAAAGTATTTCGACACTGTACAGGGTGTTTCGTCTAAAACATGACACCTAAATATCTCCTCTATCTCTGAAAATACAAAAAATGGTTTCAAAAGACTAATCAGGAAGAATCGTTTTTTATGAATTGTAATTTTTCAATCGTTTTATCAAGGTCATTCGTGTTTTTTTTACATATATACACACATTTTTTGTTGTTGTATGTTATAGCAAACATTATTGCGCATTCATCCATGTTTAATAGCACGACCTTGAAATGACCGTGAACTCTAAAATTTGATAATTAACGCAAAACTTACTTTCAGCGACATTTCAGATTTCAACGGTAACAGAAATTCGACCATGTATTATCGCGATCCAAGCCGATTCTCGGTTCTGTGCTGTCTTAGAAAATGACAGAAGTGAAATTATATCGTCGAAATTGTATCGTGTTCAGCTAAATTTTAATCAGAAAAATGCCACAAATAAGTTGTTCAATGTCCCATAAAAAAATAATGAAAAATATAGAAGTTTTGCAATTGGATCAGTCGTGGTTCACACCGATATACCCTACCCGGTATCTCAGATAGCGACTTTACCGTATTTCGGTTTCTATAAAGGTTATGAAGGTACAACCAGATCCTTGGTTTGGACTTTACGCGTTTATGGCATCTGAGAATGTTCGAAGAATGCTGGAATGTAAAATTCGATAGAATTTGATACGATTTTGATTTATTCCAGATCTACAGAGGCTACTATCGCTGAAAATAAGATTCGATTGAATTCCACTTTCTTCGAATTTACGTAGAAAAATTGAAAATTGCATGAACATCCGCGGTCCAGTGATAATTCGTGGGCTTCCAAACGGAGATTTCACGTGCGACAACCTATGCAAACCCAGTAACTCCGAGGGTTGAACCGACGAGAAACGAAATAAACAGAATACGTTCATTTCGCGAGCCAACCCCCCAGGAAGGACAAACGCGCGATTCGCGAGGAGGCTGTACAAAACAACCGGAGACACGGGGCTAACAAATTGACTAACTTTATCCCTTTGGCTACAGGTCATAGGGGAAACTGCATAACTCGGTCGCCGCTGTACGACGGAAACTGTTCCGGAATCGTAGGACCTCGAGGAGCCGAGCAAGATGCGTGGGACACTCGGCTCCGAGCTATCGATTTCGACGCGTACAATGCCTTTAATCGCCTTATCAACTACATTGCGCGAGAGAGAAACCACAGGGCAGATTGCGTCCCTCTATAGCCGACATGATGTAATTAGGCCGCACTCATGGCGCCGCGTAATTTTCCCCGGGCGAGAAATAGGTCAAAACCTGGCGATCCCATACCGGTCGCGTCGCGGGACATTAGTATTCCGACACGGACTTCAAACCCATACACACGTGCGATGCAATTTTCTGTCTACGACTCTGAATTACCGACGCAGAAGTGATTCTCTTCCTCCGCTGCAGCGTTCCACGACCTTTTTGCATTGTAGTCGAACCTGAGATTGTAACGCTACTGTGGCCCGAACTTTCATAATGTTATTTCTTTGATCCCCGATATTTGTCGCTGTTGTTAGTTAACCTTTATAGGGTTGAAGTGCGAATGGTGTACGAGGTGTTATCAAAAAATAAGGTGACTTTTTGAATTTCGCGGGATACCTACAGTCGATTTTCGTTTTCTTTGTTTTCTTATGCTGGTACACTCGTCCCGAACATATGCTCACAGTTTCAGCTATATAGCATTTTTTGTTTGTTCGTGAGAAGCATAAAGGTAAGATCAAAGAATTTGCATGAAATTTTTTGTGTAAAAAATGGAATTAAGTGCTCGAAAACACTTGAAATGTTAACAGTGGCATACGGTGAGTGTACTCTGAGTAAAAGAAAATGTTTATAAGTGGTACAAGCTCTTCCAAGAAGGCCGCCCCACGAAGAATTGTAAAATAACGATCGCCAACGAATTGCAAAAAGAAAGCAGATCGAAACGAGCGCCCGCGACAAACACGTCAGTCGTTAACCTTTGGATATCCGTGTGGCCAAATACGTTAATAAACCTGCTTTTCCGTTACGGTTTTTCCTTGCACCTTTGAACAAGCTCGACAATACATTTTTTTGGGGAAATTCAAGATCGACATGTAAGTCGATTTGGATACGAGTTGAACTTCGTCTGAGGAAACTAGTAACTTCTAACTTTTTTTGGCACGATCCTGCAGATTTTGACGAGAAATTTCGGAAAGTCAAAGTTTTCATTTTAGGAATCCACTGGATCAAAAGTTATGCGTGTTTAAAGTCAGGATGTATATAGGTGGCACCAGGACATGTTCTATATTTTTCGAAGTTCCTCAATATGAACTTGGCTACAACCCTTCGCGTTAATCTTTGATGAAACAAGCCCGCACGCGATGCCCGTTGTTATGAAATTTTCACGGTGGAACAGCGTTACAAGTTGATATTATCCGCGACTGTGCACACTCGCTTTAAGCCGAAGATTCAATTATAATTTACGATTTCCGTTGTTGTAGCGATAAAGGGCGAACCGAAGATTAATGTTGTCCGATCCGTGGAACGATACAGAGGAAGAAGATCAGCTCGTGATCAATTTCTGTCGAAAGTTCGGAAGTTAAGCATGATCTATGAATCGCGAACGAAGTTAAAGAGAATCGGCCCGTCAGTAAATTATGGCCGTGCCCGGCCGCGGTTATTAATCACTGCCCGGGGCTGTGACATTAAAAAAATCATATTCGGGTCGTTTATTCAAAACTGAACCCGTTCGAAATCCCACGCGTGTTCTTCTTTTTTCTGTCTTTAATCCACGGAATATCCAATTTTTTCTAATTTCCGGTCGTCAGCAAATGTTTTCCGATTAAAACGATGGAAGATTCGCGTCGACGTGTAAGACTTTTTCAAACAATCAGCGCGCCTCGGAGGTCACGCACCCTTCTAATGAATTCCCTGCAAACAGCTTTTCTTTAATCCGATTCACCCTAATTTATTTCCGCCAGTTTTCTGCTACTTGATTTAATCTCGTTCGATCCGTTTCTTTCAATTTCCGCCCTCCCTTATCACCATTCGCCGTCATTTATCTCTGCGAAGTCATTTTCTTTCTGCCGTGGAAACTCGGTCGGGACTTAATACGATCCTCGAATTATGAATCACCGTGTTCCGGTGGCATGGTTCGTAGGGACTCTGCGTGACAGCAGATTTACGGAGCACTCGCAGTGACATTTTTTGTATTAGACGTATTAATTGCGTAGACCAAAGTATAAAAATCATTTCTCAAAAACTTTGCAAAACAATTTCGAGTGATTCAGACGTCCTCCGACTTTTTAAAACATTTCTGCGACTCGATTCGCTATGGACTCGAAGATTGAAGCCCCTTTAAGACGAGCTCGTAAAACTTCCTGTGAGAATTTTTATTGTCGTTTTATTGCGCTTTAAAAACGAAACGTGATACCGGCATCAGCATAATCCAAAGCACCCCGTGAGGATCCCAATTTGTATCAGTGGATTTTTCCTAAAATCCAACACGCTTTTGCATAAAACATGCCTGTATAAATACACCCTAGAGTACACAGAACACGTACACGCGAAGTACAATGTACCTTGTTTTAAGGTCGACGACGCATTTTCCATTCAAAGTGCAATAAAACGGCAACAAAAGATCGCACATGAAATTTTATGGGGTCGTTGGGTAGGAGAGACTTCAATCTTCGAAATCATGGTGACTCGAACAGGCAAACAGAATTAAGAACTCTCTAGCGATTAAGGAGATTGACTTTTTATATAGAATTTTATAAAGAATATTGAACTTTCTAGAGATTAAGGAGATTGACATTTTATCCTCATTATTGTTAATACTTTTATTTTATTGCGGTCGAACAGCCAAAAGAATTTTGAACTTTCTAGAGATTAAGGAAATGGATATTTTATCCTGATTATTGTCAATACTTTTATTTTACTGCGTTCGAATAGCAAAAAGAATTTCGAACTCTCTAGAGATTAAGAGATTGACATTTTATCCCGATTATTGTTAATACTTTTATTTTACTGCGTTCGAACAGCAAAAAGAATTTTGAACTCTCTAGAGATTAAGAGATTGACATTTTATCTCGATTATTGTTAATACTTTTATTTTATTGCGTTCGAACAGCAAAAAGAATTTAGAACTCTCTAGAGATTAAGAAGATTGCCATTTTATCCTCATTATTGTTAATACTTTTATTTTATTGCGATCGAACAGTAAAAAAAATTTTTAACTCTAGAGATTAAGGAGATTGGCATTTTATCCTCATTATTGTTAACACTTTTATTTTATTGCGGTAGATCAGCAAAAAGAATTTTGAACTTTCTAGAGATTAAGGAGATTGATATATTATCCTCATTATTGTTAATACTTCTATTTTATTGCGTTCTAGCGTGCTCTAGTTGCAAACGCATAAAAACCCGCAGACTTGACGGCCCGGTGCCGCTGTTCGCATATTTATTGTTTTGTTGCTCGAGATTGCAGCAGGCGAAATTTATGGCACGGAACAACGGTAAAGTGTTGCAAACCTACCAACAGTATATATAACGTGTTAAAGCTTAGATCGGTGACACGTTGTGCGCTATCCGAGCATGTGCATACGCTCCATGGATCACAAACCTGCCTACACAAAAAATAACAAACAAAAAAAGATAAATAAACGATCGTGTATAGTCGAACGTCAAACAGTATTAATTAGAATCGCGGAAAAAAGGAAATCAACGTTAAAAACATCCATCTTTCATAGATGTGAAGTGAAATTAAACGTTTTATAGAACAATATTTTTCCGTAAATATTTGCGGCGTGTTTCATCGACAGCTTCAATATTCATGAATTAAACTAATTTTAATGAAGCCACGGCGAAAGAGGACGGTGGAATGTTTCGGCGATAATAAATGCAATGCTGCTTGTGTTTTTAATTTCGGCAAACGCGATGGTATAAAATATTTATCAATAGGAAACCGTGCGTTCGCCCTTGTTTAATTAAAAAGACAATTATTTTATCATGACTTTGCGATTGATGTACATATTTGGCTAATGAATATTTCAAAATGAATATTTTCACTATTCTTTTTAAATTAACGTTCATTTGATCCTTCGTGGCACGCTGCATCGTCAAAAATATTTTCAAGCCAAAGGTGCGCAGTTTGCGGTAACCGCGATGGTAGAAACAAGATTATCAAATTTCAGATCGAAATATATTTGTTCCAAAATCTACCATAAGTCAAAATGCACGAAAGTACAAACAGCAATGCTGCAGGATCGTGAACGGCGATTGTTGTCTGCTCTACTCGAAGATAGAGATCTTTAATTCCGGTAAAAGGCAAGATAATACCTTCGATAATACATTACATCGCATCAAGTACCTGTATAGTGTGCGGCAGGACAATACGGATCGTAGTTCTAGTATTAAGTAAGGATCACTATAGCACGTGTAGCAGCACATGAAATGCCCTGATCTATATCAATCCGTAACTACTGCATGGGATTGCCGCATACGCAGCGCAGCCTGATTCCGACCGAAATTGTCGATAAACAATATCACATAATGTAAGTGGAATATCAATACGAGGCACTATAGCAAGAAATTATGATAATTTCACTGTGCCAGTCATGGCCAATAAATTGCGGAGTGTTGCGACCGATAAATATAATCTTCGTTATCCGAACCGATTCAAGCGGAAGCAGTTGATCACTCAGAAAAACTAAGATATACAATCATCTAATCCTTTGCACTTTGATTGTTTAAATTTTATGGATATGAAATTGGTGTAATACCTGATACGATAGTAATTGATCAGATACCGACATATTTAATAATGTGAACAATATTTTGAACAATGTTACGGCAATTTTTAGAGTCACCATTCGAGTGCTAGGAGTTAACAATGGGTTAACAATGGTCAGACTCGGTCGTTGTAAACTTTTACAGTATTTACCGACCGGTAGGGGATGTTTTATCGCCGCAACAAATTTTTCAAAAGTAAATTCCGGATTCCCGATTCCGTTCAAGCCCGACACGCGATTGTTTTGAAATCTGTATTCGATCTGCGAGGTTCTCCGCGATTACCCTCTTGAATAAATGATACCTCGACGGGCGATGTAAGAGTGGCTGGCCGAAAATCGTAGGAGCGGGTCTTGTACACGCTCGATGTTAAAGAAAGATGCGCCACACCTGTTTTCGTAGATTAGAATAATTTATCGCGCTTCTGTTGCGCGTTTCTCGCATGCAACCGGGTCTCTGGGAACCTCTTACCGAGCCCGAGGAACGAATTGCGAGTAAGCTATCGTAATAGGGAATAAATAGCTGCTCTCTGGGAGCCCAGTCGCCAGGATCAAAAAGTTCCTGGCATTTCTCACGCATCTCGCTCGCCGCGGCGAACTTCTTCGAATTATATACGGCACGGGCACGAACGTGGAAAAGAGACGAAACTCTGTGTCTCGCCCCGCCGTCGTAACACCAAGTAGATCGCGAGTTAAAGTTACGATCTCGGATGCGAAAAGCCTGTCTTTCCTTTTCGTTTACCTCGACTTCCTCGCGTGTCTCGCGTTAAGTTGTAATAACGACGCTTGTTACCGCTGGGAAAAAATATTTTGCGGACTCGGGTGGATCGAGGAAAGCACAAATTCTACATAAATAGAAGAAAATCGGATTTGTTAAACGTTACAGTCTATTTACAACGATGCACGCGAGAGGAAACGAATTGAAAATGCTAATTATTTTTAGAAATAGACGGAATTATATCCCGAGGAACCGATTACTCAAACTATATTTGTAAATTCATGGGAACGATAAATTCTACATAAATAGTAGAAAATCGGATTTGTTAAACGTTACAGTCTATTTACAACGATGCACGCGAGAGGAAACGAATTGAAAATATTAATTATTTTTCGAAATAGACGGAAATATATGTTCCGAATCGAATCGATACCGAGCTGGAAGAAATAGAAAAAAATAAATCTTTCATGTTCGACTCTGCAGCCAATATTATCAGCCAATCCCGAGGAACCGAATACTCTAATTATATTTGGAAATTCATGAGAAAGGAAAATCCAGAGAATGTACGAAGTTGTAATAAGTTTAGAAAGTTAAATTGATATGAAATCTGGAATACTTGAACAGCAAATTTGCTGCTGACATAACTATTTTTCGTTAGGAACGAAGACAACAGAGATTGGATGCAAGACGCGATGTTTCATAGAAGAGAATGAATCCCGCGTCTGAAGGAACTGAAGGAGAAACGAATCTTCTACTTTTGATCCTCTTTCCAATCTTATCCTCCAATCTGGGGAAAGCTAATGGCCTAATTATTTTCAGAAATGGACGGAGTCTTTATCGCGAGGTGAAGACACGACATTTAAACGAAATAGATCGATAGCACGTTCGAAACGGTTAACGCAGGATTGAAAAGCTAAAGGCTACATTTTTGTATCGTGCGTTCCGATTGTAATAAGCCAAGTGTTCGTTTTAAACACGAGCAAAGTGAGTTCTTTATCGTGAGGTGAAGACGCGAAATTTAAACGAAATAGATCGATTTCACGTTCGAAACGGTTAACGCAGGATTGAAAAGCTAACGGCTAAATTGTTGTATTTTACGTTCCAATTGTAATAAGCCAAGTGTTCGTTTTAAACACGAGCAAAGTGAGTTCTTTATCGCGAGGTGAAGACGCGACATTTAAACGAAATAGATCGATAGCACGTTCGACAGGGTTAACGCAACATTGAAAAGCTAACGGCTAAATTTTTGTATCGTGCGTTCCAATTGTAATAAGCCTAGCGTTCGTTTTAAACACGAGCAAAGTGAGTTCTTTATCGCGAGGTGAAGACGCGACATTTAAATGAAATAGATCGATAGCACGTTCGAAACGGTTAACGCAGAATTGAAAAGCTAACGGCTAAATGTTTGTATCGTGCGTTCCAATTGTAATAAGCCAAGCGTTCGTTTTAAACACGAGCAAAGTGAGTAATGGAGACGTCCCGAAGCAAAGACTCGATGTTTCATGGGACCGAATCGATACGAAGCCGGGGAGGGGCTGAAGGAGAAACGAATCTTCCACTTTTGACCCTCTTTCGAAACTTCTGCTCTCGACTCGGGGAAGCTTCAACGAAATGTCCGGATAATGAATATACCGGAGGCCCAGGCCGTAGCAGTGAAACTTCCACCGAGATTATTTTAGTCTGTCGATCGAGATGCCGATAAAGAAACGCTTATCATCGTCGAGTGAATCACTTTTCCGCGGTGTCTGTACTCGATGGTACACCGGAGGGAATGGAGATTGCATGCATGCATATCTACCAACACACACATATACACAACAATACACTTACCGTGAACATCCAGTTTGATGTCGACGGTGAGGGGTTCGGTGAGCGCTGTACTGTTGACTTTACACGTGAAAGTTGCACCCAGCTCCTCGCGCGTGATTTGCATCTGCAGCAGGCTACTGCCCGTACCTATCCCGTTGTCACCGATCGTCGTCGAGTTGGTTGCTGGAACACACCCGTGCAGACGTGTTTAGATGTGTTTTTAGATCGAATTTCGTGATGGGTACGTGCCATGGGTACATCGCCCACGGAAATTCCCAACGATTTTTGCTGGTCACCCGAGGTGTTCTACCTGACACAGCCTGCACGTTATATGCTCTGTCATTCATCCGCCATTGCCGCGTGCTACCCACGATCGGACATACGCAATTTAATTTTCACTGTGGGGGACACTTGCCGAATTCATCAACGAAATTTTTTCCCCGCCGATTGTTACGCGTTTTTCTATATTTCTTTGTACTTTGTCTGCCAACCGATGCAGCTTTTTGTTCTCTATAAAGAAAAAGGTATGCCACACGAACTATGTTAATCTGGCGTGTGGAATCGTCGACGGATTTTTATGCATTTACAGCATTCACACTTTTTTGAGATACAAGAATACACGTCAAGGATTTATCAAGGTCAACTTTGATTTTTTAATGAGACCGAACGTGTCTTCATGCACCGATCGATGCAAAAAAAGTATGTTAGTTCAACTCCATTAATCTAGTATGAATTCGTCGACGGATTTTTGTGCTTTTACAACATTTACGCAATCTTGAAGTACAAGAACATGCGTCAAGAACTTATAAAGGTCGACTTTGATCTTCTTTAATGGATCTGAATATTTCTTTGTGCATCAATG
>CM052191.1:11751301-11766802 GCA_028455805.1 Lasioglossum figueresi
CTGTTCTGACGAAATACATGTATTAATTTTAAAAATTGTGACGTTCGCACACCCCCACTATTAGTCAAATAACTATTTGTTCGTGTAACAGTTCGCTTTCGACGGGGCTTAATCGACGAACCGAATTTCGTCGGAGAAACTACAGTTTTCATTTGGAAGCTCAATTCTCGACAAACGATTAAAAATTTGCAGCCAAACGAATTGGACAATGGACGTGGCACCGGACATCGATGGACGATCGAAACTCGATCGTTGCGAGAACATTAAACACGCTGCGCAAGAAAGACTTCTATCACGCGGTCATTAGTTATCCTTAATCTAGGCAGGGATCAGTATAAGAAACAAAGTGCATTCACTGTCTAAAATAGATGCAAAGTGAAGTAGAGTAATTTTAGCGTATCGCTTTTCTAACGAGAGTTCTGGAACCTGGAACGAACTCTTTTTTTCGGAAAGTTTTAAAGACACTGAAAATGTCGGGGACGTTAATTACCCGCTTCCGAGAAACTAGGCCGGTAATAGGTAGCGTGGGGTCGGCAATTAGAGAGATAGAACACGACGAAGAACGTTCGAAATTAGCCTGCAACGAATTAATCTGAAGTATAGGGAACTGTTCGTGAATTCAGTGGAATTACGACACTCTTATTACAATGTTGATCAGAGACAGTTTTAACGTACATTACTCTGTACCAGTAACTTCGTTATTATTGTAAATCGTAAGCGATAAGCTAATTAAAAAATCATTTCCACCGAAATTATTTGTTTGAATGTTCAAGGGATCGATCGGTTCAGTGAACATTCAGCTAGCTTTGATGCGCTTTGAATTACAGCAAGCTTTACTTGTTACGCAGGTTATAATAGTTGCCGTACGACTGACAGCCGCGTGTAAACGCATGATCAAAGCTAACCAGATTACGATATCATCTGTTAATAGGTTAATGTTAAGATAATACTCGCAGTGGTAATAGAGGGTGAATTATGCTCGTTGAATATGTGACTAGAGGAACGTAATTTGTGTAAATTAGATTAACTGGAATGCTGATTAGCGTCCCGACGAAACGGACTGCTATCCACTTTCCGTCAACGTTTTGTAAGAACAGAGAATTATTTTGTATCGATAGAAAGCTAGTTACTCTGGGAAATGCTGGAAAATAATTTGGAAAGAATTCCTAGGGAAACCGATTCGCGATTTACGTGTTGGAACTTCTCGATTAATAATAATGGACGTTACGTCTCGTCAACCGATATACGTGAAAGGCAAATACGACGCAATGTTTAATAAATAGTATCAATTTGATTAACGTCGATATGGAATTACAATAAAGCGCAAATAGGAAGCGTGCACCGAAGATTAATGGCGGTCATACTTTTATGCATGATTTTAGGCATTAGCATTCTTGTTCGTGTTTCTTTTTGAGAATTTTAAAATCATTGAGGTCAACGGAGGAATATTCTACATTGTACCATGAACCAGTCGACGAATTTCCCTACCATGCTAAGCACTTTGGTCTTATCTTTCGCGTCAACTTGAGCGTTGCTTTCGGGAGTAGAATTTTCCGACAGCTGTCGCTTCTATTTTCTGGAACATAACTCACGGAAGTCAACTCTCAAGCGGACTCAGCCTTAAGAATTACCGTTGATGTCGCGCTCGATATTATTTTAAGAATTTCAATGTGTACGTGATAGTATTTCAAGCGGCAGCATTTTTAATCTGCGACCAGGTTTTATTGTATTAAATGTAACGGTATCGCGATAGAAATTCTTCCGCGAGCCAGCGATATACAATTTATCGATTGGCATCGATTAAAATATGCTTTTAAATCTCTTTTTTTTTAAATACTCTGCACCGGGTTACTGGAAAAGTAATATTTTCCGATGGGTAAATAAATTCACCGCGACGATGTCGTTTTATTTAATCGATTCTATCGGGTCTATAGTTTATTATAAAATAGTCGTTGATATCGTTCAGGAAATTGGTAAAAATTTCGAATTTGCATACAATTCGGAATCCACCGAGGACGGTGCTGTCGTTGCAATTCGAAAGGAAGCGAAAAGATGTTGGCCAGTTTGAAAAATTCTGTCTTTACCAGTGGTAGCAGGAATCCAGGCAGCATCGCTAAGGACTCGATAGATTTAATGGGCACCGTGGCAAAGAAGTTCGCAGAAGTTTCGTTTAAATGCGAGTTCAATGCACTCGAGGAAACGGGCCGGATATCAAACTTATCGTTTATAACCGTGCAGCGTTTGTTCCTTTCTTCTCGGATGGATCCTTTCTCAACGTGCGAGAGAGAGAGAGAGAGAGAGAGAGGGAAAGGCAGATTCATGTCGGAATTCATAAGAAATAGTACAGAGAGATCGCGCGCTAGGCAAATACGTTCTCGGTCTGGGTAGTCGTAAGTTCCAGGCAATTTTCTTCTTTGCTGTAATCACTTCTACCATCGCGCCTTTGAACGACAGGGGGAGACGCCGAGGCGATGAGAAACGCGGAAAATAAGGGAAACGAACGCCCGGACGATGAAGACGTGTACAGAAGCAGCCAAGATAGCGGAGAAAAGAATAAGATAAGCGGAACTGCCGCTAAATAGAGAGGAAGGGAACGAAACGGGCGGACGTGTAAGTAAATTGAGGACACGGGAATTAGGGGACACGGAGTATGACGTATGATGATGCCCTCGCCGAAGACAAGAGGGCGGACCAAGACCTCTCGGAAAATGAGACTCCAGAGGGATGGAAACCTGCGAAGAATATGCTGTTTTTGGGAATTTACCTAAATTACCAGTATAAAGACGAAACCCTTTACAGGGTCTTTATTTTTAGAAGTTACTTTATGCATTTATAGCAAAATTGAGCGGATGAAATTCAAATTAATTAAGGGAAGAAGTAACATTCAGTTTAGTTTCTATTTCTTGCAATCGATGCAGACAATTTTTATTTTGCATAAAGATCTGCAGTCCAGTTATAATTTCGCACATAATTATAAAAGTGGTCTAAGCGATCTCCTGCTGAAGTGATTTCCTGCTTCGAGATGTTTAAAGGAAAAGGATATTAACGCTAAACGAAATATCATTTTCGACGTTATCGTGAAACTTACATTGAATTAATTTGTGATGCGAAGCAACTGATAAACTTATTTTTTTTTTTTGAAACTTTGAGTTAGACCAGTTTCATAATTACAGGAACAATTTAGTGTATCTTTAATTCCGTGAACGTGTGAAGCTGTCGGCAACTCGGTGCGGAGTTGGCGGTGAGAAAATAGTCTCTGTCGAACGATGAGAAAACAGTTCCCGGCGAAAGGGGTAAGCCGACAGAAGGCAGCCGATTAAATCGAAAGTCGGCGAATGAGAAAAGTTCGGGAAGAGCCGTCGGATGTGACGATAAAAGTTCGAAAATGTAAATGAACATAAAGCATTCCGCTATTCTTTCCTTTCTTGCCAGGCAATCCCGCGGCGCCGGCTGATAAGTGTTCATCCGAAACCGCGCTGACGTTTTCAATTATACCGAGCCCACCATTATCGAACCGCGCCGGGAATTTTTATCGGGCACGTATAACTCAACGACAACCGAGGGGTAGACCGCGAGGAATTGTCAATGGGCCGCGGGGAAAATCGAACAAATACGATAATAAAGTTCTCACTTGCATCGAGCGCACCTCCGGCATTTTGCTGGGATAATTTCGGGAAAGATTCCCGAACTTTCTTATTTCTACGCTTGAATTCGACGCATTCGTCGTTTGACGGTAAATTGATAAAATTGGAAAATATGTTTCGAATACGAACGTCAGGATCTTAATTGCTCCCATTAAGAATTTCACTTAACCCAGACCAAGATTAAAGACCAAGATTAAAGATTAAAGAGCGCCACGAAAATACCCGGAGATCCAATAAACGAAAATTTGCAGCTTAATCGTTCCACTCTCTTCGTTCGTTCTTTTTGTTCCGAGGTTTATTCCTTTTCATTTCTCGAGCGTCGACTGCAAAATTAAATTTGTTAATATTCCTACGGGCTTAACGCATAGCATAATCGTGGCGTTCTCTTGATAATATAGCCTTTGGAAATTTTCGGAATACCACGGTAAAGCATGAGCAGAATTAATAATCCCGTTTGCTCCGTTTGTTTGCTGGATATTAGGCTAACCTTTCGTGCCACGGAAATTTGGTATTCATCCGGTTTATGCGAGGAGCGTATTAAGTACTCGAATCCTGAAACTATGTCTCTTTTTAAGCGTATATTCGAAGACAATCGTTTTTGTGAAAAAGAGGTAGGATATTACGTCACCGCGTTAGTCGTTCTCTAAAGGGAGATCGCATCGAAATAACAACACTTTTGAAAGAAGTTTCCTCTTCTTACGCGCGTTCTTTGCTCCCGCAATCGAGGTCATCCTCATGAAAAGAACACACGCCTGGAAACACGACTTTCTTGCTTCGGGATCTCGTGGGGTCACCGTTTCAAAGGATATCTTACAAACGTTGTAATTATGAAACTATCCGTCAAAATGAAACGGATATCAAGGGAAACGCGGAAAAATGAACGAATGGACCGACCAACGACGCTCCCGGGCTTCCTTTGCTTTTGTGTTTCCACTCCGCTCCGCGATCAACCTGCTGAATAATCTCGTTTTCTAGTAAAACCACGCTTTCTAATTTATCAGCGGGTCTTTGTGCGAAATAAACATTTGCAATCTTCGGCGAACGGGAGCCGAACAGGCCGTTCATCCGTTTACCATTTTAATCAGTTGGTCCTAACACAGCGATGTTTATTCAATCATTTATTGTATCTCTTGATTCTTAACCATCGTCTTGATGCGATCAATGGACCGTGGGTCTTGACGCATTTGTGAAGAAATCAGAAAGAAATTAGAACGTAACAAAGTCATCAAGGGATTAAATGAATTTTTATTTCGTTCCCGCTTTACGAATATTGTTATCGCCTAGCGATCGAGTGTAATTGTACGCGAGGAACGACAAACTAGAATTATATTTCGGTTTAAAGGAAGTTAATAGCATGCCTAAGGTAGATGTTCTCTCTATAAGCTATTTAGGGGTGTAGTCTTTCGTAAATAAGTTTTCTCAATATAAAACACATCGGGAAATAAATAAACTAAAGATGAAATTTTAAGAAGTGTCAGTTGCAGCTTACGAATAAACGGAAATATCTTTAACTTTATCAATTTGAAGTTAGAAAACTACAAATTGTTATACCTGTTGCGGACAGAATGGCGTTTGGGTGTTATTTTTGTAGTTTCTACGTTGTTGTATTGGCGTTAGAGTAAATAATGCGTTAGTTTACTAGTTATAAATGACGATTGTACAAGAGAGCGAGAGTATGTTATGTTCACGAGTCTCCTGAAGTGAGGATTCCCGCTGGCATCGCGAAACATGTGTTGAACAACCGTATGGTTGGAAACTACATGTATAAGCCGCGTGGTAAGGTCGCTGATAGCAGCGATCGGGGCACGTTTATGGCCCAATAGATAAGAACATGCGTGGAGACATCAAGAAGTCATGGTGCAATCAGGAGCAATGCGAGGAGTGGGATCCTGTCTGCACCTATTCTTGGATATTATCGTGTTCAGTGTTTCTTGAGTGGAAGAGCGAAACAAAACAAACTCTCCTCGCGATCTCTTTTCTAGGCTCGAAATTTGTAATAGCGTTTTCTCGAATAAATAACGTCCATAAAACCTTCGCTTACGACCCGGCGTTTCTATCCTGCGTTGAGACTCAACGATACCATTATTCAATTTAACAATTCATATAAATAGAAATGTAAATGTTCGTTCGTTCAAAATCTTGAATCTCCGAAAGTTCTTCACCGATTGCTTTGGACAAATTGTCCTTGCGACCGAAACTCGAATCGTTGATTTAACCACTAAATACAAATGGAATTATGTCGTGTTCGGTCTATATATTAATCAGAAAAATGCCAGAAATACGATAGTAAAATTTCATTGAAAAAACAATGAAAATTAAGATATTTGAACATTTCGATTTATTCGAGTCTATGCGTGGCGTTTACACCGATATACCAGTGGAATGAGCAGACACTGGACTTAGAACCCGGTGTTGTCTCCGGACAGTAAACCCGACTTTCCTGTATTCCTAAACTGTCTAACTTCGTGCGTGTATTACAACTAGAACTGCTATTGTACTCGACTGTTTTTTTTAATTTTCGTGGTCGACGGACATTTAGAAATCAATATCAATTGAATAAAATTAAATATCTAAATTAGAAAGTTGTTTTATTTGCAAAATGTCGCGTGCTTCTTCAATCGAGCCCATTGCGCGTCGCAAAGACGGATGGGGGAAAAAGGTAGCGAAATATGTGGATGTACTTTACCTGGCGGCGATATCGTCGTTGCCGTGCGTTGTCCCGCCTTGCTCGCTGAAAATGATGATACGCGTTGCGTCACGATACCATTTGATGCTGTGCAGCCCGTTGCATTGGGGCGATTTCAGAGCGCACGGCAGCAGCACCTCTGTCCCGAGTTCAGCGCGTTTCTCGCTCTTCAGCCACGGCTCGTTGCTCCCTGAAACAAACGTACGCAAACGCCGTGAATTGCGCGCCGTTCGTTCGTTTGTTTGCTTGTTTACAGAAAGGATAACGTTCCAGCGAAACGAAATCATTTTACTCGGCGCGCCCCGCGCGAACGTGACCGTTCCGTAGACAGTTCGGTTACAATCCTCCAGCGAGTTGTTCAATCATCGATCCCTCGTTCTGCTAAGAACGCTAAACAAACAGTCCGACCGAGGAGCTTGCCTATTTAGCAAAAACTGCCCCGCGAGCATACCCGACACGTAAGAGCACGTAATTGTCAAACATTGTCGAATATTCAACCCCCGTAAATGCTTGGAAAAAAATTTCAATATGTACTGAGAAAATTATCAATCTTTACTCTAACCCTTTGCATATCGTTATTCGAAACAGTTTTTAAATGATGAAAATCTTCTGTGTTCTAGAAATTCCACAACATTTAAATGTCGCACGAGAAAACGGGTTTTTCATGCGAATAGTGTAAAAAAGATTGTATGGAATCAAAAATTAAAGATCTCTTAAAGATCTTCTCCAGGTTGAAAGATATGTCTTGAGTTCGGAATTAAAATTGCCTCGAGTCCAAAGGGTTGAAGACTACGCGTAGAGAAATCGACGTTATAAACAAATAAAGAGCTCTCACGCGAATTTACTGCAAACTATGAATCGGTGTAGCGCGCGCTACGATAATTTGAATGCTCCGCTGGCTCGCGCGGGAATTGCTATAGAATTATTAGGCTGTCCCAAAAGTTCGTTTCGTTTTCGATTAACGGCACGGTTAAATAAACGAAAATTTTGGTGACAATATAGACCATCGACGAAGGGATGAAATTCAAAGTATCATCCAGAGAATTAATAGGCCGCGATCGATCGCCGAGCAGTAGTTGAAACGTAACACGTTTACGAATGTTTATGAAACGTCCGGATAGAGTGTCAATTCTCTCGATGACCCAGGACACATTTCGCGAGATGACAGAGAGCACGGTAGCGTTTCAATATTTCTTTCGTATCGTCGCTAAAGCTATAAATATAGTACTTTTTACACAGATACGAAATGATAAATCGCGCTCGCAAAACGCGGCGTTGCCGTACGCAGCCAGGATATTTTTCGTTGTTATTTTAATCTGAAATCGCGCCGCGAAATTTACAACAACCTATACACGCGTCGCTTTAATTTCATGTTTCGAGCGCGATCAGTCGCGCCCTGTGATAAACAGTTTGTTTCGCGAGTGATAAAGGAAAACGATACCCTGGCCTAGCACGAACGTTACGAAAGAAATAAATCAAACGATTATGGTTCGTCTGAGAGTACACATAAATACATAGATATACATATTTTTTCACACCTGCTGTCCGCGAAGTTATTGCCCGTTATCTAAATATTAATTAGTGGCCCAGGTAAACTATGAAAGCCAAGTCCGCTCTAATCTACATGCACGCTCCTGATACCATGTTGTGAACGCGGCAGTAAATTTCCCAGTCACAACTTATGATAAACAAGAGCATAATTCTTGGTTAATTCTCGCGCAAAACTCCGCGTAGTCAAGAGAGGGCGTGCGGAACTTTGCGAAACTGGAAGCGCCTTGGAAATTGACGACTTAAGGTGATTTATTAGCGGTTTCTGTGACACAGGGAATTTCATTCGTCGCTGCTCGAACTTCCCGTTAGCCTAACGAACGCATTTACGGAAAAACAAACGGACGTCTAAACATTCGAATCGCCATCGAAACCTATGAGGCAGGCAGAAAAAAATTTTTTAATTACCCGCCTGTAGCATTTACGATCTCAGAACTTTAAATTTAGAGTCTCAAGCAGGAACAAAGGTGTCGACCGCACTAATTATATTATCCTATAAAAATTTACATAACCAATTATACAGAAAGTCGAGTGCGAGTAATCGAAGGTCAAACAGCGCATTTTGCGTATTCAAAAAATGGTGGAAATAAAAAGTAAATGCAGTGGAGGGGATATTCGTCTTTCTTAGATCGTACAGTCCCCGTACAAAGTATACAGGAACTCGACAGTGTTGTTATATTATTTTCAACCTAAAATAATATTTAAAATTTAAAATTTACGCAATGATCCGCTGTCTAGCAATGACTAAACATTGAGATTGGTTTCGAAATCGCGAATCGTTTCGCCGTTGAGAGGAAGAAAGATTATATTCCGCCAGTTGGATTTTTGCAACGGATCAAAACAAGTACACAAAGATAGGATATTCGTTTACGTAGCGCCGGTTGGAAAACATATTTCCCTGCATGGAATTCTGTTTTATGCACCTCATCCGTTTCCTCAATTTTCCGAGCGTCGTCGTGCCAACTGTTTCACCGATCCCTTCTACGAGCCGCATAAACACATCGCCCATAAAAATCCCGTTCGCCACTGAATCGAAAAGCTGTCTCAAAGGAGACAATAATCAGACAGTGGCTTTCGCTTGTTGTAAGTTATCCGAGTATCGAAAGCCGATAAAATTTTCATGACACACTACGCGCGAATGGATAAAACCCGCTAAAGAAAACAGAATACGCACAGCGTAAATCGCGGAGAATATTCCCGCGATAGGTTTGTTCAGTTCCTTAAAATATTTATTCGCTCGCCGATAGATTATTCTATGATCGCTATACTGCCGGCTTTATGCGATCGTCACGGAAATATACGAACGGGAAACAGAGAAGAATTTTAACATATTGTTGTACCGTGTCCAATTTATCAAGCCTACAGAGTCGCCTAGCAATTTATCGCAACGGAGGCAGAGAATTTTTATTCATATTATTTTACGGCGAAATTCATTTTCCGAAAGATCAAATTCTATTCCTGCGCTGCAGACTAAAATAATAAAAATATTCTACCGAAAAGTTTATTTTCGTTGCGCAGCTTTCTCTCCACGTTTTTCTATTTTCATTCCAAGCTATAGTTTTTCGATCTCCAGAGATATAAAAACACGGGGAAAAATAGCTTATTCTGTTTATTCTGTAAATATTTTATCGATCACAGAACATTTCCAGTATTTTTTAACTTGTTAGAACAAACTCCTCGTTTTGATTTTTAGTTGCAAGTAAATACACGTTTGTGTGTTCTCGTGGCAAAAAGGGTGTTTCGCAAGGGCGTGTTAGGTGAAAATGTTAGGGCTCGCTTTGGAATATGTTGGAGACGAAAATCTGTTAAAGTTTTAGGGTCGGATATGGTAAGTGGCCGAGGCAAGGTACGCTTATCTTTGAGGGGAGAATAGGATCCCAAAGCCATATCACCCCGCAAATATTATATTCAAGTTGTGAATAATGTAGTATGTATGTCGAGATATCTCGCATTACGGTCTCCGTCGTCGTCGTCTCCAGTGACACAAGATTATAGTTGTTTAACACTGTTTAACACACGCAAACTGATACTTGGTCTCGTTACTCGTTGCACACATTACGAGTTTATTTATTAGAAATCTACTTAATCAGAATTCTACATCTACTGGAAACAGTTCTGTTACATTTTGATCAAATATAAAATTATCCTTCAGAAAAGAATTGCTCCAATAGATCAGGGCGTTGGTCCCGTTGCTCGTTGCACATTACGAGTTTATTTATTAGAAATCTACTTTATCAGAATTCTACATCCACTGGAAACAGTTCTGTTACATTTTGATCAAATATAAAATTATCCTTCAGAAAACTATTGCTCAAAGAAATCAGGGAATTACAATCAGAGCGTTGGTCTCGTTTCTCGTCCACGTTACAAGTTTATTTATTAGAAATCTGCTTTATTAGAATTAAAATTATTAGGAACAGTTTTGTTACGCTTTGATCAAATATAAAATTATCCTTCAGAAAAGAATTGCTCAAATAAATCAGGGAATTACAATCAGAGCGTTGGTCTCGTTGCTCGTCCACATTACGAGTTTATTTATTAGAAATCTGCTTTATTAGAATTAAAATTATTAGGAACAGTTTTGTTACGCTTTGATCAAATATAAAATTATCCTTTAGAAAAGAATGTTCAAATAAATCAGAGAATTACGATCAAGGTGATGGTCTCGTTGTTCGTTCCACATTACGGGTTTATCGATTAGAAATCTACTTTATCAGAATTCTACATTTACTAGAAACAGTTCTGTTGCACTTTAATCAAAGTTAAAATTATCTTCGGGAAAAGAATGGGTGAAATAAATCAGGATGCTGTTAACAAGTGAAACATTGCGATTGGGTCAATCATTAAAAATTGCAAGGAACGTCTGGTTCGGCGAATGTGGCGTTTAATTGAAGTAGCTAGATGCTGTTCCTTCCGTTTCCCTGATAAATTGTTAATGGATGATGTTGACCTAAGAGTGTAATCGAAAGATGCTCTCAAGAGCAGAACGAACTACCGGACACAGACCGAAAAGCCACTTTACAACGTCTACCAACTCGTCGAAGTCTACTCTCCGGTGGGTAGATAACTCATTTATACCTTCCCGGCAACAGTTCGTGTTCTTTGATGAAACGAATTTCTACGATGTGCTTTGATGCCTTCAATTCCATCCAGACACTATCCTGAAGGAACCCGCCAATTTGTTTACGGAAATGAGACGCACACTCCGTCATATACGAAATCGCAAAATTGATTTATCGTACCAGACGGACGCACGATATTTTTGTTAATATTTTTTGACGTTTTATAACGATCCGAAGTTGATATATACGGTATAGAAAATCTCCGCATACCATACAGAAAATGTAAAAACCAATTTTGATGCAGGTGTACGAAGAACGGGCAAATGAAAAAAATGCAAAAATAATTTTCTGAACGTTATGAGAATTTTTTTTGACGCACGCGATGGCCGTTCTACAAAATTCGTCATCCGAGAATTTGTATTATTCCGTGTTTCGCATTATTACTGATTGTTTCTCTACAATAACGAACGTTTATCTTGCTACGTGTCCGGAAACATGATGTATATTGTTTAATACCCGAATTTTCACGCAGCGCAAGAGTTACAGCAACAATATTAATAATAGTTTCAATTAAAACCGAGCGCAGGTTGTTTCGATTTTGACACGGTCGGATTAAGTATCGCGGAGAGATCGATTCCGGCGAGCAGATTAATAATCGGTTGGTTCGTTCAAGTAAATTAATTCGCCGATTTAAACGGTTAACTATCCGGCGAGTAATCGATTAACCGCGCGCTACTAATTATGGTAAAACGCGCGCGACGTACAAACCGTACAACGAATCGAGCACGGTCCGCTTAGTTTTAAATGTATTCCGACCGAATAAGTAGGTTTCGTTTTACCAATTGAGTATGCAACGCTGCTCGCGGGAACAGCTCCACGGCTTTGATAAATTTTTATGCCTTCGATTATACAGCTGCCAGGATCGAGGTAGGTAGTCGTGAGTTGGAAACGTGACTCGAGAATTCAGATTAGAAGTGATATCTATCCGGCAGATATCGATTCCCGCGTGTAAAGTAGCGAAAGGGCGAGCAATCGCCGGTAGCAATTCGTTAGAGCACATCCTGGCCTGATATTCCGTACAACTCGCGCTGGCAAAAATTATTTCGTCGAACAACTGAACAGTGATTGTAATTATTTATATTTTCATTGATAAAACTCGTCATACATTAGGATGTCCCAAAAATGTATTTCCTTGAAGGAGGCGATGCCTGAGGTCATTCGAAGTAACTTTTTCCTTTGCGAAAATCTTCTCCGAGGCTCCGTTCAGGAGTTATTCACGAAAAAACACGGACCAATCAGAGAACGACTACTGCGCACGGACTCCGCCCACTGGTGCAGCCGCGCTCCGATTGGCCTATCCTTTTTCGCGAATAACTCCTGAACGGAGTCCCGGAGAACGATTTCGCAAAGGAAGAAGTTCCTTGAAATGACCTCAGGAATCAGTCCTCTGAACTACAACATTAGTGGGACACCTCGTGTATTCAATATTGTTAGAGAACACAGTAAGGTGACTTTTTGAATTTCGCGGGATACCTACAGTCGATTTTCATTTTCTTTTTTTTCTTATGCTGGTACACTCGTTCCGAACATATGTTCACAGTTTCAGCTATATAGCATTTTCTGTTTGTTCGCGAGAAGCATAAAGGTAAGATCAAAGAATTTGCATCAAATTTTTTTTGTGTAAAAAATGAAATTAAGTGCTCGAAAACACTTGAAATGTTGACAGTGGAATGTTTAAAAACAATGTTTATAAGTGGTACAAGCTCTTCCAAGAAGGCCGAGAAGATGTTAATGACGAAGCTCTGATGAAACTGATGAGAACGTTGAAGAAGCGAAGAAAATAGCGTTGGGGAATCGTCGAATTACCATTAAAGAAGTTGCCGATGATGTTGGCATCTCGTTTGGTTCGTGCCAAGCAATTTTAACGGAATTTTGGAAACACAATTCATGGATTTTGCATCACGATAATGCATCGTTGCTTGCGAGTAATTTTTGGCCAGAAACAACACCACGATCATGCCTCGGCCACCATATTTACCGGATTTGGCTTTCTGCGGCTTTTTCCTGTTCCCAAAACTGAAGAGACCCATGAAAGGACGGGGATTTGCAACGATTGTGGAGATAAAGACAAGATAAAAAGCGCTGGCACAAGTGTATTATATCTGAGGGTGATTACTTTGAAGGGGACAACATAAATATCGATGAATAAATAAATATTTTTTGATAAAAATAAAAAGTCACCTTACTTTTTGATCGCGTCTCGTACGTGATTATCTGTTCGCTGGATAAATTGTTTGATAAACGCGAAGTAAAGAGAAATTGCGGTGGACTTATAGATTCAAAATACGCAAATAATGGTTAACATGGTCTTTTCCGAGACGCAGCTAGCTATGACGGATCATCTAATTTCCTATTATCCTAGCTGCCAGGCCAGGACTCGGTCCATGTCGGTGCCGGCAACGCACACATTCTTCAGGGCAATTTACATGTTGATGCAAAAAGTTTCGTTGAAAATTGGTTCTCCCGCTGGCTGAATCTAAGCGACGGCGTGCACCGAGAGAACCCGGTGCACGCGCGATTTCTGATCTCTCGATGGGCTCAGACACCGGAATACGTAATTTCGCCTGGCAGAAATGAAGCCGGCCGACACGGATCATAATAAATAAACGTGTCTCGTTAATACATATTCCTCGTCCGTTTCGCGCAGATTGAAACTGTCCACGATTATAATGGAAACCGGGCTGCTTGAAGAATCGCCCGGAATCAATTCGCCTGCGAGCTCGCGAATTTTCATGTTGCTGTTTATCTTTTTCAATACCACCCACCCGCGCGTTCCCGTTAACGTGTTGACCCTATGGATGAGATGTAAAACGATGCTCAATCAACTTTATAATTGGAAAACTTTCAAGGATACGCTTTTTAAAAGATCGTTTCGTCGATTTTCCATTCTTTTTTTTAAAACGTTTTAACAAGCCTGACAGCCAATAAACAATATTGCTTCACCGATGAAGACTCATCGAACCGATGACATTAGCATGTACATCGCAATTTTTGTGTTTCAATAACAGATTTATTTGAATTTCAATTTACGTAGATTTCACATAAAATTTGTTTCGCTATTAAATACATATTAGACCGAAGAACAAACCCCAGGTATAATGTTATTTGTAAACTAGATGTTTACCGAATAATAGGCACGTTTCAAATGAAGAAATGTTTGATTCGAACGTCGAACGAATATTCTGGGTATGAATCGACAGAAAATGAAATTGTCGAAAGCTTCTCTTCAGGTTCTCGGCAAACCAATAACGTCCGTTTAAGCAAGACCAGTATTTTCCTGTGTACATAACAGTATAATTCCTGTAACATGGACTTATATCGTACGCTCGCGGCACTATGTGGTTATCTTGCGAGCACATAGTCCTTGAAGAGCATGTCTACGCTTACCGGGGATGGATTTCTATCATTGAATCCAGCGTATCGGTCGGAGAGAGACGCGGCTACAATAAAAGGCAGAATTCCAGTTCGAAATAGATCCAATAAACTAACTTCCACAATATCTGCTATTTTATACTCGAACAAGATCCATAAAACCCGAGGAAGTCGTTACAAAACTGCTTGCCGACGGGGTTTATCTTCGACGTAGTTCTGCTCCCCTCCGAACAGACATTCGCCTCTCAAATTTGCACGTCCGTTTACTTTGGGATTTCGAACTTTACAACAAGTTCGTGTGACCCTGATATGAAATCGAGCGCCCGCAACGTTTTACTCGATGCGTCCGGTTAGGCCAACCACGGCAATACGGAAGTCATTTGTATACATGCAAATCAATCCACATCGCAACAACTTCTGTTGCATCTGCTGTTCGAAGCTGTTTAAATGTGGTAATTAATGTACTAACTTCGAACGAAATGTTTTCATAGGAAGCTTACGACGTTCTAGCGTTCCCAATTATTTTGAAACGTTCACCAGTATAGTCGTGGCAATTTTCTTATTAAAATTACACTAAACACGATGTAATTCCAACTATATTTAGGTTTTTCTTAGATCAAGACATTTCTATCAATACCGTTTTCCTCTTTGTATTAGATCCTTTTCATGCAAATCTGATGTAGAAGGCCTGAAAATAATTTCTAACTTTTTCAAACAATATTCCGCAAAGGATATAAAAACACTGTACTTGCTAAATAAATCAATCGGTTTCACGCAATCTTCTATATAAATAAAAATGTAAATGTTCGTTTGTTCAAAATCATAAATCTCCGAAAGTTCATCACCGATTGCTTTGAAATTTCGACGCAACGTTGCATTCGAATAGACGCGTGTTTTTATATACATAATCTATATCTATATAAATAAAAATGTAAACGTTCGTTTGTTCAAAATCTTAAACCTCCGAATTCTTCACCGATTGCTTTGAAATTTCGACGCGACGTTGCATTCGAATACGCGCGTGTTTTTATATACATAATCTATATCTATATAAATAAAAATGTAAACGTTCGTTTGTTCATAATCATAAATCTCCGAAAGTTCTTCACCGATTGCTTTGAAATTTCGA
>CM052191.1:11766902-11803139 GCA_028455805.1 Lasioglossum figueresi
AAATAAAAATGTAAATGTTCGTTTGTTCAAAATCATAAATCTCCGAAAGTTCATCACCGATTGCTTTGAAATTTCGACGCAACGTTGCATTCGAATAGACGCGTGTTTTTATATACATAATCTATATCTATATAAATAAAAATGTAAACGTTCGTTTGTTCATAATCATAAATCTCCGAAAGTTCTTCACCGATTGCTTTGAAATTTCGATGCAACGTTGCATTCGAATACACGCGTGTTTTTATATACATAATCTATATCTATATAAATAAAAATGTAAACGTTCGTTTGTTCAAAATCTTAAACCTCCGAATTCTTCACCGATTGCTTCGAAATTTCGACGCAACGTTGCATTCGAATACGCGCGTGTTTTTATATACATAATCTATATCTATATAAATAAAAATGTAAACGTTCGTTTGTTGAAAATCATAAATCTCCGAAAGTTCATCACCGATTGCTTTGAAATTTCGACGCAACGTTGCATTCGAATACGCGCGTGTTTTTATATACATAATCTATATCTATATAAATAAAAATGTAAATGTTCGTGAAATTAAACGTATTAGAAACATGCGCTTTCTCTTTTCTTTCTTTTCCATTTAACCAGACTGAGCGACAGCAACGCGTAACGTATAAATAAACTGTTTCCGAAATTTGTCAAACTTCCAGTTACGTTCAAAGAATGTTTCAAACGTGTATTTCGACGATATCGCGTCCATCTGCAGTTTATATTTTTCCGGGGAAATGAAGGACAAACGCCAGAGGTCTTCGATTACCTGGGAACCGTCTGTTTCCGCGAATGTTATTTGGTTCGTGGAAAGACGCCGGGAAAGTTCGTCGTTTTCGAAATTTTTCGGCGCAATCTCAGCGGCGTCGATAGCCCAACCACTCCGTTTTACCTAAGCATTCGGGTTGGTCGATTTTACAAGAGCTCCACGCCCCGAGGAAAATTATGCCACGTACGTGGCTCGCATGGACTGAAAATTTCGATTACTGCCAATCCTCGACTGGAATTTTAACTGATCTTTTTCGAATTTTATAATAATAACGGCACGCGATCCGCGGCTTGAATTATTCAATCCCGAATTTATTTTAACTGGGTTAAGCGTTGTATCCGTTAAAAATAAACAGTTTTTGTTATCGTATACAATATCGTGCGATATCGTGTTCTCTCGCGAGTAAATTGACTCCATCGTATTACAAATTAAACGCGAATACCGTGCAATTTGAAGAGCTATGATGCAGCGAGATCAACATTGTTTACAGCTATTAAAACATGAATTGGTAGTTTCTACTGTGATATAATTTGCGACACTGTAGATGAACGACTAATTTGTTTATTTTTAAATTTCTGCTCGAATTACATCGCTGTTTCTACTTTGACGTCAATGGTTTAAACGTGTCCGCAGCGTTAATGGACTACGGTTAAAAACGAATTCGTTTCTGCATCGTCATTACAATGTTTTACTGGCAGTGGCACGAGGTCCGATAAATGACGAAGCTTCTTGTCGCGCGAGAGGAAAATTTTGCGGTACAAGCGTGCCCACGTGAAATTTTGTATGCTACGAAAAAGGCAGGTGCAAACGATCACGCCCTAATATATCATAAACCCCATAAAAACTGTGCGTAATTATTGTGGAATTAATTCAGCGATTAATTGCCTGAATTTTGGAAGCAAATTTAGCTGCATTTGAAATACGTACACACTTTTCGTATGCTTAATACAAATAATTTTGTTGAAATAATTTTGCTCAAATAATTTTAGCACTTTGTACGTATGTATACGAGCTTTCTCTTGTTATATGTGTAGTACTGTGCTACTTTTACAGTGAAAACAATAATAGTTCGCAAACTGCATCAAGGCACAGTAATTTTCGTCAATTTGCAACTTGTTGTTCGAGTTCTGCACTACTTTCGACGTGAAAGCGGTAATGTCGGCGAAATTTACGGAAGTAACGATAACGGACTGCTATTCGGTACGATTAAAATATCACTTTGAACGTAATAATTCGATTAGACCGTTGCAGAATATGAATAACTATATTTTATGTATGTTAATCAACTGTATAGAAGAGTATGTTCAATCGAATGATTAATATTCTTGTAAAAATACGCGATTATATCTTTTCCTGTGTCATTCGCTCGCAATGTAATTTTTAAAAAATTAATATAGAACTTTTGTATTTTTATTTGGCAACGCAATTTTTGAGAGAAATTCGAATCTATGCAACAGCAAACAATGCGTGTTTGTGCAAAGCGGTCGAATTTCTCTTTCGGTTATTTTACATATGAACAAATATTATATTTCAGCAAAAATACACACGCAAGCATTCCTGTGTACAGCGAACGTGTCTCGCGTGTTTATATTTAATTCAGCCTAGGATGCGCGTTTCCAAGTCTACAATTCGCAAGTTATAAGTTTCTTTCAGTTTCCAATTTCAACGAATATGTACCGTGCCCATCGTGGAAAATATTTTTCACCTATTTGAAGAATACGATCCTCGACGAGACGCAAGCAAGGGGAGAGTTTACTGAAAAGGTAGCATGCGCGTGCAACGCGATCCAATGATAACAGCAAAAATGTCGTATTTTCCATCTGAATTTTAATCTATAACACCTCGACAAATAACCACATCTTTCTAATGAGAATTCACACCCTCTCTTTTCTTCCCACCGAATCGATCAAGATCTTTTAAAAATGATTCTTTGCTGGCAATTATTTTATATTTTACTATGAAATATTATTCTTTACCCTTCACTTTGAAATATTCCCTTTGAACGTGAAAATAAGAATTTTCACGACGAACACGAGTTCCTATCGATTTTCATTTTATCGACACCATTGATATTAGTTTAACTATAATCTTATACAATTTAAAAATGCGTTTATCGTTCGACTTGTACAGAATTTCACGAGGGATCATGTTTTCTGCGATACCAACTGCCGGTCGAATAAATTATTAGATCGGAGGGAAAGTTCTGTCAACATATACTTTTATAAAATGATTCAAATGTTTAAAATACGACAGAACTTTCCCTCCAACCTAATACGAAACGCCTTTCGGCTCTCATTCAGTTCTACGGTAAGAAACGCACAAAATCCGCAGTTTACTTGCAAATACCGACAAGCTAAAATTACCGAAATAAATCTGACAAATGTACGGTGTTCCTGAGAGACCGTCACTGTCCATTACGATATGGAAACCGTTGTTCTCTGGCGTTGAGAAAAATTATGAAGCCGCAAGCGCACCTAGCCCGCCGGGGCGTCGTCCAAAAAGGCATCCGGCGAGCGTCGCTTTTGTTTCCGGGAATTGTTTCGTCGATGGTTGGAAATTGTTCGATCGTGTTCGAGTTCTCTTCGGGCACACACTTGATCCTTTCCCGGAGCATAGCGTGAAGCCACCATGAAGCTGGCAGAGTCTCCTTTGTCTCCCGTTTCGAATGCGGAGGGTGGAGGGGCGTCGACAACGGATCGATTTTCGATGTGAAGATGACGTCCGATCGAGAGGCTCTTTATCAGCCGATAAATAAGAGGGACACTTGGGGGGGGGGGGCGCGTTTTCGAGGGCCCATGAAATTAGAAGCGTTTTCGAAGATGCGGGGGGAGGACGGCGGTGGAAAATGCGGGGGTGTTGCGCGTGGGTGGGCTGAATCGGACATTAAAATGTAAAGTAAACTGGCGGAGAGAAAATCGTGGCGAGAAACGAGCGTCGCTCGGGGGAGCACCTGCAGATAACGACGTCCTATCACGAAACCAAGAAAAACTTATCGACCTCGATACTACGACATCCCGCGTGCTTAACCCATTTCAGAATTATACAAATTGCGAGCGCATTAGCATAAGAACCGACAGGGGCTGCTCGTTCAAACGCCGAATAAAACGCGGATGATGAAGCGTCGAAATGACGGATGACCCACGTATTAACGAACGTTTGTGTCGTTTCTGTACCGGCTGGATCATGTAAATGCGATTACACACCGTCAGTGTAAACGCACTACGTGCCGTTCCGTTCTTTTGTACACCTGAATCGTGTAGCTCTTTTTTTATTCTAGTGTGTTCGCATTACGTCGACAATGAGGGCCGCGCCGGAAACTGTTTAAATTACGTTGATTGTCAGCGGGATGTGAATTTTATGATTTCGCTAGGGAGAATGGGTCGATGGAACACGAGATGGGAATATTAGGAAATTAATTAAAAATTGAAAGTAAATCGGGCAAATTGAATATCGAATTTACCGAACTTTAAATTACAATAACGATTAAAATAATCAAACGTATGCATCGTGTTGCGAGAATGTACAATTAAATTGTAAGTAAGTAGCGAACCTCGATGATTGAATAATTAATTTTAAGGTAGCCAGATCGTGTTATGTAATGTCGAAGGTCGTAGAATAGTACAAAGTAAACAGAAATGAATGAAAGTACGAGTTTCCAAAGGTACAGAGGAGCCTTGTTTGCAATAATTAAGCGTAGCAAATTGAAAACAAATAATGAATCTTCGCCGATCAAGGGAAACAGACGTTGCCTCCCTTTTACGGCCTTACAAACGATTCGTAATGAATTTTATTCCCTTCCGCCCGTCGAGTAAGGAAAGCCCGATATTAATTTGCACGTGGAACGGTTAGCGAATCGGCATCAATTTCATATCGAAGAAAAATCGGTCACGTTTATTTTCGTAATTATCCGATAGCGACATTCTGCATTCCCGTCCGCGCGACTCGATGTTGCGTGGCACACAATGGTTTGTTGTCTCTGCTGAAATTGAAGTGCAATTTAATTTTGCCGTGCTTCCTTTTTCTGGGATATCAAGACGACCATGAGATTTTTCGTAGTCAATGATATGAAACGATGATCTCGAGTTCGCCTTTGAGAAACCTATGGAATACAAATCTGCAATCGCGTCCCTCGCATAGCGTTACTCTCGTCTCTACGGACGGTGTTACTTTGTTTATCCACCCTTCGGGTTCCCCGTGGGCGGTTCGTCGCGTTACATTATGATCACACTTTGAATCGGTAAATATTTAAATCGGTCGAAATTCTGGCTTGTTCAGGCTAATTTTAGTTAGAAAAATTTCCTATTTGCCCTTCTCTATGTTCGGCAAACGTCAAGGACTGTAGTACCTCTACGCTTTCTGTGCCTCCATATTCTCGAGGTGGCAACGCTATGCGAGGGAAGACTGTACTACGTTTTGCAACTAGCATCGTGCATGTAAAATCAACAAAGAAGAATAACTGAACAATCGACTGGTGGATGAATAAGGATTCACCGTGCGAGCAGAGGTTGAAACGGCGTCGAAGCCTTGCAAAACCGCACATATTCGGCGAGTATACAATTAATTTAAATTCCGGCGCAATATCGCGCATTCGTCGGGGGTCCGGCAGCCATGATATAATTAAAACCGTGTCCGGGGGGTCGAGCGTTATCGCGTATGAAAGAAAATGTGACGAAAAAGCGGGGGTAGGAAGAAAATAATTGAAATGGTATCGCGGGTCATGTACGAGTGGCCGCGATAAAAGCTGTAGGTCTATCGAGAAGCCAACGAGCCGGGTTAGAGGAGCAAGGGATGAAATAGAAATGAGGGAACGTGGACCGACCCACCCCAGCAATGAGACCGCCTCTATTTGTGGCAAATTCGAGCGGCCCCAACGTAGTTAGGAGATTGCTTGTTGATACCCATTTGCTAACAAGTTTATCGACCTTGTACTTGTCAAGACGATTGGCACAATTAAATGTTACTAGACCGCGGAGCTTCCCCGTCGCGCCTCGTCCAATGACGAGACATTTACACGGGGATAGAGTGCGACCTAATAAAACGTTCCCCCTGCCATTCTTCTTTTTTTTATAAGCGTACATACGAGGTGCGATCAAAAAATAAGGTGACTTTTTATTTTCATCGAAAAATATTTATTTATTCATCGATATTTATGTTGTCCCCTTCAAAGTAATACCCCTCAGATACAATACATTTGTGCCAGCGCATTTTCCAATCCTCCAAGCGCTTCTGATAAGCACTTTTTGGTATAGCTTCGAGCTCTTCCAGCGATGCAATCATTATCTCCTCGATCGTTGCAAATCTCCGTCCTTTCATGGGTCTCTTCAGTTTTGGGAACAGGAAAAAGTCGCAGGGGGCCAAATCCGGCGAATATGGTGGCCGAGGCACGATCGCGGTGTTGTTTCTGGCCAAAAAATTACTCGCAAGCAACGATGCGCGAGCAGGTGCATTATCGCGATGCGAAATCCATGAATTGTGCTTCCAAAATTCCGGGCGTTTTTCGTATTGCTTCACGCAAACGGCGCATAACTTCGAGGTAATACTCCTTGTTAACCGTACGACCTTGCGGTAAGAACTCCTGATGCGCTACGCCACGATAATCGAAGAAAACAGTGAACAAAACCTTGACATTTGATCGAACCTGGCGTGCTTTTTTCGATCTTGGCTCTTCCGGGGACTTCCATTGGGACGATTGGTCTTTGGTTTCGACGTCGTAACCATATACCCATGAATCGTCACCAGTTATGACCCTTTTGAGGAAATCAGGATCATCGTTGACGTCGTTCAACAGCTCCTGAGCGATGCTCGTGCGACGTTTCTTCTGGTCAAAATTAAACAGTTTCGGAACAAACTTCCCCGAACACGCAAAACACTTCTAACCTTTATGCTTCTCGCAAGCAAACAAAAAATGCTATATAGCTGAAACTGTGAACATATGTTCGGGACGAGTAGCGATTGGAATCCCGCGGGACTAAGGATTTAGTTCTTCAATCTAATATGTATTTAATAAAGATACCAATTTTACTTAATGAGATAATCATCTTTAATCACGGTGGTCAAAATTTATTAACAAAATACAAACAAAATCTAAATCTACATAAATTTAAATTAAAATAAATCTCTCTTTGGAAAACAAACTGTAATTGAAATATACATATACGTATATGTGTATACGTGTGTAATAATATGAAATATATCATATAATAATTCGTTATATCTAATATTTATATTAAAAAAAGGTATTTAAATAAAAAATTATTATATCGATAACGAAGCTACGATATATGTATAATATTAATTGATGAGGTGAATCGGAAAGTTCGCCAGTGGCACGGCAACGGAAAAAGTGAAGAGCGCAGAACCGCGAGACAACGTATCATCGAAATAGTTCATCGTACGCGTCGTCATTCGCGAAATTTTGTTTATACGCATAGTCCCGCATCACCTATTTGAGAAATGCGGTACCAAGAAATGATGGTGGATCCCGCGGAATTGCGGGATCCCACTTTGCGGGATTGCAATCCCTAGGGACGAGTGTACCAGCATAAGAAAAAAAAGAGAACGAAAATCGACTGTAGGTATTCCGCGAAATTCAAAAAGTCACCTTACTTTTTGATCACACACGTGGTATGCTTGATAACACTGTCCAACACCCCCTCCCCTTTTCTTAAGAATCTGCGTTCCTCTTGTAAAAATCATCCTTAACGTTTTCCGCTTGAAGCTCCTCAGCTTCCGGCTGGTTAACTCTTCGCCGGGGATTTTACGTTTCCGTCAGAAATTCAAGTAATCCCAGCGAAGGGGAAATCCCCCCCCCCCCCCCTTGCCCCGACAGAAAAGACGAAGACGCTTTGTGAACAATTTGCTTTATTCCGGATTAAAAATAGTACCGGGCCACTCTCTGTGCTGCTACCCTCCTTTCCTAAGTTGCGGATTGTTGAAGGATGTTTGTAGCGGGGTTCCGACGCTATTGTACTCTGCTTCGGCGTCCTTTCACCGAAACGACAAACTGTCTTTTAATTTGTTCGCTGCGAAAGGCTCGCGGAGGCGGGTTTGACGGAACCAATGGCGACCCGCCCCGTTTGGATTTTCAATGAGCTTTGTGCTTTAATCTTTTCCATTATTTTCCACGTTTAATCGAGTGTATATTTAATTGCACGACATATGTGTCCCTAATTATACAAGTCAATATCATTATCAAAGTCAACGCGATGATTGAAAGTAGAATTTCGATTTAAATTGGGTTGTTGAGAGTTGAATTTGAATTTGGAATTAAATATAACGATCGAACGTTGAATTTGAATATAGATTTAAGTGTAAATATTAAATTTAAATACGTGCCCATAATTGCGAAAGCGATATATATAAGTTATATAAATTTTGAAAATTTTTCATCGAAATCGATTAATTGCCTTATGGATCGTAAACGTTTAAAAGCGACGGAAATAGCGAAAAATAGCAAGTTTTTACAACCTTTGATCGTTTATAATACGTCAAACAATTTTCATTTTATGAAATAACCGGATGCGGATTTTGTATTTGAATAATACCGGGTTTAAATCTAGCCACGAGCTTGATAAGTTTTTTTTATGGAAAATAATGTGTAAGCAGCTCGGAAGTGTATATAGTGAATGGCTCGTCGGGATCAAAGGAGTCGCGGAACATCCGAGTCTCGCAGATTTGAACACAAAAACTCATGCCGGAGTAACATCGAGTGAATGATCAAACTCCGGCTGACCCAAATAGTTTCTATATCTCAGTCCGCGAAAACGTGCCAAGTGGTGCATTATGCATTGCCGGAATTATTCACGCGACAGTACGGGCCGCGAGTTTTCGCAACGGACAATAAACAATCGGGCAAAGAAAAACGGCGTCACATTTATTTCGATTGTAGGTGGCCTGCGATTACTCGAAACGCGGCTGTACGAACACGACTTGTTAAGGGGGATGAGAATGATTAAACAGAAAACAGCATGCTGACAATCGTTTATTTCTCTCGTTTTGTCTCGTTGACAACGTACCGCGGAAAATTACTGTGCCTAATGAGTTATTGTTACGGAAAAATACAAATCGTTCCGTAAAAAATGTCCCGGAAAATTGGCCACTTTGTCTTACGAATTTATTTTCGGTCTTGCGAATTCACTTTGCTGTTGTATTTACAAAAATTAATATCGGGACATCGTCATAATTATAATACTCGAGAAACGAGGAACGATAACGATTTAATATGTACTTTCATTTTTTGTTGAACTTACGGATCCAACTTTCTTCGGATGTACCTTTCAAAATGTAAATTAGCAGAATCCCCTGCAGTTGTGTGAACTGCAGATTTCATGTTTATCTTCGCGAAATAATTTGTGTTTAACTCTTCCTGAAGCAAACGTTATTTTTAAAAAATGAATTATTTCGAAGCAACGTTTCACCGCCGATTGGCTCGTCTTAGGGAACGATCACTGTAGAATTCGATTTTCAGGAAGATCGTGAGTGATACGCGAGCGTTCTTCATTGTTAACGCTCATTCTTTATAGACTACGATTTCCGATACACAGCGATGCGCTTTGTTATCAGCGAATAAACCGCTTGTCACTACCACGGAATCGTCTGACAAGTAATTTTCTCTAGAGCTTTCATTATATGGAAAAATACGTGAGAACCTTAGCCGCAAACCAATAATGACGTTATAGGACGCTTTGTTCCGCTATTGATCGCCAGCATACTTTACAGTCATCTCTTTTGTGCTTCTTCATTCCGCTTTCGCGCGCCCCTTCGCGTGCAGAAGGAAAATGTACGCGCACTTTGCACGCGGAGGCGATGAGAATGATTCTTTGACAGGATATTAGGCCGCGATGATGTAAAACTGAATAGCCATTCTCGCGCCTTGCTCTAATTTTACCGTGACTTCTCCATGACCGCGTTTGGAACGCTAAAAGGATTAAGAAGAAAAAATATGCTAGGCAGCCATGTCGGTTTTGCGACCACTTTGCAATAGTACTTAACACACATCGCACCGGCGTTTCGTTTCTCTGTTTATCTTTCTGTTTCCGAACGTTTTAGGAACAGGGGAGGGGATAAGAAATTTTCTTAGATCCTGATGCTCCCGTTTTCTTAGATCCAGGCGTAAATGTCGATTTTGTTACCACTTTCCGAACATTTTAAGAACATTGGAGGGGACAAGCAATTTTCTTAAATCCTAATACTCCCGTTTCCTTAGATCTAGGCCTAAATGTCGATTTTGTGACCACTTTCCGAACATTTTAAGAACATTGGAGGGAACAAGCAATTTTTTTAGATCCTGATGCTCCCGTTTTCTTAGATCCAGGCCTAAATGTCGATTTTGTTACCACTTTCCGAACATTTTAAGAACATTGGAGGGGACAAGCGATTTTCTTAGATCCTGATGCTCCCGTTTTCTTAGATCCAGGCGTAAATGTTGATTTTGTAACCACTTTCCGAACATTTTAAGAACATTGGAGGGGACAAGCAATTTTCTTAGATCCTGATGCTCCCGTTTTCTTAGATCTCGGCCTAAATGTCGATTTTGTTACGACTTTCCGAACATTTTAAGAATATTGGAGGGGACAATCAATTTTCTTAGATCCTGATGCTCCCGTTTTCTTAGATCCAGGCCTAAATGTCGATTGCGTGGCCAGTTTAAGATAGTACTTTCTTTTCTCTGTTCATCTTTCTGTACCTTTTTAGGTTTCCGAACATTTTATGAACAGTGGAGGGGACTAAGCAATTCTCTTAGATCAAGACTTTACTATAATTATTCTACGGATCTTTATGCATTTATGGCTTCTGGGAATTTTCAAAATATTCTAGAATATAAAATCCCACAGAATTTCATGCTACTCTTGTCTATTGCAGATCCACAAAGGCTAGCACCACTGAGAATTATTATATTTGTTCCCGGTTTCGTGAAATTTGCCTGCAAAAATGAAAATCCGCGGTCTAGTTGTAATAGTGTTAACGTATTTCGCAGGAAACAATGTTCCCGAAGAATCTGAAGAATATCTCGAAGAAAATCCTGGAGCAGGAAATTTCTGGGATCGACTGTATGGAAAGCCGCGTAGTCATTCTAACAATAAGGAAACGCGAAGACAGTGGTAAACGATAATGCGAATGGATGGCTGTAGCAGTTCTGGAACGATAAGGAACGTCGTAGCTCGGCTACGTCACATGATTTTATCAGACCCTTGTAATCATTCACGCCCTGTGTACGCTTTCGGAATTTCTCGGGTTTGATCCCGTCGATAGATACGGCTCGTTCGTTTTACGATTCGCCGTAGGAAGGCGATATTATGATTCTTGGATTTTAGACATGAATGGCGGATGAGTGGGTGCCGCGTTATTGACGAGAAGAATTTCAGGCGCGGCCCCCCATCCCTCGACCCTCCCGTCGCGTCGCATTCCGTCGGAATAAAATGGTGAATTTGCGATGTGCCGGAGAAAACCGATTGTTCCGCGAATGTATTGTAAAATTCCGTAATCGTTCTAACTGAACAAACGGGTCGAATTTCATTCCGCCGGCAACGCGCGCATTTAGCACCGAACGCGAGACGTTTGCTTTACGTTAAACGATACGAATCCTTTATTACATTCATTATTGTGTTAATCCTTTGTCCGTTTGCAGCGATATTAAAATCGCGAGAGCACTCATTAACCAAGGATTTAATAAATAGCGTTTTGTCTGTCGATTATTATTAAGCGCGTTCAACATTCCAACATAATGTTATACTTATCGATGCTGCTAACCATAGACTGATATTCCATCGTGTTTCCAAATATGAACTGTGCTTGTGTTTACAGTTATGTACATCGAATACGTGGCACTGTTCTAATTTTATACGAGCTCGCTTCGAAGTTCATTTATAGCCTCTACAATTAATTATTTTAGAATTTATGTTTAACTATCAGACCGCAGATCAATTATAGAGAACCGAAATTGAACGAAAATATATTTTCTCCTTTTGTTAATTTTAGTAAGTGGTACACTCGTATTTTAAAATCTTTTTTAACGTCCACATTTTTGAATTTCGCCTGAGTTTTTCGTTTGGATTACAGTTTTGTGTATACACGAAATAAACAAAAGCAATTTAGGTGACCATCGATATTTTCCTGTGATTTATTGTATCCCGACTGAACATCGAGCACGCACGCCGGTTAAATTAGCTATTTCGATGGTAATCTTAATCGGGAGTTTCCCTCATATAATTATAAGATCCCGAAGTATGTTGATGTTGTTTTATTCCTCGACTTTATATACCCGAAGAACAATCATTATCGAAACGCTGCTCGCTGCACCGGCGGCAAAACAACCTCGCAGCGTGTCATTTATGAAATTTATAGATTTACCAATATCGGCACAGTTACTTTAAAAGCACGAAGGCGCGTTACGAGGGACGGCTTGAAAACTGCGAAACGCAAATCCCGATATCCAAGCAAGAAACTTTGCAAAACAGAAAGCAGAATACTGGCATGTGCACTATTTGTTGAAAGAAGATAAAACACATTGTACCTAATATTTATATATATATATATATATATATATATATATATTTTCTGTTCGTCACATTTTGCAGGTTGGTTATTCAAATATTTGTACCATTTTTTTGCCTATCGATTGTTTCACCCATCTGACAAAATATTCATTTAACACTTCACGGTATTTCTGTGTCAGCAGTTTATTTGAACAAAATGACTAAAACGATTGAACGCGTTTTTTTCGAAACGCAGTTTCCTGTAGAACACTGAATTCTATGACAATGCAAAAATCTATTCGTTTGCAATAATTTTTTTGAATGATATTTTTTCGAAGGCAACTTCAGTGTTGGAATACTTTTGTCATTTCCCTGAAAGTCCGATCACTCCGAGCTGTCCCACACAGCGGCGTTCTCCATAAAATTTTCAATTCGATCTCGCGTTAACGCCGAAATATTACGCTAATAAGGCTTTTATGCGAAGGCCTTTTCGCGACGGGTGTGAACCAATTTATTTCGGAGCAGTCTATAATGGTTTCCCTTTGAGCGGCCCGATTTTACTAATAATTCCCATTACGCTGCCAATAACCTTTTTCCGAAAAGCCTGTCGCGTTGCCTGACTGCAATGACATTTCAGACAAGCGAGCCTGTGATGCACGCGTGCGAATAATTAATGCACTATCCACACCACACAAAGGCGCCACATCAAAAAATATCGCGATCGATTTCGCGGATCTTCTACAAAGTATTCGTACACCTTTTGAAAACGATTAACTTTCCCAAGATTTCGATGAAACTTTGTACACGTTTATAACTTACTTGGATTTATGAAGTGATTTCATGAAGCGATTTCACTTTAGGCGATTGTATTTGTCGATAATAACCTAAATTGTATATGCATCAGTATTTGTAATTTATTCGATACATTTGAATATTGTAAATTTTACGTTCGCTTGCTACACTTCCGACGCTTACTTATAAAAAGAGCACAAATCTAACGTTCTCGAAATATGCAATATACGCGGATTATGTTGTACGATGGTATGTATCATGAAATGCTAAATAGCGAGGCCTGAATAATTCAACAATCTGAATTGACTGCAGTGGAACACGTCAATACCGGCTACGAGAAGAAAGTACAATTGATTCTTATATCCAGCGTTACGAAGTACATGCGAAAAAATTAGACACGATAAAGATTGTTTAATTTCAAGTGGTTCGAGACAAGCTAACCGAGGTGTTTCGTCGGTAGCGTCACGTTTCCCCCCAGCGTTTGTTGACCATTTTTCATATATTTTAAAATTCATGGAAGACGAAACTTGTGTGAAAGTAGCAGCAACGGGGTCTCGCCTGATTCCCGTCGCTGCTATTTCTCATACAAAAACAGAAATAGATTCATTTTCCGGGTCACATAACTTTTTACATGGCGGCGCTGTTCCCTAGACAACCGTGGAACGAATTTCTGGATGCAGGATTGAGCCAGATTCAGAATACAAGTAGTTGCATTGGCCGCGGGAAAAGAGGAGAGAGACCCCTGCCCCGTCTCGAGACTGAAAAATCTTCCCAGGCACGTTTCCTAACGTAAACGAATACCTTTCTCGTTGTCTTCCGCCAACAATAAGTCACGCGTCCAGAGTGATAACTCGATGTCTGTTTATTTTCGGGACAACGTTTCAACGGACCGCAAAAAAACTTTTTCGTTTGTCCTTTACTTTAACCGAAATATTCCTGACTGTGACAGAACTCGTACCGCATTCTCAGTGAACTACTTATTCACCGAATGATTATCGTCGGACATTATCATACATCTTCGTAATTTCATTTAGGTGCAAAAATAATGCAGCAGCATTTCTCAGGGAACTGCTATTCATCGGACATTGTCAATGAACTACTATTCATCAGACATTATCATAGAAATAAGACATTATCAATGACCTACTACTATTCGTCAGACATTATCATAGACATCAGACATTATCAATGACATACTACTATTCATCAGACATTATCATAGACATCAGACATTATCAATGAACTACTATTCATCGGACATTATCATAGACATCAGGCATTATCAATGAACTACTATTCATTAGACATTATCAATGAACTATTATTCATCAGACATTATCAATGGAATACTATTCACCAGACATTATCAATGAGCTACTATTCGTCAGGCATTATCATAGAAATAAGACATTATCAATGACCTACTACTATTCATCAGACATTGTCAATGAACGACTATTCATCAGACATTATCATTGAACTACTATTCATCAGACATTCTATTCATCAGACATTATCATTGAACTACTACTCATCAGACATTATCAATTAACTACAATTCATTAGACATTATCAATGAACTACTATTCAACAGACATTATCAATTAACTATTATTCATTAGACATTATCAATGAACTACTATTCATCAGACATTATCATAGACATCAGACATTATCAATGAACTACTATTCATCAGACATTGTCAATGAACTACTATTCATCAGACATTATCAATGAACTACTATTCATCAGACATTATCATAGACATCAGACATTATCATAGACATCAGACATTATCAGTTAACTACTATTGATCAGACATAATCATAGACATCGGACATTATCAGTAAACTACATTAAATACTGAAATTTCTTAATTCATTATCACTGAATGTAAATTTATGTTCTGAATCAAAATTGTAGTACGGCTTCCAGCAGGAATAAATTGAATCTGTCAAGATTCCTGTGAAACTTCAAACGATGGTAAACCTTGTTAAACTTGATCGGAGTAAAATTCGAAAATTTTAATTCAGAGTTCAGCTGAGAACTTTGCGTGGGAGTGTTACATCAAAAGTATATCTTGAATGAGAAAGTTCATAGTAAATTCGTGAAAGTTATAACACGTTAGTCCATTCCTTTGAGCGAGCAAATATCCAAGAAGGAGTTCGCAGCCGTGCATTCAAGGGAAGATGAGGGGAGAATTGTGTGCCGTTAAGAATGCGCGTTATTTTATGTTAACACTTCAGCTGGTTTCAGGAATACGAATCTTCAAAGTACAGAGTTTGTAATACAGGTGATGTTGAATGGAAACCGGAGTTTCCGTGGAACTCTGTGACCCACTTTTCCCCCTCGGAAATACGCACATCGTAACTGCATAGCCAGTAAGAAAACGCTGACTCGGTGTCACTGACCACCGAGCTTTTACCAAGTGGATGAAAACGTGCGGATGAGAGAGCCGATTGTACGAGCGGAAAAGAAGTAGTAAAACATTCAAAACGGTGCTTCGCCGAAACGATAATATCACCGGATGGTAGTACCAACATTGAAAATCTTTTTAAAGGGAATGATCCGCTTCGTCCGACAACCTGGCAGCTCGCTACATTTTTGTTATTTAACTGCGGTGTTAACACTGCTTTTTTTCAGAGGACATGAATATTTACAATATTATGTATTCAATGTATTTATAAATGTAGATTACTCGTGTTTCTTTTTATAGGACGGCGTCGATCTCTTTTCAATCTGTGTTATATCTTGATTATATCTAGACACAGCGTGCATTTATGCAGAATACAAATATTCTACCTGAATCGCAACAAACCGGGGTGAAATAGAAATTTATGCTGTCTATTTATGAGGAAAGAATTGAACGAAAATGTTCAATATTGAAAAATCTATGGTACATGGCTAAACACTTTTTAATGGAACCTCCAATACCAACAGCAATTTTCATCGTGAACTAACAAGTCACCCTCAATAAGGTCATCGAATAGTTTCATTTAAGATTGCGATGTATTATTACATTATTGTGTATGTATTGAAAATCCTATTGACAGGCTTCCGGTAGGTAAAGCGTTATGTACAATCTCAAAACTTTACCACGCTAGCAAATATCTATTAAATTAGTTATTTCGTGAAATATAAATTTATCTGCGTTGAAGCGATGTAAAGTTCTATGTAATCGGTTAAATAGAAAGTGGAATTAAAGGTTAACATATTAACACCGCCTATCTTATAAACATTTCTATAATTCTTATGCGAGTGAAAAGCTATATCAAAGCCCGGAACAATGAGATATAAAATGCAGGCTTTTCGAAAATAATCTTTCGCTAATATCCTGAGAAAATGTATATCCTGAGGAGCTTTTAACTCTTCCTTGGATTTTCAGCGTACATTTTAGAAGTGATCACTTATTTAAAGCCGAGTGGTGTCAAATTGATAAATGGAGAATCAATTTTTATTTTGCAGTCGTTAATGGAGTCTCGTTTCTAGCTGCAGCGGGGACGAATCTGTGCTGATGACTTATTTCGCGGAACCGTCGTCAGCCGAGCGAACGTCACTGCGATTATTCGCTGGGAACGGGGTCTTCTGTAGGACAGGAATGTCATCTGTCCGGAAGAATAAGAGAAACTTGCCAATCGAAGTCGACAAATTATTGAAACGTTTCACTGGAGAGCTTGCCGGTTAAGGATGTGCTCTCTTGGGAAGTACCGCAGCGAAACTGTGGAGGAACTCGTCCACAATGAAATATCGCGGTACGAGATTAATGGCCGCGAATTTCTCTATAAAAATTTCATTCCTGCTTCGCTTCTAACGAGACCAGCTTCGCCGGGTCTGATGTATTTCCGAAGAGGAAAACACGACGGGCTTGTTATTACTGTGAGAACAGTGGGAGCAGAATGTTATCGAACGTCGCTAGCTACTATTTTCTCGATTTGCGCCAGGGAAACCTCGGGAAATTGCTGATTCTTTCCGGAGTATGCAAACGACACTGCACTTGTCAGTCAGGAGCTCTTAAAATTAAATATCGCGTTGCTATTTCAGCGACAGCTTAGATTGACAAGTTAAGTGTCACAGCAGTTAATCGATTAAGGCGGAATTTTTAAACGGAGGAAGTAATTAAAATTTTATATAAAATATTTAATGGTACACACTCGAAACCGTATTTTAAATAACCAACGCAGATTCGAGCGAAGCGTTTTTATTTTAATAATTTTCTGCAAGAAATGGAATATTTAAATGCTGCGCATTAAACGCGTAGCTTAATCCTGTGCATCGCATACTCGAATGATACGAATTAAATGGAAATTTATTTCAATGGGGCATTTTCGACTAACCGTACCGAATACCGTTGGTATTTGAATTTTTGAAAAGGCTGCTTTACGGAGATTTTAAAAAAAAATTGATTTCGACAAAAGGGATATTGTGTTTTTCGACGTTTCTACCGATTTTGAATGTAAAAGTTATTTACGATTTTGGACAATATTTTGTCCAGCGTTAATCGCATTTCGTCAATACATTTTAACTTTGGTAGACGAACGGATCTGTTTCGAGTGGATTTCATTTCGAGTCGGAAATATTTGTTAATTAAAAAGCTAAAATCGAATTGTTGTATTTTTCACTTATTCCGTAACGAACGATTTTAATAATCCCTACAGTCAACGGAGTTTCCAATTTGAAACGTTATACTGAGAATATAAATAGAATAAACTTCGTGTGTTGCTTCGAAATAATAAAATAAAAATTATTCTCTCCCTTCGTGCGACCGACTGTTCATTGTTGCCATAAACAAATTCCCATGCCTGTGGAAAATGTATGAAAAATGCTTCGAAGTTTTGAAACACATTCGCAGACAAATACAAACAAATGGATATTAAAGATACTATGTGTAAAAATATATAGCTGAAATGGTCTTCATCAAAAAGATTTGTGAAATCTGTTAAATTTTTCAGCGTTTACATGGAACTGCCCCCCCATAAGACGACCCAAAGAACTCGTGCCTAGTGGAATATGGCGCCACACATCTTGTCGTATTTTTATAACGTGTTTTGGAAACTCAAATTACACGGAATAAATTCTTCGGTCGGTTGCGTTGTTTTCAGACGCCATAGCGTTCAGATAGCCGCGACCAAGTTTTACGATAGCGGAGTTTTAGGATGGATTTTAACTGGAAGCTACTTCCCGGCTATATCCGGCGGGTGGAAAAGATGTACGTACATATGAGCGCACATTCATAAATATCCCGAATCCGTAATACGGGTTTAAACGGCACCGTTTTCGAAATATCGCCTCGAGGGCCCGTGTTCACCGAGTGGACCGTTAAAAGGCGATTTTCAAAAATTTCTTTCTCAAAAACTGTGAAACTTTATTCGGTACATATCTTCATACTAAATAATTACTCAATAATACTTAATAATTCTAATTTAAAACTACTTAATAATATTTTTCTCTGGAAAAAGCTTGTGAGAATATTTTAAGAAATTGATTTCCTACCTTCAAATCAATTTCCTCACCATTTTGATCGAAAATTCATTGTACAAAACTGTGAAACCTTATTCGGTAGATATTTTCATACTTAACACTAGATTTACATAACAAGAACGTGTCTATCCAAATTTTTGGCCATTTTTCCAGTAACAAGCAACCCAAGAAATAAATTTGGTAAACAATTCCTCAGGGAAGCATCCTTGCAATCTTAATAATCGCCAATTTAAAATATTAGAACCCTATATTTACCCGATATTTTGACGGGTCCCGTAAACCTAGTGTTAAAGTAGTCTATTAAGAAAGTGTATCGTAATTGTTTTATTTGAGAAAAGTTCGCGAGAATATTTTTAAAAATTCATTTCCTACCTTCAAAGCAATTATTTGCAATTTATTAATTGCAAAACAGTTAGGCTGGCTACAGCAGTGTTCGAGCGTAAAAGATTTGTTTAGAATGCAAATCGATTCTTCGAACTGGCCCGAGCGGTTTCTCTCGAGTACTTCGCCATATCAAAATTTGAAGCAGCACTACACTCGTAAGTACGTTCTTACTTGTTGCGTATTCGTACCGAAGTAGTCAAGCACTATGGAACGTCGGACAAGGTCTTGAATGCTCATGTTTCCAGTAATACGTGGTAACTTTTTCCAGGCTGGAGAAGTTAAATTGCTTGCTATACAAGGGACTACAAGAGGATGTTGAATCTCTGCGGTCCTTCACGCTGATTACGCTACTTTTAACGTTGGAGAATGAAGTTTTGCATTGCGACACGCGCAGTGAATTCTGGCGTTGCGTTAGCAGATCGAAATTCATCGACTGTTCGGTAGGAAGTGAGCATCGGCGAGCAAACACGTAACATCGACGGAATTGATTCCATTGCGTGCCATCATAAAATTAATTTCGTGATGTAGTTGGCTCGCGTCGATTGTACGATTGGTTTAATCAAACCCTTCGGCATAAAATAGAGTCAACAGTATCTCGAAATGAATTCGCAGAGAAGTTAAAAAGCGAAAGAACGCGGTATTAATCTATTAACGCATATATTTGCTACTCTGTTACGCAAACATCGTTCACTCTTCGGGTACATTAATTTTGCAACATGAAATTTCCACAAATATATTTAAATGTAACTATTTGGACGAAACTGTCTGCGGCATTACGAAGCTGCGACAACCGTGATATTTTATGCTAGCGCAATATATCGACGCGAGTAATTCGAGAAACGGTTCCAGCTGGAAATTTCTCAGCTTGAAAATGAAATGCCGAATTTTTACAAGGTTCCGACAGCGGACCATGATCAACGCAATTAAAAATAAACGCAAATTGACAGCACGCAACCGACGGTCAATACCTCTTCTCCCATCAAACAAATTTTCCCTCTGTGGCGGTTCAAACGACAGATTCAGCAAATTCCGCGTGGGAGTCAGTTTCATCCGCGTCAAAATCACGCGACCGTCGACCACTCATTTAAATTGCTCGTATTTCCAACGGAAAAATGGGGAAGAAATTGTTGTAAGGGACAGGCTGATACAGCAGCTTAAAAAAAATCGATTTTTATGCTTTAAGGGGCCAGCCTCGTTAGACGGGTTAACGAATAAAATGATTAAGAAAGAAGATCATAAGACGTACCGTCGACCAGAAACAAATTTATGAAGATCGTTAGTTTCCGCGGCGGTTTGTACGGTAGACGGTCCTTTTAAATTGTACCGGAGCCTGCGAAAATGCGAAAAATCGAAATCGCGCCGATTATGATAACAAGGTATAAGTTCGGCGAAGCACGCGAGCCAAACGGTGGCGAAGGGTGCGAATTATTCAGCCGTCGTAATTTAATATCCTGTCGAATCTCGTATTTCTCGCGGAAATCGGCAAATCCCTTGCGTTTGAGCCCTGAACGGCGAAGGAAAACAGTGTAATCGGGGTTCGAACAAGCCACGCGAACGTCCAATTAAATCGCGCCACCTATTCACAGTCTCTGGGCGGTTTTATTGCAAATATTTCATCGAAAATATGTGTCAATAGCTTGATCCTTCTGCGGTGCGAATTACACGGATCCGCCACACGACTATCCACTTAACCGTGCGGCGTGCACACAGGGTGTCCGAAAATACGGCACTTTCGAAAAATCCGTATACAGTGTCGTACAAAAGTCGCCGAACATTTGTATCAACGAGAAATTAACATTACACGCCCGCTAACTAGGGCGAAGGCAACAGTTACCGGATATTTAGTTACGACTTGGAAATTTTTTATTCATTTGGAGGCATTCTGTAATTTATTTTGCGCTCACTTTTGTATCGTCAAATTTTTCTGGACGGTTTTGTTAAAAAGCAAACGAAATATTAACACTAGATTTATAGGACCCGTTAGAATGACGGGTTAGTTAATTATTTACCAAATTTATTTCTTTGGGTATATATTATTGGAAAAATAGCCAAAAATTTGGATAGACACATCCTTGTTACGTTTATAAAGTAATGTGAAATAGTTATTTCTACAGCTCCGTAAACCTAGTGTCAACGAAGTTTTGGTCCCATTTACCGGACACAAGAAATTTGTGTATCACAGTTTCTTAACGATTTTTATAATCGGGAACGAAAAATTGCATTTCTCGGGGAGTAAGGTTTTCAACTAATGTTTTCTATATCTTAATACGAAGGGGAAACATCAATTTTACATTTAAAAATGAAGTAACCCCAGTGTACTTCACATTTATTTTTATTAATTTCTGAAAAGTTCGTTTTCTATCCGATAACCGGTTGAGGCACGATAACTGATATCTTTTCTATTCCTGAATAAAAATTTCATATTGGACATTCCTGTGGACCGTCCCATATTTTTGACTCACCCTGTATGCCTTAGTCCCTATATATAGCTTGATTCTGTTTCCGCTGATTGAACGATCTTAATTGGATACGATCTCGTTCAATTCCCTGCCCGACACCGCAATTCTATGCAGGGTATAAAGTGATTTCCGATACCGACCATATCGTTGACCATCGATAATACACACGGGGAATGAATTATTTTTCGTACGAATCGCTGTCGATACGAGCCACGTTGTTACGGACCGAGTCTGACCAATCGTTGATCGGTCCTTTGGTTTCGAGGCTCGTCGATGGAACGTTCAACTTTGCGATCCTGCCCGCATCCACTTTGCGAACCCGGTCAGATGTCCAACTATTCGAAAAGGTGGGCTTCATTCATTTAGAGACCGCACCTTCCCTCGTGCCAGCCCGTAATTCCTCTTTCGAAGAAAATAGAGAGAACAGCGCGAAATTAACAAAATTAAAGAAATCCAATTTTCTGTCGATCAGACCATTTTCATTCTGCGATAGAATCCGGTTCGATTATGAAAAATGTGAAACGGACCGTATTTGCGTAATTGGAATGAAGTTCCGATTGAACATAGTTTTTATTCATATTTTTTATAGTAACGATGCTTTGTAAATGTTGGTCATGATTGGACGTGTCGATTACGCTTGCCGAATAGAGATCGAAATTTATTGGCATTTCTGTAACGTTACCGAATAACACGTACCTGCGCGCCGCGTCTGAAGTTCCTAGTAGTATAACACAATATTCGACAGACAGCGCATACCAATTCTACTTTCCGTCGATAGGAAAATTAAAATTTCCATTTTTACACGTTTCGACGTTCGCGACCACCAGAAATATTTTATATTTCTTGCTTTTATTAATATTTGTCAGCCGCATACACTTTTGAAAGTAGACTATGTTTATTCGTGTAATTTGTAAAAGAACCTGCTCGAGCCACGATTACACTGTGAATTTTCAACAAACGTTAACACTATATTTATTTGATTTTCACCACAAAGAAATGGTGTATACATTATGCAAATTGTAACTGAAGGATTAAAAAGAATTTAAGATCTGGATTACCTTCGAGATTTTATTTTACGGCTACCGATCCGAATAAAGGAGCCATCGATCGATGGAATCTGCTGCTCAATCGGACAAGAGAATTATAACCGTTCCTTACCTTTTGAGCCCGAAATGGTCCGATCACATTTTATTAAACTTTAATATCTAAAAATTCAAAGGAACAGGTTCACCGCTGTACTCAGTTCTCCCGGGGACGAATTAATTGGATAAAAAAATCTTTTAGCTCCGAGGGAAAAAGCTTTCGAACGATTGAGCGCGATTCTTTCGCGACGGACGGAAAATGCATTCTCCACCCTTTGAAAAATGCAATTAGTGCATCGGATTGCAGGACGAAATAACGAAGAAAAATGTCTGCAGAACTATTTCTGTTATTATCGTTTAATAACGGAAATGAGAAAGCAAAGGCGTCGGCCCTCTTCTTGAAAAATCTTTTTTCTCAACACCGTCGTTTGGCAGGATTAAACAAACATTTTCCTTTCACCGATCAACAATCGCTTCTCAATCCTTTCGTCGCGATAATATGGCAGTCTTTTCAGAGTGCCAAATAGACTCGAATTATTAAAATTAAATTTTAAAATTTTTTAAAATATTTCTGGTTTGAAATATTGCTGTTAAAAATCACTGTGTCCATAACTTTACAGAAACCCTGTATCGTTCGCGACTCCTTATCGACTAAACAGCTTTGTCGAGCAGTAATTGAGCGTTCGCAGTGATTCACTGCGTATACTATCGACCGACAGTCGAACGATGGCTAGTGCTTTACCAACAATAAGATGAATAACCCAGACGCTCCCATTCCTGCATTATTCCTCGAACAAAAGCGAGAGAAAAACAAGATCTGATAACAGGCAATCGTTAATTAATTTCTCCTTAGCGCCAGTCTAACCGATCAATTATTAACTTGGCCGAAAATATCTTTTCCCATAATTTAATGTTCACAGTTGTCCGTACACAACTTACTCCCTGAACATAGCAAGTTAACCTTCCAAATTTATTCTGCTTTAAACTTGCTCCGGTGTTCAACAAAAATTCTTGGTTACACTTTCGCGTCGTGTTTCGGACTCTTTTGTTAAATAGACGAAGTCCATTACAATACCAAATCCGTGTTTCGTGGCAATTTTAAATGCCAGAGGAGCCAAGAAGAAGAAGAAGAAGAAAAAAAGTATAGAAAAAAACTAACAAGAGAACGTAGCACTTTCCGGATTGTTTAAATATTAACTGCGCAGCGCGGCGATAAGAAAAGCAGAATATCAAATCAGCTAATTCTTCTCTCGCAATTAACTTTTTGCAGTCGGAGCTGTTGCGACTTGAAAATTAAAGATTTCTTCCGACCTAGAATACGAGGTGTGATCAAAAAGTAAGGTGACTTGTTATTTTTATCAAATAAATATTTATTTATTCGTCGATATTTATGTTGTCCCGTTCAAAGTAATCACCCTCAGATATAATACACTGTAATTCACGGAAGCACTTCTGATAAGCACTTTTTTGTATAGCTTTGAGCTCTTCCAGCGATGCAGGAATCGATGCTTTATCTCCTCGATCGTTGCAAATCTCCGTTCTTTCACGGGTCTCTTCAGTTTTGGGAACAGGAAAAAGTCGCAGGGGGGCCAAATCCGGTGAATACGGTGGCCGAGTCATGATCGTGGTGTTGTTTCTGGCCAACAAATTACTCACATCCGACGTTTCTTCTGGTCAAAATTAAGCAGTTTCGGAACAAACTTCGCTGACACGCGTCTCATGACCAAAACATCCGTTAAAATTGCTTGGCACGAACCAAACGAGATGCCGACATCATCGGCAACTTCTCTAATGGTAATTCGACGATTCCCCAACACTATTTTCTTCGCTTCTTCAACGTTTTCATCGGTTGTTGACGCGCCGGGGCGTCCAGGACGAGCTTCGTCATTAACATCTTCTTCTATCATCTTATTCTTCATTTTTTTTACTCAGAGTACACTCACCGTATGCCACTGTCAACATTTCAAGTCTTTTGGAGCACTTGATTCCATTTTTTACACAAAATTTGATGCAAATTCTTTGATCCATTTTGTTTTCGACAGCAGAAAATCGCCGAACACGCAAAACGCTTCTAACCTTTATGCTTCTCGCGAACAAACCAAAAATGCTATATAGCTGAAACTGTGAACACATGTTCGGGACGAGTGTACCGGCATAAGAAAGAAAAGAAAACGAAAATCGACTGTAGGTATCCCGCGAAATTCAAAAAGTCACCTTAAGTTTCGATCACACCTCGTACTTCCATTGTACACGATTTTTCATTTTAATCGAATAGATATCAATATATTTAATCGTGTAAACGATATCGAGAATAATGGTACAGCACCGCTCGATTGCTAAGCGTAGAGAGCGAAGACTGGACGAGAAAAGGCTGAGCCGTAAAAGACTGTATAAACATAATCGATTATGTAGTTATAAGAATGGCCTGTTGTTTGGGGTTTAACTATGCCAAATTTGGCGCAACGGGTCGCCTAATAGTGCGCGGTTATTGCGAGTTACCGACCCGATTTTTGCGCGGTCCGACGCGATAACGGTAATCGTCAATTCGGGACAACAGCGCGCAATTTAATCAATTTCGCGCACTTATTAAGGCAAAAACTGGACCGGCCACGCGGTCACTGGTAATAATAATACTCGTAAACGTAACGTCGCGTCGGCTGGTCGATGTGTTGGTACAACACAGCTTGTCGCGCGGATTGTAATTACATTGTTCGATTTCATCGATCCGGGGCGAAGCCGAGGAGATACGGAATTTTATCGCGATAAGAAAGGTCCGTGAAGAAAGAAAGAGAAAGAGAGAGAGAGAGAGAGAGAGAAAGAGTGGTATTCTTTCGAGCGGTCGCGCAGAAGGAAAACACGTGCAAAAGGACCAGGTCTCTCCTCCTTTATTCGTAAAATAGATGTAATACACATCCGTCATATTGCTTCCTTCCATTTTCTCCGAGGGAAACAGTCCGTATCCACCATTGTTCGATAGACCGAACCGCCCCTGCCCACCCCACCCGCCCCTTTACAGCCACTTTCAACTTACCCATAACTTCGATGCACTGTCTTTCAATGGGGAAAGCTTCTTGGGAACGTATCTATCGAAAATACATTTTCTATAGAAAACCATGGTAACGCGGCCATTGAGAAACCGGCGGCGATTCGGGGCGAGAGAAATTTCGAGAAACGTTACGCCCACGCGCGATCACGAATTTATTGTTCCCGAGGACTTATCTTGGTGACGCGGGTACCCGGCTTTGCGAATTTGATTGATCGACGGTTCATTCGATAATTGAAATCTGATTCGTCGGTCTAGTTCGCCAAGCTTTCGCTTTTCCGTGATGCTTCTTAGATCGTGTAATTCTACTATGAAAGCTAAACACAGATTGCTTTCTTCGTTTGATAATTTCAATAAGTCGGGCACAATTGAAACTCGAATTACGATGTGGAAACAATAGACATGGTTAGACTAGAATTTATAGAAAATAGTAGACCGCAGATTTGATGGATTTCTGACAAAAATTAGTGTTATGAACGCTTTCTATATATTGTTGCCGTAATTCGAGTTTTAATTGACACGGCAAAAAACGATGCAATCAATGGGCTCGATAGTCCGTACACGTACCTTCAATATCGTTTTCTATTAATATTTTACGGTACCAAATATTTTTTAATAAAACCTGTAGAATCGCGGTCCAACATGCAAAACGTCCATTGAAAATACAGAGTTCGTTTTTCTCAGTGCTCGTTCTGTTGTCAAAAAAAATTGGAATTGAATTTCGAACGCGAGTATGAGTACAGTAAATCGGATTTGGCTAACATGTCTATTGAAAAACGTACCGTTTCTATTCATTCTGAACTCGGATGCCTGTGTCGCATTTTATTGTAAATAAATCTTCAATGTTCGTTTCCCTGTAATCGAAAGTTCTTATACATTATTCGCTTGTAGAACCGTGTGCTTCGAATAACGACGTTTACTCGTTAGTGTACGATAAAATGAAGATTCTTTCATAAATTCACGAAAAATGTAAATGTTTGAAAATTTGAAGACAAGATTTTATTAGTCGAATGATCCCCGAACAAACGACGAATCGAGTCCACTTATTTGTTTCCGTCAACTGTAACCGATCACTTAAATTTGCATTATCAACTTCCAATAGAAATCGATATCGCTTTTCCCCTGAATAGACTTTGGTAAACAACAACAGCAAGATATTGCCTGGTACAAGACGCTCGTTCGTTCACGAACGGAAAGGACTTCTCACTGTTCTTATTTGTCAGCGACTTCGGAGAAGCGCAATTTCATGAAGTAGGTAATCTCAATCCATTGCTTCCCTCGCTGTCACGGATACTACAGTCTAATTGTGACTTATTTGATTTACTCCCGCAATACAGATAGTTCAAACAAGTCTGAATGGACTTCCACTCCCAACATTTTCACTATAGAATGGATGAGCTGTCCCGCAATTAGCAAAGAAAGATATACAATACATAATAAATGCACAGCGGATATTTATGCGAAGTAAATATTTTCTACCCACGTCGCAACAGATTGGAGTGAAATAGAAATTTGTGTTCTTTCATAACATGTTTAATAGGTTGAAAATAATATGATAGTATTTCTAAATTCCTCTAATATTTTTACTGTCTTAAATCGATCCTATCCGTTCTTGTCATAAATGCATAAAATCCGCCGTCTAATAATAAAACACAGTCTCTCCTCGACCACAGAAAATTATCAATTTCATGTGTTCCTGCTCGACGAGCAATTATTCTCATTTCTAGGCACAATTGTGTTTGATATATTTTGCAAATTATACTTGCCGAACGTCCCGAATAAACATTTTAATCTTATTGCGTGCCTCGTGTTTCCATTGTTGGGATGAATAATAATTAACTGACCACGATTCTGTTACGCGAATCAAACGCAGATCATACATTACACTGATATGTAGTTCTCTGTCATTATCATACGCAATTTACATTGACCTAAATCCAGATTTATTTCAGTATAACCGCGCAGTATAATTTGCACACTACCACGAAAACAGGTACGCGGAACAGCGTTGACAAATAAAAATGCAGAATGGAAATTGGTTGAAGGAGTACGTAAAGAATTGTTGGATATCAATGTATAATTTTCAACTTTTCGAAATGGTCGCAGCGAGAAGAAAATTTTAATTTAATTTTTCCGTGTCTTGCAAGCGATGGATGCTAATTACGTTTACATTCAATATTCAGCTCTATCGAAATGGTAAATGGAACTGTAATTAGATAATAACATTTCATTTAAATCTAGAAATGCCGATATTAATTGTTGAACATTGAATAATTATTAGCATAAATTCCAAACGGAACACGATAGTTCACCGAAGGGTTAATAGACCGTTTCGTATTATCGTAAGAAATGATAGGAAAATCTATTTTCCAGATAGATTCGAACAAATTTGCATACGATTGGGCAGCGGTCGTCGTAATTGCAAATAAATGCAGTGCGGTCGCGAGAGTTATGAAGCCGAATGTGTTTGTTTATATAAACATCGGCAAATTTACGAACCGCGCGGTATTTCGCCCGTGGCAAACAATTTATACAGTTTCCGTGGAACAGAACCCGTTGTCGAATTCACAAATCTACAACTGGCGAATAATAGTGCGGGAAATCGCTCCGCGAGTAAATCCGTCAAACCGTTTTTTAACATGCTGCCAATTAGTCTGCAGAATTTTTTTTTTCAAAGGAATACTGGCTTATCTTAGATCGCGCAGTTCCGGTTGCTTGGATCGAATACTTGCTGTATTTCAAAATGTGTTTGCAGTACATAATGTACTTATAACTATGTTTAAGTTTAAGGATTCGGCTTTATAATCGTAAATTTTAAAAAAGCAGTTATTTCAACTCAGAAATGAAACGTTTCCTCCATCCCAGAATGATTCCATTTTAACTGACTTTTATCTTTTCGTAGACACGAAATTGGTACAATACCTGATGCATAAATGTTTAGTTAAAATTTTGTACCCGAATTGCTACAAACTGGAGTGAAGTGGATATTTATTTCCTTTCTTAATATGTTTAATAGATTGCAAACAATGTAAGAAGTGTACTTAAATATTTCTGATGGTTTTACTTTTTAAAATTACACCTACTCGTTCTTGTCGCGAATGCATCAAATCCGCTGTCTAGCGTTGAACAGAACTTGATCGCTGGGACATTGCAGAATTCGGCGACAAGCCTGGATCTTACAACTTTGCCGTATGAATCATCGCGCATCGTCGTCGGTAAACAAATGTTGTGGGTTCGGTATCGGAGAGTATGGCACTGTTTTAACCGATTGTAATCGTGGAATTGCCTTGGCTCCATCCGGGGGCAAGGATCCGCGTCAATATTTACCCGCGTCTTGTTACGAATAAAGCCGATGTTTACGAAGCGTCAACATAAAAGAGATGCGCATGAATTTATCCGGAGACGTGCATGTGCATAGAAGGAAAATCGGGCCCGCGTATCTATCCGCAATGATGGCTGGCATGAAAAACGCATCGCGTTAAAAGAGCAGTACATGTTGACAAACATGCGCGTTCCGACAGCGACCGGTCCAAAACTCTGCTGCGCGGAGACAGCCTGCATTATTCAACGGGGTTATTAATAATTAATAATCGGGTTTTTTTCTTCGAGTCGCAGGCCGACCCAGGGGGAGCTCGCTGTCCGGTAATAACGTGGACAAAGTGCAGCGCGAAACTCGCGTTCAGATTTTGCGAAAATGCAGTTACCCCTCGCTGCGACTCTACATGTGTTCCTCGAATGATTTCTGTTGAAATATGTCAAAATTAATCTATTGCTCCACACGAGGAACGATCGATGCAACATCAGTTCAGTTCAGTTTGTTCGTGAAACCGTTGGTTATTTGTTCGTATTATCGTTCAATTTTTTTAACTCGAATGATCCTCGCCTGACGCGTTACATTCAAAACTTAAAGACGCGTTTTGCTTGTGCTGTTTTTCTAATTATTAACACTAGGTTTAGTTCTAATTTTCTAATAGTTTATTTCTAGTTTTGTAAAGATGCCACCCTGAGAAATTATTTACCAAATTTATTTCTTTGGGCATACATTATTGGAAAAATGGCAAAAAATTTAGATAGATGCATTCTTGTTATGTTTATAACATAATGTGAAACAGTTATTTCTAAAGCTCCGTAAACCTAGTGTTAAATAAACTCCGTTGAGTGAATTCATATAAAGGGTGCCGGTTATTTAATAACGTAATCTAATAATTTCGAACTATGGTACTGTGTCCCCACCGCGACGTGTATTCGAATTAATGAAGTTAAAGATATCTTTCTTTATTCATAAGTCGATGTTTCATGCAATTTTAAGAAAGCGGTGTCGAATGAAATCCTATTTTCATTGGTAATAACTAGACTGCGGATTTTCATGCATTTATAAAGAAATTGCCCGGGTGAAATACAAAACAGTGAGAGATTAGAAAAATCGAAGAATATCGTTATCATGTTTTCAACGTGAAAAATCTGTCAAAGTCAAGGTCATCCGAGGTGCCCCTCTAAATCTATTAAGGAACGATGTGAATTTTTATTTAACTTCTCCTGCGAAAAATCGTTGCGAAATATTTTTATTTTTCATAAACATCCGCGATCTAGTAAAAGCATTTGTACGTCCAAAATAAGTAAAAATCGTACTGAATTCTTTCGAATTTGACGCTCCAGCATTTTCAGAAAATTTGTATTGTTCAGAAGCTGCAAGCATACTTTCTTAAATTTGATTCTTGGTTTATTTATTTGGCACCGCTCTTATCACTTTTACAAATGATGCTCGTATGATTCGAAATTCAATATCGAAGCAACAATGTGTGTTTTCTTTCATACGCAGCGGTACGATCTGAAATATCCCAGTAGGAAATGTCAGAATTCCCTTTGCAGCGAGATCTGCGTGCAGGAAGAACGTAATATAATGCTAAAGTATTATATGTATCTCTGGAAACATGTACGGATGAATCTGCGATCTCTCCGATGTAAACTACGGAATACGGGTGTTTCGCGTTCACCGTTCAAGAATTAATTTATTCCACAATGTTCGGCGAACACTAAATAAATCATCGTCCCCCAAGTTTTTCTCGGGGTTGCGAAACTTCGAGGATAAATTTTAGTTATGCCGAAAAAATCTCGCAAGTCCGCAACAGCTGGCGCAAACTTCAACGCAGATGCGATGAATTGACACGAACACGTATGCGTATTGTGGCGTATTTGCAATTCCGAAAGTTTGTGGTCTGTTATGATTATATATGCGTCTTGAGACCGTGCAGTCGCCTTAAAAGTAAACTTCAGGAGAGACTGCTACTAATTTCGCCTAATTCCCTCCCAATTGTGTACGAAAACGCAAAATTTATATCACTACATATTTTTGCAGAGAATAAAAACAGGTTCTAGTTTCTTTCGACCGAAGGACGATTACAAAATCGTCCGAGATTGTTATCCTCGGCCATTGTAAACATGTCCCATCTCGAACAAAGAGATTTCTGCGCTATCTCCGATCGGCAATTTCATACGTGCCAACCCAATAAAAATTACGGGGCGCGCGTGTGCACTTAAGCACCATTTACTTTACGTGCTTACCCGTTATAGGCTATTTCCATTTACGCGGATGTTTGTGAATATTGTTAGTTGCGCGGTAGTATTTGTTTATCGCATTAAGTTCGCGCGGAGTGATAGTTGGATGTTAGCGAGATTGATAGAAACTCGTGCAACTCGCAGATTGCCGTTCGCTGCAAGTAGAAATAGCGATTATTAGTCAGACACGGGAGTGAACGCATCCGAGAGTGCCTTTACTTGTCGAGCGTTCTGATTCCGGTTTCCTCCGAGCGATTTTCTTGCTAATAATTGCTATCCAACATACTTACTTAATAGGATTTTCAATAATTGCGCTGTACCAAAAGAAATCATATAAATGTTCTTTCATGTACATCGCAATCTTACACGAAACTATTGGATGACGTTATTTAGATCGACTTGTTAGTTCGCAATGAAAATTACCGATGCTATCGAAGGTTCCGTTAAAAAGTGTTTAGCAATGTGCCATAGATTAGATACCATAAAAATGTATTAACACAATTTACAATTTACTTTAAATCGTTTAGGAGCAGCAAAATTGTAATTGAAGAGATGTCGAGGAACTTCTAAAATGTTTCGATATTTAAAATTCAATGATAACAGATAGAAATAAATAATGGGTGGTAAATGTCGATCGAGCCTTGCGGGTCTCGCGAGTGTGTGTGTCCGATGAAACTCGATTCTCACGGAACCTAGATTGACCAAGTTATACTCAGTTCCGACAGCCCTACTTTACATAGAATGTATTCGATGATCTACGGGACATCAAACAATTCAATTAACCCAAAGCGACGTATCAGCGTAATCGTCCTCGAACAACTTCGTCTTCCGCCTCGTGCTCGTTCATCTATTGTCCCGTAATCTCTCGAAACGCTCCTTTAAACGAACAATCGCGTCACAGAGTTCGAATAATAAATATTACCGGTTTGAGCACTCCGTCTCTATGCTGCGTACGATAATCCGCCTAAGCAGACTAAAATTAATTACCGGGTTGCAATCTATCACTAAATATATCAACCGGGAACCAATACATACCTGCCATTCCTCTCTCTCTCTCTCTCTCTCTACAAATCATTATCTAGAAAGCGACGTTTCATCGGGAACGAATAAATTAGCTTCTGCTTAGGAACGGTTCTGTAAATGCATTTCTTATTTACTGCATTTCTAAGTTATCTACTCTTTGTTTTAAACGGGACACTGAGTTGCGTGTTAGATAATCTAGCTGGTTCTGCGATTCACGTGACACCGAATAGTGCTACATCACGCTTTCAATAATTTATGCTGGATGTCGAGCATTCCTTGATTCCTTCGTGAGACGGCTAGAGAAAGGAGGAAAACGTTAACTAATAATTACGGAGTTGCCTAAAGGTTTGAACGCACAAGAAACCTTACAAATGTTCGTGCATCAATTTTTAAGGAGTCCTTGAAAATTCGCTGACAATACAAATTTTATTGTACATACATATTTCTTTTCCACCTTTCACAATTTGCTCACGATCGCGGGAAAAAGTATACGAAATGCAACAGGTATGTTCGAGTATTTTCGTTTTTCTTTTCATCTGAATATCTTGACTAACCAGCGAGATAGAAAATGATAATGTTTAGGGTGTAACACTCGAGTTAGCAACTTAAAATTTTGGGGGATTATCTTGCAATCTGAAAGCATTGTTTTCCACATAATATCGACGAAAAATGTCGTTATCCTTTTGTTTTGTGTTCGAGTACTTTCCGAGTCTATCGGATTCGCGTAGGTGCGGCAGTAACAAGGTTGGCAGACAGATTTGGTATCAGAGCGGCGTCGAAATGCACGGTTTAATTCACGACAGGATGGTAGAACGTTGTTGCAGAACCGTGCCGGTTTACGACGTTGTACTTGCACAAGTGTTTAGCTTCAACATTAACCTACATTTGACGATTGATACTCCTTGGAACGGAGATATCCGCTTATCCGATTTCCTGGCACAATGGATCGGATGCCCATTATCCGCGACCCTTGAGCGTTCATAACAGTGGCGAGGAGGGTTCCTGTTACTTCCGGTTTCGAACGCATCGCGGCACCCGAATCCAAGCGACAACGCATTTGTTAGGATGTCGACGCGTTTCGTTTCCGCGGATAGAACTGTCAGACGAGCCCGTCCGGGTTCATTAATATTTTCTTGATGTCTCGGGAAATTGATGAAGGGCCCTCGATTATACAGCGACAGGTGGGAAATGGTTTCCCAGGTAATTTACGGAATGACGGAAACGCTTCAAGGTAATTGAGGCTCGGTTTCTGCGGCAGACAACGTCGCCCATAAAGCACGCCCCGAATTTTTACGAGATGCCACTCGATCCGAGAAACGCCCGGATATTCCCTCCATCTTTTGTTGCATTTGTCATCGTTCGCGCGGAAAATTGAACTTGACTCCAGATAAGTACCCGTCCGTGGATCGACGCCCGTGATTTTCACCACCGTGTCCGAGCAGTCTCTACTTTAACCCTTTATGAATCGAGTTCTCACCTTCCTCGATCGCCGACATTTTTATTCCGAATCGCGTCAGGTTCGAACGTAGGAGATTTCACATTTATCGAAACAATTTCAAATCGACACGGTATTTTCTGTGATAAATAGTTTTAGTTCTTCTGACCAAACACCTTCCTCGCGTTAAGTGTTAATTTAGGAGATCTCCCATATTTTGGGATCGATTTTTAAACGAGCACAGCATTTTTGGTAAATAGTTCTAGGATTCTACACATTTTTCCCAACAAGTTACTAGCGATTTTAAACATTTTTTTTTAATAAACTCGGTAACTATATTCGTACATCGAATAAATTTAAATTCGACAGAACGCAGAGAAAATATACGAAGCCTAACAGCGACTGCGCGCGTGTTGCCAATCAAGCAGTCAACCACGCCGCGAATTAATAGCGTTGCTAGTTTTAAATGCTGACAGTAACACTTTCGATGTCGAGATAACACAATGAGAATACGCGATACAAATCCCCGATACGATTTTCCCGGTGAAATCCAATTGCCGGTAAAGCGCGGGAACATTTTATTTCGGCTGGCATCTCGAATTCACCTCTGTAGAATATCGACAGGTGAAAAGACGGTTTAAAAATTAATCCTGCGAGACCGCGGCGCGTCGGTAAAGGAGTAGCATTCGAGCTGAAAATTTGAATGAGTCCCGAAAAATTTGTAGTTTCATAAACCACGTTTGACAGTGTACATCGGTTTCGTAATTTCATTTTAATCAATGTACATCTTTCTATACTTTTAGTTTCGAGTCTCTAGATTTTTGGGAATGTATGCGAACAATTTTGAAAATGTCACTGCCGAGATAACGGGCATGCCAGCACGCGTAAACTTTCCTAACGAGTCGAGGAATTAGAATGGCATAGTCCTTCGATTTTCATCATGCCCCGCGCGTTTGTCAGGCACGGCGGGACAGATTCGCGAATTGATTTCGCGTTAGCTAGATTATAGAGAATCGATGCAATTTCTGATATCAATCGGGCTATTTCCACCTTGTTTTGATTACCTTTGTCCAAGAGGCACGCTGTGCAATTTTCGTGACATCCTGTTGGCTACGTGTTCCCCAATATTGACGAGCATGCAATTACCCCCATTGTCCGCGTAATTATAACTGTCTAAGCTTGCTTAACGACGTTATCCACGGTCCAGAAAGTGTTTCGCGAATGCCGTTCGCGAGAGTCCCCGTAAAATGAAATAAATTTTCGTTATTAATTCAGCCCGCGAGCCGGATAAATTACGATTCATTGCCAATTCCTAGGCAAACTTCATCCGTGAATAGCTTTCATTAAAGCGAAACTCGCCGCCGAGACAATTCTCGGTTTCGATGCAATCAAACCATTTCATGGGAACGTTAGAACGTCGGCAAAGAATCTTCGCGGGAGTGCTTAAAATTGAAGTCATTCGACGAAACACCGGTCTTCCCTCAAACTCGCTCTGCTACTCCGAAAGTCATTAGCGAAGTTCGCGAGCTAATGCAAACGCATTTGGCAGACATGTATCAATCCGGAGCGACTTTACTCGTCTCGTTCAACTTCTCAAACAAACGAGACTCGACAATCGATACTCGCATTTTAGTATTTTCGCGAGATATTTTACTCTAAAAATTCTTCTTCGTTAGTATCTTAATTAAGCTTATTTGATTATTTTTGCAAGACGTTTGTACTCTACAAATACATTATGTTCCACGATTTAATTGGAAATCTCGTTTTGTAAGTTCTCGTTAGACAATTTTATAAAATTGTTAGAGTTCGAACAAAGACAACAACGTTCCGTTTGATGATGAAAATGTTCGATTTAAGAAATTGTTCCCAGTTTTGACCGGGAACATCAAAATTGCCATTTAAGTACTCAATTTGTGGCAATTAAACTAACCGAACAGCTGTTTCATTGAGGATATCGGAAAGACTAATGTGTCTACACGACATATATCATCAAAATTAAATATTTTTAAATTATTAATTAAAGCTGTGAACGGTCCTAACCATTGCCAATTATATAGCTATAAAAATCGTTCGTTGTCCGAGGGTCGATACACGCATTTTATTGTTTTCGCAAGATTTTTGTACTCTACAAATGCATTACGTTCCACGATTTAATTAATCTCTCGGTTTGTAAATCCTCAATGGAGAGTTTTATGAAAATACTGAACGAGTTCGAACAATGACGGCAACGTTCCGTTTGACGATGAAAGTGTTCGATTGAAAGAATTGGAGTCCCGCGGCGATTTTGTAATACTCGCATTTTATTGTTTTCGCAAGATTTTTGTACTCTACAAATGCATTACGTTCCACGATTTAATTAGTATCTTGTTTTGTAAATTCTCAATGGAGAATTTTATGAAATTGCTGAACAAGTTCGAACAATGACGGCAACGTTCCGTTTGACGATGAAAGTGTTCGATATAAAGAATTGAAGTTCCGCGGCGATTATGTAATACTCGCATTTCATTGTTTTCGCAAGATTTTTGTACTCTGCAAATGCATTAAACCCCACGATTTAATTAGTATCTTGTTTTGTAAATTCTGAATGGAGAATTTTATGAAATTGCTGAACGAGTTCGAACAATGACGGCAACGTTCCGTTTGACGATGAAAGTGTTCGATTTAAGGAATTGGAGTTACGCGGTGATTATGTAATACTCGTATTTCATTGTTTTCGCAAAATTTTTGTACT
>CM052191.1:11803239-11826360 GCA_028455805.1 Lasioglossum figueresi
CAGTCACGCGCGAGTGTCGTCTGTCCTAGGAGACGCAGTCCTTAAGGGTTACGGGTACATTTGTAGAGCTAATAAAAATATGAATGAAAAAGAAATGTCATGCGACGTTTCAACGAAGACAATTCGCGACTGTATTTAAAACCGCTAAGCAATAAGACGAAAACAGTAACTGGAAAAGTACATGGAAACGTCACCGGGATATTAAATCTTCGGCGGCGAAACCGCCAGCGGCCGATTCGTTAATTATTTTGTTTTTGCCGCGCGCGCGGCAGCCGCGGAGGCCGGTGGAAATAAATCAAATAGCATCGATTACTCGCGATAAATTTCAACGGGGGACGGTTCGCAAAAATAGTAGGACGGTCATAACAGCGGACGATAAAGCGCGGCGACGTCCATTGTGTTTCGTTACGTCGGCGGTCCAGTTGCAAATAAACGCGAATAACAGCGACACGTTATCGCGGCACGCGTTTAATGAGCCCGAAACGCGTCTACCGCCGCTCGAAATCGCGTTCGAGCAGTGCAGCAGTGCTCGCTGAAATTTGCTAAATCTGTTAAACTGAAATTCGCATCAGTCATCCCCACTCTTTCACCTTAGTGCTTCGAGAACGGTCTTATTTCAGTAGACAAGAGAACGGAACTGCTAAAGGAATGTTTATATTTTACTTCCGAAAGCTTTGCATGTTTAACCGAGCATTATTGTGCATACACACGACACACGCGAATTGGGAAATGAGCACAATCGACGGCAACACGTACGCTTAAAATAAACGACTCGTGCGCCGAAACTATTTGACGAACGTCTAAAAATACCGGCGTGTCTTGCGCGCTCGGAATCGGCGGCCCATGACATCGGGCTATTGTTCCTTGCCACGGAGAAATTTTCGATTTGCAGTCCTTGACGTTCCGCTCGAGTGTCTTACCCTACTTTCATTCGCCGCAGACCTAATTCCTCTGCTCGTTCTTTCGTGGTTTTTTTTCAGCCTAGGAACTTCGGGCATCGCGTGCTAAGCCGCGTAGTATTTGCGTCTGAATTCCGAACGGTGGACCTAAATACCGGCCGAGGTAGATGTACGCTCTACGACAAGAAGACAGCACGTTTGCAAATTTTTCTGACCTTGCCGAGATCTATTCAACATAATTTCTTTGCGCGTGTATCTTCAAAAATGGCTAAAAATTTGGATTCATACATTCTCGTTATTTTTGTGAAGTACTTAAACAGGCTCGGTTATATTCAACAAAATTTCTCTGGGTATGTATATTTTAACAAATGGCTACAAATCTGGATCGATACTTTCTCGTTATTTTTATAAAATATTTGAACATTCTTGGATAAATTCAACAAAATTTCTTTGGGTGTGTGTGTTTTAACAAAAGGCTAAAAATCTGGATGGATACTTTGTCGTTATTTTTATAAATTATTTGAACATTCTTGGATAATTCAACAAAATTTCTTTAGGTATGTATATGTTAAAAAATGGCTAAAAATCTGGATGAATACAGGCTCGTTATTTTTATAAAATATTTGAACATTCTTGAATAAATTCAACAAAATTTCTTTGGGTGTGTGTATTATAAAAAAAGGCTAAAAATCTGGATGGATACTTTCTCGTTATTTATATAAAATATTTGAACATTCTTGGATAAATTCAACAAAATTTTTTTGGGTATGTATATTTAAAAAAATGACTAAAAGTCTGGATGGATACTTTCTCGTTGTTTCTATAAAATATTTGAACATTCTTGGATAAATTCAACAAAATTTCTTTAGGTATGTATATGTTAAAAAATGGCTAAAAATCTGGATGAATACAGGCTCGTTATTTTTATAAAATATTTTAACATTCTTGAATAAATTCAACAAAATTTCTTTCGGTATGTATATTTAAAAAAATGACTAAAAGTCTGGATGGATACTCTCTCGTTGTTTCTATAAAATATTTGAATATTCTTGGGTAAATTCAACAAAATTTCTTTGGGTATGAGTATTTTAAAAAAATGGCTAAAAATTTGGATAGGTACATGTACATTCTCATTATTTTCCATTAAAAATGGTTAACAATTTAGATGGATATATTTGTTATTTTTATAAAGTGTTTGAACAGAATAGTACGATTACAGTTCCAGACAGCAATAATCGCGTAATCTTGCATAAAGACGTCGGTTCCATTCGCAGCACGGAATCGATATTCCATTTCGATATGATTAAAAGCCATAACGTGGCGCATCGACTTTTCAGTATTTAAAAATGAAAATTTCAGATCCATTACCATCGGTGAATCGCGATCTTCGTTCAACTGCAAACTTTACATCGCTTATTTGCGTGAGATCGTTCATCCCTTCTACCATGTTGATCACAGAGATTCCGCGAGAGCGTGACTGAATTTCAAAGCACCTTTTTATGACGGTTTCTGTCTGATCAGTCACCGGCGCTCCATAATATCTCTGCCCGATATAGCGTGAAACGCCGTAAGTCATAATATTCGCAATTTTCTGATAACACGGATTTGCTGTTTCAAACGTTTATAATCGATTTTATTACGAAAATTATTCTCAACAATATTTTATTTATGCGGAGCAAGACACTTTATTTTCACTTTCAGAAAGCTCCGACAGTCTGAATCCATTCTCGTTAGAAATTAATGGAAGTCCCTCCAAAGCATCGAAAATCTGTCAACTGCAAATTGCAAAAGTATGCAAACGCCATGTAAAAAAAATGCGCTAATAATTCCCAACAGGGTCGACAGCCGGTGACCTATTACAACACATGCATATTCATTTGAATCGAACATTGATTGGAATATGGGCTCCAATAAAACGCTACTGTAGGCGAGAAAAAAAACAAACAAACATCCGGGAATGAATTAGAACTAAAAACTAATTAGTTGGCAGGGTTCGCACGAATTGAACCTGGTTTCCCACTTGCTTGAAATTTCGTTTCCACTCGAGGCTGATGGGAAGTGTCTGTTGATTGCTTTGTTTGCCCTGATTTTCTTGGTTTTACCGTCCGAAGTACTTTCTCAAGTTTTCGAGGGAAGAATAGAGAAGAGAAATTTTGTTCCTTCGTTTAAGTCATTTAATCCGTTTACTGCTTCGGGTTGCATAAAATTCGCAGTCTACCCGCGTCGTTCTCAGGGATGCGAAATTTTTAAAAATTTCTCGCTTCGCGAGTGCGTAAAATTCGCAGTTTAATTATGATTAGAGTAACTGAATTAGCGTGGGAGAATCAAAGAACGAAATATGGAGGTAAAGTCGGAGCCAGGGAAAAAGCATATATGCGAGACGATGAGGTGAGAACGAGTAAAAAAAATATCTACTGAAAGAGGCTCCGAATTACATAATTCTTAGTGGATCTTCGTGAAAAATAAAAATGTTCCGCATCGATTACGGGAAGCAGGATGAAAATAAAAATTGATTTCTTCCCTTGGTCACAATATTTTTAAATTTATCATTTACAAAATATCCGTAGTCTGTTACATAGATATATGAAATCTGTAGACTTTATAGTTTACAATGTACGCACTAATTAGTTCCATCGAATCGTGTATAGAATTATCGAAACTAAAAGAGAAACCAACATTCGCATAGTTCCGTTGATTAGGTTCCCGCATCGGAGGTATCGAAGGTCTATAAAATACAACTACAGGCACGCTAATTGCGTTAGAAATTGAGAACAGATAGGAGTTCCGCTATTGGGTGTCTCGATTATCCGTACATGATCGAATACACTTTCGACTGCTTCCATTTAGCGGACTTTCTATTATCTCTGCGGACAATAAAACGGTAACGATCGATTATCTGGAAATAATTTTAGGAATTATCGTAGCTATATAATAATATGCGCATGCGAACTGATAAGTCATATCCGATCGAATTTTAATTGTTAATTACCTTCATAATTAGTGCAATGCTTCAGCAGACAATCCGATGCACATTATACGATAATTACGCTTAATAATTCATCACGGTTATGCTTCTCGGTGGAGAAACGGCCGGTCACACGATCAGTGAGACGAGTCATTTCACCTGCATAGCAATACCGCAACAATACTATGGAATTTAACGTCTTTTAAATCTTCGTTACAGGGAAACAGCAATTTGAAAAGATGTTTTGACAACATCACCTAAAAAACCAGTTCTTCCAACATGTGGAACAAAAAAACTGAAATCGTTTGATCCATTATCAAAAAGTTATTAAATGCCGTCCACTTGATTTCGTCGATTTAAAAACATTTTTATTTTGTACATCAAATATTATACTATTTCACGCGTGGCGACGCGCGACTGTATTCCCCGCGTACGTCCAATCCATTTGAAATGGAAACACTTGTTGGATTTAGTAACGATATGTTTGCAAATGCTCGTAAACGTGATTTTTCCCGAAGAAAAATAAGGTTCAATCCTGTTCAAACAACTCCCGGGAACCGGCTTCCGCGAACTTCCATCGCTTCGTTACCTTTCCAAATATCGGCGGGGAAAATTCGATTGGCCGCGTTTTTCGAAATTTTTTTCGTGCGTACCGCGTACGAAATTCCGCGTTGAACAACGCGACACGTCGACGACGCGAATTCTTTACTATACCGAGGAATTCGCGTCGTTGGCCGATAACGACACCGGAGGAGCCATTTACGGGAAACACAGACCGGTTTGGTACGTTTCCGAGCATGTGCTTCCATCACATTGTCCCCGTACAATGTGTCGATTGCTCTCCCGCTTCCCGAAATTCTGCAAATCCGGTGACGCGGTTTGTAAGTCAGACAGAATTAGTGCAGATGGTTTGGAAGTAGTCCAATTGCAGGGGAGGAGAGCATTTCGACCAAAGTTGTAAAGCTTTCGATGCTACAGAGGAACGCCGAATATCAAAAGTCCCCTCTACGCCGCGTGCCGATGTTGTCGCTCGAGGAAATGTGAATTGCATTACTTGCAGGGACGATTCGGTCCTTCCGATCGTTAAATTTGCGGAAACTCGTTGTGCAGGACGTATATAAACTCTGCCCGAATTCCGTTCGGATAATAAATCTCACCGTGCTTCCGATAACTGACAATTACTATCGCCGAAAAGTGTTCTACAACTTTGTAAACGGTTCTAGCCGAACACACAGATTTTACCGCCGCGAAAATCGAATATATGCTTATAAACGAATCGTAAAAGATTCCAAATTTTTCATCCGACACTTCGTTCTCACGAAAATGAACTCTAAAGTTTTATTTTCTTTAACGGTAAACCTTTTTTTAAATGGTTTCCAGTTTCTTATTTTACAATTATTGAAGTTGTAGTATGTTATTAACCCTTTGCACTCGAAGCAATGTCAATTCGAAAGTCAAGACATTTCTTTCAACCCAGATCATTTTTATTCGATGTAATCTTTTTTGCATTGTGCATTGTGTTACTTTCTACAGTTTTTAGAATACAGACGAGCTGAATAATATTAAAACTGTTTTGAATAATGGTATGGCAGTTTTTACTGGCGCCTCAGAGTCACCGTTCGAGTGCAAAGGGTTAATCAAAATCACGCAAAGTTTAAATAAATTCATTCTTGTTAGTTTTATAAGACAATATACATGCTAGCCGATTTTTATGCTTGGTAGTGTTAACGAATTGAAAAGAATATTCTTCAATTGTTACGTTTCGTCTACAAACGATGAACGCGAAACGATTACTAGACTGCGGATTCGATGCATTTATTATAAAGGCGAGTAGATGTAATTTAAAACAGTAAAAGGATTACGAGAAATGAAAAATCATGAAAAATGAGAAACCAGAATATCCTCTTTTAAGCGGAGTAAAGATTCGGGAGGCTGTTTTGCAACGTCGAAGCATCGCTCGACCTCTAGTAGGCTTACACGTAGTTGCTAGAGGGAAATATTATTAGCCGATGATGCAATCTTCAGCCGCAATAGTCGCCCGCGCGTTATAACGCACGCCTCGAGAGGTATCCCCAAGAATCGTCCACCTCGGATTAATTAAAACGCGAGAAGCAGCGACAGCTGTGCTTTTTTGGAGTTTTATTGGGCACATTCGCCATTCGCCGCAGCTTTTATATGCCCACTTAATTTTCAGCCGGCCGAAGAAATATCTCGAGAGTTTCTTCTCGTTTTTGTTGGATTGCTAATAAATGCCAGTCGCACCTTCGGAAGAATAATTGCGAAATAAAGGCACGTACATTCGGACGATGTCGGCCGTAATAAGCACCTCCGAAGAAATATTTAATCCCGCTTGGCGCGCGTTAAACGTAAATGATTTCGCCGGGTCGATGAGCAGTGGGAGTCGCCGAAATTCTCGGCTACGATTCGTTCCATTCACCAGGACTAATTACTATATTTTTGCTAATTAGTATTCTTTGACCGCTGAATCGTTTGGACTTTATATTATTCATTTAGTTTTGAGATATCTTTTACAGTGAAAACAGTGTTATACGATTTCTTATCTCGATCGAGATTCTCTATTGAAAATGACCTGAAGTTGAATGTAAACGAATACAACATCAAGAACGTCCTCTACTTCTTTAAATCCATCCCATGCTATTGTCTCTCAACCTAACGTCAATGTTAACAATACGCCTTTTTACAAATAACATGTAAAATATATTATAACCAAGTGTAAATGAACAGGCTAATAAAATAAACTGCAAATAAATAATAAATAAATCATTTCGTATCTCGCGCCAGCAAATCTAAATTCAGTGAAAAATGTAATCTCGCGTTTCTTCTGTTTAATTCAAGAAGACATCACGGAATATGAACAATAAAAGAATCGTCGCAGCTCGAGGAGGAAGCTCACGCATATTGCAATCTGCTTCGGTAGAAGGAGCCGGCCTAAATCCTCGTATTCCGGCAATCATGAAAGAAAGAAATTACATCTCCCTCGAAGACGATTAAAAATTCCAACTACTTCCGTCTTCTATAAACTTCGCGCATTATTCATCGCTGCTTCGACGGAGGATCCTGCTCGCGCACAAAAGAAAATTGAGGATGCCGAAACCGTAAAAGAAAAAGGTGAGATGAAGTGGGAGAACTGTGCAAAACGGTACCCTTCGCTGCATATTATCCTGAAACAGTCTTGGGGATAGTCCGATGGTAATTTCAAGATCAGTCGTGCTAAAAGTACTTGCACAACCAATGAGAAAAATTGGAATTATTACTGACAAAAATGGGTACGTACAATTTAAAGCAGTGGACATCTTAACAATATATATAAAGACATCAATGTATTGGTTTCAGTTTAATAGGATAATTCAAAGAAGAATGGAATTTTTATTTGGCTCCTGCGTCGAACGATCAATGCAAATATTTTTATATCGCATAAAGATCCGCAGTCTAGTAATTACAATCTCAAAACTTTAAATTTAGTGTTTCAAGCATGAACGAACGTCGACTACGCTATCGAATATTTATATTTCATTAAAGTAGTGATTTCATTGAATAAAAATTTATTTATGCTGGAGTGGTTTAAAGTTCCGCGTATAAACAGTTACAGTGCCGGGCAAAATGATAGGACATTTGATGTATTTGTATATTTCATGTAACACAATGGGATATATGTACATATTACACGCCCTGTATATTGGATATGTCCTTCAAAGTATCCATATAGAATTGCAAGTTTGTATCTTGTACACGAAAGAAATTAGAGGAAGAAGCGTAAACATGGGCTGACTTTGCTCGGTCAAATTGATAGGACGCATGTAATATTTTCTGTCGTTATGTACTCTGGCAGTAATCTGTCAGCAGTGACGAGAAGCAGACGAGCAAATTTTTCAGTTATCTACAACATTTGTGCCGTTAAAGTTAAAATGGGTCGAGGAAAACAATTAGACAAAAGCGAAACCGACCGAATTTTGTTATCGCGGTCGCAAAATCAAATTATCACGAGAATTGCGAAGTTATTAAATAGAAGCCGTCGCGTTGCGTATAACTTCTTAAAAAATCCGAAAATCTACGGAAAAAAGAAAAGTACTGGCAGACCTCGTGCTACAACAGAACGCGACAGACGGGCCAAATTACGCGTAGCTTCTAATTATAAGGGAACCGCAAGAAAAATCGTTGAAGAAGCAGGTGTTTCAGCTAATAATAACTGTTCGACGTATTGTCCAAAGCAGTAAACAAATTAAACGAAAAAACTGAAAAGAAGACCTCCTCTAAGCGAGCAACATGAAGAAGCTCGTTTAAAGTTTGCTCGCGATCATGTTTTGTGGAAAAAGAAGTGGTGAAACGTGATATTTAGCGACGAAAAGAAATTTAATTTGGACGGTCTTGATGGCTGGAACTACTATTTCCACGATCTAAGGAAATAAGAACAATATTAAAGCCGTCGACAAACGGGTGGCGAAAGTGTCATGGAGTGGGCCGGTATTGGATATCGGGGAAAAACTGACATAAATTTTTTATCAGGCCGTGTAAACAGCACAAAATATCTTGAATTAATAGACGATCAGTTAATTCAGGCAGTACGTTCATTTTTCAACAGGATAACGCTGCAATACATACCGCGAGATGTGTTAAAACTTATTTTAGTTCTAAAAATGTGACATGCCTCGAGTTCACCCGATCCTTAATATTATTGAAAATATATGGGCAGAACTTTCAAGAAAACAATACAAAGATGTAACGGAATTAAAGCAAAGTATCGTTACAAATTGGAGTCTTTTAAGACAAAAACGTATTAAAAAATTGTTTAAATCAATTTCTAATCGCTCGGTAGATGTTGTACAGCGAAAAGGTGGTTTTACTAAATATTAATTTGCAATTCAACAAAATATTTCTGTTCGAACAGTTGTATTCTTCAATAACGTTCTATCATTTTGTCCGACTAAAATCAATACGTGTCTACATTATTTTCTCGAATTTCTTTCGTGTACAAGACACAAACTTGCAATTCTACATGGATACTTTGAAGGACATGTCTAATGTACAGGGCGTGTAATATGTACATATATCCTATCGTGTTACATGAAATATACAAATACATCGAATGTCCCATCGTTTTGTCCGGCACTGTATGTAGAACGTATGATGGTTAAATGAGTAATCTGCGGACGGTTTCGCGAATAACGCCGGCACCGTGTTCAATTGGCCGTTTGAGAAAATCGCGTGATCCTTCGGCGAGTGTAGTAGGGTCAAGCGACCGTGAATCGTAACATCGGGGCCGGAACACGTTTAAACGCTGCTTCGGTAGTTAACAAAGCGGGGCTGCCGTCGTCGCGACGATGAATTGGTCCCGGACGACATTCGTGCGCATTGAACGAGGTGTGCGCTCGTCGTTAGGGGATCGGCCAGGACCCGTATGAAATAATTGTTGCCACGGAGTAACGCGCGTCTACCCGGTTAACCGTACGATGCCAAGTAATTACCCGTTTCGCATCCACAACTCCATTAATTCACGAAGGAGGAGCAATTACTAAAGGAGAAGCCAGACCAACTTCCACCACTTCATGCTGTCCTAATAAACAGCGACTCCGAATTACTTTCGTATTACTATGCCTTTGTGCCACCGCGGTAATTAATCCTTTCCACGCGGTTCGCCGCAGCCGGATTGCGTCCACCAAAAATTTTCATACGGTAGATCGGGCAAATATTATTTACGACTCCAGTCGACGCACCTATCTTTCATCCATCATCATCGAAATTTCAAAACCTGCCTCGAGGTGTCGGCAAATATTCCGCAACAAGAGACCGTATAGAGGAAAAATACGGCTTTAAATCGCGTCATGAATTGAGAATTCAGTCATGTTTTATCGATCAGCGAGCGTGTCGGGGGGAACAAACAGCCCCGAAATTTCGAGGTATATTTTTTTAATGGAAACCGGTTGACGACGGGAGAAATTTCGTTTCGAATTATACGGTTTTGAAATGGAAATCGTGTAAAAAATAAAAGAGAAAGGCTCATCGGTACGACCGATACACGGAAAATTTGATTTCCTTTGTCATTTTTATGGTTTTGATTTATGAACTACGATAAGCTTGTGGAATTGCGTATAACAATAGTAATTCGATACATACCCGGAGCCATTTTCGTGCCCACCATTTTCGATCGCGGCAGTATCAGGGGCGGATTAAGATGGCGCGGGGCCCTAGGTTTTGCATGATAATAAAACAAAACACAACGAAGGACCTTATTTTAGCAGAAATATCTGTTAATAGTAGCCAGGGTGTAAGGGTCAGTCGAGGAAACTCGAAATCGTTAGAAAGCGTAAAAAAACAGCTGAACACAATTTATGGTGTGCGTGACTAGACAAAGCTATTTTTGAGAGGACTGTTTAGTTTCAGAGTCTGTCAGGTTTTAGCTTTCGTTGGTTCGCCTCGATAGCGCATACGGATACCATAAATCGTGGAGGACCGAAGGACCTTCGACGAAAGGGCAGCGGACGCCCGCGTACGGGAAAACCCCACGTGCGTAAGGTCTGGAGGAAAACAACGTTAGTTGTAAGACATTTTCCCCTTCTCCTAAAATTCATTTAGTATAAGAAGACGAGACGACCGGGACTCAGGTTCGTTGTTATCTGAGAATCGCCCGAGTGAGTCGTCCTAAACATTGTAAGAATAAAAGAGTTGCATTGTTAAAATAAATACTGTTACGCAAACTAACACGGTATACAGAACACATTAAAACCCTATAAGGGCTTTTTCTAATGCAAGCGCGGGGCCCTTAGAATGGGTCCGTAGCATTTGCTACTTCTGCTACTGGGCTTAATCCCCGGCTCTGAGCAGTATATCGCAGAAATCGTTCGGCGATACGTATACACCGTGATCGCCATCTTTGAATGCTTTTAGAAGTACACGAGTATAAGCTGCGTTTACGATACCGACGTGACTTCTTGGCTACGGTTGAGATTAAGATTTCAGTACGTGTTATGTAGCATTCCATTACTTCGTTCCGTTCATTGTTTCCGTTTATGGCCGCTCCGAATTCTGTGGTAGAGAACAAACCGTTTAGAGTTGTCATTTCATCTTAATAGATGTCTGACCGGAATATTTTCTCGGTTCATTCTTATATTTCCTAACGCGCTATGATTTTATTATATTGCGTCTAGAATGATTTCTTTTATTTCTCGTCACTGTTATAGGAAATTTGTTTCAATGTATTTTGCATCCGACGCAGACCAGAATATTGTCTCGGTTCATTCTTATATTTTCCAACACACTTTGATCTTATCTTTCGTTATAGTTCGTGTATTATTTTAATTCATTTCGACATTTTCTTCGAGCCTCAAAATGATTTCGTTTCATTCTTCTCGCTAGTACAGGAAATTTGTTTGACCGCGTTTCGATGGTCAAGCAATAGCACCACGTTTACCATTATTTACAAATACGTCACTAGCAAGTGCAACTTTGTAGAGGAATTACTTCCAGCCTCCCCCATTCGATCTTCCCTCGTCCCTGTCATAAACGCACACCTTTTTCCCTTAAGCCTTCAAAACGTGTGCAACGTTCTCGCACCTGATACCAACACCCTGAACGTGACGAATTCAAGATGGGCGTTGCAATCCGAGGAAGCTCCTGAAACCGTGCGATAAATAAATAAAATTGCTTCACCCTCCTCTCATGTTCGCCAACGAAAAGATTGATAAATATTTTTCAAAATTTATACGACCCTTATATGTCGTTTCCTGCCACCAGTTGTCGGAGATCCTTTTGTCGATCCAATCAATAAACAAACGTTCCGGAGCTGGCTTCGGAGCTGAATCGGTTTCAATTTCAGCGGCTCCTTTGAAACCAAGGCACCAATGAAAACACTCTACGCCAGCCCACTTTGTGCGAGGTTTGTTGCAATGGAAAAATGCCGGTGGTTCCGACAAAAAAAGATGAAACAGGGTATAGCTCCTCTTTTCGAAATGATTATACGAACCAGCCTTTTTTTTACTTGTCAGTTTGTATACAATTTACGCGAAAATGGAAGTCGAAGGATATTTTGTTTCCAGCGACCCGGGCGCGAGCAAATTGGAAAGAATGAAGCATTTAATCTACCAGGCGACTTCGCTCGCAGCAGTAATTCAAACAGAGAGATCTTATCTTCCTGTGAAATTACTTATCTTTCTACAATTACGTTTTCTGGTACGAAAATGAACGCTCGTTCCCTCTCTGCAGGGCCCGTCGACGTCCGCCACCATTCTTTCCCTTCAAATTCCTCTATTTCGCGAGGCAATTCCAAACCGTTGACATTAAAATGTGATTCAACCTCCCCTGAATTTCATTCGATGTTTACACGTCGACTGCACCCCATTAATTTATCAATCCACACTGCCGATTAATTTCACAATCGCCGGCGTGCCCCGCAATTAACCGTTAAACCTATCGCTGCAAATTTCCGTGTCAGAACAGTCGCAGATATTTGATCAAATAGGTTACCGTAAATATTATTATTCCGAGTAAATTGATCGTCGATCTCGCGTGCTATTTGTAATTTAAAAGCGTTTCTGTGAACATATACACCTTTGATCAACTATTCGAATGTTAGGAAATTTTTATTCCAATAAATTACAGTGGACTGCGTGCTTATCAGAGCTCTGTGCGACATGTCTACTGTTGGATGGTTATGGTTGCGGAGATGAAACAGAAGGGAGATTTCAGGCAATAATACTATCACAGAGTCCATTGTTCTAGATAATCCTCTTACGATTTCAAATGTAAAGAAGCGATTATATATATTTAATAGCGAAGTCACGAATAGACTCGCTGTAAACGACAAATGGAAACGTCGTTCCACAATAATCAAAAGCAGGATGCCAGGATATAATATTATACACGTGCCGAGTTTAAATTATTAATAACTCTCATTAATTTTTCACCTCGCGAGTTACGTTCTACGTATCTTTTACTTACTATTATTTATTTATACGATACTGTTACATACAGCTCACATTACACAGGTGTCACATCGTTTCTTTTACTTGCTATTATTCCAGATGATTCAAATTTATTTTTTTTCATTTATTTATCGATGCCGTAAACCGCGTTTCCCAATTAATAATGAATAGACAGCAAATGTTCATAAACAATCAAAATTTTCTACCTGAAGTGCAACAAACTGAAGGAAAAAATATATCTATTTTCATTCTTAATACGTTCTCAATATAAGTTGAAAATAATATAACAGCATTTTAAAATTCTTCTAATGTTTTCGCTGTTTTGAATTGCATCTACTCATTTTTGTCATAAATTCATGAAATTCGCTGTTCGATAACGAAGTATAGTCCCGAAATCTATTATCAAACTGGAGAAACGTCTTCGAGTACCTAATATATTCCGCGTTTCTATTTCGCGCGTCCCCGAAACGCTTTGCGATAAGCTCGCTACTCATTTTTGTCATAAATCCATAAAATTCGCTGTTCGATAACGAAGTATACATCATCCTGAAATCTATTAGCAAACTGGAGAAACGTCTTTGAGTATGTAATATATTCCGCGTTTCTATTTCGCGCGTCCTCGGAACGCTTTGCGATAAGCTCGCTATCCGTCTATATCATTTCCGATGGCTGTCGCCTTTTGTCTCATCTTCAGATCGAAATCCGACAATTGTTTTGCATGCCCCTCTAGTTTCCTTAGAGTGTCTCAATACCCGTCAACGTTGGTACTTTTCGTTCTCTTTACCTTGTTCCATTGTTCCGCTCTTTGTGCCCAGGCCTCTCGTAGATTGCTTTCGATGCTGCCGTGTTGCACCCTTTATCTCTCTCTTTTTCCTCCGTGTTTCGTTCCGATCTTGCCCTTCGATTTCCTGTATCGGCGTTCCGTTTTTCTCTCCTGTATCCTCTACTATCCAGGCCGCGTTTCGCCTGTTATTTTCGCTCGCATCTTCGAACACAGTCACATATCCCGGCCGAAACCGGCCCCGGGGCGGAAAAAGCGTGCCCATATCGCGATTCAGCTGCCCCGATCGCGCCACTTACAAAAGCGATAATTGTTTTACGCGGCGCTCGTTTGCAGACCTATTGTCGTCGCTTTTCGAGGAGGCGTCGCCGACTTTCTTGTTCACGTACCGACTCTGAATTCCCCGCGTTTCTGCCGCGCACAACGCTCCGAAATTCAATACACTATAAATATTAGCCGTGCGAATCCATTCTCTTCGCACCACCGCGACGCGGGTCGTCCAAGATACAGAAAGTGTACATCGTACACATTTTTTTTTAAACAGATGTGCATATCATGTAATTTGTAGACTGCGGATTTGATGCATTTATGAGAAAACTGAGTGGGTATCATTTCAAATAGCAAAAATATTTGAAAAATTTAAACACACCATTATAATATCCTCAACCTACTAAACATAACAGGGAAGAAAATAAATTTCTATTTCACTCCGGTTTGTTGCGATTCAGGTGAGAAATTTTGATTTTTCATAAAGATCCGCAGTCTAGTAATTAGACTGCGGATCTTCATGCAATTTTTAATTCTTGCTGGAAAATTTCAAAACAGTGACAACAAAGAAAATCATATATTCAGTGGCAGTCTTTGTACATCTGAAATAAATAAAAATCGTACTAACTTCAATTGTACTTGATACTCCAGCAATTAAAAAAAATTTTTAGAAACCATAAATAAATAAAGATCCGAAGTCTAAGTAATAACAAATGGAATCAATGCCACCTCTACGCGAGAAACGAAATTACCTCCCGAACGACCTAATAATTAAACTCTTCAGACCCTGAACCATTAAAAAAACCCACTAAAAATTGCTGTACCATTATTCACAATATTATTCACGTTATTAAATATGTCGGTATCTATCTAATCAGTTACTACACATTTAAGGATCGTATGAGGTATTATAAAATTGATTTTAAATTTAAATATTATTGATGGATATAAAATTGAATAAAGATATATTAAATAAAATTAATTTATATGGGATTGATGATGGATGTAAAATACCATCGCATCGTGTACGATGGGATTATTCTAGATCGGAAGAAATGTTTAATTTTCAAGTTAAAATAGCTCAAAAAAAAATGCCACAAAAAAGAAGAAAGAGTCGTTTTACAAATACATAGTCCGAGTGAGACATGATTTAAACAGACAGCTTACAGTCTTCGAAAGAAGAACGGTTATAAATACAAGCCTTACAATACAAACCTTCATTCTCTTTCTTAGTATGTCTAATAGGTTGAAAATATTTTCATAAATGCATGAAATCCGCTGTCTATGTAGTTATCAAGATATTTTAAGTTGCTCGTGAACTTGAATGAAGCAGAAGCCACTCCATGGCGAAGGTGAACGCCGATCGATTCCTATTCAAGGCGCTTCATAATTAATTGATCAAGAGACTGCTAAACAATTTGTGTACGGGGAGAATGAAATTTCTATTCGAGGCTGTTTATTCCTGTCCGTGTTAAAAGCCAGATTCGTTCTTCGTACAGCAGATTCACAAACTGCTGATCAATGCTGCCGACAGGTATTATAGTTGGCAAACATTTGTTCGATGGTTGTCAAATATGTGTGGAGACCACCAACACCGTCGACTAAGTATTAAAAGTGCATTAATTACATCGCGGACGGTGTGCACGCTTTAATGCGTTCTCGTTTCCTTCGCAATCGATGAAACACGCGGGTATTCAGGATCTTCAATTTCTCATCGGTCATTATTCCACAACAGTTTTTTTAAACGCGTCGTTCACCGTTGTATCGATCCTGCCTCGAACTTTATTTCATCGAACAAATCACATTCGATCGCACGCCTACCGTTAATCCGCTCCCTCAGATTCGCGGCCCTTCGTTGCATGAAAGATTTATTCCGTTCCGCGTGGCCACGGTTAAATAAAAAAAGAAAAATAACAACAGCTCGATATCCACGACATCGGAAAATAAATCGTTCGTGCGGCTGAATATGTTTCTCTTCCTGCTCGTGTCCCATCGTAATCGCGCATTAATACATTTAACGGCACTTTTTGTTTGCACCGACGAAATTGTCAGGGAATTTCACATTTCGGAAAGCCCATCGGCTCGCATTCAGCGGCAAACAAGTACAGCGTTTCATCTGCTGACTTTTTCATTTACGAATTAATATTTGATCACCGGCTGCGCACTATTGCAAGCCAAATACAGAGACTGAATGGAATCGATGAAATGAATTAAATGAATGGGATTAAAACGACACGTGATCTACAGGCTCCTGGGGGAAAGTGAATTCGGTTGTACCTGTGGGAGAGATTATTATTTCGTAATCGCGATAAATAATCGATATACGTACTTTCATAACGTATTGCGGGTCCATTTTGAATCCCGAAGAATATGTTAATATAAAATCCCCAGGAATATTTTTTCCATCGTGTCTCTCGTCGTCACGCATCGTCGTGCTACTTCAATTTCTTTATAATTTTTTCTGCCAGGGGCGAAATGAAAATTTATCTGTAACGGTTAGAGAGACGTCTTAACTCTCCCTGTAAACAATTATGATAAAAAGGATCCTGCCACCTCGGACGTTTTATTTCCCTTACAGATTCCAGCAGAATCGCGGGAATTCCTGTTCGTTGCAACTTTCAGTGAATCAGTTGAAAAAAATGCCGGCGTGCGCAAACACTTGTGGCGCGGTAATGAAATATTCACCGGGAGCCATTTCGCTGTTTCAAGCAATGGAAAAACGAGGAAAAACGCCCCGGTTGGAGGCCACAAATATTTACGGAGTTTGTAATTTCACGGTCACATGTGCGTCTAAATTTCTCCAGAATGTTTGCATGGTTGGCGGGGAAGGTCGGGGACGAGGGAGGGGTTGAAAGTATCGTTCACTTTCGCGGGAATCGTCGGTTAGCAAGTTTGCCGAGGAATCCCTCGCTGCCAAAAAATGCTTGCCCGGGGGCAGGCAAAAGCAGTTGGCCCGCTAGCTTCACTGACCACTGTTAGTCGACGCACACTCTTCCGTTTTCGGTGGTTTTATTTCGCGCTGCTGCCGTCCGAGTGGACCAAAGCAAATATCCATTCTACCTCGCTTATGTTGGACACCGCAAAAAGCAAACGTTCGCACTTCTAGATCGTTGCTACGGAAATCCCGCGAAATGTTTTCTTTCCGACGACTAACATTCAACATTTCTCCTCTGGTGCAACATCGAGCGGGTTATTCTTCATTGAATGTTTCTCGATGATTTTTCGGACAGAAATTCTTCTTATTTTTGTAACCTAGACGGCAACGTCTATTTTCATTATTTTCCATTGCCTGTCTGTAATTTCCCTCGGGAACAGTACTCTTCGCAATCATTAACTATGCACAACGGCAAGAAAATCTTTCAATAAAAATGCTAATGCAGCTTCCGTTTTAAAAAATTATAGAATCTCCTGTTTCCTCAGCTGGGGAAACTGAAAACTCTTTTCTGGTAGAAAGTGTTACAAAACTGAAAAGTCTGTAAAAACATTGAGAAATTTTTCTCGCGACCGAAACCACTTTGGATGTAAAAATTGAAGATTCCCCTTTACAACGAGTGCTTAAAACTTGATCTGCGATTTTTTCCAGCCAATTTATTCAATATTTGATAAAAGTGTGTACTGAAAACTGTTGGTCGAAAGTGTCACAAATTGAAACAACTGTAAAAACATTGAAAAATTGTTGTCGCGACTGAGACCACTTTAGATGTAAAAATTGAAGCTTCCCTTTTACAACGAGTGCTTGAAACTTGATCTGCGATTTTTTCCAGCCACTTTATTGAATTTCTGATGAAATGTGTACCGACAACTGTTGGTCGAAAGTGTCACAAATTGAAACAACTGCAAAAACATTGCAAGATTTTTGTCGTAACTCAGACCTATTTAGATGTAAAAATTGAAGCTTCCCCTTTACAGCGAATGTTTAAAACTTGATCTGCGATTTTTTTCAGCCACCTTATTGAATTTCTGATAAAAGGTGTACCGACAGCTGTTGGTCGAAAGTGTTACAAATTGAAACGACTATAAAAACATTGACAAATTTTTGTCGTAACTGAGACCACTTTGGATGTAAAAATTGAAGCCTCCTCTTTACAGCCAGTGCTTAAACCTTGATCTGCGATTTTTTTCAGCCACTTTATTGAATTTCTGATGAAATGTGTACCAACAACTGTTGGTCGAAAGTGTCACAAATTGAAATAACTGCAAAAACATTGAAAAATTGTTGTCGTGACTGGGACCACTTTCGATGTAAAAATTAAAGCTTCCCTTTTAGAACGAGTGCTTGAAACTTGATCTGCGATTTTTTTCAGCCACCTTATTGAATTTCTGATAAAAGGTGTACCGACAGCTGTTGGTCGAAAGTGTTACAAATTGAAACGACTATAAAAACATTGACAAATTTTTGTCGTAACTGAGACCACTTTGGATGTAAAAATTGAAGCCTCCTCTTTACAGCCAGTGCTTAAACCTTGATCTGCGATTTTTTTCAGCCACTTTATTGAATTTCTGATGAAATGTGTACCAACAACTGTTGGTCGAAAGTGTCACAAATTGAAATAACTGCAAAAACATTGAAAAATTGTTGTCGTGACTGGGACCACTTTCGATGTAAAAATTAAAGCTTCCCTTTTAGAACGAGTGCTTGAAACTTGATCTGCGATTTTTTTCCAGCCACTTTATTGAATATCTGATAAAAGGTGTACCGAAAACTGTTGGTCGAAAGTGTCACAAATTGAAACAACTGCAAAACCATTGAAAAATTGTTGTCGTCGCTGAGACCACTTTCGATGTAAACAGTGAAGCTTCCCCTTTACAACGAGTGCTTAAAACTTGATCTACAATTTTTCCCAGCGTATTTATTCAATTTTGAATGCAAGGCGTATCCAGAAATATGGTGAAAAATTGAATTTCATGAACGTGCGAGGGTTAAGATAATTGTTGAAGGGTTCGTCAGGAGGTAGGAGAACCTGAATCGATAGAACGCGACATACGTGTGCGGGTTGTCCCTTTAGCCCTGTCAGCGTGACATATCTGGTCGGCGGGTATTTCATGCAGATTACATCAGCTTATAAAACGTGACCGCCGTCGCAATACGCACCCTTGGCCTCGCCCCGACGAATTTTCCCAACACTTCGTCGACTGGGATCGCCGTATCCGCGATGTTTTATTGCCTGATCGTCGGGAGCGAGGAGGGGGTACGGTAGCAAAATATTAGCGGGAAATGGCATTGCGAGCCGGGTCAATGCACTTTTGGCACAGGGACCTGCGTTGCACCGGGCCGTGAGAGGGATCGTTACAACATGTATATGTATAGTATACGTGCACACAGACCGAGCTCTCGCTGCCGTGGAGACTGACAATGAATAAGTACGGCCCGCGTCCTGCAGCCGACCAATGTTTGCTGGACATTTGTCGCGCGGCCGACATCGACACCATCTTACTTTTGCCGATCTACCCGCGAAACGTCCGTTGCACATCGTGACTCTGGCGAAACCACTTGCGAGACCACTTGCGAGACCGAGATTCTCCGCCGGAATCGAAAAACCACGGTAATTGAGAAACGAGAGCACCGCGTTAACGCTCAGCGATCCTTAAAGGAACATCGAAACGCTTTCTCCGCGAACCAAGAATAGGTGTTCAAAGAATTTCAGCCGAGTCAGACGTGTTCTAGGGTTATTCATAGAAAATATAGATCGGCGACATTTCTGTAAAACCGCCATGTAAACATTTTTCTGTTTCGTAATAAGCTTCAAACAGATGCGCCATTTATTTCAAGAGAATCGTGAAAGGATAATTTCACAGAAAATGAAATGCGACATTTCTGTAAAACCACTGTATAGAAATTGTTATTGTTGTTCCATGGATATGAAAATTTTGTGTTGGATTCCACAATGCAATTGAATCGGTTTCAAAAACTAGACGAACCATTTATTTCAAGAATATCGTTAAAAATTGTTATTGTTATTCCACATTGATTCTTGATACTCATTCTTATTATTATGTACTATATTGCAATTGCTCGTTTCAAGAAAATCATGAAAAAGTTATTTCACAGAAAATTGAATTCGGTCTGATTTGGATAAAGATATTACAGACCAATTTTTACTGACGACATTTGCCGGAGTCCATTGTTCGGGGCTACAACAAAATCGCATTCGGCAATGATATGGCAATGCATGATAATACGTACATTTGAGAGCGCTGTAACAAATGTTTGCAGTAAGTAGCGCAGAATCGGATTCGCAGTTTAACGTAAATCATGCTCGAATATTTAGATGGTTGGATACACACAGCTGAAATACGAGTGCATATTCTATTCTATCGGGCTGCTGCTAAAAATTAGCACAAAAAACCGATTGCGGTATCGATACGACCACGCGAGTAATGGATAGAAATATGAGCAACAAGTAAAAACTTGTAATTAATAACAGACCATTTCGGATAATGGTTCTTTCACGAAATTATATTTATATGAAAGTACAGTGTTTGAAATCGTATTAAACTTTATGGCAACATCCATTAATTGATTGGTTTGATAAAAAAACTTTTTAATCACAGTATATCTCCTGATTTGAAACATTTCATTGCGTTCCGAAATACACTTCCATTATCGTTACCGTTATTATTGAATTTTCTACTTGTCGAAACTCATCGGTCTACGTCGCCACCAATTAACAAATAAAGAATCGAGTAATCACATCACCGAGCGAAAACATGTTCCCACGGAAACAACACAGTCGCACGTGAAAAATTAAACATTCCGTAACACGGTGGTCCCTTTTAATTTCGTTTGCAATCGTAACTACATATTTCACGCGGGACATTAAGCTAACTGAAATTTCATTCTATTTCCGAGCGACTGAAACATTGTAGAAGCTGCGGCTTTCGTTAATTCGAATCATTACTTGCCTAGGATATTCTATAATTACCCTAATTTTACATAGATTGCACAAAGCGGGTGTACAGTGCTATTTCCGCGCCGACGAATGTTTAAATTTAGCTTCCAAACTGTTCGAATATTATAGTGAAATTTCTCGGAACGAACGTGCAACGATTTCATTCTTCGGTATATCTTCCTGCAAAAAGCTAAATCGAAACTCGAGTTCGAGAAAAACTATTATAATGTACATTTCTCATCATTAATATGTAGACAGCGGATCTTATGCATTTATGACAAAAATGTGTAGGTGTCATTTGAAACAATGAAAACATCAGAAAATAAAAGTAGAACATTTTTATTTTGCATAAAGATCCGCTGTCCATTAATATCCAACAATTTCATTCTTCAGGATATTGTCACGTTCGGTGGACCGGCCAAAGATAATAATTAATCAAATCAATCTTGTATAATATATGTACTGAATTTCTTTTTTATATTAGCTCCATTAATGTTGCACAGGAAAAGAACGTATCAAACATTATAATTAATAATTAATATCGAATTATTGTATATTATACCACATTGCGAGCGATAGAATTAAAAGGAAATCTGTTTTATTAAACAATTCGAAATACAACTTGCGAACCGCTAATCAAACGAAAACATCCGTTGAAACCAATTTATCATTGAAAAATGTAAAAGATATACCACTGGAAATCTAGAATAAACACTACGTGGAAGATAGGGACAAAGATCAATAAACAAAAGACTAATGATTAACTCCTAGGAGGATGCTAGAGAATACTATACGTCCGGTTCAATCATGATGGTTCAGGATAAACTAATACGATGAAATCAATGAAGATACTCTCATCTCGCGAAGATTAAGCCGAGAACAATGGATTGATTTTTCTATAAAAGGAATGGCCCCTCATCGGGAGAAGTTTCAGAACCCATTAGTCTGTCAAAAGTCACGCAATTTATTAATCCGCCACATTACGCGTTTCATTAAGTTATTATCGGTCTGTGTAATTTTTCATTAATAATTATGACCGTGTGTATGCGTGTCTGCGTGTGTGATTTTTTGCGAAAAGCTTGTTAACCCGCTGGATTTTTAATTGTTAAATCGAATCGTCCGAAAAGGTGAAAACCATTTTTTTTGTAATACCACCCTAGACAACCAATGTATCTGAAGTTTGTTGTTTTAAGTATATTTGTTCGATATAAAAAGCAAGATCTCCAATCATTTTGAATTACCTAACTTCGACTTCGATTGATCCACATCCTCGAGCAAAGCCATTTTAATCTAAGAAATTCTCAATTACCCGAACCGAAGCCGGTGAATGCAGGTAGGTTCGAAAACTGAGTAATATCCTAAATACAAATATAAAATTATAACTTTTCTTAACAATATCGTTAATCTTATATTGCGCCACATCTTGGGACGTAACAATATCTTCCTGGAAAATTTTGCAAAAGAATTGTCGCCTAATTCTGCGACAAGAAATTTCATCGGCGAAAAAGGAAGTTGTATCGAAAGCAGGCGAAATTGTTCCACGACAAATCTTCCGGTTCGATGGAAATTCGAAGATATATTATGGATTTTTAGGCTAGCTGAATAATGAACGCTGTAGCAATTTTATTATCGAGCTGTCCATCGGCGTGTCAAATCCATTGTATGTACGTCGTTTCCGAGGATGATCCGCGTTCAAATAGAGCGCGACACTGCGCGCTCTGTTCGCGTTTTAATCGAGTTTCCCACCCGTTGCGAAATTATAATATTTTGAAATGACACGGACGAGTCCTCTCGCGTGATTAACACGCGACACCGTTCGGTGTAAAATGAATTTCGACGGAGGTGCTAATTTAGCCGATAACGTTGACACGCCGACGCTTTCTACTTTTCTGTATCGATAGGAAGGCGTTGCGTGTCAAACGCAAGCATTATACGTCACTCGAAAAACGTGAAAGGCGGCCGTAGCATTTAATTATCGAATTTACTTTCCGAATTATTCGTTCTAGTACCAAAGAATTTCGTATCGCTCGCAACCTGATATCTTACTGAAGAATTTCATAGAAATTCGCATTGCGGTGTTTACACTCCCGTAGACGCGTTCCAAAAGTCTGGCCATTAAGGGTTTATGTCATTACCTGGCTAACTGACTCGTGAAAACCGCATATTATACGCGTTAGCATACCACAGTTATCTTTAGCAAGCGAGACTAACGTAGGAAGCGCGTCTCTAGGCCACGCGCGTCTAAGTAATCGTTCAGAAAATCTACAAAGCGAACCCGGCGAAACCGTCAGACAAAGCCAAATATATTATCAATTACTAGCAGACTGAGGATCTTCACGCACATGCTTCTAAAAATTTTCAGAAAACGCTGGAATATAAAATT
>CM052191.1:11833890-11885363 GCA_028455805.1 Lasioglossum figueresi
GACACGAATGGCAGACATTGTTAGCAGAATTAAAACCGTAAAGTGGTAATACTTGTAATCGGATTGATTAGTACATTCGTACATTGTAATACATTGTTGTAACGAGTAAATGGGGTAGACACGAATGGCAGACATTGATAGCAGCATGAAAACCGTAAAAATGGTAATACTTGTAATCAGATTGATTAGTACATTTGTACATTGTCATACATTGCTGTAACGAGTAAATGGGGTAGACACGAATGGCAGACATTGTTTGCAGCATGAAAACCGTAAAATGGTAATTGTGGAAACAAAAGCTGTTTCACCCTTTTACTGGAACGCTGAATAACAGGGAGAAAAGAGGGCGGTCTTAAATGAGTCATTAAGCGTGAAAAATTTTCGAACCGACGTGCTCGCTAAATAAATCGCTGGAGTCGAATCGGCGTAACTCGGGGGAGTGCTATATCCCACCGTCCATACACATTTAGCGAGATAATCTCGTTGCCGCGGTCGCTTGAAACTTTTTTACGTGATGTATTTAAAGATAACTTGGAAAAAGTTGCGGCGGAATTGAACACGTTTAGAGGCTATCTACATAGTTTCCAGCGCGAAAGATTTTATCGTTTAAGTTGGTGGATACGTGCTTACATCTAATAATATTTTATATGTTTCCAAAACATTCTTCCACTCGGCGAAAAGAAACAGGAAACTTGCTTAACGTTCAATTGGCGAGACGCGTGCTGAATTAAAATCTGTTTAAACTGGTGGAGAAATGTTTTGCAATATGTTCATCGGCAAAAGGTTTCTTTATAATTAATTACAGTTTATGAGATCTTTACGTGATTTCCCGAAATTGTATTTTTCACACGAACATCCTTCCCGCACGCTATATCATGGAATGAGTGTGGAGCCTTGATAGACATTTTCTTAGATGGCACATTCGCTTTAACTGCTAATACGCGGCCATGTTTTTCCTCCTTTATGATAGAAAGTTTCACATAACCCGCATTACTCCTTTTCCAATATTTCAAGTGCTCTCTTAGAGTGTAAGTCCAGTGCGGATTATAAAACAAAATTAATGTTATAAAATTCCCGTGTTAAACCGATACAGGTACGCCGAATGTAAAGAATCCTAACGAAATTGTGATATTCGATATTGGTATCATATTTATGAAGTCGGATTTATTTCATTAACAAAGCATGACAGTCGGGCAATACACTAGAGATAATTCCTCGATATCAATTTTCGATCGATTGGGCGTATCCCGTGAACAATGCAGTAAGTATATTATTCTGCTTTCAATCCATCGGAAAAATCTGTTTCGAATTATATCGGGAAGAGGGATCTCAATCGAGTGTATCTTCGCTAATCTAAAGTCACGATATGCTTTTGCGTTGCCAGTTGAGTGAGTCATATAATTTCATTCGGTAAATTGCAGAAAATTGTTGAGTGTAACAAAGCAGAGGGTTTTTTTACAATTTAAACCAATACTTCTCAGTGGAAGACCCTGTATTACACGGGAGAACGAAATTCTGTTTACCTCTGATTCTCACTCTGTCTGCAAAAACATAAATCTGCATAAACCCCGGTCTAAGGGTTATTACTCATCGTCGCTGTTATCGTTACATAAATGAAAGAATTAAGGATTCGCTGAGACTGGAATAAATAACATCGCGAGAAAAGCTGCGGTCTCCACGGTCCAAAGAGAAAGTATTTATCTAACAACGACGAAAATGCTGTAATAATTTTGTGATCCTACGGTATCTCATTTCTGAAATTTTTGAGATTTATATATATAAACGCCGTTGATTTTAATATAGACAATATTATTAGGAAAATGAAAATCGTGGAGAATAGAAAAGGAAGTACAGGAATATGAAATGATCCACCACTCTATGGACGACCAGATGCAGTCGCATTTGATCAGAGTTTGATTTATTAACCACTCACTGCATAAAGCAGACGATCGATTGCATATAAATGTATTCGTTTCCGTCGAAATAGTTTTGACGGGGACCTGGGCCTAGCTGACGTACGATTGTTAATGGGAAATTTATGAGCCACGAGATTAAAGGGGACGATTTACAGCGGAACTAGCTATACATAGTATCTGCCGGGAATACGTAAGGACACTAATTCACGATTATAGCCAGAGGAATGTGCGAATTTTCCAGTTTTTAATACCATCAAAATATTCTAACTGAATCGCAGTAAACTGAAATGAATACCATTTTGAAATTCTTCTGATGTCTTTACTGTTTTAAATTCAACTAATCCTTTTTTGCAATCTATATCTTTATATATAATTATATATACATGTTTTTATTCTTCATTTTCGTCTTATATTATCGTCGAGAACCACCCTTTAAATTTTCTCCCACCTGTTGTCGAACACCCTGTATATAATTACCAGTTCCACTGTCCTCTGTAATTTGTTATACATGTAGCCGTTAGCCCAAAAGAGTGCACGAACATGTTATGTTCCCGGAAAACCTGCAGGATCAAGTGCTAAAATTAAATTATTGTTATTTACGTTCCTCTGTCGTCTTTCAAAAAATGTCGGAACACCGAAGACATAGAAAGCTGAAATTTGGTAGACAGGTTAGCCGAATATGTTACGAACCCGGAAATTCTACAGGATTAATTCCTAAAATTGAATTAGGCTATTAATACATAAAATCCGCAATCGGCTAATGATCGCCGAAACCGTGTAGCAAGAATACGAACCGAATACGAACGATAATTGTTTCGTTGATCGTTATTCGACAGGCACGTTCGGTTCCCGCTGTCGAACCGTTTATCCGATCACAATTTTCCCCGGAATCATCGTGGCAGTCGTCGTCACGGCTTTCTTAGAATCGAACACGTTGTCATCGATGAAATAACGTGCGGTGCCGGAGACCTTCGTAAAAAGGACACACAATACCTGTTTGCGCGACAGTCTGCGGGTTTATTCAATGATTGGAAACTCGGCGACGGAGGAAGCAGAAAATTTGATTCTTCCTTTCGAATGGAACAACACGTGACAGTTTTCTCGATCAAAGAACACGGGCGTTAAAGCCGAACGGCTGTCTGGCCGTGATACAGCGTTCGAGGCTGCCGCCCGCACACATAGGAATAAGCAAGCGAGCAACAATATTGTCATGAAGTGGAACGGACGTAAAAGGCAATCGATTTTTGATCGTTCCGTCAACGAAAAAATAAAAGTCGAGCGAGAGATAGAGAGGGAAAAAGAGAAACCGTGGAGGTGACGTCCCACGGAATCGGCTTTCCGCCCCTCGACAAAATCATGGCGAAATCTTTAATTTTTCCGAAAAGTGAATTTCGATCAAAATAATGATACAACAATAATACTGGGCTCATTCTAAAGCTTGCATCCTCCATCTTCTCAGCCCATCATTTCCCAGAAACAATTTTCCTCAAAAATGCTACATATTGGAACCTCTGTGAGAACGTTAAAACATTCTTTTTGCGAAAGATTCCTCCACTGAACAGAAGATCGAAGCCTCCCCTTTACAACGAGACCTCAAAACTTGATGTACGATTTTGTACGACTATTTTATGGGACGAAAACGAGGAACAAGATTTTAGGAGAAAATGTAAAACTAGGTGCAACACCGCCATCCCTTATTCTACACAATTTACATCTCCGGCGTTTATGTTCGTTCATTTTTCCGAAGGTTGTCACCCGATCTCGTCGAACAGTTCGGATCTCCGAGACCCGTTTACCCGCGGAAGAAGTTATTATCGGCATCTGGGGTTAATCAAAATTACGCGGAGCCTGCCTGCGCGGGAATTCTTCTCCTTTATGGAAGTCGTCTCCTTCACGAAGCCGAGCGAACGACCTGCTAGAGCCTCCGTTCCACCCCGCACCCGTTCTGCACGTCTCGCGACGACGCCAGATCGCGGAATTCTATTCTTTTTGCGAGCTAATTGACTGCGCCGCGGAGTCACGTAAGTCTTAATCCAGGCCAGAGCTGAAGAAAAAGATTTATTATTATTTGGCCCACCCCGAGAAACTCTGCCATTTTCTTCCTAACCCGGCGACAATGCAACCTGTTTCGCCGAACCCTAGCTGGGCTCTAGAATTAGGGACTTCCGTTTAATTAACAGTCTGAAAGGACCTTTAGTTCTAGAAATTTTTCTGAAACAGTTAATGGACTTCTTTTAAGTGAATATCTTATTTGAAAGTGCATGTCGAATCATTATTTCTACAATTTCTTTCTGAATAATTTAATGGGCTTCTTTTCAACGAGTATCTTATTTAACAGTGTATGCCGAATCGTTACTTTTGGAACATTTTCGAATCGATTGAGAGTCTTCCTTTGAGTGAATATCTTATTTGAAAGTGCATGTCAAATCGTTATTTTTACAATTTCTTTCTGAATAATTTAATGGGCTTCTTTTCAACGAGTGTCTTATTTAACCGTGTATGTCGAATCATTATTTTTACAATTTCTTTCTGAATAATTTAATGGGCTTCTTTTCAACGAGTATCTTATTTAACAGTGTATTCAGAATCGTTACTTTTGGAACATTTTTGAATCGTTTAAGAGACTTCTTTTAAGTGAATATCTTATTTGGTAGAGCATGTCAAATCATTATTTAGAATTTCTTTCTGAATAATTTAATGGGCTTCTTTTCAACGAGTGTCTTATTTAACAGTGTACGTCGAATCATTATTTTTACAATTTCTTTCTGAATAATTTAATGGGCTTCTTTTCAACGAGTGTCTTATTTAACAGTGTATGTCGAATCGTTACTTTTGGAACATTTTCGAATCGATTGAGAGTCTTACTTTAAGTGAATATCTTATTTGAAAGTGCTTGTCAAATCTTTATTTTTACAATTTCGTTTTTAATAATTTAATGGGCTTCTTTTCAACGAGTGTCTTATTTAACAGTGTATGCCGAATCGTTACTTTTGGAACATTTTCGAATCGATTCAGAGTCTTCCTTTAAGTGAATATCTTATTTGAAAGTGCATTTCTAATCGTTATTTTTACAATGTCTTTCTGAATAATTTAATGGGTTTCTTTTCAACCAGTGTCTTATTTAACAGTGTATGTCAAATCGTTAGGTTTGTGGAACTTTTTTCCCGAATCAATTAAGACACTTCTTTTCAGTGAATATTTGAAAGTGTATGTCAGATCGCAATTTTTGACATTTTTTCCGAACGAATCAAGAGACTTCTTTTCAGTGAATATCTTATTTGAAAGTGCGTGTCGAATTATTATTTTTGAAATTTTCGTCCGAGACAATTTATGGACATTTTCCAAACTACTAGTTAATTTGGAAATTTGAAGTTACTTTCTGCTGGACACAGTTTGCGGGCTCGAGCTCGGTGAAGTTTTGATGGCGATTTTGAAACGTAGTCTACACGGGTAATCAAGATCGATAGGAGACATGTTAAACGTGGCTTAACAAACAATTCTGAATCACATTCGGCAACTAAAAGCACTCGCAATGGGTTCCGCACTACTCGCGTCTGGCTAGAACTTTCAGGTAGACCCGATACAAAGTTTGTCCACGATAGTGCCACACATGAGACCAATACAGATCAATTAAACATTTCCTGTTACAATTGAAAGCCAATGAAGTATGCAAGAACTATCCGCAAACCACAAAGAGTCTAAACAAAATTTTCGCTCTCGAAACGTACATTCGAAGCGTGATCGAAATTGCCAATCCCGTAAACATCCACGAAGAGAACAATTGGAATGAATATTCCTGAATAATATAGCGTTAATTAATTGATCAATCCGATGAAGAAGAAAACGGAGAAGAAAAAGATTTCGCGATAGCACGATTCCTCGTGACCATCGTTGCTTAAGATTTTATATGAGCAGGTCGAATGAAATTTGTATAACCAGGTTAAAGCGAGAGATTAAACGGAGATTCTATGGAATTAAATGGATTCTCCGAAGGGAAGTAACTTTTCGTAATATATTTCAATCATTTTCAATCGTTGGATCTTTAAAGCTGTTGTTTCGTGTAATCTCTGCGAAATAAAAAACCATTTTCGGTGCAGGCTTTCTAACCCGGAAAAATCAAATTTCGCAAACATCGACTTGGCTCTAGTTCAGGCAATAAAGCGACATCCGCTGAAGATATCTGCCAAGTTTCAATATGATGTCAGCCAGCTCGAAAAATGCCGTTTCGAGGAGAACCCGTTCAAAGTTTCACGTCCTCTTTCAAAGCATACGAGAGCTGCTCCATTTCAGAGTCCATAATACTTCGGTATTATATTTACATCGGATAGAACGTTGTAACGAAGGATGAAATAAAAATTTAATTTTCCTGCGACCATCAAGGTAGAGAAGACCACTTAACGAATCGACTGTTGGACAATCGCTACAAATTGCAAGGAAGTTTTAATGGAAAGAGCTACATAGCAATTCCCAGTGCAAATGGAATTGATAACTTTAAATAATCTAATATCAAAGAACTCGTGTTGGTTTGATAATATTATTTGATCTGGCACTGGCACCGAAAATGTAAACGAAAGCTCGTTCCAAATTGTTGACATTTATGGTTAGAGAATTTGACGTGCATTTCGGTTAATGTTTAACGATTAATACGTTTTGATTAGTGTTTACTATTTGATATGTTTTGATTATTACCGTGTGAATACTAAACATGTTCCCTCGGTCTGATTCTCTGTGTGGTACACAAAATTCAATGATTCTTACCAATTTTTCCACAACAATTTGAATTGTAGAAAATTTTATGTTTACTTAGTGACCGCTAAATAAATGTTGTTTCGCTTTATACGTAGCAAGCATGGCTTCTTCAGGCAATTTTAATTATTTTTCCCGAAACTTCATGGTTTGCGAAACAATAACAGTTATAACATATGTGCAACCGAGCTTAAGAAAAACGTAGAACCAACCAAAACCACACAATACACACAGAGGTTGCAAAAAGCCGTAACTCGACAGGTTAATGGTTACACTTCGCAAAGGTTTTACTGGAATTGTCTTTCGGATATTTTTCACTGCGCCAAACGTGGAAGTATTTCAAGACCATTGTTCTCTATTTAAAAAAGAATTCAGAAGTTAATAAAAATTTTCTCTCTCTGGCAATAATTTGAATACCAAACCATTATAGATCTATTCAAAGTTGATAATTAGACGGTCGATTTTATGCGTTTATGAAAATGACTAGTGGAAATGTAATTATTAATAGACCAATTCTATTGTGAAATCTTGCACCACGGAACCTTAGAAAGTAAGATACCGCTGTCAGGCGAGTTTCAAAGCGGTGCAGCGAAAAATTGTTAGAAAATTGTAAGGTTTGAGGTTCTCGTTTATTAAGGGGATCGAGGATTCAATTGTAAGAGGATTAGGTAACCTCTGATCGATGAGTAACAGTATCCCATTTCTGATAACTGTTCCGTAACAACTGTTCTTAGTAGACTGTTCGAATTTCACATGTTGCTTCGGATGAGCACAGTTGGGCTCGGTCGGTCCGATTCATGCAAATGAAAGGGCTGGTAGAAAAACACCAGCTCGGACCTCCTGTTCGAGGCATTTGAAGCTTAGCATTACGCCCTTCTTGCGGAGCCTTGTTCTCGATATTCATCCACAAAATATTAGATCGTTCGGAACTTAAGCGGATGTTCATGCAATTTTTGTACATGAATTTTAAGAATGTGGAATAAAATCGAATCTTATTTCCAGTGGTATTAACATCTGCAGATGTGAGATAAATAAAAATTGTACAGAATTCTGTCGAATATTATATGCTACCCTGTTTTGAAAATTGTCGGAAGCCGTAAATGCGTAAATGTATGACGGAATTGATCGAAGTCAGTGGCGATTTCACTGCACCCAAAATAAAGAAACCAACGATCTCGAACAACTTAAAAAATTTTTGTAGATGAATTTTAAGAAGGTGGAATAAAATAGAATCTTATTTCCAGTGGTATTAACGTCTGCAGATGTGAGATAAATAAAAATTGTACTTGATTCTGTCGAATATTATATGCTACCCTTTTTTGAAAATTTTCGGAAGCCATAAATGCATAAATGTATGACAGAATTGATCGAAATCAGTGGCGATCTTCACTGCACCCAAAATAAAGAAACCAACGATCTCGAGCAATTTTAAAATTTTTGTAGATGAATGTTAAGAAAGTGGAATAAAATCGAGTATTCTTTCCAGTGGTATTAACTTCTGCAGATGTGAGATAAATAAATGTTGTACAGAATTCTGTCGAATATTATATGCTACCCTTTTTTGAAAATTTTCGGAAGCCATAAATGCATAAATGTATGACGGAATTGATCGAAATCAGTGGCGATCTTCACTCCACCCAAAATAAAGAAACCAACGATCTCGAACAACTTTAAAAAATTTTGTAGATAAATTTTAAGAAGGTGGAATAAAATCGAATCTTATTTCCAGTGGTATTAACATCTGCAGATGTGAGATAAATAAAAATTGTACAGAATTCTGTCGAATATTATACCCTACCCTTTTTTGAAAATTTTCGGAAGCCGTAAATGCATAAATGTATGACAGAATTGATCGAAATCAGTGGCGATCTTCACTGCACCCAAAATAAAGAAACCAACGATCTCGAACAATTTTAAAATTTTAGTAGATGAATGTTAAGAAAGTGGAATAAAATCGAATCTTATTTCCAGTGGTATTAACGTCTGCAGATGTGAGATAAATAAAAATTGTACAGAATTCTGTCGAATATTATATGCTCCCCTTTTTTGAAAATTTTCGGAAGCCATAAATTGCATAAATGTATGACAGAATTGATCGGAATCAGTGGCGATCTTCGCTGCACCCAAAATAAAGAAAGCAACGATCTCGAACAATTTTAAAAGTGTGAAATTATTTTTGCCTATTTACCGGGACTCGGCTCTCAATGAAAGTACCAGTCGACCAATGGAACGTTCATTTATTCTGAGCAAAGACCGGCCCATTAATGACACCATCAATGCCTCGATAGAGAAACTAATCGACTAGAAAAGCTCTCGATTATACGGAACAAAAACTGACTTACAAAAGCGGGTCGAATTGATCCGGGAACGTTTAATTCTCATCTCGTTATCAACGTATCGTTCTCGAAGAACGCGGCTCCGGGAACTTTAAATGCGGGACGAGATTAATTTTCTAACGAGTGTTTTCGATTCGCCAGCCCGGTAAGATTCGAGAACTTAATCCCGGGTTATAATTCTTTGGAACGAAAATCCGATCCCGATATAACTCCGATTCGTGACGATAGAGTCTACATTCACGGCGAATCTTCCCGAATGAAAGCTAACATTGGGCTTAATCAATCATGCTCCCGCTTCTCGTCCCCGGAGCAAAATTAATAAATCCAATAGAGAACGATAGTCAATCACACGGCCGCCGGGTAATGAACGAAAAAATTGAGTCAGGGACGTGAACGTGGAATTTCTAAGTGAGAGATTTTCATTAATATTTCATCGGTCGGACGTTTACTGAATACGCGATCGCCGGCCGTTGATTAATTCCTCGCGAATGAGTTATTGTACGTGAGCACGTAGATGTTTAAATCGGATCGCCGTCACAATGGGGTTACTTCCGTGATAAGCGGCTTAATCTCGCTGCTGGTCGAGAAGTTTGCCAAGTCCACGGATTTTTGCCGTTTTCTGTTTGTTGTTTTGCCGTTCGTTCGCGTCCTAACCAGTCGAATATGGGTCAGAGACTTCCATTTCACTACCGAATAAAACAGTGGAACTGTTGCTGCTTATGTCACATATTATTTATTTCATTCCCGTTGTCGAGCGAGACGTGTCACGACATTTTCAGTTGCCACGCGTTCAACGGAGCTCCATCAAAAAATGGAAATGGAAATTACCGATCAGTCGCTGGCGAGATGAACAGAATTAGGTCCAGATTACATGGACTTGAGAAAAATTAAAGTATTCGAACGTAATCTTATCAACCATTCGCATCGATCCTCTATGTATGTCGAGGTTAATTTTTTTTTTGCTCTAAGGTTTCGTGCAGGGTAGGTGAAAACATGAAATTTATGTACATATTGATCCTGAAATGTCAACAGTAACGCAAGTTGAAGTCTGAACATGCGAACGAAGACCTCTACGTGTCTGCAATCTTATTTCGACATCTGCACAGTACTGTTTTTTCTAATCGCCGATTTGAAATTTTCGATATTAAATATAGGTGGACGACAACGATCGCAGTTCCAGCAGAATATTAAAGCAGCGTAAACTATTCGTTTCGCATAAAAATCCTGAGTCTAATCGTAAAAACCACGGTGCCGATGAAGCTGTCTGAATAATTTATGCGGCGGTTCGTTCGCAGCGAGTGCAACGGAGAAATGTGGATACACAATAGAAAGCTGCATTAACGCGGGGTCCGTGACATCCGCGAAAGTTTCCGTTCCATTGAGATTGTCAAGCAAGTTATTTTCCATTATTTAATTAACTTACTCGCCGGGAAACTTAAATAGCGTCGGGGAGCAGGGGGAATCGAGTCTGTATTCAAATTTCCTCGTACAACTTGGTAATATAATATCACGTTGTACGTGATAATACAAATCCGAGAGGTCATCAAAATGTATCTCGGCATTTTAACACTTTCAGCTTACGCCGTAAGTCGTCGCTACTTTTCTTGCATTACCCGGGGGCTTAATTCATAACCTTTACCCTCTTCCCCTCCCCCACCGCGACCCCTCATCGCCATTCGTTGTGCAAACTGCACCGCCGAGATTCGCGGCCGTCCAGTTTTCTTATGTAAATTACGTTTTCGCACTCTTCCAATTTTGAATAAGCAGCCGATCCTGCGGCACACGATTTACCTCGTTAATCAGTTATTCCGCGCGTTGCCAGCAATTACAATACAGTGGAACCTCGATTATGTGAACTAATTGAGGGACGAAGGATTCGTCAGAAAGAATTTTACAGTATTAATGTAATTACAGCGAATAATTTCTTGCAGGGTTTCCTTGTGTTAAATTACCAGTTGTAGTAATTGATTTTTTTTCAATATTCAATGAAATTGATGTGGTTGGATCTTAGAATATCCTTTGAATATTTTACAACAACGAGCATAAAAAGGATATTAGCACTAAATGAATTCCATATAATGTTAAAATAAGAAACACCATCCAACGGTTCATTTTTAACAATATCGTAAAAGTTACATTGAATTCGTTCAGTTTGAAATAATGCGATGTGAAATAACTGATAAACTCACTTTTTTAAAATTTTCTCTTGGACCGCTGTTACAAGCAATAATTTTTATAAGCATAAGCAATTTGTTCCTTCCACGAAGGTAAGGCTGCTCCATTGTTGAGCGTACATAATTACAGTAGTTGTACATATTTTTCGTTCGTGCACGATTTGCGTACATAATATTACTTGTACGTCGATGCGAATGTAATTAATGATAAAGATAATAGCTATGCGTAATTCATATGTGTGATCAATATAATCTCGTGATTATAGGGTTTCAAGCATTTATGAGGAAAATGAATATTTTTGAAGTTTAAAACAGTGAAAAGAATGTGTACAGTATTATTTCCAATTTTTTAAAGTTATTCGAGCGAGAATATATTTTATGGAATCGTTAGTGTAACGAATCATTTGAGCCGGCTGCGTTCAGACGTATAGTTATCCAATCCAGAAGCAAAGGAATTGGAACACGGCGTTTTTTGTTCTCAGGAAAAAGATTAGATAATCCTGATGGAAATACACGCAGAGAAAATTCTCTGTAGGTAACGGTGGCGTAAACAGGGAAGAATTAATAAATCTCTGCAGTGAGAACGTTGGAAATGGGTTACGTTTAAATCAATAATATAAAATTTAAAATATGGAAATAATGAAAACGTAGATATGGAAATGAAAGGAAATAAAGACTGCGAGCACATTATTGAAATGCGGACCTGTACTGTCGATGAAATTTTGATTGAATGTAAAATTCATAAAGTACGAAACGCGATTTAATCCTCATGTTCTGAAATAATGTAGATAATTAATCTTTGGATTCGTAAAAGATGAAATAAGAAATCAACATTTACTTCGATAAACGTTTATATAAATTGATTAATCGAAACGAGGATGTGAATTGACATTGTATCCAGTCGTAATTTCGGGGACTGATCAAGCAATTTTCCGTGCGACGCTAGAATTAACGCGTACAGCGGTGAAATTGTTTTTCGAAAAATATCGTGGCCCCCGCGACGCGAGCATGATTGCAAAAGTAACGAAATTTACAGGCCGCCGCGTAATTGCAAAAACAACAAAACTCGCCGCAGTGAGCATAGTTAGACAACTAACAAATTTCGTCAACCGGAACGATTTTCGTTTCGCATGTCGCTTCCCGGGATACCCTTGAAAGCGGCTTCCAGCGTCGTTTCAATTTTCACCGTACCATTTATCGTGTTTAAACAGAATTTAGGCGAAACCCGAAACTCGTCTCACAGTGCTCTCATCCATAAACTAATTGGAACTCTATAAATGTTGTGTTTCGTCGGCGTTGACACTTTTGCGTCCGAATTTTTCGTTTCGCAGCCAGGAATCTGGCTTTCATCCAAAGAAATCGTATTTACACAAACGTTTCGTTATCTATCGATATATGCACGATACAGAAATGATCCATGATCCAGATGTTCGAATTAACTGAGGCGCCAGTAAAAATAGCCATACCATTATTCAAAACAGTCTTGGTACAATTCAATTCGTCTGTATTCTATAAATTGAAAAAAGTGAAAAAGATTGCTATTAAGATTAAATTGCTTCGAGTCCAAATGGTTCGGTTTGAAATCAATGCCGAACTCAGTCAGTCGAAGCCCAGTTTTAAAAGAGAAAGAGCATCGTATAAACATCGATCAATGTACAGGGTGTCCCATTTAAGTCGAGATTGTAAAAAATCTCGAAGACATGTGATTTAAAAAAAACAAACTGACACATGTCCTTTGGTGTTTCGAGTGGGTGTTTTCAGGGTTATTACAAGGTCATTTTGTCTTTTTTATCGTAAACCCATATTTTTTATTTCTGAATCACATTCTACGCAAAAAGATGCACAACTTTCGTATGAAACATTTTTCTGCAGGTTCAATATTTCCTAAGATATTCGCTGACTTTTCATGTTTATGTCAAGGATAATTTTGGTTTTCTATTCAAATGACAAGGTTACTTTCTTCTGGAAGGGTTTTCATTTCATTTAAGAACATCATAATAAATGCTCGAAATTCTTACCCTCAACTTCTAGACACTTATCAATTCGTTTACCAAACGACTCGCGAACAGATACTAAAGTTCTTCTCGTGATATTACGACACGCAATTATAATTCGCTTTTCATGTTTCCTGGTGTAGTAGGTGGATCGTGGTATACCTTTTCCTTAAGATAACCCCATAGGAAGTGATCGGGTGATGTTGGATCAGGTGATCTCGCTGGCCAGGAAACTGGACCACCTCGACCTATCCTAGGCTTAGATCTTCAAGTGATGCAGGAAATTCGCGATCCGAGAATTTTCGATATTCGTTTGCTACAAAAAAATCTGTCAAACAAAAGTTGTTCATCTTTTTGAAACAAAATGACCTTGAAATAACCTTGTAAACGCCCACGCATTAAGAAACTCGGAGTGCCATCTGACTCCCCACTCGGAACACCAAAGGACATGTGTCGGTTTGTTTTTCTTAAATCACATGTCTTCGAGATTCTTTACAATCTCAACTTAAATGGGACAGCCTGTATATCTGTCTTTTAATCAAAACAAAAATGACCTTGTGTAGCATCGTAAATTCGTCACAACCGTCGCCGAGCCTAGACTCATGTTTTAGGATTCACGATCATCCCCAGGAAGCGTAATTTTTAGGAACGGAACGTGAGGTCTGCGTGGGGCCTGCGTGGGCCATAAAGAGAAAGCGTTTGGGCCTTCGGGAAAGTCCGAAGGTCCCCGGGAAAGCTAAAGGGGACGGAAACGGAAGGGCTCATCGGAAAACACCGATGAGCGAACGAGCAGAGTTGTTTTCCGCGTCGAGACGAGCGGTTCGAGTTGTAGCGAGTTGGAGCTGTGCTCGCATATTCAACACGTGCCCTTATTGTTTAAATTCTATTAAATTGTTTTATTCCCTGTCTCGAATTTCAATTAATTCCCACACTTGCTTCCGTGAAACCAACAATTATGCATTTTCAAGAATATTTCACGATTATTCTAAATAAGCTGATCCACTCAGATTGGACCGGAATAGCGAAAATGTATCTGCGGGTTGGTTATGCAGTTTTCGGACACCGCGCGCACCGTCTGCAGCGGGCATATGTCTCTTGGATCGGTTACCGCGCGGATCATACGGTGGCATTTCCGTCCTTGAGCACAGGGAACTATCTTCGTGTGACGCGGGCAACGACGACGGTCCCCCGAGTCACGTTCATGGTCGGGATAGAGGAGGGAATTTTTCCGTGCGCGCCACGGAACTCGGTTTTGGCACTGTCGCCCGGTCGGATTCGGCGAATTGTCTGAATTCCGCCGGCGGAAACTCCGCCGATCTGGTGGCTTCAAATTGGACGCGGATCCTGGGGACTTCCACCACCGGTGTCGCCGGCTGTTAACGACAGACGCCGGTTTATGAGACTGATGCGGCCGTTTCGTTAGTTTCTAGGTTAGCCCGTCTGCCATGCAGCGGATCGTCGATTGCCGTTTTACTGGTCTCGATGAGCACGGTTCCTAGTCGACGGCCGACGACGATTGAGAAAGTAATTATGCCTCGGCGAGGGAATGAGCAGTTTCCGGGCCGGGCCGGGTCAGGTCGGGTCAGGTCGGGTCGCGCTCGAACCAGCCACCATTGTTACGCGTGCGCGGACACGGGGGCGGATCCTTTGTGACCCGAATTATGAGTTTCTTCGGTTTTACTCGCAACTACCGTCCGAATACTTTGAGATGCCCTAACGCGTTCATTGCCGTTCCAGCGACCACCGGCATCGCACAGACGCGAATTTAATTAACGGAACGCTTCGGGGGCCGTTCTGGTCTAGCGCCCGAGTTTCCTGATTATTTTCAACATTTTTTTCTCGGCTATCCAAGTCGGCGGAACTTTGTTGTTTACGCCAACGGATTAGAGGACACGTTCCTCGATTCATTCCTTATTTTATACTAGTGATTATAAATTATCCATTTTTTTTAAATGAAATTCATGAAACCGAATTATGCATTTGTGGCTTCTGGATATTTTCGTAAGAAATGGTGGAATATAAAACTCGACAGAATCTACTATTCCGACGAAAACATTTGAGTCAATTTATGAATATGTACGTTCAATATTATTCAATATCATTTCCACATTATTTGTAACAACTCGTCATCTTTCAGGCAACTTGTCGATTCCCGACTGAAGATCTATATGAAAAATAAAAATTGTATGCATTGATCGCAGGACACAGGAACCGAGTAGGAATTTATTTCTCTCGTTAGTGGTTTCATTAAGTTGGAAGAAATGTATCGATGCTCTTACACATTCTCGTAATCTCTTTATTGTTTAATAATAAGATCCGCTGTCTACTCGTCGGCAACATGTGTTTTCGATTTACAAGGAAAACCACCCACTTGCTTAAAATACGACAGAACTTTCCCTTGAACCCAATATATTTTCCAGATGTGCAAAGATCTGGTTCCACTTCCTTCTGATACGTCTGCAAAAATTCTACTTGTGACGAACGCTGCGCGACGGTGGTCCAGCACTATCGGAACACCTTGTACAGCAGTCTCACGCGTTCCCGACGTGAACCTACGAGACTGGTCCGCGATGTATCAGGTTTCCGGTGCGGATCGGCCGCGCATATGATGCGTGAAGCCGTAACGGTGCCCGGGTTGCAGCGCAATCCTCGAAGCGGATCCGAAGCGGACGCGCGACGACGTAGGATGACCGGGTTTTCCGTGGGAACGAATCTGCTCAACAGTCGCGAGCCGTCCCAACAGGCGAACACCGAGAAAAATATCGCTTTATTTCGGAGCGGAGCCAACGGATATTGCGGACCGTTTACCGGCCGACAAGCCGCCGTTAACCTTTATCTTATTGACGGCGGTGGAAGCACGAGAAAAAAGGGGAAGAAACCAACGGCCCCCAGGGAAACGAGAACTCGATACACCACCGGAAGGTGAAATATTCTTCGGTACGAATCCATCAGTCGACGGAGGAAAGGTATTAGACGACTCCTCCTCCTTCTGCCATTTTTTCCCCGTTTCTTTCGGGGTTGACAGTGAATTAATTGATTAAGCTACAACAGGGCGCCGCGTCGACCACCAGCTCGGAGAAAATTGGTCATTGTTGCTGAGGGGAATTATTTGATTTACCTCGGAGCACTACAGTACTCTTCCCCAGCCAATGAGATACGAACCATCGCACAGTTTTCACGTGGATACACGTAATTGGATTATCTGTTTTGGCCCAGGGCAACCGATACTTAGGATTTACGCGTGTTTGCGGCGGAGAAAGGTGCTTGGCATGGACGTTTCACAAATCAGAATTGGCCACGCCACAATTACGCTTTCCTACATTCCCTGCAGCAACGTACAGATCGGGGGGTGAGACTGTAAAAATGTGTACAGATTGATAGGCTTGTTGAATTATTTCTGTTCGGTACATCAAGATTGTCTCTGAATTGCGAGAAGAAAGAACATTCATTTAACATGTTGATTTTGTACATATCCGCGATACATCTTATTAATAAAGAAAATTTCCTCGGGCTCTCGTAATGTTTTCAACTGCTTAATAACCCCGATATTCGCAGCTTAGCGTAAGACAGCGCAACTCAACAATATTGGGGCTAATATAAATGCAAACTTCGTTAACTCGGAGTGGCAATCTCGTGCAAAAATCATTTCGAAGCTTGTCAGCCAGCAAATCATTTCGCGTGCATAAATTCCCCGTTACGTTCGGTCGGCGATATGAAAATCCGTCACCGGCGATTTCAGGGGCGCGTGAAAATTTCATAAATTGTTAGCTAATGCAAAGCTCCTAACCGGAGAACACACACACACAGGGAGAGAGAGAGAGAGAGAGAGAGAGAAGAGACGGAGAGAGGGATATATATTTAATGTTAATTTAAGTCGTACGGCGAGCGAACAATAAATAATGGCCACGTACGCATAAAATGCCGAGGAAAAAATTACAGGATGAAAGCGCGTAAATTTGAAGCCCGTCTGAGGGGAAGAGCACAGATAAAAATGATAAACGTGTACGTGGAACGCGTAATAAAAACGAAATTTGTAGGACACGCGAGTGTTACGTCAGCGTGGAAACGGATGTTCGAGCAACGGCCTCCTCCACCTCCTCCTGTTTCCCGCCCCCATCCACCCTCCGCCTTTAATTTCCACGCGATATTAATTACCAAGCAAATGTAGAAATAACACGTGTTGCTTGCTTCCACCCCGGTTAGTATCTTGCAATACCTACCCGGTCGACTATACCACAACCTAGTTCAAAATTGTTAAATTACTCCAAACATTTGTGTACCGCATTCCCTGGTGGTTCTGGTAATCTCTGGAAGACCGTCTGACATTTAAGCTGAATACGAAGCAGATGGCTTAGGGTATTAATATTTCACTAATTACCAGACTGTGGAGTTTTACGCAGAATCAGAATTCGTCTGAAGAGCAAGACAGTTTCTCTGTGCAATTAATTCTAATTTTGTGTTCGTGAACTCGATTGCTGCTGTATTTTACACTGACGTAGGAACATGTACACGATCCGCAAGTTAACGATAATAGACAACACCCTGGACATAGCACCCTACATACCACGCGCAAAGGAATTTAATAAAGAAATTACGGCAGAGCGTTCCACAAATATTAATAATTCGAAAAATCCATTTCGACATACTAAACCCCTTTTACTCTTCACATTTTATTACCGCGGATATTAGTGCTGAATTTATAGCTCATGAAAATTTCTCAAAAATAGTTTCACTCAATTTGATCGTCCTCGAGCGATGAAAAAATTCTGTTGGCAATCTTCGTCGTTTTATATACTACAGATAAACTTATTCTTTCTTCATTTTCACTTGGTACCGCTCTCGTAATTACGGGCACGTATACTCTCATTCAGATTTCCCGTAAACGCGTGCAACGAATATTTACAGGTTATCAGATGAATGCGGAATATTCGGAGTCCCGCGGCTCTTTCAGAAAACACGTCAATCCCTGTTAAGTCTTTCAGAAATGCATTCCGCTTAAACCGCAGAATGCTGTAAATTTGATTTGCACGACGGGACAGTCGCAACAGCAATATCCATTCTCCGCCGGTGACATTGTAAATGTTCGAAGCGCACGGGGACGTCAACGCAATTATGCGTATGGATTTCGCAACCGCAGTAGCATCAGTAAACCGAGCTACACCGACGAGGGAAACAATCACGTTAAAATCCGACGCCCACGGTCCTTACCTGGCTGCTGCTGATTCGATGAAATATTACCTCCGGTTTGCTTTTTCGCAAGGTTCGTGAGATCATTTTGTCAATATTTGTCTGAATGTTTTTCAATACAATTTTTGCACCCGTGTTTGTGGGTGTTCGGAGTACTTTAGATATTCTTTTAAAGCTAAAGTTATCAAAATTGCACGAGTTACGTTTTTTCATAAAGCATATCTTGAAAAACATGAATTCAATCATTTTGGTTCTTTTAAAAGAATTTGTATACCCCGATGCACTGTAATATTTTCAATTTGTTAAGATTATTGAAGGAACAGCAGTTTTTTTATCTGGCCCTTGTTCCTCGTAATTGGTGCAGAAAATCTTTATTTTTTATAAAACTCCGTCGTCTATTGATTAATTATTGAGATAGAACGTCAGTGAAAAAAGCTGCCTTGCTAAGGGTGAATTTAAAGTTTCAGGCACTGTTTTGGAGCGCGCAACAACCGGTTTCAATATTCAGCCGTACGCTTTAGAAATATATTTTTATGTTGTTTTATATTGCAAGTAAATGCGGAAAACCGGAGAACGATTTTTACAAACCCTCTAAACCAGAACGTTTTTATAACTTTATTCTCGGTCCTTCGGTAATTGCTTCTTTCCAGCTACTATTAATGTCTAAGTTGTCGACGCGAAGTTACGCTTGATTGAAAATTCAACTTCAGGTGGCCACATCTTGCTGGAATATTTATCGATGCAAAGCATCGAGCGAAGCTTTTTTTTTCCTTAACGTAATCTGAATTTATTTGTTCCCTCCTTCTTTCGAAGAGAAGATTGTCGATCACGAGTCGAGTGATTAAATATACAGGCTGGAATGTGTACTTGTTAATGCCATCGGCCATGTTTATTTAAAACGCTTTCGCCAACAGTATACCGCGAAATCCATTTCAATAAATTATAAAACATTCGCAAAATATATTTCATCGATTGTACGTTGCGCGTCTGACGTTCTCTGCTTCGAGGATTGAAATATTGTAAAAAGTGTAGCCATCCGCTGAACACGCAATTTTCCCATACAGAAATTTAAGTTAAAAATAAATAGGTTTAACGCAGGAGAGTAAAACGTTTATATAAAAGAATTGAATTGTTTCCAAAAGAACAGAAAATTTCGTGAAACTTCAATTGTCATTTTTCACTTCTCTTCTGCATTACAATGAGAAAGGTTTATAATAAACTATAATAATAATAAGCTCCATTTCGTACTTAAAACAAAGGGGGCTTAACAATGCTGAGCAAAGAAAAACAAAAGTTCCAGTTTTCAAGCGTTAGCGCATAAGCAGTAGGCCCTTCGTTTCGCAATCGGGTCGACGAAAGTTCTACATTTAATAAATGCTCACTTTTCGCGAAAGTCGACTACAACTTTTGATTATTCCGAAAACGAATGTTTCCAATTTACTTTTTTAATGCGCGATCAACGTGTAACAGGTTGAGGCGAAGATTGAAATGGTTTTCAAGTGTTAGCGCATAAGCAGTAGGCCCTTCGTTGCACAATCGGGTCGACGAAAGTTCTACATTTAAAAATGCTCACTTTTCACGAAAGTCGACTACAACTTTTGATTATTCCGAAAACGAATGTTTCCAATTTACTTTTTTAATGCGCGATCAACGTGTAACAGGTTGAGGCGAAGATTGAAATGGTTTTCTGGAAATTTGAGGTTGAAAGGGGCGCAAGCTGTGCCGGATTTCCATGAATCATTCCACGGTATCAATTATAACGACGCGGATTCGACCTACTAAATTCGAGCGTATTACAGGATGCGAAAAGCGTGTTGAGTACTCGGAGCGGTACACGTACTCACATGCGTGATCACTGAACCCAAATAATAGTACAGTCGCTTTGGAATGATGCGATTATTATAGGATGTATCACGTGCAATCAACTCGACGTCCCTGCCCTTCAGAGTGCACTCCAATTCACTCGGCCTAAATCGCGAATATTGACGAACTACGAGGTCACAGAGAAACAATAATCCTGCTATTCTCTGTCTCTCGAGCTGCCGTCGCCGCGCCGGCGGCCAAATGAAACGGGATTGTCGAAAAGCGTTTCAGGATTGTTTACCGGCAATATCGCTAACAAATAAAATCTGCTATTTCCGTAATACTACACTGCCAACAGAGGAAGATTTCCTCAGCAACTTTTCAGCTTCTTATTAGAGCTCATCTGTCATTCAACTTGTCAACGATTATGGAAAGCATTTCGTTGTTGCATATGAAATGTTCGATTTTAGAATGCAACTCTTAGAAAACGTTCCGATGAAGAAATTTTATTACAGTCTATAGGTTCATTGTATAACTTTGAGGTAAAAAGCTGATTTTTAACCACGAACGATCGAACGACCGATTCTAGATTTCTTATTTCACGATTAGTGAAATTATAAAGATGCTTTCGTAAGAAATGTTTAATAAATATCTTTAATAAATGTCACTGTGTGCGCTAAAAATCGGACATTTCATATCCAACGACCTCACAAATCCACAACAAAACGCTGATGGACTAAATTCTTTTTTAATTGTGTATTTATTCTTAAATTAACGATCGATCGATTTGTAATTAATGCTCGATAATTTACATGTAAATTTGTTCATAATCGACTGAATTTATCGAGCCTGCATTCTTTATGGAAGATATAATGCAATTTATATAATGGCAGGCACACCGATAACGTCACGATTGAAACCCAATTGATTCAATAAATATTACCAAGGGAAATACTTGATAGCATCTCGAACAAGGTTAATAAGTTTAATATGTCATTTTCAATGATGAATATTTCCCAATATATATAGATAGTCGCCAAATATTGAAACTGGAATACCAATAGTGTTTGTCGCGAGATGTTTTTCCAATTTATTTAATTAATTTTCCTCTTGTTCATCTTCGCAAATAGGTTCGCCGGCCTTTATTTGAAAGTGAAATTCTGCTAATTCGGTAGGAAATTGGCTGTTATACGTGCCCGGCTCGCTTTTTCTCGGAATTGAAACAATTAGCGCTGTGACCGCTCCCGAAATTTGTAATTAACGCGTCCCATTTCTTTCCGCCGACACGATATCAATTTGAGAGCGTCACTGTACCGTCAATTATTCCGTGTCCCGCCCGTAGGATACATTAAAAGGCAATTAATTTTCCAATGATCATTTCGACGCACGTGTTCCAAAACACTATTCTTTTTGTCTCGAGGCTCCTCTTCTATTATGTTCTAAATAATTTCTTAAAATTCAGGTCTGCAAATTGATAATTGATTCATTACGTAAAAATGAATTTCTGCGAAATATCAGAATTTTTAACCGAAGTAACAGCAACTGAGAAAAATAGTATTTCTCAGAGAAACATTATAATAATATTATTCTATAAGGACTTTTAATTGTTAACAAGGTAACGGAGTTTTTCTGCTCGCAGTGAAATGTCTGTTTTGTTCACGAGAAGCCAGTGAACATAAAGTCCTCGGATGTCAGATGCAACTGAAGAAAATATAGTTGCATGTTTCGAATTTCTTTGGCGCAAAATCTCCTGTATAATTAGTATTCTTTTTATACGGGGTCGCTCCACACCGTGATCTACTTTCCCCTTTAGACTCTGGTTCTTTCCTACGCTAATACGATAAAACCGAGATATAGCTTCAATCTCGGAAAAATAATTCTTGGATTCTAAAGATATCTACTGTTCGTGACAAGAGAAAAGGAATTTCTCGTAGCTCGGTCGATCCATTTACTCTGTGAAAACGTTTCCAATCAATTACCACCGCTAATGCAATTTTAAATTACGCGATTAAAAACATTGATCTAATTTTATGAGACGCAGCTGAATAATTTCTTTTCAAATGATTTAGAGAAGAGAACTTCGAGAAGAGAGTCGTCAGATGATGCATGCGTGTGCCGGTAGTTACGAAAGTGATCAGTTATTTCAAATCACGTTATTTCATCATTATATGGAATTCGTTTGGTGTTAATATCCTTTTCCTTTATATATCTCGAGACAAGAAATACATGACTCGGACCACTTTCGTAATTATGGGCACGTATAAATACTTTATTTTTGAAGAACTATCAACGACGCAATTATGATTTTAATTGCGCTATTGTCGAGACGAATAGCGTTCACCTGGACAAGAACAAAGTCCGATAAGATTGGCGGTCAGGGTACCATTTCTTTGTCAATATTTTTCAGGAGACACGTCCTTTCATTGATCCTATTCTCGAACAATGTATCGCACGATATCGGGTCTAACAATGGACCTTTATCGGGGGCCACTGCTTTCTGCGAGTAGGCTCATTCACTTGAACCCAGACCTAAGAAGTTTTCTACGAAAGCGAGACGTAAATATTTCATATCCACTCACTCAACTGGAGACTTTTTAGATATATCCAGCAGTGACTTTCTCTGTTCTCTATAGACCTGATACTTCCCTCGCTCTTCGTGAAATATTCCGACATTAATCCATTTTTCGTCGATTGTGCCGGGAACAGCAAAAAAGAAACTCGGTTCTAGTGACTTCTGATTAACTATCGTCCAATAAATTTCGATAGATTCGTAGATTTATGTTGTCGTACTGCGGAAACAAAATGTTGTATTAACACGCCTTCGATGAATATTGAACAATTGCTAGTAGTTGAACGAAGATCACGATCTAGTCGGAGAATGTATAATACGTAGCCTGGGGAAAAATTATTCATACATTTTATGTGTTGATACTGGTGTTAAAATGATCAGATAATCTTTTAATGGTTTCATTATCGTCTTGTACTTTTAAATGGAGTCAGTAAAATACTATATTGGATTACGATTAACTACAAACTGGCTTAAACTGTGATCACTCACTGAAGATATATTTAAACTCCAGGAGCGGATTGTACACAGGAAAATAATGCAAAAAAACTCATATGTTACAATTAAACAAAATTTCATACAGTAACATTTCGGTTATCGTAGTCTGATTTTAATAAATGTTCGAAAATATCGCCATTGACCTCTAAAAATGTTCAGTTTCTAAACATTTTCTTCTGATTGAAAAAATAAAAATTGGAAAAAAAATGAAATGAAAATCGGATAAGAACATATGAGTTTTGTTTACATTATTTTCCTGCGTACAATTCACTCCTGGAGTTTGGTCCGTTCCTCCCGACTCACCCTGTATATTGCAAACAGAAATTATATCACAAATTTTGCATAGTTTCTTTGGATTGTTTCTGATTTGTTAAGTTACGGGCTCGATTTTGACTTACCGTTCCGCGTGTCCGTTCAAAAAACAATTTACCCCCACCGTTTGATCTATCGCGGCGAAAGCAGCCGATAAAGTATGGAACATAAATGTATTATACGAAGATTACGAGTAAATCATAGGGTGCGTGATTTAAGTGACACGCTGTAAATTCGCCAATTTATCTATCGCAGAGATTTTCGCCTGACGTGCACGCATTTGTTACGTGAAAGCGCCGGGCGGCCAAGCTCGGCTCTGCGTGACTTTTAACTTTCCTCATTTTTACCTCTTTTTTCCGTCCGTTCCATTCCGAGCACGAAGGACACGTAGAAAATATGTATTTGGAGCGGGAAGAGGTGGAGTAATGGAATCGACTTTAGCTGCATTAAAATATGTTTCTACAAAACTGATAGCATTAACGTGGGCTCCTCTGTTCAGCCCGGGCTTGCATTTCGAAAAACTATCCAATTACCGCGACGCTGCTGCTTAATAACCCCGGCTGCAATCACAAAACGTCCTTTGCTAATATTGACGGAAAATGTCAATACACACGGGTCCACGTAATCAGGGGATCGGATCACTAAACGACGTACACTCGTGATCCCCGTTAGGGCTACAGGTACAGTGACTCCCACTAATGTTCGGACGCTCTTAAAAAGACAACAAATTTTTGAAAAACATTGCGAGTTGTCGGATTTCCAGAGAAAATACTGGAAGTTATATTTTTAAAAAACACGTTTCATAGATCGGTGCGAATTAAACGTATTATGAAAATTTTATTATAATAAAAGTTTAAAGATTGTAAAAATTCTTACATTCCTCGATGTCTGTCGTTTTTCCCGCATCGACCGATTTTGAAAACGAATTTTTTGAATATTCAATATAAGTCCACGTGAAATATTCACAGAAAATGTTTCTGTGCAAAATAAAATTGTTCCATCTTGAGCGCAACAAACTTCAGTATGAATAAAATAATTCCCATTTGCGATCAATACTGTGATCCCCGTTAGAGCTACAGGTACAGTGACTTCCACTAATGTTCGGACGCTCTTAAAAAGACAACAAATTTTTGAAAAATATTGCGAGTTGTCGGATTTACAGAAAAAATACTGGAAATTATATTTAAATTAAAACATGTTTCATAGATCGGTGCGAATTAAACATATTATGAAAATTTCATTATAATAAAAGTTTAAAGATTGTAAAAATTCTTTCATTTCTCAATGTCTGTCGTTTTTCCCCGCATCGACCGATTTCGATGAAACTTTCACAGCGCATACAATTTACACAGATCTACAAAACGATTTTTTTGAATATTCAATATAAGTCCACATGAAATGTTCACAGAAAATATCTCTGTGCAAAATAAAATTGTTGCATCTTTGAAAAATATTGCGAGTTGTCGGATTTGCAGAGAAAATACCGGAAGTTATATTTTTAAAAAAACACGTTTCATAGATCGGTACGAATTAAACATGTTATGAAAATTTTATTATAATAACAGTTTAAAGATTGTAAAAATTCTTACATTACTCAATGTCTGTCGTTTGTCCCGCATCGACCGATTTTGAAAACGAATTTTTTGAATATTCAATATAAGTCCACGTGAAATATTCACAGAAAATGTCTGTGTGCAAAATAAAATTGTTGCATCTCGATCGGAACAAACTTTAGTGCGAATAAAATAATTTCCATTTGCGATCAATACTTTGATCTTTTTAATAAAGTCGACAGTGTAATAATCGCATTCGAGAGCGCGAAAAGATGATATCAAAGCGGATTCTTGGGTCTGGAGGAACACTTTTCATTTCACAAATTTCCCGTCTGATTTTCCGGTATGAAACGTGTCTTTCACGGCGGAAGGAGATGGGGGCCGGCGGTTCATAACGACTGATAACGAAGTTCAAAGGATTTTTGGCAGGTTCGTCGACCACCTGCAACGCTCTGGTTGGCGTCGACGCGACGTGATCACGGACATTGGGAACGACCGACTGTTTGTGCCGCATTGTCCTGCGTTCCGGTCGCTGGACCGGCGTGGATTAGTGCATCATTAAAGGATTCGAGAACGTAGGGTATAATGAGATCTCTCTTCTTCTTTCTCGCTCTCCGAGTGCCGTTCCCTGAAAGAACGACAAAAGAGGCGCGGGTCTCTTTTGCATCTTGCAAGTCGTTTCCCGGCTGTTTACCCTCCCGCAGAATAAGTTGTCCCTATTGTGTGTGCTCTCCTACCTTCTTCACGAGTCGCCGGCTAACTGTTCCGATAATTCTTTTATTTGACGAGGTTCGAGCAAAATTTCGCTTCGAAACACTGCTTTGTCGCATTCGCAAACGGAATGAGGAACTGATCAAATATTCCTCTTCCGGGGAAATTATTATTTATTTATCGAGACAGCACAAAGTGGAGTATTTTCACCGGAAAGTAGGCCGAAACTATTTCAAGTATCTTTCGATGCTCTTCCCTGTAGAAAATTGTTCTTAGAGAGAAAATTTCATGCATTTAATAAGAATGATTAATCGAGATAGAACGTTTTTATTCTGTATAAAAATTCGCGATGGGGGAACAGCTGAACGACGAATTTTTAAACAACGTTTGGACATTTTTGAATGTTCGCGGAACGCTTAAAGCGTAACGCGATCCGGAAGTTTCTGTTTACGCTTCCCATTGCTCATTTACTTCGTATGTTTGTGATTAGACTCGTCGTTCGTGCACATTAATTATAAACTAGATACTTAAGTACTTATTTAAGAGGCCAGTAAGATGCGGACAACTTTCCCCTACTTCAAAGTAATACCGCGCCGGAAGTTTCGAAACTCGCCGAGCTCGCAAAACTTGCGGGGCTTGCAAGATTTTCGAGATATAAAAGACTTTCACGATTTGCGAAAGGTTTCCAAGGTTGCCGGAACTTACAAGATTTTCTGACCTCAAATAATTACGAAAGTTCGTCGAACATCCAACGATTGAATTTCTTGATAACCCTGAATGCGTAACGCGGATGAGTTGCTTCGTTTATTTGGACGTATGATTAGACAACAATATCCACGGACGTATTGATTTGCAATCGTCATCTTCTGCTGCATCGTTATTTACACATTTCCACTCGGAGCTATTTTAACTGGAAAATTAAACATTTCTTCCGGCCCAGAATATTTCAATTCTCTATGATTTTATTACATTTGGTGGGTATGAAATTGATATAATACCCCGTACAATATTGAATTGTTAGTTGTCTGTCTAAATTTACAACTACGAGGATGAGTTTACACATGATTAATTTAGAACCGGGTTTGGTTTCTTCCAGGGGAACATGATATTGCGAAATTATCGCAAGGTGAGAATACATACAAATTTACAGGTTTACCCTAAGTGCGTACAGGAATATAAAACTAGTAGAGCGGCGTTCTAGCTGATTTTCTGAATTCGATATACGCTTTCTAGAGTCGTATTGCGCATCACACGCAGGTATGCAGCTCAGGGACGTTCAGCAAGTTCCTAATCTCGAGGAAACCGGCCCGTAAATCTTGAATCCCTTCGTTCGAATCTGGCATTCCCATGGATTTAAGATGGGTTTACGATACGGTAGAGAAGGGTAGTTGACATTCTCGAAGCGCTCCGGGCTCCTACGAATCGCATGTTATTCAAACATGTAAGGATCTCCCTCTCGAAACTGGCGGAGCCTTAAAGTCTGCTACGTTAAGGGACCTTAACCCTTCTCCTTTATGAAATTTAGATTGTAAAATACGGAGACCCCGTAAAACTCTACGAAGTAACAAAATAAGTCACGGAGTAACTTCGTCCATTATTAAATTCGCACGTCGATGTCTCTCGTTTATCCACAGAGAATCCTCGGACGCGAATTTTTGCGTAACGAGCACAGAAAATCAATTTCTTTTTGAATAAACTAAAAGTACATCTTAATAAAATGCTCCTACATTTTTAAAGAAGAATTATGAATGTTAGTTTCACAGTTTTCCTGGAACACCGGCGAAGTTTAGTTTCGAGAAATGTGCGAAATAAATCCAACGAGCTCGTCAGATGTTACGAAAAACGTAGGATCACGAGAAAGAGAAGGTAACTGTGTTCTAATTAAATCGCAGGAAGTTGCATTGAGTACAACACTGTTGCTCCCGCGGAATAGCTCAGCAGCTGCCTTTAAAAGTTCCGATAACTTCCGTTGTGGCCCACAATTCCATTTCATCTCCGTAATTGAAATGGCAAGTTAGTTCGACCTCAAAACAGCTTCCTTGTGTTTTCGTAACGAAGAAGTTTGCAGCGCTATTAAATAACGCCTTAATGATCCACGGCGAACTACCCCGGCCTTCGAACCCGTTGAATTTTTCTCGGGGCCGCGAAACCTTTGCCGCGAGCCCCTGTCCAACTTCGCTCGTACAAATTCCGTTTAACTCATCCTAATTAACAGGATCAACATGCGGGACACTTAGCTGGTCGATGTGAGTCTCAAAACGCTTCAATCTTTTCGTCGGTATTATCTTTGAATCAAAGAACCAAAGCTAATTCAACGTACGAACGATTAACATTTCTCTAGCTACATTTTTACGCTTGATGCAGTATTTTTAGATCATGCGGTCTAACTATAAATAATAAATAATAATAATAATAACGTGCGACACACTTAACAGCATTATCTTTGTATCAAAGAACCAGAGCTAATTCAGGAAACGAATCATTAACATTTCTCTAGCTACATTTTTATGCATAAAGCAGTATTTTTAATTCATGCGGTCTAACTATAAATAATAAATAATAATAATAATAACGTGCGAGACACTTAACAGCATTATCTTTGTATCAAAGAACCAGAGCTAATTCAGGAAACGAATCATTAACATTTCTCTAGCTACATTTTTACGCGTAATGCGGTATTTTTAAATCATGCGGTCTAACTATAAATAATAAATAATAATAATAATAACGTGCGAGACACTTAACAGCATTATCTTTGAATCAAAGAACCAGAGCTAATTCGACACACGAATCATTAACATTTCTCTGGCTACATTTTTATGCATAACGAAATATTTTTACTGCAACGAAAAACCGTTATACTGTTTTCGGATTAATTTTTGTAAGAAGATTCAGACCCATTATAAAGTATACGATATACATTTTATAATTGGTGCAATTTTGACAGACTCCGTGCTCCTCAGAATCCGTCACAAACTGGCAATTCCACGGTCTGGTACAAGTATAGCGAGATGATTATTTAAATGAGAAGTTTCTTTGTGCTCCGGAGATCCTATCTCATCAGTTAAGGGGATGAAAATGGAACGGCGTCGTCGCTTTGATGTGTTCGTGCTTGTTGCATACGCCGCCCCTCGAAATCCAAGTTGATTGTTCATCAAAGAAGTGATTATATAATTTGTTTTCTTTTACACTTTGCACTCCGCGGCTATCTTGCACTCCGCGGTTAGCCGACAAACATACGCGGCGCGCATTACGAGATGAGCTCGGTAACTAACAATGCATTAATTAGAACCGGTTTAATTCATAAACTTCTTTGTGGCTGCAGTGTTCTTCTCTCGGCTAAAGAAGCAAATAAAGAAAAATATTAAATGTAATCCACAATTAAATAAACGGACGAGCGTGGAAACTCCAGCTTCGCCTCTCCTCAGTTCTTGTTTGCAGAGAAAAGCCGAGGCGAGCTTTAAATTTAACAGGATTAAGGTGTAAGTGGAAGAAGGGACTCGAATTCGACGAGTATCCCATTTATACGGGAATAAACGTGTACACGAACTTTGCTTGCATGCGCGTGAAGCTTTTCTACGATTTTCTTAGCGCATTGTTTAAATAACGTCCGGTTATAAATTAAGTACATCCTCGTTCGAAGGCTTTTCAACTTTTCGACAAGGATTCAGCTGCGCTGCTAAGCGTCCCTGAGAGCAGACCGATCGATCGTGGTTTCAACCGTAAACGGAACAATTCCTTGGATACATATTTAACACGTTAAATGATGGGATGATTCTACAATTTTCGTTATTCAAAATAATTAGTCGAAGTAATCATCGTTAGACAATGTGTTGAAAATTGAATGAAGAAACAAGTCGGCGTACGATAGAATTCATTTTCTGATCGCGGTAACAGGGATTCGTGTAAGCAAGGTAAAGAAAGGTTCGTGTTTCGTCGACGAACTATAGCGAGTCAGGGCCAGATAATATCGGTGAGCAAACTACTTGAAACTGGATTATAAATGTGCAATTCCATGCACGATGTAAAATGTTCATTAGCGAGAATATATACATTGCTATATGAAATATTAGCCCAGTTCTTCGTAATAAAACGAAACTGATGATATCGAGCAGCCTGTAAAAATCCTTGACTCCTAATGCGAGGCGACAGGTCAGCTGTGTCGTTTCAACTTTCCTCCTTCTGCACTTTCACATATTTCTATAAAGTATATGTCTATATTATTCAAATTATCCAGTAAAAGGAAACATTCTGATTACACTTGTCACGTTTATTTAAATTATATATATATATATACAGTCGTGGACAAAATTAAGTGGACAGGTTTAATGATCAACAAAAAATCAATGCAATTTAAAACATAATTTTAATAAACCAATATTGTATGGAACATTTATGTTAACAGAGTGTACTTTAATGAAATAAACAACAATATCGATAATAACAATGAATATAATAGAATATATTATCATTATTCAAAATTGTATGCAATGTTTGTTGGTCAAAATTATAGTGAACACTTTATAAATATTTCGAAAATAAGTAATTAGTATTTGGTATTGCAACCTCTTGCTTTAATTACTGCTTCAAATCGTCGTGGGATGCTTTCCACAAGTTTTTCGAGGTAACTTCGATCGATTTGTTCAAATTTTAATTGCGATTCGTTTAAAAATAGTGTTTTATTATGACGTTTTTCTAATGATATTTCCGAATCTAATAAGCTCCATAAATTTTCTATAGGATTAATATCTGCACTTTGTGGAGGCCAATCGAAAACATCTATCCCACAATCTTGTAAACAATTTTTCGTTTCGTTTCTGCGTCCACTTAATTTTGTCCACGGTCTCAAAGACATCCATACAAACAACCACGTATAAATATTAACAGAAACATTATATTTATACTTTTACATGCTAAATATATTCTTTCGTAGTGTATAAACATTTCTCATGTTAAACATCTCAAATAAATTTATAAAACGATAAATGAAAATAGGGATTATTCGGAATTTATGTTCTGTCCACTTAATTTTGTCCATATGTATATATACATAAATGCTTACACATATATGCATACATGCATAAATACATATATATATATATACATATATATATATATATATGTATCCACGAAAGTTATTTCTAAAATCAGACTTAAAGTTTGCAGTCTTGAAGTCACTTACGAAATTTTACTTTTTAGTTGACAAAAGATTTTCTCTTTTGAAACCGAAAGAAGTAGAACTACACGGAAAGGCATCGCAGAATCACGGTAGCATTGAAGAACTGAAAATACGATCGGCCCTCAGAAGATCTGAAGAATTCAGCAAAGAGAAAAACTGACTCGATGGAGAAAGATCTTACATGAAAGCTCGCTGGCTCAAAAAATGTCGTAGCCGGACAAAGAAGAGATATAAACCCGTGTCCCGTTGTCCTAAAATTTTTACGTCGCCGGACTCTATTCGTTCGACTCCGTGCCACATCACACTTCCATCTTACGATTCAGTTTTGTTGCCAAGAGAAAAACTACGAACCACGCGGATACAACAATGCCGTATAAAACGTTTCACTCTCCGCAGTGTCGTTACACTTAGGGATCAACGAAATACGTGTCCATAAACTTGAAGCTGTGGTCGACACATCCGAACTGGCGTTTCATTTTTTTCTCCGCTTGCGAAACCGAGAACGATCGATAAAGCGCCTCTTGCATCAGTTCGAAAAGAAAACCAATACAAACGTGTATCTAGAATTTCCTCCGAAGATCTGTGTACCGCTTTCAAAAATTAATTCATAGCCGTGACAGTTGATCAATTATAACTGGACAGCGGATCGTTGTGCATTCACGAAGAAATTTGTTGGGTGAAACATAAAACAGCAAAGGATTAGAATAATTTAAGAATATCGTAATGCTGTTTTTAACGTAACAGAGTCATTAAGGGATGAAATCAATTTTCATTTTATTCCTGCTATCCGCAACCAATGCGGAACACTTTTATTTTGCATAAAGATACGCAGACCAATTATAACTTTATTATTCTTACCGAGTCCATCGGTTCTCTGCGAAACGAATTAATGAACAAAAAATTACCGGGATATTTTTCAAGATCCGTGTACGTTCGGTCGTTCGTAGATAAATACCGTGTACAAAATGTTACGCTGTTCGCAGAGTGGTAGGGATCAGCGGAACGCACATCCATAAACTTGAACCTCGGTCGAACGGTCTCGCGTTTCATTTTTTCCGCGGAACCGAGAGCAATCGATATAGGGGGGGCCGAGTGGGTGCCGCGTAAGTTACAATCAGCTTACCGGGTTCGAAACGAAAAAAATAAAAGGAGGCTCGAGGTGCAAAAAGAAAACAGAGGTGTGCGCGAGAAGCAGGGGAAAAGACAATGAGGACGCCCGGCATGTCGAGACATTGGTATCCGCTCTTAGCTTTTAATAAAACGAAAGAGCCGTTGTGGAAACGCTCGTAAAGCCTCGCGGAGTGTTCCTTTTTACGCGCACAATGGCGCCCGGTGTAATCTGGCGACAGTTTGATCGGGGAGCGAGGGGCTCGCCTGTTCGTTATAGATTGATAACGGCCCGAAACGAATTACTGCAATCCTTGATCGTTTGGCCGCGATTAATATCCGATTCATAACGGGCCTGCGGGGACGGGGTGCGGCGAACGCCGTTCACGGAATTGCGGATTGCAGAAATCGTACATCCCCCGTCGAACAGTTGCGAATTCACCGCTATCGCGCGTAGGTATGTTCGATTCGATATTTTTTTTATTTTGGTTAACAGATACGGCCTTTGCGTCTCTCTTTCTACGAAGCAATTAATGCTAAACCTCGTTGTTCTGTTCGATATTGCAGCTGCGGTTTGGAACAATAAAACAATTTGTATCGCAATTGTAACATTTGTACTTTCAGATACAATATTCTATAATAGTTTGTGTTGATGTTTCGCGAACCTCCGTGTTCGCGGCACAGAAAGTCTAATGACACAGAAGAATCATTGCGGACAGCTTTCATTCGGCTCGTCGCGCGATTGCTTTTCTGATTTCACGCCACCGAGAACCGCGTATTTTTACAAGACCGGATTATCGCCACGCCGGCGAACCACGCCACGCTGCGCCACGCCGGTTGAAAGCACTTTTACGATACGGATAAATTTCCTATCCACTACCCCCGATGTGGCACGGTCAACGAAATTGTTTCAAGCAAGTCGTTCCGGCCCGCGAACGGCCCAGCGCAGCGTTTAGCTCCGCGGAACTCGAACCGCGATAAAATGAGATTTCCGCGATGAGAGCGAGTCAGTTGTCCAGCTTGGCCACCGTTTTTTAGTTGGTTGATACGCCGTGATTGAAACTTTTCGAAAATTCTGCAGCAGATTGATTTGGACGATCCAGATCAAATCGGAAAATCATTTACGAATGAATCTGTAGGTTCGAGTTGGTTTTACGAAATTACAGAATCTCCGACTGTCATAACCAAATCTGAGTATCCAGAAGACCTGCATAGTGTCTCTTGAGTACCCTCTTTCCGTAGCTACCTTCCCATAAAACTTTGTTATCTTCTTCCTTGCGTAGCTAAGACGCAGCGACATATTAAATTCTCATATCCCAAGAACCAGCGTTCCCTACATTTCTCACTTTTTCTCGACTTCTTGGTGCCCGTGAATAATGACTTTCGACATTTTCTTACTTCATTTTAACCACATCGCTTCAGCTTAATCTCATCCGACAGCTCGAGTCCTCCGCGAATCCTTTTAAGTCGCTTCCAATTCAAGTTTATTGCATTTTCATTCCCGGAGTTAACAGCTTTCGAAACTGTCCGGAAAAAGTCGAGATCGAGTCACATAAACAACATCTGCTTTCCAAAGCTGTCACTTAACCGCGCAATTTAGGTTGAAGAGAAAGTTCTGTCGTATTTGAAATAATCATGTAATTTTGCTTGTAATCTGAAAGATCGCAACAATATTTTTATAAATTCGTTCAAATGGTTTCTTTAAAGCACGACAGAATTTTCCCTCCAACCTGTAATACTTGTTTGAGAAACCATTCTGAATTTCCAGCGCGGAATCGAGAACGAAACGAACTTTTGAGACAACCTCGACTGGAAAAATCGGTATGAGAACTTTCCGGGCACCATGTACAGTTCCCTGGTTATTGGTTTCTGACATGCGAGCGAATTCGCATGAAACTGCAGAATCGTGTAAAACGCCCGAAGACGATCGGCGTGCTCGTCCGTTAATCAATCGATAAAGGCGATTGCATCCCGTGAGAGTATGCAACACCGACGGAGAAAGGAACGCGATTATGCGCGGATGGATAATTTTTCTCTAATCTACCGACCGCATCGTTCTTCGCGACGTAATCCTGCAAATAATATCTGGCGCTCAGTGTATTCGAGCTCACGGTTGAGGAAGCAATGAATATGCATCCGGGACGACGGTGTATAATTGAAAAGGAAAAAGAGAATCGCAATTTCTATTTGTCCGTACTCCTTAAGCGTGCAGCATAATTCACGGCCGACTAGAACGAAGCGTACACATCGGAATTGTTATTCGACTGTTATCGAAAATTTATCGGGACAGACTTGACACACTGGCGAACGGAAGAATGGTAATTAATTCAGATGATCTTCGTTAACAAGAAAACTGTATTAACGCGTTAATACGAGACTGTTTGGCGCGGAAACTTATATTTCAATTGTAACGTTCAGAAAGAACGTAAGTAATAAACTTAATTATCGATCCACTTTTCTTGCCACACTCCGCGACAAAAAGATGGCACACCCGTAAATATTACTATTTCTGAAAACTGTGGTGAAATTTGATACGTTTCTCTCCGTGGATGTACTTCGGTGGAGCTTCAAGGTTACTTACACCGACAGAGTTAAGCGGAGGTTACAGATTCTAGTCTAAACGTAAACGATCGGGGTCACCGACGCGACAAAATGATGGCACATTCTTAAACTTCTTTCTCTGCAGTTAACGCTAAATCGTCAGACTGTTTGTACCGTGTACTATTTTATAGTGCATTAAATATTGCGCGTGTTTCTTATCATCTTCTATTGAAATTACACTATGGGTAGTGGAAAATCTTTATCCGATGCTGATATAAAAACGATTTTGACATTGCATAAAGAGAATTACTCGGTTTCAAAAATTACATGTATTATACACCGAAGCAGAAAAGTGGTGTATAATTTATTAAAAAATCCCAAAACATACGGTAAAAAAAAGAGTTCCGGTCGACCGAAAGCAGTAAGCGATCGCGGAAAACGTGCAATTTTAAAAGAAGCTTCGAATTTTTCGATAACAGCACGACAAATCGCTAAAGCAGCTGGCGTACATACAAATGTACGTAATGTGCAAAAAATAATAAAAGAATGTCCGCACTTAGTTCGAATGAAATTGAAAAAAAACCACCTTTAACCGCTCAGCATAAATCGGAGCGTCTGAAATTTGCACAAAAGCACATACGTTGGAGAAAAAAATGGCGTCGTGTTATTTTTAGTGATGAGAAAAGGTTCAATCTAGATCAGACACATGGGTGGCGGAGAAGTTTGGGCAGGAATTGGTTATCGAGGAGTGACCGAAGTAAAATTTATAAAGAAAACTATGAACAGCAAAATTTATATAGATTCGATAGACGAACGATTAACTAAATTCGGACAGACAATTTCCGGGGAAAATTTGACATTTCAGCAGGGTAATGCAAGTGTGCATACTTGAGCAAAACAAAAAGTGGCCAGCGAGATCGCCAGATCTAAACATAATTGAAAATTTTTGTGCACAACTAGCAAGACATGTTTACGAAGGCGGAAGACAATTCCAAATCCTTGCAGATTTAAAAACGTGCATAGAACAAAAATGGACAAAAATACGGCCAAAATATATTAAAAAAACTCTTTAAGTCACTTCCGGAACGTATGTTGGCTATTCTGGAAAATAAGGGAGGCCACGCAAAATATTAAACATAATGTTATATATTTTATGTACTTAAATTACGTTTTTTTCGTATATGTGCCATCATTTTGTCGTACCGATTTTTGTTATTTTTTTGTTTCCACAAACAAACGGACATTTTCTTTAATTTTATTGTTTGTAATGTAATTTATTTTGTAATAAAAATATATAAGTACCGAGAAAGACTAGATTTATTATGTCCAAATGATGAAAACATTGAATTTTCGTGGTGTGCCATCTTTCTGTCGCGGAATGTAGCAAGTATACACTCTATAAACATTTCACTCATCGTGCACGAACTACTTGATAAAGAACAAATTATTGTTGGTCGCTTCTCTTGCTGATGAATAAAATTATTTATGACTCGACCTGATATTTAGAACGAAGATTTAGAACCACAGGAACGAAGAATTAAGGAAGATTGATGCAACGAAGGATTAAGAATTTCGAAGACGAATTTTACTGCAAAGAAGGTAATAATGGATTGTGGGTAATGGATAAAGTAGAATTGTACAGTTACAAATGAAATTGAGTTTTGTTACCGCTAATAAGCAGTCGAGATAAAAGCTTCGAGATTTGTTTGATGCGAAATCCTTACTGATTCCGCTTCTAACGTTTCGATCATTTTATTTCGGGAGAGAAAGAGAGAAAGAGAGGAAACTCTCGTGATCGTTGTGTGGCACGTAGACCCAGAAAATGTTGGTTTACGGTGGATATTTCGAGAGTCACGTCCCTGTATGCGATGATTTACGGACATTGGTGAGAGCAAACGCGATTACTGAAACAGAAAAAGTTCCTAAAAAGGCGGTGGAAGTTTGCGTTGCATCTAGAGAACGGATATCGAGCACGAAATAGTGGAAGCGTCAACGTTACTATCATGAATGCATGCATAGCCGGTGGAAGCTAGGAATCAGATAATTTATTAGGTTTCGCAATCGAATCGTTCCACGTCGACGGTGTAAAGAATACATTTTGTAATAAATATAATTCCTTCATTTTTGCGAAGAATAAAAATTGTTTGAACTGTTGTAGACACTTAATTCTGTTCTTAATCATTTTAAGTACTCTTATTTCGTGTTTCCACTTAATAGAACTGTCGTCAGATCATAAATTTCCATTTATTTCTCACAAAAATGACAAGAGCGCTCTTAGTCAACTAACGAGTTGACTGTACGAAACATTCTGGTAATTTTAAAGCATTCATCTTTATATATAAAATCAACGTAATCAAAGAGAACATTAATTATAATTCCCAACAGCGGGTACCGCGACAGTAGATACATTTCGTTACAATGCCAGCAACTTCCTACAAAAATATATTATAAAATGTCACGAAGGCACTGTTACGCGGATGAAAACGTTCCACTTCGAATTCCGTAACTATTCATTTTTCTTAAGGAACGGTGAATAAAGGGTACGGCAGCTCTTTATTTTTTGCTCGGCTGGAAACTCGAGATTGTTCTGCTGTAAAAACGAGGTTGCCTCCTGAGAAACAGTGTAACAGAAGTCTTTAAAAACTAAGGTTTCGCGGAATGCGCACGCCGAGTGGTTGAACTACAAACTTTTGCCTTTGTCTATGCGTGAGAGGCGAGAGTGTTTAATCGCGGCCAATGGCGTGATGAGAGTTCGCAGAAATTCGTTTAACAAAATACAATAAAAGTATAAAAGACATTTTATTACGAAAATGGGGATTCAGAGGCTGAATAGAAAGAAGATCGGACGCTCGCTTTGTATACCGACTTATACGAAAAATTACAACAAAAGTATAAAAGACATTTTATTACGTGATCGCAATGGATGGTGATATTCGGGTGAACTACAATAGTCGAAGCGAGCTTCGAAGATGCAGGAGTTGAACAGAAAGAAGATCGGCCACTCATTTTGTCTAATGGAATGAAGGCATCGTTAGTGGAAACGGTATATTGGCCATGAATAAGCAAATAATGTTTAAACGTTGAACGATGACGACTGCGCTTAAAGGGCAAAGATGGAGGGTGCAATGGAATAAGACGATTAATTGTCTTTCACGAGTTCGAGGAGGAAAGGACGCTCTCGCGGGGAAAGGAAGAATTCTAGCACCGGGAGCACTTGAGTCACTAAACGAGGTTGGTTGCTCTCAACAGAAGCCACCTTCCTGTGGTCGTCTGTTCCAAAGGGGAAGAAGCACTGAATAGAAGAGCTGATACGGGCTTGCCTAATTGTCTAATGATGATATAAAACGCTTCTTCGCTCTCGTAGAAATGGCACGAACCGCTTCCTCCGCGTCTTTGACAAAGTGACGGCCACTTTACCGATGCCGCAAAAGGATGTCAATCAGGAGCTGCCAGCGATCAGTTATGAACGAAAATTGAGGCTGCCGGATACACTTGCAGCATCCTGAAACTGTTCTCGCTTGCTTCGAAATCTTTCCAGTATTATCTACTTCGCGATATCGTAGTTGTTAGATACAGTATTTTATCGATAATTGTCCCCAACACGGGTCTGCTCAGTGACAATTAACCGCCAGGGATATATTCTTTGACTTTTGCCGAACGTAGAAAAGGACAGCGGAGCTCGAGAGGCCTCGGTCGCCGAGAAGTGTAAACATAACTCGTCCAATAACAAGACTTGTTTATTTTTCATTATTTATTGATAGGACTTTGACCAACATGTTCGTGGCATTTTTCTAAATTAAATGATACCAAATATGATATAATTCCAATTATATTTACTTGTGCAACGAACGATGAAAGTTTTCGACGTAAAGAAGGACAGCGTATGGGAAAGAAAGAGACGCGGAGAGTCGCAGCGCGCCGGCACAGATCAAAGAACTTCCCATACGCTGTTCCTCCTTGCGTCGAAAGCTGTAGTCATCCAATACACAAGTAAATATCATCGGAATTATATCGTATTTGGTGCGATTTTTATTAGAAAAATGCCACAAATACGTTGGTCAAAGTCCCATAAAAAAATAATGAAAAATAAAGAAGTTTTGTCATTGGATCAGCGCGGTCTCACCGATATACCCGAGCCGTATGATGTCATACTTCTCGGCGACCGAGGCCTCTCGAGCTTCTTGACCCCTCAAGGGGGTACACTCCGCAGGAGTGGGGATAGTTCTGGGGCAATTGTCGGCCAGACATTTGGGACACTTATCGATAAAATACTGTAATTAAGAACGGGAGTCGAAAAGTGAGCTCCATTTGTTTAGGACTTTCTGTGCGCCGACGAACCCCTATTTTTATACTTAGAACCGATGAACATTATTTAACGAACTTCGAACTGATTTCTTTTGTAGATGGACATACAATGGCCACATTTGTACCGATCAATAAATATCTTCTGCGCACAAAGCCTGGCCTCTTACAATACGCCTTTTCTATAGATTTTTGAACACTTTATAGTGGCGCGGCGCGTGCTGTAGATTTACGGCTGCATCACGTTAAAGATAGACTTCCGTTAAACAACAATGGCGGCTTGGCACGTCACGCGATCAACGTATCGTTGATCCATGCTGCTTCGGATAGAAGCTCGCTGCTCGTGAGAAAATTGATCGCGATAATTAAGGCCGCGGTAACAAGACAACATTCGTCAAGAGAATTCGTTGGAGAGAATATATCTAACCTCAGCATATCCGCATTGGGTTAATCGTTAAATAGACCTTGAGAATGTTCCTTAATCCGATGAAATTATGTTTGATATTGATCGTAAAAATTTCATCTAAATCCACAAATAACCGATTTATCTCCGGTGATAGCAAAATATGGTTCAATCTTCCTGTTGGAAAGTGCGGAGGTCCCAGACTGTGCAGGACCGCGGCGAAATAAATAAAAGCAGACAGCGCGGGGCCTATAAATCTTATTTGATAGACTCATAGGCATTAATGGTAGCTGTGGTGCACAGGAAGCAATTCGGCCAGGTATTTTTTCCACGAGGCACGTTCGCTGGCAAACTTCGCTACCAAACTCGAACGATGGGAGTCCCTCTGAAACCGTGTCGAATGAAATATTCATTCCAGCCGGTATCGGTCCAATCCAGTCAAGCGATACATAAACATCCAATAGACTGTGATTTGCGAGCTCGTGGCGTCGTTCCTTGCGCGTGTACGTTGAAGAAGAGCGCGAGAAAGAAAGAAAGAAGAAGAACATACGAATTCGGGTTAGGGATCGGATGCACGAGTTCGGTGGAAAGAAATTGGGACGCCGGTTAGGTGAATCGGGAAGGGTCCGGGATCCTCGAATGCAGCCCCATTCAGCTATCCGAGAGGTATTATAATTCAAATGGTGTGCATAAGCCGCGAGAGAGTCTAATTTCGACAAGCATTGTGAGACCGATAGAACCCGATTCACGTATCGCGGTCTCGATTAAACGCGGCCGTCGGGCTTTATGAGGGAAAATCAAGGCAAAAAGGTGTACAATAAAATGAACCGCGGCAAGACGAACGACCATAGAGAGGGAGAACGTGGACAGAGAGAGAGAGGAGGAAACCTCGGTACAGGGGGCCAATGGTAAAAAGAGAATCGAATTTCCCCTATATATCGATGTTCGCCGTTACGTCATTTCATTTGGAAATTAGGGAAATGCCGTGTGCACGACCGCCGCGAGAAACCTCGAATATGCAGATACGAATTAGCGGTTCCGTGCTATTTTCACATCTGCGAAATGCAGATGCAGCATCAGAGGCGTTGGCGCCCGGCCAAATCTTCGCAGCACCCTAGCAGAGCCGCATGGCTGCACACGCGTGCGCGCCACCTTCGAACGCGTGTTGTTTTCGTTGTTTCGTTTGCGAGTTGCTAGCCATCTACTGTGTTCCTTTTGGGGATACACTCTCTCTCCCTCTCTCTGTCTCTTTTCAACGAATAGCACGTTGAGCCGCTTCGAATTAATCCGGCCTACGATGATCCGAAATCAGGGTTCATATATTATTGACCCGCTGTTAGGAGACATTAATTTACAAGGGCTGTGTGTGTGTGTGTTTGTGTTTGTGAAATGATGATTGTTAAGGGATATGATGTTTAGTGGAATAAATCAGTTTAGTGAAATAGGTAACTTTTCAATATAATAACTTTATTCTAATGGTAACAGCACCAGGTATATCCTGCCTAAACCGACTCTAGTGTCGAACTGAGCTCGCGACTCTTGTTTTGTTCGTCGCTCCGGCTGCCGGTCGTCTTTTTGATCGTCGATCGTCACTTCGACGTGACGCACGCCACCCATTACAATGTTACAAAATTCTTGAGTTTTATTTTACAACATTTTGACTTCAACAATGATAATCGGCAGAATAGATTTAATTTATGAATTTTTAATTTCAGTTGTACATATAGAATCTACATCTTGTCTAACGCTTATACATCTACAGTGCCGTACAAAATGATGGGCCATTTGATGTATTTGTATATTTCATATAACACAATAGGATATATCTACATATTACACGCCCTGTATATCAGATATGTCCTTCAAAGTAGCCATATAGAATTGCAAGTTTGTATCTTGTACACGAAAGAAATTAGAGAAAATAATACAATTGTTCGAACAGAAATATTTTGTTGAATTCCAAATTAATATTTAGTAAAACCACCTTTTCTCTGTACAACATCTACCGAGCGATTAGGAATTTGTCTTAAAAGATTCCAATTTGTAACAATACTTTGTTTTAATTCCGTTACATCTTTGTATTGTTTTCCATTCTCGTGAACGTTTCTTGAAAGTTCTGCGCATATATTTTCAATAATATTAAGGTCGGGTGAACTCGAGGCCTGTCGCATTTCTAGAACTAAAATAAGTGTTAACACATCTTGCGGGATGTATCGCAGCGTTATCCTGTTGAAAAATAAACGTACCGCCTGCAATACGAGTCGCGTGCTTATTTAACCGATCGTCTATTAATTCAAAATACTTTGTGCTGTTTACACGGCCTGATAAAAAATTTATGTCAGCTTTCCCCGATATCCAATACCGGCCCACGCCATGACACTTCCGCCACCCATTTGTCGACGGCTTAAATATTGTTCTTCTTTCCTTAGATCGTGGAAATAGTAATTTCAGCCATCAGGACCGTCCAAATTAAATTTCTTTTCGTCGCTAAATATTATGTTTCTCCACTTCTTTTTCCACAAAACATGATCGCGAGCAAACTTTAAACGAGGTTCTTCATGTTGCTCGCTTAGAGGAGGTTTTCTTTTCAGTTTTTTCGTTTAATTTGTTTACTGCTTTGGACAATACGTCGAACAGTTATTATTAGCTGAAACACCTGCTTCTTCAGCGATTTTTCTTGCGGTTCGGTTATAATTAGAAGCTACGCGTAATATGGCCCGTCTGTCGCGTTCTGTTGCAGCACGAGGTCTGTCAGTACTTTTCTTTTTTCCGTAGATTTTCGGATTTTTTAAGAAGTTATGCGCAACGCGACGGCTTCTATTTAATAACTTCGCAATTTTCGTGATAGTTTGATTTTGCTTTTGTCTAATTGTTTTCCTCGATCCATTTTAACTTTAACGGCACAAATGTTGTGGATAACTGAAAAAATTTGCACGTCTGCTTCTAGTCACTGCCGATAGATTACTGCCAGAGTACATAACGACAGAAGATATTACATGCGTCCTATCAATTTGACCGAGCAAAGTCAGCCCATGTTCACGCTTCTTCCTCTAATTTCTTTCGTGTACAAGATACAAACTTGCAATTCCATATGGATACTTTGAAGGACATATCTAATATAAAGGGCGCGTAATATCTACATATATCCTATTGTGTTATATGAAATATACAAATACATCAAATGTCCTATCATTGTGTCCGGCACTGTACTTATATCTGGAATACAGTGTGTGTACTAGATTTTAAGAGTTTGTGAAGAATTGTAAGGATTGTGATCCTGAGGGGCGCAATAAAGTTACACTAGTTCACAAAGGAGCTACTCAACAGTTAATAATTTCCGATAATAACATTGGCGACGCTCGCGTACAATGTTGGAGCGACAGGTTGCATACTAATTAAAAATTTGCGGCGCACGGTGAGCCGGGAAAAATCGTGAATACGTCGAAATCTGTAGGCTCATTAGAAGACGTTGCTCCGGGACAAGCAACGTAATTATAAAGGACGGTGAACACGATTCTGCGGTGGCTACATTGGTTATCGATTGGCTGCTACCTGGGTTCTTTCACTGGTCCGTCAGCAGGTGCCTATCTTGCCGTCAGCGAAGACTCAGGCTACGTCTATATATTCATTGTCAGCTAGTCCTACGGGCGGGTCTCGCCGCTGGGTTCAGACAATCCATTTAGCTAAGAAATGCCCCAGAGAAAAATTCCTCGCAGCGAGGAGAGTCAAGTCTCTTTCCCTTGAAACTCTGATTTTACGAGAGCTGGTGGATTCTAGTGGCACTTTTCCCGGTGTGCTGAATCGCACCACGACATCTGCAGGTGCACACGAAAGCTGCTGTAGGCTCAATTTGATCCTATATTGAGAGATAATGACTGCTACCCTAGTTTCATTATACGCTGGATCGAACGATGCGATTGGGAAAAGACCGACGATCAGCTGGTAATCGAATTACTAGAAAAATGTATTTTTAATTAGTTCGATAGTCATTTCTGACGGTTACGATTAAACGTAAAAATGTTCTGCATTTATTGCGGGTAGCAGGAATAAAAATAAAAATTGATTTCACTTCTTGACGACCTCGTTACATTAAAAACATCGTTACGGTATTCTTGAATTTTTCACCCAACCAATTTTTACATAAATGCTTAAAGATCCTCAGTCTAGTTGTGATCTATGATTATCTATGATCGGCATCAAGGTATTCGAGGTATGAGGCGGTCTGTTATAAATACGAAATTGTCAGACGACAACATGAGACATATATTGACTTTTGGCACACACACGGTCCATTATTCCTCCGTTCCGGCCTTTGATGTTCTACGCATACGTCCAAGAAGATTGAACTGTTACTCCTCAAACATAAGCTTCGAACAACGTTGGATGATTAATCCTCTCGACCCCTATTTTGATTGCTTTCGCATAAGGAGATCCGCTAGCAATACATACTAAACGTTCTCATTCGCTCTCCTCTTAACAAATTGAATTTAAAAGTGAAAACAACATTTTTATCGCTTACGGCATTTATCGAAACCCATACATTCGTGTAAATCTCATGGTACATACTTTCTAATTGAAAAATAATATTTAAAATTATTGTGTAAGAAAGATAAGGTTTTACGAGCAATATGAAAATCTTGAAACGAAATAATGATTGCAGTTTTAGGCAGAGTGAAACTGCATTATTATTTTGCATACTACACGGGCACACAAAATGTAGTCATTATAAAACTTTCACGAGTTTGCTAGGAGGATTCTGTTAAGTACAAACTAATAGTAAGTCTGTCGAACGTGGAGTCTGCGCCATTTAAACATGATGGATTTTGAGGTGCTTCTTTTATGCACCGCTCTGCATCGACGTTGATCCCTTAATGTTACACGTTGATGCACTACTTTACCTGTACACCGTACACGTCCGGTAATCGCGCAGACATGACAGTGTTTTAAAACGTTTCGCAGCAAGCTCTGCGGCGTTAGGAAACGAATCAACATCAAAATCGTTTCGTTCCTCAGAGAAATATCGAAGCTGACAAGCTGGCGCGTAGCATTATGCAGCAATCGTAAAACATAAAATCTTAAACCCAAGTAAATTAATAAAAAAAAATCGCTGTCTACAATTTTGTAGCGTAAGACGTAAAATAATTTGTCATAGTAATTATTAGACAGCGGATCTTTATGGAAAACAAAAATTTGCCACCTGGATTGATTCTCTCTTAATACGTTCGATAGGTTGAAAATAATATAACGGCATCTCTAAATTTGTCTAATAGTTTAACTTCTTCAAATTACACAATAAAATCACATAAAAAATTCGATAAAATCCGCTGTCGAATAATTATACTAGAATATACAGTCAGATACACTTGTTAATATTGAAAGCAATCTTTCACCAGCAAGTCATTTATTAACTCAACGATCACTTCACTGATTCTCCGAAGTACTGCGAATTATTTCTATAAAGTTTTAATCTGTTGCGAGCGAGTTCCGCTAGAATTTCCATTAACTACCTCCGAGATCCATTTCCATAAATGCTGAACAATCTACTTATCTCCATAAGATGATACCAGGATCTCTGTACTTATGAATACCGAATGCTTTGTGGTTAATTGAACAGCAGTTACATGCTTATACGGGTCGGAATTACAGTCGGTGATACCCAGCTTACAAGCAGTCGTCGTAACCCCGGGACAATGAGCTCGACGTCGGTCTCAAGTCGCCGATATCTGAGACAAATCCAACTATAAATATACCAGTATATGGTTGTTCAGTAAAATCGAGCTCCCGGATCTCCGAGATACTTCGGAGATCAAGATCTCGCTCACGCTTCGATTGATCTTCGGATGCAACTTCCGGCTACGTCTGACGTTCATGTTAACAAGATTGAATTTTCGGAACACCGCAAAGTCGCTATCGAAATGTTGCCTGGCTTTCTTGCAGTTTCTACGGAGGTAATTTAATCCTGGGATGTTCATTTCCAACTTGTGGAATCTATTATAGGTTTAGAATATTGGAAAAGTATTATTAAGTTTCTCAACAGTTTCTTAGTATAATTTATTCTTGGGACACAGCGACAAGAACACGACAAAATTACTTTTCACTGTGCTTCAGTTCCATCGTGTGCAATTTATGTTTAGTTACAGCCGCTTTGTTCCATTTCGAATATACGATCGCTCGCTTCGTGCACCATATATTTATGATAGAGAAATAGGGACTCGAAGATCATAGAAACAGGTGTCTAATGCAAATTCAATGCATCCTGCATGAACCAACATTTTGCGAATTTACTTACTGCCTGAGCGAACGTAGAATTTCCACCCTCTGAGGTCCTCTAAATTTTTCATTGCGCTGAGTGAAACATTAAAAGCCTTCCTTACCTGAAACATGCAAAGAAGAAGACGTTAAAATTGAATGTAAGGAGCAGAATAAAAACGTTACATAATTATGAACCACGGTTGAAGAATTGTAGGAGTTCAATCATATTACGTGCAGTTGATTAAAAAGAATTTATTTCCACATAGTATTTTAAAGTGTAAATGTGTTCTTTATAATATTCAACAAATTTTGTGATATCTGAATATTTTCTAAAGGAACATGACACGAATGGTGCTGACGGTGTCAAACAGAGCCTGGTAATTATAATAATTTCCGTATTTTACTAAACGGAACTACTGAATCACTCTGGAATGCTCTGTGGCGGCGTAAAACATTCATATGCTCGATATCGTCCAACTTCGGGGCTGACTTTATGATTTGGGTCGTGTCCTAAATACAAGCTTTATACGACGTTATAAATTAAACCGTGTGCGAGTGGATATTAACCGGAATACTTAGGCACGCTTTAAACACATAGTGCACCTTTAAGCATGTTACTGTAACAGGAATAAGCGATCTGTACGGCTCACTGAGTCACGGTTTTTGAAAATTACACCGCACGCAATTGGATTCTAAAATTATCCAGAACACTGCTATGAACAACTTGGTAATCAAAAGCTCGAATATTTGAATCAGTAACTCCATCAACGAAATATGTCGCATTAACGACGCGGAATAGTTCGTCCTGTTATTCGCTGCGTACGACAATTATTATTGCATAGTTGTCGCACACAGAATTACGCATTTTCAGCTTCAGAAAATGTTAAAAAAAGAGTGTAAATTCAATTTTCAAAATTTTTCTACAATTTTGAATTTCATAAATTTATTAAGAACTGCTTACTTGATATCGATCGAACAACTTGTAAATACAATTGAAAATGTTTTCAACGCAAGAATCGATCATATGTTACTCGCTATGCAAATTTGCAAACAAAAACTACAACATTATTTCAACGTTTCGGTCTCTTTCTAGACCATTATCAAGAAAATATTGATATGTATTTGCGTCTGTAAAAATAAAACACTGTAAATTACGTGAAACAAATTAAACACCAAAAGAAATAAGAAGCAACCATACCTGCTAAGTGGAAAGAAAACTTTTAACTTTTTACATATCAATATTTTCTTGATAATGGTCTAAAAAGAGACCGAAACTTTGAAATAATGTTATAGTTTTTGTTTGCAAATTTGCATAGTGAGTAACATATGATCGATTCTTGCGCTGAAAACATCATTTTAAATTGTGAATTCATTAAGATCCGTAGTCTGGTAACAACAAATATTGGTTTGACGAGAAAGTAATTTCGGTATTTTAAGGTGAAATAGAGTCCAATTTTTTTATTCAAGCAAGAAATATTAATGAATATGATGTTTTCCCTTTTGTTCGATGATCTTTTGCCAAAAAGAATAAATAAGAAAATATTTTATTGATTAAAGTTCATCTCTGGAATAAAGAAATTCGGTTTTATTTCACCTTAAAATACTGAAATTATTTTTTTAGCCAACCAAATACAGTAAAGTCGGGTTTCCTGTCCAACAGGAATACCTGATGTTGCGATCGTATTTTTGTTACTTCAAAGGAGAGTCCGAACATAGAGAAGGACAGAATGAAATTCAAAGGAGAAGCCGAACATAAAGAAGGACAGAACGAGTGTCTCTTTCTTTCCCATACGCTGTCCTTCCTTGCGACCGAAACTTGAATCGTCGATTTAACCACTAAATACAATTGGAATTGTATCGTGTTTGGTCTTGTATTAATCAGAAAAATGCCAGAAATACGATAGTGAAATTTCATTAACAAAAATAATGAAAATTAAGAAAGTTGAACATTTCGATTCATTCGAGCGAATGTGTGGTGTTTACACCGATATACCCGAGCCGCGATCAATCGTCGCCGCTTTCGGCAGTGGAATGAGTAGGCACTGGACTTAGAACCCGGTGTTAACTGTGGACAGTAAACCCGACTTTACCGTAGAAGCAATGCCATATTTACACGAAAAACGAAATTACTTTACGAACGACCTAATAATTTTTGTCCAAAACACTCTCACTTTGTTTTCCACGCCTTGGGCCATAAAAATGGAGATTCGCGCGATCATGCTAATGATTGCAAGCATTACATGGCGCGGTTACAAGTCGTGGGATAAGCATCCATGGGATCGCGGGTGCTCTTGATTATATTGACGGATTAACATAATGTATGTCTGCGGTTGTCCCGTGAAGGATTTAACTTTGCCGCAACTGTTGTGTGCGACTGCCAAATTACGCCTTATTATCTTAATTTCCAAGTGAAGAGCGGCAGGATAGCGTAAGAGACGCAACCACTACATTTAAGATAAACAACCGAGTCGCGACTTATTTTGGCAAGTGCACTGCATCGTCCTGGCGATCCTCTCGTAAGATTCATCGGGGATTTATGGCGGCTATTAAAACGGCAGAGGGAAGCCTGCTTCTATTCTTCTTTTTTAATTTCTTGCCAGTATTATGCACGAGCCACTCAGAAGGATCGCATAAAGATTCGCAAATGGCGTGCTTAAATAAAACCTCTCGCAAACTTGAACCTGAAGATCGCGAGGATGCTTCGAGAAGGGATACATCGCTGATAAATTGAATGGATGCAATGATGAAAAATTGTGTAACACGTAGATCTCGGCGTTCCACAAGAGAAAATTAGGTCTGCGAAGAATTCGTAAAATGGACTAGCAAAAAGCAGACCGTGATCCGTATAAATGATGAGAAACGATATTTGGACAGGAGCCCTTTCTCCGCAGGGGGATGAAACATGATTTTCAATCTGCAAAAGTGGCTCTCTATTTCGCCGAAATGTCGGGCGCGGATGCTTGTTTCTATCAGAGGTATTAGTCCAAGGAGGATCAGCACCCCCTTGAAATGAGCACTTTGTCAAAACGGTAGACAAGCGAATAAAATCTTTTTAAACGGACCCGTTCAAAAAACATAACCAGCAGTCTGTAGACATTTTATCTATCTAATTATAATTATAAGTGATTGTGCACGAACGACTGAAAAGCTCCTGAATTTTGAATATTTCAGTCGAATAGAAAGCCGAGCAATGTTGGAACCGCGAAAGCAAATGAACAGTGCGAGCCCATTTCGTTTTTTGATCATCAAAGGAAAACACAAATATTGAAAGTTACTTCGAAAACCGGGCCAGCTTTTTGGTTCTCGTTCCAGCAATTTTATGAACAAACGGAACTGCTTTGTTTAACTTCCCTATTATGTATTCCCAACAACTGCCAGATTGTATGAATCCGTAATCTATCGTGGGAACAGGTGAAATCGAATTACGGGAACGGAACGAACACGAAGACTGCAACAATTCATAATGGAAACGCGAATAATGAAACAACAATCGACTGAAATGGATACGACTTCTAAGGACAGCGCAAAAAAAGGAAGTATATCGGACGACTATAAATAGTAGCGTACGAGTAAACAGCGAGATTGAACTATAAATATGGGTCATTCAATCTAACCACCCACCGTCGATCGATTCAGTCACCTGATTGGAAATCATAGTTTCCAGTTGCATTGATGCATCATACAAACTATTGTCTTCTATCAACAATACACAGCGCAAGGTATTCTGTGTACAGATAATGGTGATTGTAGAGCATGTACCGCTGATGCGATGATATACGACGTTACACGGTGTCCTGTCAACACCAGTAAAAAGTGCAATAATTCAAAATTAAGTGCCAGCCATTGTTTAGAATCTATCGATCACGGAAGCAACGGTCGACCAGAACATAGAAATATATATTATGACCCATACAACTGTCGAATAAACTTTGTTAGCGGAAAATAAAAAGTAGTCGGACGACCGAAGAATTCTCTTCGAGTAATAATAATGAGAATACGTTATTGTTATTGCTTTAAACCATATAAGGTTTATATAGCATATACATTACGAATAATATAATATAAAAATGAGAAGCTATAACTGAAAATATAGAAAAAATCATTCAAAGAATTTAAAAATACTATTATATTATTTTCAACCTATTAAACATATTACGGAAGAAAATAAATTTCTATTTGACTCCAGTTTGTTCTTGATAGAACATTTTTATTTTGCACAAAGATCCGCTGTCTAATGATTACGTTACAACTGACTTGTTGAAATGAAATTTTAACTGAGCGTATCTTAATAAAATCAAAAATACTTTTCACGGGGTTGCAGCATCCACTATTCTTCTTTCGAGGTCGCCCGCGCGGCACCGTTTAGTGCCAGAACGAGATCGACGCTTTTATAGTAAATCGAAGTTTAAACAAGCGATAGTTGAAAGAGTTGTCACGTTTCTTCCGAGGAGAATAGAGTGTGTCTGCGAGAACTATAGCAGAAGTCTGTGCAAACAAAAGCCATTACAGCGCGTCAGTTCCCCAGGCATTGAAGAGCAGAAAGCAAGAAATCAGGATTGAAGCAGGTATCCAATATTGACTCTCGAATAAAAATGGCTCTTTCAAGAACAGGCTCGCGATCAACTGGCACGTATAAATCGTACACATAAGAAAGCTAATGGGTTTTATGGTGCTCTGTAATATTCCTTCCCGGACGCAATCGCTCTTCCTGATAGGAACCAGGGAAGCGACTCGGGAACGACGTTTAAGGCGTAACACTCGACCCTGCCAAACATTATCCTTTAACCTTCCGCATACTCTGGCACGCTGAGCTCTGAATATCCTGCTCAAAAAATCGCACAAACTCAAAACGACTTCATCAACATTTTCAGCAAAAAATGAATTTTTAAATCCGGTCGGATTTTAGCGTGTAATTCTTCGAAAATCAAGCAATCCCAAAAAATATTTGTGTTCGAGCATGGCGATTTAAGTTCGTCAGCTAAAATTTTTCGATATTTCACAAACGGTATACGATACTTTTTACAAAATATTGCAACTATAAAGACTGTTGTCAAACTAAATGGTCCGGCGACAGTGTTAATGGTTACATCGATAACCAGATAGCCGAGAATCCAATTGAAACTTCCGTTTGCAATTTACGTTGACTATTGAAAAATTGTGAAACCGTCGCGGGCGTAATTTTTCAGATAATATTACACCGTTCTGCAACAGGAAAATGTGTTACGAAAGTTTCAGGCTGGTCCTCCCACGTTAAATGGGTTGAAAGGTTAAGTTCCGAGCTAACAATGCTGGAAAGCGAAAAAGAGCATAATTAACTGCGCGAAGAGTTAAATCGTGACAGTTCCTCGAGCGGGTGCATCTGTCCCGAATTTTCTGTGCCTACCCAGGGAAAACGCAGTGTACACACAATTCTCCGGGATCGATTTAATTCCCAGGCTATTATTTTCGTCGGGGCATTCTACTTCGCTGGAAATCTACGACTCGCTGTTCCTCCATTTCACTCCATTTCCGATGTGATTAATTCAGTTTATACGAACGGAATGTCCGCGGATGAAGTAAACAAAGCTTCCAACATTACGCGGAACAAACTAACAAACCCTTCAATTTCCACTAAAACGGTCATCAATTTTCTCGGCGCACCGCTCCAATGCCTTCACTAGATTTTTCACTGTAGTTGGAAAATCAAGAAACTGCCTGGACATGTGTGCGTTCAAACATGATTCAATCGTTCTATTCAAACATGATTCAAACATTGTGTTCAAACAATATTCAAACATCATTCAAACATTGGGTTCAAACATGATTAAAACAATGTGTTCAAATATTATTCAAACATTGCGTTCAAACATGATTCAAACATTGTGTTCAAACATGATTAAAACAATGTGTTCAA
>CM052191.1:11885463-11901970 GCA_028455805.1 Lasioglossum figueresi
CATGATTCAAACATTGTGTTCAAACATGATTAAAACAATGTGTTCAAACATGATTAAAACATTGTTCAAACATTCTGTTCAATCATGATTAAAACATTGTGTTCGAACATGATTAAAACAATGTGTTCAAACATTGTGTTCAAACATTATTCAAACATTGTGTTCAAACATTATTCAAACATTGTTCAAACATTGCGTTCAAACATGATTCAAACATTGTGTTCAATATATTATTGATAATCTTGTAAATAGATGTATGCACTTTTTTCTTTGAATCGACTTTTGCAATCGTTTAAAAACACACAATCGACACGGCTGGACCGTCAGCTACGGTTAATTAAATTTGCATTTCCATTACTTTCTTTCGATTCATTTGATTCACGTATTTTATCGCGTCTTTACACAAATGCACCTGAGCCAGCATCAGCTGAATTCGGTCTTCCAATTTGTGTAATTCAAGCTGTGGACGTCGCTTCGCGCATCTCTTCGAGTCCTTAAAAAACACGAGTCACATGGTTCGAATTGCACAACAAATTATGAAATAGTTAGTTTGCAAATATAAATGTTCTTCTACATGTTTCATGTCATCGCTGCAAAATCTGTCGTGCTTTGTGTCGCTTCAATAAGAAAAACTTGACAAACGTTTTGTAAAATTTCGATATTGATTCCATTAATTTAGTATTAACCCTTTGCGCTCGGAGCTATTTTAACTCGAACATCAAACGTTTCTTCTGACCGAGTATCATTTCCGTTCTCTATGATTTTTTAAATTTGGTAGATATGAAATTGGTATAACAGCTCATACAATACTTAAATGTTTAGTGATTGGTTAGATACCGAGATATCTAATAATGTAAACAATATTTTAAATAATATTACAGTTATTTTTAGCGACGCCTCAGAGGCGCCACTCGACCGCTAAGGGTTATCGAATAGGTTCACCCAATCTGAAGAGTTCACTGGAAATATTGACGATTTCGACAGAAATGTATAAAATCCGTTTGGTGATCAGCTCGGGGTTCGGGATCGGAATGCATCTGACAACGCATCAGATGCAAGCGATGCACCCGGTGGCGTCCGGTTGCGTCAACTTCAATGCCGTTCGCCGTATTTCATAAACACAGAAACGGTGTCCAAGGAACCCGGGTCAGGGTTGGGTTTCGGCGAAATGATCGTGTATTTTTGGGCGTGCCGTGCGTTTCTTAGGAAATCGCGCGTCCGAACCGGTGACGTAATCGACGTAATCGTTTGTGGATGTCAGCCACGACGAGTTTGTCGGACGATGATGGGTACGTACGGGTAGGCTGCAGCTCTGCGGCTGTGGCTTCATGCCAATTCCTTGCTATACGAAAATAGGTGGAGGTCGCAGACCAGAGACGGTTTCCCGCTTCGCCGGCGGACCTATAGCTGTGTCATGAAACCGCACAAATGACCGATCGATGCGCGCGCCACGCTAATTTCCACGTTCTCCTCTCGCGGGATATATACATTATTTTTCCACGGGATGGTTGGATCCACCTACTTCGCATAGTTTCTCAGATTTTCGACCGGTGCATGGCAGTCGCCTGGAACCGGCCACTATTAATATCCATGCGAAAAACCGCGTCGGATTTCAATTATCCCAAACAGGTGACGTTCGGCTCGCTTAATTATGACTGATGGCGTTAAAGAGATGGAAACATCCGAAACTCGAAAAGATCGATATTCATTAAACCCGCGCTGCCGCATGCCGGCGCGAACAGTTACCCCGACACTTTTCCTTTTTCATAAAGTTGTGTCTGACGCGGCGGAATTGTTCAACCACCCCTTCGAGCCTCTACCAAACGGAAGCGTGTTCGCCAGGCGTATTTTTTGAGCGCGCCCGTAGAAGACTGCAACCGTGCATCAGGGTTGGAAAGAAAGTTTGCAGCGTTTCTAAATGATAATTCAAAGATAAAATTCATACGTTCGCAGATTTATTCGACAACGTGTTTTCTGGTATACGTTGAACTGTATACATATGTGAAACATTCTGTCGAATAAGGAAATTCAAACATCACTGGTTTGGATAATCAAGGTATGACTGAATCGTCGATTAAACAAATAAATATGTCGCGTTTGCTCCGAAAAATATGGAAAGTACTGTAAAAACCATAACGATGGTAACATTATTTTCGTTCCAGTTATTATTTCATAAAGAGTGACGCCTGTTACCAAAACAAATGACGACAGCAAACGCGTTAATGATTATATCATTTTATATCGCGTTGAGAAGTAGCTTAATAATTTTCCCGTGAATATTAATCGACGCGGCGCAGTATATTTAATTCGATACCGCATTAATGTTTTTGTCGTATTATTTTTCCGTTATTTTATCGCGATATGTTTATCGAGCCTTTAACAATGGAAATGATATGTAAATTTCAAGAGCTCGTGATTTTATAGGGATAATTAAAGGTGGTATGCAAGCGAGATGGCGTGCCCGGTTTAAAAACAGATAATAATTTATTGCGACAGAGAAATTAAACGACGACCTAACGTTCGCATTAATTGAGAATTATGTCGGATCTAATATTCAACGAATCGACCTCTTTCGTCTAGCGAGATCAATTTTAATCCCAGTCCCACGGAATGTAGACCGTACCTCAGACTTTAGCATACGTTACTCGCTTATGGATTCCCATTTTTCAGAATATGAAACGACAAATCGAAACCATATGAGCATGCCATCTGGGTCTCTCGGCAGTGGCAGTTGCAATGACATCTTCGTAGCGATTTCATTTGTAAGATGTAATATGTATGTACAGGGAATCTGGAGCACAATTACTCGTGGCTTGTCCGTATTACAAGTAGACGGCGGATTTCATGCATTTATGATAATACCGAGTGGATGCAGTTTGACTGTCAGGGAAGATTAAAAGAATTTGAGAATATCGATGTATTATTTCCAGCTTGTCGGGGTTATTAACCGTTAGCACTCGAGTGGCGATTCTGAGGCGCCACTAAAAATTGCTGTACCATCATTCAAAATATTGTTTACATTACCAAATATGTTGGTATCTAATCAATTACTAAACATTTAAGTATTGTGTGAGGTATTATATCAATTATATCAATTTCATATTCGTACAAAGAAAAGAAGCGATATAGAATGGAGTTATTCTAGGTCGAAAGAAATGTTTAATTTTCCAGTTAAAATAGGTCCGAGTGCAAAGGGTTAAAGGAGTTCTTAAATTCCTTCAATCTGTACACCGTTTTCATTTTTACCCACTCATTTCTGTCATAAATGTGTAACAGTCTCATTAATATTCTAGTAATTAAATTGGATCGAAATTGGCCAATCAATAACAGAAAACAATATGTTGATGCATACAATTTATAATTTTCGATGAATAAATTCGAGCTTGTGAAACGCGCAAAAATTAATTGTCTCATACATATCTGTCGATTAAATTTTGTTTGAAATATTCTTATGATAATACCTGATGGCGAAAATATTTTATACATATATGAAAGCCGCTGTGAGTTTGAATATCAAATGGAGTAACGCTAAATTCAGCCAAATATCCTCTATAATCCTCACCTTAATAATCTTCTCTGAAAGCCTTCTCTGGTACTTCCTCCCCGCGATCCACAATTAGACTGTGAATTTTGTGGACTTATATCCACACAGGATTTCCGAAAATTCAATCTTCTCAAGAAACTGATTAACGAAGTCTTTATATTATGCAGCTGCCACGAAATTACCACGTACGGATCAATACTAGCAGATTTCCAGATTACGATACGACTTCTCAAAGTATCTGAATTAGCCTCGAAGCGTAATTAATTAACAGAGCGGATCCTTTAAGGGTGTACTACGTATCGACAACGTATCGACAACGTATCGACAACGTATCGACAACCTTGCGTGGAATAAGAAATTCCGAACATTGTTGCTGATGTTCCATCAAAATCGTGAATTTAATTTTCGAAGGAATTATTTATTCACGTACGAAGAAAATACGAGGTGCGATCAAAAAGTAAGGTGACTTTTTAGTTTTATCAAAAAACATTTATTTATTCATCGATATTTATGTTGTCCCCATCAAAGTAATGCCCCTCAGATATAATACATTTGTGCCAGCGCTTTTTCCAATCCTCGAAGCACTTCTGACAAGCACTTTTTGGTATAGCTTTGAGCTCTTCCAGCGATGCAGTCTTTATCTCCTTACTCGTTGCAAATCTCCGTCCTATCGTGGGTCTCTTCAGCTTTGGGAACAGCAGAAAGTCGCAGGGGGCCAAATTCGGTGAATATGGTGGCCGAGGCACGATCGTGGCGTTGTTTCTGGCCAAAAAATAACTCGCAAGCAACGATGCGCGAGCAGGTGCATCATCGTGATGCAAAATCCATGAATTGTGTTTCCAAAATTCCGTTAAAATTGCTTGGCACGATCCAAACGAGATGCCGACATCATCGGCAACTTCTCTAATGGTAATTCGACGATTTCCCAACACTATTTTCTTCGCTTCTTCAACGTTTTCATCGGTTGTTCACGTGCTGGACGTCCAGGACGAGCTTCGTCGTTAACATCTTCTCGGCCTTCTTGCAAGAGCTTGTACCACTTATAAACATTGTTTTTACTCAGAGTACACTCACCGTATGCCACTGTCAACGTTTCAAGTGTTTTCGAGCACTTAATTCCACTTTTTACACAAAATTTGATGCAAGTTCTTTGATCCATTTTTTTCGACAGCAGAAAATCGCCGAACACGCGAAACGCTTCTAACCTTTATGCTTCTCACAAGCAAACAAAAAATGCTATACAGGGTTGGGCAATAACTATGACCACTTTAAATATTGCCGTTATTTGTAATAATATGAAAAAATGTTGTATACAAAACTTACACCTTATAGAGGGGGACATGTTGTCATACAAACATTTTCTGTGTGGGTGGATGCATAGAGAAGATTACAAGGTCACCTAGATTTTTTTAAATCGAAAGACCTACTTTCTGTATCATGAACCGATAGATTATCGAATTCTGAGTAAAAATGTATTGACCTTCGTATGCCCTAAACCTAATGGTTAACGAGATATTATCCAAAGAAGAATGAAAATTATTTCGATGATATCTCGTTAACTATTACATTTAGCAAACATGATTAAAACATTGTGTTCAAACATGATTAAAACAATGTGTTCAAACATTGTGTTCAAACATTATTCAAACATTGGGTTCAAACATGATTAAAACAATGTGTTCAAACTTGCGTTCAATCATAATTCAAACACTGTGTTCAAATATTATTCAAACATTGCGTTCAAACATTATTCAAACATTGCGTTCAAACATGATTAAAACAATGTGTTCAAACTCGCGTCCAATCATGATTCAAACACTGTGTTCAAATGTTATTCAACCATTGCGTTCAAACATAATTCAAACATTGTGTTCAAACATGATTAAAACAATGTGTTCAAACATTGTGTTCAAACATGATTAAAACAATGTGTTCAAACATTGTTCAAACATTGTGTTCAAACATGTTTAAAACGTTGTGTTCAAACATGATTAAAACAATGTGTGCAAACATTGAAAAAAAAGAAAACGAAAATCGACTGTAGGTATCCCGCGAAATTCAAAAAGTCACCTTACTTTTTGATCACACCTCGTGTATGTTCATTTTTCTCTTCTATACCATTTAAAGGAATAATGTTTTATTTACAAAAACGTTTGCGCATAATACGTCGGAGAACGAATACAAAAACGATTACAATGCAAAAGTTGATGGTATTCAATTTGATGTTCTTACATGTTCATTTTTCTCTTCTATATCTCCCAAACGAATAATGTCGTTTAATTATTCCTGCTCTAAATAATCGCGGACCCGCAGCTGCTTAGCGACCCGCAGTCTATTAGCGGCGCCTCAGAATTTTCGAATTTCCGAACAATCTTAATTAGCTTCGTTGCGTAATTAATCAATAGCGAAGACACGATACGATCAAAGAGGTGGGCTGTGCACGGCCGACGTATCGACAGCGTCAGGTGGAATAAGAAATTCCAAACATCCACCGTCGGGGAACACCGTGCATTATTAAAGTTCTAGAGGAATGTCGGGCTGGCCCGATCGCCTAAGACTGTCTCTAACAACAATCTCCCTGGGGATGTTCCGTATTTTCCTCGGCTTACTTACCTCTGCTTTTGCGTGCCGTGTAATATCACAGCGGCGCACAGCGCTCGGCCAGAATGCTGATGGGTATCGAGATTCAAACTCGCGAAGATTAGTTCCCGGAATTGGAAATTCTGCATGTAGTCCGCGACCAGCTATGCCACACCGCGAAAAGATAAACCTTGGACCGTCCGACGAATCCACCCGACGAACGGCCGTCACGAAGAATCTCAACGAAGCCGCTCGTTAACTTTTCGATTTTCATTCGGCCAACTTTCGGCCGACTCGCTTCGATTTATTTTTATTCAATCGGGAACACCGGCACTTGAGATTCCATCGATGCGCCATGTCTCGCTCGACGGATTACGTATTTTCATCGGCCCGCATTTTGCAACGCTGATCCATCTGCAACTCCTCGAAAGGTAGGGCACGCCTTTCATCATTTACTTCATGTATTAGCTTTTCTCAAGGGAAAATGAAAGCCAACTTTTTACCATTTCGAATAAGTTTCATGACATTTTTGTTCTATCGTCTGTTGCGAGTTATCCGGCAAGTTAAAGATCCTATGCTCGTGGAATTTCTTTCTATTAGCGAAAGATTGAGTTAGATCGCTTTCAACGGCTTCAGTTGAAGTGAAATTTACACCGCATTGAAAATGTTGAGAAAAAGCGAAAAAATGGTAATCCGATGGTACATCCTCCCCGTAAATAGCGTACATCTTTTCCTTCCATGCACCGCATTTTTATCCTTGCGGTAATAAAAAAATAAAACGTGATGGAAATGGTTGGAAAGCACTACAAGGCAGGAGATGACGTCGTAAATGTCAGCTGTCAAGATATACCGCAATTTTGCAAAATCAAAATTGTTTGCATTGATCGCAAGACACGGGAGGCAAATAGAAATTTCTTTCTTCTTTTAATTGTCTTATTAAGCTGAAACTGCGATACATCGATGCCCCTAAATCTTCGTATTTTTTGTCATTTTTGTAATAAATTCATAAAATCCGCAGTCTGGTGCATAATATTTGAACACCTTTGAGAATCCTTCGATTCAACATCAACGTATTTCGATTTAATTCTCCCGCACGTTCGAAAATAAAAATCCGAGCGTGAAATAGGATGTTGAAAATAGGAGCGGGTAAGCGAAGCGAAGCCAACAAAATCGAGCGACGTCTCGATTGAATATCTCGGGATGTCAAGTGCATTCGGTACGCATCCTTTATACCAGAACGTTCATTGTCATCTCGTCCGATAGATATTCATGAGAAATCAGACGCGATGTCCGTTGTCAGGATCAATCGATATCTATCACGTATCTTATGGGTTTACTCTTCTATGTAGTCGTGAGGTAATAATTGCCGGACTCCGTTAGGAATTCTAGCTGGTGGAAACGTGAAAATTGAAGGCAAATATTTTTCTACCATGATTTTCGTGAAATTGAGCACGCGATATACTTGAATTTTTTATCGTAAACTGCGCCGGTCATGGGAGTCGGTGCTATTTTTTGTCGAAAACCCAAAAGCATGAACTCGCCAGCACGATAACCATTACTGTAAAAGTAAAATGCAATTTTTGTTCTTTTTTTTTTGTTTATCTTCATAGTCGAAACACGAGCTCACCTCTATTAAGAAAATATACACTTCTGTTTGCAGCGAGTAGAGCATGTTTGAATGTTTTTAATATTGAAGAGCTGGGATTGCGCATTAGTTCCGTTTAATGATGCGTTAAAGTTGATCTGTAAGACTTTTCGAATTTATTTATGTTTCACGATAGTAAGCGAAACTGGAGAAATACATTTTTCATAGATCGACAGACCCGACGCGCGTCAGTTCCATTTTATCGGCGAGCGATTCATTAATTCATGGCAATCAAACCTTTGCAGAAACGGGAGAAACAATAATTGCTATTCCAATAACAATTAGCGGAGGCAAACACCGATAACGATGCAAAGTCTCAGATCTTCCAGCGAATGGAACTTGTAATCACGAGATGCAAAACGTCGATCCAAACCGATTCATCGCTGAATAGGAAATCAAGGCAATTCGAAGTTCTTGGATAAATATAACTCCACTCCCGCATAAGAGTAACGAAAACTCGTCGAGTTTTACCGCAAATGATTACCCTCGATTGCTCCTAACGTCAATAAAGTTTCAAGCAATAAATATTTATTTCCGTCCGCAGGAACCACTTGGCCGCCATTTGTAACTTTCCGGTTCGTCGGATGTTTCGCTTTTGACTGGAGTGGCCACTATAAATTCCTTATTCAATTTATATCTGAACAACTTTCCGAACATGATAATTTTCAGTGTCTTGGAGAATCCCTTGAAATGAGAAAGCATTGCATTAAAAATTAACATTGAACAACGAAGCGGAACATTCGACTTTCAATATGTGCATGAACAGTGTCTGTTTATTGTTTAAGTTAAAAAAAAATGTCTCTCGTCAGACGAGGATCTGCAAAATTCTGTAATTCCCGATTGCTATGTTTCATATTATAGAAATGGTGAAAATCAAAATTGAAAATCGCTTGCGAGCTTTCGTTATTATTAAATTGAATATTATGTATCTTACAGTAGACGGTGAAGTCGCCCGAAGTATTAACAACGATAACCCAATCAATTCATGCAAACTTTTACATTTTTCGACACCGTTGCCGTACCTCGTTGAACAATGTAAAATCGAATTATGTTGACGCAGAGAATTCGGATCCGCGATATTGTCGTTCGAGGTCGGCTCGTTAAAACTCGCGCGAACGGTGTTTGAACAAAAATTCTTTTTTTTTCAACAGGAGCCGACGTATCGGAGTTGATTCAGTCGAAACGCACCGTGGATGGCGGGATTTTCGCGAGCGTTTAGCTTCCAAAAACCGTGAAACCCGTTCGGATTCATAGCTGTCTCGAAATCACCTTGCACGCGAGTCCCCGGGAAGGTAAAGTATCCCAGCAGTGTTCGTGTATACTGTGGGATTCTGGTATCATAGAGGGAATCGAAGTATTCCCCGAGCTGCCGGTTCGATCCGCTAACGGAGTTCTCTCCAAATGTTTGCCATAAGAATGGTCCTACGGATCTAACGACACCGAGTTTATGCCGCATGAGAATAGGACTTTAAACCGAACGACGTCTACGTTTTCATCGTTCCCGTATGCCTTCCAGGAAGAGGTAACTGGCCGATTCCCTTCCACGGGTCTACTTACTGTGCACTTAGTGTGCATTATTGCATCGGCGAGGATTATATTATGCGACATGCTGGACTGACTTCTAGATTCTTTATTCAATCGGGTCTCAATGATTCTTTACGCGCAGGTATCAAATTTTACAGCGTGGTTTATGTTATTTATGCTAACTCCACTGAAAACCCCCCGTTCTTTACTGGATAGCAGTTTATTCGGTTAGTGGAAAAATTGTTTCAGCTTGAAAGCTGCTAATGTAGTACTTAGGATAGCCGAATTTGTGCCAACCCTTAAATTCCGTCAAAGAATATACACTCCGCGACAAAAAGATGGCACACCCGTAAATATTGCTATTTCTGAAAACTGTGATGAAATCTGATACGTTTCTCTCCGTCTATGTACTTCGGTGGAGCTTCAAGGTTACTTACACCGACGGAGTTAAGCGGAGGTTACAGATTCTAGTCTAGATGTAAACAACCGGGGTCACCGATGCGACAAAATGATGGCACAGTCTTGAAATTCTTTCTCCGCAGTTAACGCTAGACCGTCGGACTGTTTGTATCGCGTACTGTTTTACCGTGCATTAAATATTGCGCGTGTTTCTTATTATCTTCTATTGAAATTACACTGTGGGTAGTGGAAAATCTTTATCCGATGCTGAAATAAAAACGATTTTGACATTGCGTAAAGAGAATTACTCGGTTTCTAAAATTGCACGTATTATACATCGAAGCAGAAAAGTGGTGTGTAATTTATTAAAAAATTCCAAAACATACGGTAAAAGAAAGAGTTCCGGTCGATCGAAAGCGGTAAGCTATCTGCGGAAAACGTGCAATTTATATTAGTTTATATTAGTTTATATGAACGTGTATTTGTTTCGGATTTTTCAGATTTTACGAACAGGTTTAAAAAAAACTTGTTTTGTACTTTCTTAACCGTACAATTGTGGATATAACATTTCCGATATTCATGAAACAGCACGATTTATATTGAGTATGGACGCGTTTGGCTTACATTGGCCTGGCATCCCATCGGAGCAATGTCTGAAGGATTATTCGGGCGATCCGTCTAGTCGCGAGCCGGCAACCGTCTGTCAGCCTGCTCGTCAAAACATTCGATGGGTTCTGGCGTTCGAGTGTTCACACTGTTCGTCACCAGCGTGTTGAACTGCCGTCAGTTCATCTGCAGCGTTCTCAGGGAGAATATTTTGACAGTCCCCGGCGGCTAGTGATGGACACTCCGGATTCAGCGAGCGAGTCGTCATAGCCATTAAACGTATTGTCTTGATTCCGATCTCGTATAATGATCGGAAAGTACACATTTCCAATTGGAAACAACGATTCTTGCAACGAACGCGTAAAAAAACTGTTTGCAAGCGGTGCCTATGATCATAGTTGGAAAAATGAAATTTTTCCTCACCCTATTAAAACCCCTTGCCGTATTTTAACGCGACGATGATTTTAAACAAAGTCGAATTTCAAACAAATATAAATGTTACGCCTTTCTTTATAAATGAAATAGAATTTGATTCGTTTGCAATCTTCGACATTTTTTGGAATAAAGTCGTTCTAATCACTGTAACTGTAAAGAAAATTTTCTAACTGGAAAATTAAACGTTTCTTCCGACATAGAGTAATTCCATTGTACACGATTTTCTTCCTTTTACCGATATAACACCTCATAATATGCTTGAAAATGTAGCAATTGATTAGATACAAACACATTTAATAATGTAGACAATATTGTGAGAAACAGCACAGCAATTTTTAATGGTGACTCTGAGTCAGCTTTATGATTTCTGGACGGTGTCCAGTCATTAACCAAAGTGAAGTGAAATGTTGTAGTAAGTCGTTATTGCGGGAATTAGAAAGTTCGATCCATTTCGGCAAAGTTATATTCGAAGTTATAACACAGGACTCCCGCGCCGCGCGCCACAAAGATGATGAAACTTATCTGAAAAAGACAGCTCGTATTCCTGCGTCAATTTTAACTTCTTTATTGAAAGTAACGTCACTCTTAAAGTAACTGGAGTTTCGTCCCACTGGTTAGTTTAAGAAGATTCGTCGGAAGAGTTTCGCCCGCAACAACCAGTAATACGTTAACTTTGGAATTTAAATCCTGTACTTACTTCGTCCGCTTCTTACGAACGGAACTTAACTTGTCGACCCGTTATTAAGCAGCAGCGATTAGTTTCGACCTGAAGTAACGTCGTGCATAAGTAACACTCTCTGCTTTTTGTACGAAACTCGGTAGAATTCCCGCTTTTATATCGCTAACACGATGAATGAGAGAAAGAGAGAGAGAGAATTTGAGTAAATGATATTAAACAATCTTAGTTGATAGGTATTGCATTCGTTTCTATCTGGTCGGCCTATGCAGAAAATTCGAATGATCACAGTTTCCATTTTTAATCTTCGAAGAACTGCGTTAGAAATAGCTACGAATCATGAACTAATATAACGTTTCGTATCACCGACTGAAATAATCGACGATCTCTTGAGAAACCTTCCATTCCGACCTCTAAGTGTTCCGTTTCAAGATCAATGATCGATCCCAGTGGACAAATAAATTATTTCAACGTAGACATCGAACTATTAATATCTTAAGCAGTTGCACCTTTGAATGGTCGAAAAACAAATGTTTTACACGTAAAACAATGTTCAACGGATCGATCTAAGACAGTAGAAATATTATTAAATGTATTAAGAAAGAAAGTGAATTTCTAGTTCACCCCGATCTGTTGCAATTTAGGTACAACATTTTGATCACGCAGCAGTGTACAGTGAACAGTAATCTGAAAATAATACACGGATAGCCTCGAATTCTCTTGATGTTTCTGCTGTATCAAATTGCGCCCGCTAATTTTTCTCGTAATCGCATAAAACCCGAGCTCTGGTTACCACCACGCGATACGACTCCGCTTTCGAAGCCATAAATCCAACAGTTTTACGAATTCGCAAATATAACACCGAGGGAATTTCTAAAAATCCTGTATCTTGAACGTGTAATAGTTTACAATATATTGCTGTTGCCAAGACATCGAGGCGAGGCATGTTAACAAACAGAAGACAGCAAACCGAGCAACTCGCACATTTCTAATAAACAACTTTTATAAAAAGCCGTGCAAACATGAAACCCAGATTCCCAAATATTCGTGGCCATCTCGACACGGTTTATTTCCGTCCGTGCAGTTACACAGATATAAACAATGCTTCTCGAAATTCGTGAGTAACAGCGGGATTCTAAATATTCCCGAAGGTTCACAAATAAACTGACCCGTGGATTTCAGTGACGATCGTTTAATCGGCGACACAGAATCGAGGCGAGACTCCGGGATATTTTGTATTTAAGCGTTGGCGGCTCGGAGAATAGGTTAGCGACACGCTGCTATCGTAATCACTCGAATCGCCGGCTCGCATATCTCATAATCAAACCGGTATCGGCAATTTAGGCGATCGACCGTGTGATTGCGCGAGCCCCAATCACGATCAACTGTCATACGCGATGGGAACGAGTAAACAGAGAAATGTTCGAGTTAATCACAATGGCGAGGCGTTGTTTCACGGCGCGATTACTCTGTAAAATATGGCAACGAAAAGAACAGGATCGGCGAACCGAATTGCATCGTGATGCATCGGCATGGCGATATGCACCGGCTCCTGCAACGAGATCACATTGTGCAGACTTTGAGCAACTTTGCTCCTGGGGCTACAACGATCAACTTTTCGGAGATGCATATCGCAGGCGAAATTCCTTACCTTTCGGTGACGTCTTCATTTTTGCTAGGACGAACAAAGTGAACCCCTTTAGCAGAAACAATGGATGCTCGTTCTCTGTACTCGAGAGTTAGTGTCTTACGTGCGAAAGGTGTCGGGACTGGTCCCGGGAAAAAGGAGGCAACTTTTCTTACTCTGGTAACTAGATTGCGGATCTTATGCAAATTGAAATTTTTGCAGTCGGAAGTTGCGAAACTAAGGTAAATAGAATTTTCCTTTTCTGCGTTAACAGTTTCGACGCGTTAAAAATAACGTACACAAGAATGAAATTCTGCGAGAAGTTTCTACCCTGCTCCACGTTGAAGATTATCGGATAACGTTTTCTATGAGAAAGTCGAATAACCGAGAGAACGATAAAACTGGTGGACTGCGGACTTTCGTGCGTTTATAAAGAAATTGGCCGGTTGAAATACGAAACGGTGAACGATTTGAAAAATCTGAGAATATCGTTAGGATGTTTTCGATAGATCATAGGCGAACTCGTAATGAAAATTATGGAAATTGAGGTCGTAGAGTCGTAAATCTGGTCGGACCTTTCGCCTGTTGTTCCGGTTCATTAGTGTAATAAGCAAAACTACTTCCCTTGTATCGTTGCTCTGTAAACTATTACCAACCGTAATAGGGTGAAACCGTCCGTGCTAAAGTCAAAATTCTCACCCCTGTACACGCTGAAGTACTATTTGCCAGGGCTAAGGTTATCCAGAGATCATTCTTAAGTAGTTAAGCAGTTCCGACTATGTTCTTGTTGTCAATTCGCGAAGTTAGTTTTGGTTGCAACTCCGCGTTGCAGTTGGGAACTAATTTCCAAATGGCAATGCCACGCAACGCTTCGATCCTCAAAGTAACAGGCTCGTTCGAAAAAAATTTCTTGATGCTTTTAATAACGATTCTTTTTACATGAAAATGTATTATTGCGCTAACTTTTTAGTCGAAGCCGTAAAACAGCTAAGGATAAGAGACAAAGAGTATTGCCCTAGGAGATGTATTCGTCGCACACTCTGAGTGTTTTAGAAGTTGAATCGCATCGAGTGACTAGATATTATGACTTCGGTAGAAATACACATTGTTTGCTGCTACGGGTTCAATCTATTCATCCGCTTCAGTGGACTCATTAACGAGCACAAACTTGGCCACGCTGCTACAAATTGAGAAGAGCATTGTGTACGATTCGGTGTATTCAGTGTAATTCAACGTCGGCTTCTTTCGTGAATTCAGCTTTTAATCTCGTTCGCGCTCGCGCCACCCGGTAAGAAAATTGTTTTCTTCAAACGAAATGAAGGATCCCTCTGCCTTCTAATTATCGTCGGCCAGGCGGAGGTATGCTCACGAGCTCAAAGGGAAAGTCAATCCACACGGTGCGCCGCGCTACCGTGCCGTTTAAAAGCGCACCCGGAAAATTATTACCCTCCGGAGAAACTTGAGAATAAGTGAAAGGACTTCAAGCAGTGGAACAAGTGTCGTATTGAAAGGAAATCAGGCATAATAGAGTGGCGCGAACGCTGTTTGCTGCGACGTTAGAGCGTTACGGCATAATAATCTCGTTAAATTGCCGCCCCAACATTCGCGCCGAGACATTTTGTTCAATCGTTTATTTACCTTTCACGCGAGAAACTTTGGAAGTTAGATTCGTTCGGTGCGAAAGAGCCGAGATTTTTTTTATTTCTCTGTACGCGCCGCTGCTAGTTTACACTTTTTTCAATGCGGAAAGCTGGACTTTTTAACTGAAAATCGAGTAGATGACATTCAATATAAAAAATTGAACATAGTCAAATCGTTAAGGGAAGAAGAAACATTGAATTTAGTTTCTCTTTCTTGCAGTCGACGCAGACAATTTTTATTTTTTACTTTTCAACTTTATTTTGAATCGCAAACTCCTGGCACATCTTGACGGCTGACATTTCGAACGTCATTTTCTGCCTTCCAGTGCTTTCTAACCTTTCGAGCATGTTTTTCTCTCATTGTATCGAATATGCAAAATCATGAAACATTGAAATGTTCTAATGACCAACAGGATGACTACAGCGAAAGGTGTGTCGCACAATTTCCGAATAAAATATCGCGACGAAGGCACGGGTAATAAACTCCGAGCAACTTTAAGTAGTTATTTGTGAAACGCTCGTCAGTTATGTATGCAAAAAAGAACGAAAAATTCTCAAAGAGAAGGTTTCACAGGGGATGACAAGGGAAGTAGGGAACTTTAAAAGATGAGCACTGCTGGAAGAATCCGTGACGCGGTGCCACGTATCGTTTTCATGAGTAAGGCGTTTCGAAGTTTACGCCGCGACACTTTCAAAGTTTCGGGCCAAATAAATTTCAATCGGAGGAAAAAAATGGACGCCGGAAGTTCAGCGGATGATATACATATTTTTCTCGCCTCCTGGGGAAGTAGAACGTGTTCAGAACCGTGTACATATTTTATACGATGTCGTCAAAACCAGATTCGAGCGTGTTCTTCAAGATTTTTATTTCATGTCGGACGAACGCATTCTAATAAAATCGAAAAAATACGAATGCGCGGTCTGGTCTATTCAAAATTCATTTTTTTTACACGTTTTAACAGCCGAAGAAGGACATTTAAAAACACGTTTATAGATGGTTTTGTTTACGAGCGAAATTGTGTGAAACGGTACAGGCTAATATATCAGGTGAAAAATCGGATCAAACGATTAATTAATCGCCAGGTATGACAAGACTCATTATCCCTAGTGACCACGTGGATCGGCCTATCCTTTGGCCGAATAGTTTCATAAATCTGGCAGAGCGCGAGCATGAAAATTTATGCTCGGTACGTGGGGCTGGCGTGCGATCAGGTTGCGAACCGTACCTAACCCACGAATGGGGAAGAGCGTACTCGCGTGCAGATTTGCATAAGTCAGCCGATACGAAACACCGGCAGATGACGGTTCCGTGACACGACTCGTCGTAACGCAGACGGCAACGATTCCCGGCTAGGTACGAACTTCTACGCGCATCGTGTAAACGCAAACAGGGTGGTGTTATTGCGCGCGGATTGAATTGCAGATGCTGGAGCGAGTGCGTACCGCATCGAAAACGCGACGAGGATCTCGTTCCCCCATCGCTTTTTCTCCCCCCTGGAAATCATTTTTAATCTCTGTGTAGTTGCGCGAACAAAGTCTGGAAAATATTATGCGAAGTTTAAGCGAATGCTAAGTTGTAACTTTGTGCAAAAATATTTGAATTGTGGAATTCTGAAATATTAAATTTACTCTAGCAGATTTTCCGATTAGAAATGACTGAGAACCATTTTGAAATTTTGCGTTTGCTACAATAAAGTGTAGTTGCGCGAACAAAGTATGGAAAATATTATGCGAAGTTAAAAGGAATGCTAAGTTGTAATTTTGTGCAAAAATATTTGAATTGCAAAATACTGAAATTTTAAATTTTGAAATTTTGCGTTTGCTACAATAA
>CM052191.1:11902070-11924350 GCA_028455805.1 Lasioglossum figueresi
TATGCGAAGTTTAAAGGAACGCTAAGTTGTAACTTTGTGCAAAAATAATTGAATTGTAAAATTCTGAAATTTTAAATTGACTCTAGCAGATTTTCCGATTAGAAATGACTGTGAACCGTTTTGAAATTTTGGGTTTGCTACAATAAAGTGTAGTTGCCGAACAAAGTCTGGAAAATATTATGCGTAGTTTAAGGGAATGCTAAGCTGTCGTAACTCTGTGCAAAAATATTTGAATTGTGAAATTCTGAAATTTTAAATTTACTCTAGCAGATTTTCCGATTAGAAATGACTGAGAACCATTTTAAAATTTTGCGTTTGCTACAATAAAGTGTAGTTGCGCGAACAAAGTATGGAAAATATTATGCGAAGGTTAAGGGAATGCTAAGTTGTAACTTTGTGCAAAAATATTTGAATGTAGTATAAATATTTGAATTGTGGAATTCTGAAATTTTAAATATACTCTAGCAGATTTTCCGATTAAAAGAGACTGAATCATTTTGAAATTTCGTGTTTGCTACAATAAAGACCGGCGAAATTGGAAATTTAGGTAAATATGATCGCGATGGCGAAACGCTTTTCGTGTTTAAAATTAGCATGCATTTCGGTAAGCACGTTATTTTCGGGTATTCATTTTTCAAGCGCGGTATGATTTCATCCGGATTACCATTCATAATGGATGCCTAGAATCAAGATTTGCATACAGTTTGGGTATGTTGCGACGCGAAAACGATAGAAATTGCACTGAAATCGATTAAAGCCCGAGTTTCAGTGAAATGCACGGCCAGTGAACTGAAACAAGTAACTAAAGTTTTGGCGTGTGTATAACTATATTACGTACTGTCGCATTAACAACGTTAAACTGCAAAGGTCAGTTAATCATACAATTTGTATGCAGCGAGACTTCAAATTATATAGTACGCCCGAAGGCACTGCAAAATTAAATCAATGAATTATTCTTACTATTTGGGTCGAACCGGTGGATCACGTCCGCGGACAGTTATTAATTAAATATGTTTACTTACTGTATCATTGGATTGGCCATGAAATACATCGTACGCGTGCACCGGCGGCACGTGCATCAAGGAATAACGTGCAACTTGAATATTTATTGCATTAAGGAGCACTACAAATTAATCTGCGATTTTTATATAATAATAAAATTATCGTAAATGTCCCACAATATTCCGAAATATAATAATTACCAGACTGCTGAATTTATACTTATTTTGAACACATTAACATTATCAAGAGACAAAAAATATCATTATGGCAATTCCAGTTCTTCCAATTGACACAGAGAATTTTCATTTTATATAAAGACTGACGGTTTAATGTTTACACGGTTTGCATGTTTCATTTCTGGAAAAGTAAAATGGAAACACGGTACACATGACGAGCCACTAAAAGTTACAGCTGCCACCGTTTATTAAAATTGTGGAAGTAAAAAGAAATTTCTTTTCGGAAAAAATTGTATTCGCTATAAAAAAGCTATCTCGTGGTCGTGACATGTAGGCGAGTCGCTTATGGCAGTCGAGGTATTTATAATTTTATAGCTTGCGTTAAACACTGGACGAGAAATTCGAATGCTTCGTTATTTAAAAGTGGAACGTGTAAAACAATATTTTAGCAGCAAGGTTTACGGTAAGTAAAGTGTTCAAAATCCTCATATCTCCTATCGTTTGTCATTTTTCAATTTCTCAGTCATCGTTTCAATTGAATACGGGACACGTGGAGCTGCGACAGGCGAGGGTTAAACCTTCGTACAAATGATAAATTATGTTTCGAGAATGGCGGATGGGGGTTAAGGTTACGGTCGTCGCCGTGACAACGCCCCCGCAGTTCTAAAAAGTGCATTAAACTGGCTTGGAAAGTGGCGCGGCGTTTATTACACGAATTCAATTGTCCGCGCGCGACGTTGGACATAAGCGACTAATGAAAACAAACACACTAACGCCCGGTTATTCCCCACCGCTTTTGCTTTCCCCTAGTTAAATCGAATCCCCGTGACGAGCTAACAAAGGAGGTTAACGGCCGGGTTACATGGATTCCTCCCGGTCCCAAAGAAGCGCGAAAATTTCACAGTTGGATTCGGACGTTCCACCGGGATAATCGGATGCCCGCTTGTGAAATTGATACGCATAAACGCGTATCGATTCGCGCGAGAATTGCAGAGACCGATCCGACGCCTGCGGGAGGGGCTCAAATCGCAGGACAGGAATTATTTCGAAACTGTCAAACGTGAAGGATGAGCTGAAAGCAGCAGCGTGCAGCGCGCCGGACTTGTTAAGGCCACGGTGGTGTTACCAACCGATAAATGTCGCTGAGATTCACCGATCAACGTCATGTAGAAATCATCGTAATTAAACGAACCGTCGATGGTTGCGTTCAGCACAATTAACTCGGGCCCAGACTAATTGAAACATCGGTGGACAGATCCAAAACCCGTTATCGATTTTGTAAAAATCAGAAACGAAATGCAATCAAACCTTAGAACTGATTCATCTTCACATTTTATTCGTTTTTTCTTTATTTAATGCTTTAAACCAGATGTGGTTTACATAGCATGTTCGGTACATGAATCCATTAGCAGATCTTAACTTAACTTAACTTAACATTAATTTGTAATTCAAACGTTTAATTCAATGAAATTAAATTCTTAGTGCACAACGCTTAATAAAATCGAAAATGACTAACAGGCCTATCTGGACCACATAGGAAGCATCTTATACAAGTCGGGAGACAGTACTTGTGTCGAAAGAGAGCTGAAAGTAGTGTATCACGTTCATCTTCATATTTTGGGCATCGCCAAATTACGTGATCAAGATCTTGGGATTCAGCTCCACACTAACAAGTAATCAATTTTAATAAATTTGTAATAAATTTTACTCTGGCTAACGAAGCGTTTAAATTATAATGGTTAGAACGGCATCTATTGACAAAAGTGACAAAGTATCTAGGTTGCTCACGCCCGTGAAACCATGATTCTCCATGATCTTTATGAGAGAGTCGGTCATACTCCATTTTATTCGTTTGTGTATTTAAAACATTAATTATAGCAAGAATACGTATTTTTAGTCCAGGTTAATGTTACAAAATATTTTCTAGATACACGACGTTAACCTCGGAAAGTTAGGTCTCTCGATCGTTTAATATTACAACTGCCAGTGGGATCTAAAATCAAAGGGGAAGTTCATCGTTTTCAGCCATCTCGTCATTTTATTGGATTACCGATTTCAGGTTAACTAAATTAGTCGTCTGACCCCACAAAATTCGTTAGCTATAGAGTATGAAAAAACAGTCGTTTGTTTTCTAAAAGAAGAACTTTCACAAAATAGATGACAGAATAATATCGAGGTGTGAAGGACCCCAACTTTTATAGAATGATTGACAGTGACAGTACTTTTTTAAACCATATTACTGCTATCCTAACAACTTTTAGACGTGACGAAATTCTCTTATTAATATAATATACTCGTTCTTCAGTTGATTGATCGACGAGCTTTCGAGGTTAAGAATACATCGTTTCAGTACCAGCACTTAATTATCAATTATGTAGTATGGAACCGATTTGTCTATACAGTATCCGGGAGTAAACTAGTTCGAATTAGTTCCGAAAATTGTTTGTGCATCGATGGATCTCCGAATTGGTGAACAATAACTTACCGGCTAACCTGACGTTCGAAAACCTCGACAGTAACAACTACGAACATTGGGCTGCGCGCAGCTCAATTCTCTGATCGGTTCATTTGATGTCGGTTTCTGATAGTTATAGCATTAAAAGTCGATCGATATTCGCGTCGAATGTATATCCGAACCTTTCCAAAATAACTGTGTTCGATTAGCGTTAAAAATGACTATTTTCGGTTTCTATCGAAATTTTTAGCCGTTCCTTTTAAAATACAAGCGAAAATTTCCTCGGATAATAAAACGAATAAAATAAATAAACAGTGGGTCACGTATCGACAGAATTCGTATAGATGGCCAAGAAGGATTCGAAGTGTCTGGTGCGATGAGTTTAAATATTTTCACGAGCAGATATCCGGGAGTTTCTTTCGGTTGTATTTTTGTGAAAGTTTCGTTGTTTGCGTGGGCGCTCGCCTCAAACAGCCGGCAGCTTCCTCGGTTACTGTAACAGCCTCCAATTTTCATACGGCAGGGGCTTTCTCTCTCTCTCTCGTCGGTGCTTAAAGAAAGTCAGCGAAATTTCCCAGAGATCTCCCGACGCGAAAACCCAGGGAACTTCATAGGTTTCCGCGTGGCTTCGCGCCCGTCGAATTTAATCCCCTTATACCAGTTTTTACCGAACGCGCAAGCTTTCGGGAAAAGCCTTTGGTATATCCTCACGGTTGTGCCTAAGCGGCTCCGCCAAGTTGTCTAACTTTCCGGCGTATAAACCGCGTTAATTTGATCTACAACGTCGAGAAACCGGGCCTGGATTAACTTGCTTGTCCGACATGTGGGTCACGGTTTGCGGATGCATCCCCTGTTACACTGCCCCCCCCCCCCCCCCTTAATCTGCCATTAGACTTATTAATCGGCCGCGCCAACGTTTCATCGATTACGGACTTATGTGTATCGAGCTGTTCAGACGGCTCCTAATGCTGTGTACCCACTTGGCCAATTTCAATAACCCGCGTACGGCGCAACACTGATCTTCCTGGCTCGTTCGCACCGTTATCAATTTTCATTTCGATACACCAACATTCTTTGACTCTTCCAGCATCTACTATATTTTCATTGTTTTCTGCGACTTGGCAAATCCGGAACTGAGCAATGTTCCATTTCGCAACAGGCCTTTGGGGATGAGTGCCTCTCAGGATCTCAAATTTTGCGACGGGACAAAATGTTTGAGGAGGGTCGGGAGGAGGTGGAAGACGAAAAAAGCACGTCCTACTTTGAGGAATTTTAAGGATTTGATATGTCCAATAAATTCTTTTCGTCTGATCAGTGATTTCGTGGCGCGCCCAGGGCCGTACATACATTAGGCTCTTGCTCATAGAGTAATAGCTTCCGATGAACTTCCGACCGTCTTGGAAATCATAAATTGATACAAGGCGTCAAGCAGCAACACACTCCATCATCTTGGAAAGTCACTTCGTCGATAAGTGACATCCGTGACTAAGTAGTTTGAAACTGGAAAGGCTCCTCTAAAAGGTGTCGGAAAGTTGTGATGTACGTCTCCGGCGACGATAATAAACTGCGAAATCTTCATTTTTGACAAGTTGGCATGATCGCGGACGGGTATATCGATGGTTTCACATCGGGAGACGGAATCGCGCATCTCGTCAAATTTAATGCATGGCGAATAGGGCACCGGAAATATTAATCCTCCTCGTTGAAACGGAAACGGTTCCATTGGAAAACACTGTTTCGCACAGTTCGGGAGAAGATCGCAACGAGATTTGCGAAGTTGCGTCGCGTATGCCTTCGAGTCGGACAAGTGTCGACGAATCACAGTGCAAGGGGCCCCATAATCTGCGGGCGAAGCGTCCGAACGTGGTATTCAAGTCGGCGACAGCGCGAGCTCCGTCCACCGTGAATTTCACAAGAGCGGAACGGTCGGTGATCCCCGAGCACCAATGAATTAATGATTTCAGCGGTGACCCGGCAAGAGAACTGGCTCTTTCGCCGTGGCATCCGCATCGGCGAGCATTGTTGCGCAATTGAAAGCGGTTGGACCTTTTGACGTTGCTCCGTTCGGGGCGCACCTTTGCCGGAATTGCTCAAAGAATCGACAAATTCGAGTTGCGCGGAGCGGTTGTCTCGCGGCGATGCGCAAAACAGAAGAGCAAGAGAGAGCGAGAGATAGAGAGCGAGAGAGAAATGAGAGAGCACAGAGAGCGAGCGTCGATGTCAGACGCTTCGGGCGAAGCGTGTGCAAGCGTGTAGCAGCGAAACGGGCCAGGGAAACTCCATTCTCTTTCCAGTTGGTCTGTGCCAATTCCCCCGAGTGATGTATCACCGTGGCGCGGTAATGCAAGCGGATAACAATATGCCAGTTCCAAAGACGCGTTTTGGGAATACCTGGGAATTATATCCGCGGACTTACGCGTTTAAATATTTCCCCACCTTCGTGTCTCCGACATCGACTTCAATCCGTCCGTCTTCTTCTACCGCCTGTATTTTTTGATCTCGTTACAGTTGCATGCAACCAGTGAATCACCGGAGAAGATAAAAAAAGGACGGGTTTCCTTCCATCCTGCAGCTCCGATATCTCGTCGGTTTTTCTTTGGTCTCCCTTAGCGTTCGGTCCGGTTACACGCTGTCTCGAATTAAACTTTTCCTTCTCCCTTTATCCTCGAACAGGGCAAAACGAGGAAACCGAGTTTTTGCGGCGGCCGCTCTGCCGCATTTGAATGAATTCCGTTTGCTCTTACATGTGAACCTGGCACCGCTATTGTTTCCATTTGTTTTTCCCGGTTCTTTTTTTTCTTCTCTGCGCTACCGTAGCCGCTCGTTTCCTTGTGATCCGACGGACGATACTCCAATTGCGGATCGAATGCATAAACCCCGAGCACGCTGGAAAGGTAAATAGATACGAAAATCGATGGTCGGGAAAGTTTTGCATTTATTTACAAGTGAAAGATACTGCCGGGCCAGACACTGTTCCCGGGGATCCGATGAATTTGTAAATACAGGCTCGATGCTCTATTCCCGAGCATCCGATGTAACTGGAAATTATTGCTACGGGTTCGATCGTGTCTTTAGTGGCTGACGATCAGTGAAAAACGTGCACTCGAACCCGGAGACTGTTCCTGTCCCAGTGAAGTTTCTGTTTTCATGTTTTGTCGGTGGACTGCGGGGATTTTATGCATTTATGACAAAAATCGGTAAGCACGATTTAAAGCAGTGCACATATCAAAAAGATTTGGAGACGTCAGCGCATTGGTTTCAGCTTAATCGGATAATTAACGCCAGCGCTACCGGACAAGTCAAAATGACTTGCTCCTGGTTTGTTCTTCTAGAAATATTCAAATTGTAAATATGTTTTTCCGAGAAATTATTTTAGCGAACTTCTCTATCGAAGTATTTGAACAAAACTAAAGCGAGAAGAATTCTTTCTTAAAAGAACAGAGAAATTTTTATTTCGCTCCTGTGTCTTGCGACCGATGCAAACATTTCTTATTTTGCATAAAGATCCGCGGTCTGTTTATCAGTTCTGTTGACGACAATACGTTTCCTCGTTCTTACGGAATTTTACACAGAACTTGTCTTTGGCTTCGTCGACAGTCCTGAGGATAGAAGATATTTTTATAAAAAGTTTCCAGACCTATTCTGAATTCTATCGAACGAGATTTGCGGTTTCTAACATCATCCGATCCGACGAGCAGGTAATTCATAATGGAGGAAGCTGCGGATTGCAAGAATACGGAGAATACGCAAGAATACCATGCGTTTCAAGTAGCATAGGTCCGCCTACGGTCAGACACATTCTACTCACCGGGATTCCGTTGGAAATGAAGCTTCATGGGAAAATTTATTCTACTCGGTTTCTTTGTTCATATACGTAGAATCACCACCTATCCGGTTACAGGGGCCTCGCCAGCCGTTTCACCCGACACAAGCGGGAACGCTTCTTTTTCTCGAATTTGAATATCAAATATCCAAGCAGTCGGAACCGGCTTCAAAAGCTCCGTCTTCTTTTTCGACACGGTTGAAATTTGCTGAATATGAAATAATCCCGGCGAAATTATCTTTCACTAAATTTCAAGTCGGGAACACGATACTCTTACGCATTTTCTCGCGGACCGAGCCTTTCGGAAATGTTAAACCCCGATGCTATCGCTATCAACGAAACTCGATACATCGGGTCGCGCGAACCAGAAACCCGGCGAAAATATTTGCAACTAAACTGACACCATACATTTTCGGATGGCGTATTAACGAGTGCTTGTTAACGGGGATGTAAAAGTTGTCCGAGTATGATTTAGTTACCGGAACGCGGATCTGTATGCATTTATGAAGAAATTGTCTGGGTGAAATATAGAACGGTAACATGATTTTCAATATAATAAAGTCGTTAAGGGATGAAATCAGTTTTTATTTCGCTCCCGCTTTCCACAATCGATGCGGAACATTTCAATTTGGGTTCACATTTTTTATTGTTTAATTATCGAAACGATAACGATGCTTCCATCAGAAATTATTCAATTGAATTTCTTTATTTAATCGCGTGCTTTTATCAAAATTGTGAACAATCTAAATAATTTCAGTCTTGTAATTTTTATAAAACGATGGACATAATATCGGTTGACTAGTTTTACAAACCGACAGCATTTTCTCCAAAAATGTATGGTGCACTTTGAGTTGCCGATCGAGGAGGTGCTTCTGGTCGAAGATCGAAGTGTATATACGTACGCTGTCGAGGCGGAAAACTATTTATTATTTTATTTTCGATTGACGTCGGCGAACAGACGCTCGTTTCCCGTGACGCGGGAAACCAAACTAGAAGAGGATGTTTTTCGATTTGACCCCCTTTGTGCGAGCTTGTGCCGACTGCATCGCAAATCAACTTTGAACGCGCTTGCTATCTCTTTCCCAGTCATTCTCTTTCGGATACTTAACCCCTTTTGTATGGCTGGCAAACTACGCGAAAGTTTATGTCTCTCTAAAAGGTTCTGTCGAATGAAGAACTCAAACGTTTTACTGTTTCATTCGGCATGCAGAGGGGCCCGCTAACTTCGTCGCGAATAGTTTTTTAGCGAGTACCGAGCTCCATTTTAAATTTCGTCTCATGAGATCCCCGTAGCTTACGTACCATGAATAAAAGAAGATTTATAGCTTCTTCGGCTAGGATCAAGCCTGATATTATATTCGGAATTAACTATGCGAGGCCGCGGAACCGACGCGACCCCCGGAAATCTCACTTGGAAACACGCGCCACTGTGATCTTGATTAAATGCATGGAAGTGCATCCGACTTTTGATCACTTTAACTTTGCCGTTTGTGTACGACTCCGGCCATAGATAAAGTGGCAGCCATAAGTTATCGCCCTGTAATAACTTGGTTTCAACCATATTTTCGTTGCTAACGGTAGACGATGAAATTTCCGACGAATTCTCATTTTTATAGGCTGCTCGTTCCAAGTCTTCTATAATTACTAGAATAATACTGGTATCATCGTTGTTCACGAATTTCTTCAGAGTTTTAAATAGTTAAGAAATTAAATCAACTCGATGAATAGTTCTACTGCGTCGGCGCAAAAATCGTGTTCTATTTTGTTTTTTAACTGTCACGCAACCAACCGTAAAGTCTGAAAAAATTCATGAATAATTATAACGATATACATCGGCACTGTAAAAATATAGGTGCGGTTACTCTAGGACTTCCATGCGAAATCTGCATTTTTTCGATTTTTGTGAAGTTTTTTACTTTTTTACTAGCAGGACTCTCAATTTAAAAATCTGAAACGAATCCCAGAGCATGTTTTGGTGCTTGACATGTCTCGGATTTTTCTAAACGTCATCAGCTAAATTTGTCGAGTTTACCCTGTAACTACCCTCTCGATCGAGATATACATAGAGTTGAAATTTTGCACGGTATGTTATTTCACGATTCCCTATCAAATATATCAAGATCAACCATCAATTCTTATGCTTGATAAAAATTGGAGTTGAACAAACATTTCCCATTTCACAGAAATTGTTCACTTTACTACGTTTTGTATGGAAACGAATGCTGGGAATGCATAAAATTCGGAATCCACGAATCGTAAACAGTAGCAGAACCAGGACTTTCGACGTTGCTAGTAGATTTATTATCCAGCACTGTAGTAAAACTGAACGGCAAAGTAGGTTATGCCATTGTCTGTAGGATATAGGTACACATATACAACAAGAAACTTCAATGTGTACCTTCAATCACTTCGAAATTGTGTGTACCTACTATGAGCAAGTGAAAACAAATTTCCAAATTTCACCTTGATATTTCAACACCGCGCTCTCTGGCAAAAATTATTCAAGTTTAGCTTTCCACCTTCGCATTACCCTTAACCCCTTGCTTATAAATTAGTGGCGTACCTCCAGGAATAAGCCGGCCGTTGATTTTTCAACGGGAATTATGCTTCTTTAATCGTTTCACGGATGAAAACAGAAAATTTCTATGAATTGTATACCTATATTTACTATAACGCTGAAATATCGATTGCAAAATAATTAAATTTTATTTCGTCTGAAAATAAAAACGTAACATTCACGCTTAGCACATTAAGTGGTTGAACGCAGAGATCTGAAGTTTTATTTTCTAATTAACTGTGAAAAGCCGTGAAAAATGTCATGGAGGCCGATTACCCCTGTTGGACGTTTTCTCGCGAAATTCGCTCGCATTCGCGGAAAATTCGGCGAGCGAACTTTCGCGCTTCGAGCGTCGCAACTTGGTATTTCCAGAGGGAAACTTTCCGGGCGCACGGGAGGGAAAGTTTAAAATAGCAAAAAGGGCAATTACGCGCTCGCGGACTTAATAGATCGCAAATGAGGGAACAACATTAAGTGGCAGAAACAATATCGGGACAAAAGAAAGTGTCTCGAGACTGCGGATGGGGGGGGGGGACAAATGAGCGGGAAAGTTTGCCGGGATTTCTCATGCTCGTTCGCAGGACTAAACTTGCGTAACGCTGTTGGCGGAAGCCGCGACGGCAACGAAGATTCGACAAAGCGGCTTCCCACCGGCTCATAGCCGAGGTGTGCCTTAAACAGAAACAATACGGGGAGACCCGGCAGAACCAAGTTTCCACGTAACCAGAAAGCAACGGATGCCGGCATAAATATTTCAAGCCGTCAGGTTGCGGATATGATTCACGCCCCGCTATGCCTTGCGACGCTCACCTCCGAGGAACTGCCTCCCCTGTAACCTGCAAGTGTTCACCAAAAACATGCGTCGCTCCGAGTCAACAAATAAATCATGCGAGCCTGTTCCTCGCGATTCGCGCGAATGCTACTGACGCGAGAAACGTACGATATACACTCTGTCCTACGAGAGCGTGTCGACGATATTCCTGTAAATATTCATATACGAGGTGTGATCAAAAAGTAAGGTGACTTTTTGAATTTCGCGGGATGCCTACAGTCGATTTTCGTTTTCTTTCTTTTTTCTTATGCCGGCACACTCGTCCCGAACATATGTTCACAGTTTCAGCTATACAGGATGGGGCAATAACTATGACCATTTTAAATATTGCCGTTATTTGTAATAATATGAAAAAATGTTGTATACCAAACTTACACGGTATAGTGGGGGACATATTGTGACTAGGGATTGCAATACCGGTACACCCGGTATACCGAATACTGGTATTTCGTGCTATTTTGCAATTTCGTGAAACCGGTATTTGCTAAGGTAAAATAACGGTATTTTCGGTATTAGCTATAAATAATAAATATTTCTTTTGGACATCTACTCTTATGTGAAATACGGATTTACGGTAGTACCAACATCAATCGTTTGCTGTCTTGTCATTTGCTGAAACCTCACATTTATAAGGGTTCGTCGCTGACGATACGTGTGTGCTTGCCGATGAAGGCACATTACCGCGGAAGCAAATATTTAGAGGAAGTATATCGCTGATTATTAACACTAGGTTTACGGGATCCGTAAAAAGGACGGGTTCTAATATTCTTAATTTGCAATTACTAAGATTGTAAAGTGTAAAGATGCTTCCCTGAGGAATTATTTACCAAAGGACCATGCACTAATCGTATGGAAAATCTATCCCGGTAAAATCAGTTGGATTTTTCATATGTTGTAGCTTATGATCTACAGAACAAAACATTTAATGGGTACAAAGCTCAATAATCGACAGTTATCGAGTTATAATCAGTCAAACGTGACAAATTCGAGCTGCCGAATACTCAAATCTCGGGAAGTATTTATTTTTTGGAAAAATGTTTGAAACAAAAATAGTAAGGTTTCACAAAATCTGTTAGGTGGTGTCATTATTTTTGAATTTTGAATGACCTCGAAAAGGTCTGCGAACAGAAATCTTACGCAAAAATCTTTGCGTGTCGCAGCAGAGATAAGAACCCCACGGTTCGTCACTCCCGTAGTATTTTTTGGCTCCAAACCCTCTCTGCTGTGTGTGTGTTTGTGTGCGTGTGCGTGCGTGCGTGTGTGGATTAATACAAAAATTACCTTATTACGTATTACTCATTTGGATTCTGTTGTGGTGGTCTCTGAGCTAATTAAAATCAAGCAACAAGTCGACATGCACGTCGAACGCAGAGCAAATGGTCCTATTATAAATTTTACGAAAACCGAGGGAGGATTACATTTTTATTTGACAAACAATTAACAATTCATTCTTGAAAAGGTTATTGTTATTGCACGGCGATGGAGTTCTGGATTGACGCGTATACACGTCGAACGCAGTTAACTGGTTAAAGACATATACATTTGTTTACACTATCCTTATCTCCCTCTAATTGGGTGACAGGTTTCGAAGATATCGGCGACACGCTCTTCTGGGACAGACTGTACGTGATCTGCCCGGAAAGTATCCGATCTTTGTTTATATCTTCGTTCCTAAGTGGGCTAAGGCGGATAGCGCGTGTTTATATTAGAGGCAACCTTGTAACAAGTGATTTGAAGACGAAACGCAGTTTTGTGAGGAACAACGGATCTGCATTAAAGCCAGAAACTTGGGCATTCTTGTTCGGAAACCATTGGTATGATTCTCCGTACAATCCTGATCTAACTGCTTGCGACTTCTGGTTGTTCCCCAAAATGAAAAATTCTCTCAAAGGACAAAGATTTGCAGACGTAGAAGCAATGAAACAGAATACGACGAGGCTTCGCTATCCTTAAAGATGATTTTTAGGAGCGTTTCCGTAAGTGGGAGGATCGCTGAAAGAAAGTTGTGGTTTCTAACGGATAAAACTTCGAAGGGGACACCATTGATATCAACCAGGAATGATAGTTCCACCCAAAAACAGACAACGTACATGTATTCACGCGAGAACCGGCTATGCTTTTTCGCCGACATCGCGCGGAAAACCGTTCTCATTACGCGGCGTTATTTCGTCGTCGCGTTTGCTGTGAAAACCAACCCTCGAATCACACGGTTAATTGGCCGCGGTGTCATTCGAGATTTGCCGCTCGCAAAATCTCGCCGATCGTGTTGCCCCGACTCATTCATTTTTATTATTTTCTACTTTCGAACGTGTCACTCGACACGACATTCGAGCAATGCTCGCGATGGAGTTGTTCGCCGGGCAGAATCGAAAGTATCCGTTACAGCAATACCTGTTACGCGAAGGATGCTTGACGAAATTTACGAAATTCTGCGCAACAGTTTGTACACGTTATTACCGCAGTTTTTATGCACAGTTGCAGCGTATCCGAGAGAATCGATGGTCGCTGGGGCCGTAGCACTTCGGCTCAGCTAATGCAACCTCAAGAAGTCGTAAATTCAGGTCTTCGGGCAGCTGTACCATCAGGCGCGACCGTATATTGTGTTCAAAGACAATTTATTACTGAAAAGCTGATCCGAATCCTGGACTAATATGCACAAAATTTCTATCAGTGCTCGCTATCTTCGGTTATCCTCTAAGAACACGCTAATATTGGCGCGAGCAATTTATGACAGCCCGGCTGCGAGCGCGGTGACTTTAAAAAATTAATAAACCACATATTTAACCCTTTGTAATCGGAGCTATTCTAATTCGAAAACCGAATTTTTCTTCCAGCCTGAGATATCTCCATTTTATATGATTTTCTGAATTTGATAGATATAAAACTCACATAATACCCCGTACAATACTTTCAGTAGTTTATCAACATATTACCGACCGGTGATTATTGAATAATTTTGAAAAATCTATGGTACATGGCTAAACACTTTGTAACGGAACCTTCGATAGCAACAGCAATTTTCATTGCGAACTAACGAGTCACCCTCAATAACGTCATCTAATAGTTTTATTTAAGATTGCAACGTAAAAGAAAATTTTCTATGCTTTCTTTTGGTACAGCACAATTATTGAAAATCCTGTTAATACGCTTTCGTTAGATAAAGTGTTAACATATTAAATACGTTTAGTAATTTATTGAATACAAATTTAATGATGCAACAAATATTTTGTGCAAAGGGTTAATGCCGCAAGGGTTGCGTCACCGGTTAGACTAAACAAACGAAAGAATATTAATGAATTGCATAACTCCGATTCACCGTTTGCACACAATTAATGTCCACACGAGTCAGAATGGAAAATATGCGACTCTATCTGCTTAAACATCTAGCGCCATAAGTTTTGCACGCGAGTGTGCTATGCGCCGCGTTATTCATCATACCGCATCTATCTCCACCCAGCTTCGTGCTATTAATTTACCAACGAGCATTGACGTATCGCGAGCAAGAAATCAATCAAGCATCCAGCCCGTGAGTTAGGGCCATGCCATAACATGAGCATTCGTGTATAACCAGCGAAATTCTCAGGGTGTAATAGAAACTGACTATAGCAGACTGTGCGTATATTTATGCAGAATCACGTTATTACGTACTAATGGATCAAAACAGAAATTAGATTAAAACTTGCTAGCTGAATAATATTTTTCCATTACGAGACGACTGTAGCTGCTGCCTCTGCTCTCTCCCCGCAATTTGTATTATTTTCTACAAACGTAAAAGGATCGCAGTCTAATTATAATAATTAGATAAAGTATCTTTATGGACTTACAACTCCCGAGAGTTTCAGAGCACGGTAAAACGCACGGATAAATCAAAATAAATGGAGTCACGGGAATCTACCGAAATTGTCACAACAATGAAAATACTTTTTAATCCCGCTCTGAGAATTTGTTTAATTATTTCGCAAAATTATACGAAATTTATCCCTTTTTACTAGCTTGCGGCGTTAGGATTTTGCACACACATTTACGCTGGTAATTCTACATGAAAAAATAAGTCGAGGATTAATTTGTGTGATAAATTTCAAAAATCATTTCGCCGGAGGGGGCAGTGTCTTCAGCGATACAACATTGGCAACCGTCCAGTATAATGAATTAATAGTCCAGCAACGGGGTTGAACTGTATTCACACAATGTGGTGATTCTACATGAAAAAATACGTCGAAAAGAAATTTCTGGAATTATTTAAAAAAATCATTTCCCTGGTAGTGTCTTCAGCGATACAACATTGGCAATCGTCCCCTATAATAAAACTTATAGTCCAGCAACGGGGTTGAACTGTATTCACACAATGTGATGATTCTACATGAAAAAAACACGTCGAAGAGATATTTCTGGAATTATTTTAAAAAATCATTTCCCCGGCTGTTTCTTCAGCGATACAACATTGGCAATCGTCTCCTATAATGAACTTATAGTCCAGCAACGGGGTTGAAATATATTCACACAATGTGGTGATTCTACATGAAAAAATACGCCGAAAAGAAATTTCTGGTATTATTTAAAAAAATCATCTCCCTTGCAGTGTTTTCAGTCATACAACATTGGCAACCGACCAGTATAATGAATTTATAGTCCAGCAACGGGGATGAACTGTATTCACACATTGTGGTGATTCTACATGAAAAAATACGCCGAAAAGAAATTTCTGGTATTATTTTAAAAAATCATCTCCCTGGCAGTGTTTTCAGTCATACAAGATTGGCAACCGACCAGTATAATGAATTTATAGTCCAGCAACGGGGGTGAACTGTATTCACACATTGTGGTGATTCTACATGAAAAAATACGCCGAAAAGAAATTTCTGGTATTATTTAAAAAAATCATCTCCCTGGCAGTGTTTTCAGTCATACAACATTGGCAACCGACCAGTATAATGAATTTATAGTCCAGCAGCGGGGATGAACTGTATTCACCCAATGTGGTGATTCTACATGAAAAAATACGTCGAAAAGAAATTTCTGAAATTATTTAAAAAAATTATTTCCCTGGCAGTTTCTTCAGCGATACAACATTGGCGATCGTTCCCTATAATAAACTATAGCGACAGGGTCGGACGCGAGTTGCGCGAATCATTGATCCCGCGACGCCAATTTCAAATCACTCGCTTAAATCCCACTCGAACGAGTCGAACGAAATTACGCGTCCGGACGGTTTTGGCTCGTTGGCAGCCAGGCGATGCTGAAGTGTCGTCAAATTCGGCGTCTGTCACATTCAAAGCTGTCGCCATTACTCATGCCGGGGACAAGGTGCATTCGATATGAACCGGTCCGTTCTCATGTTTCTAAATTGGACATGCTCGAGACAACGGGACCGCGCGCGCGCGCGCTAATTTTCCAATTTCCGATGTCTCGACGCCCATAACGCGGCTTGTCCAATAACTTAGGCTTGGCCTATATATGTATGTCGGGGCGCGGTTCGGGGCCCCCGGTGCCAACGAGAAAACCGGGGAACGAAATCGATCGCGGTCACGGGGAGATCAATTTTTATCGGATCGCCGGCCCACCGAACAATAGCCAGTAATGAATATGAAGTTCGGCTGACTCTGGGAACAAGCGATCCGATCCGCGGCTGATCAATGCTGTCCTGTTCACCAATGGAACCTGAAGAAATCATCATTGTCTCGACGTTTCTGCAGCTCGGTGCGAGAAAGACTCGTCGATCAATCGAATCGTTAAATGGAAACGATCCGGAATTTTAGGATGCGAGCAATTAACACTCAGCACTCGTATGGTGAAATCTGAGGCGCCACTAAAAATTGTATCTAATCAATTACCTAACACTCATATATATCCATAAATATAAAATTGTATAAATCATAGGGAATGGAAATATTTTAGATCGGAAGAAATGTTTAATTTCCGAGTTGAAAGTAGCTCCGAGTGCCAAGGGTTAATAATTTGCTGAATAAAGTTTAGATGAACTACTAGATGACAAGTTTCAATTAGACTGCGGATGTTTATGATATTTTTAATTTTTGAAGGCAAATTTTAAGAGAGTTGGAACAAATAAAATCTTATTTTCAGTAATAGTCTTTAGAGATCTGAAATAACTAAAAATCGTATTAAATTAATCGTTTCTAAAGATCCGCAGTCTACTTCTAATAAATACACAATTGTAGGGCTTTTTCTAAAAGTGATTTATTACAAGTTCCTCGGATTACAGATGTTGATCGGTTTACATTCGAAGAGGTAATGCTGTCTTCTGCCTAATAACATGCGTCGCCTTAAATACCTTGGCAACAGCCATAAACCACAAACTACAACGCAATACAATAAATTGTTCAACCAAGTACTCCCAAATTGCTGTGTAACCCATAATCTTACCGTGTAAAATGGTTTTATTTCGCAGCACGAGATTTTACCTGTCGTACGTCTTTAGTAATTAGATAAATCGTGAAATACGTATATCATAGACAATGCCAGAGAGTGCAGCGGTATACGATGTAAATTTTAACAGTATTTTTATACGATTGTAACCGGGTAGAACGTGTAATAATGTAAACTAATTTTTCGTTTATTGTAGTTCCAGTTTAATCCGCAGTCTAATTACGAGAGTAGTCAAACTGTAGATCCTCGCGGAACGACGCAAACAAAATTTCTTTACTAAGGGATTTTGCCTGCAGCTTTTAGCGGATTTACTTACTCGAAGGATGAATCTTCTGCTTTTACGGTTTGGACTTTCCGAGCTTTTCAAGGGGACTGGGAAGATGCTTGTTATAAAATTTCCTTACCTGTAACATACAAAGTGTGGCATTAAAATGTGGCCGGTATGAATCTACTCGCGGATAAAATAAGACGCAACGCTGTAAAAGGTACGTTCGCGGTGTCGCAGTAAGGCAGAATAATAAAATAATCATTTCTTATTAATAATGATTACAACCTCCTACATTTTCCACTATCATTTGTCACGAAATTAATCGAAAAAACGTACAAAAATCTGTACAGACCGTTCCACCTGAACGACGCCCGCGCAAAAGACAAAAATTCCGAACGCAAATCGAACAGCAATAATAATTCGCGTCGATTCCAGCACAATTTTCTTTCCGCGTTCGGCTACATTGTAGATACATGCATACAGCTAGATTTTCACGTTGCGCATGTCACTGGAATTCTCAAATCGATTTCCTCGAGATACAAAATCCATGGGATGAAAGTTCAGCTGTGTATTTCTGCGAATGTTTTTCGATTAGCCAGCCAATCGTTGGCCGAAAACCTTTTTTTCAATTCGCCAGGCAACGATCGTCGGGCATCGAAACGATTACAAGCTGCCCCGACGAAAGAGAAACAAATTTCAGGGTTCAGCCGCGTTTCAACAAGTATTCGAAACATTGTTTATCGGCCCCTTCGGGTACGAGGGACGAGGGGGAACTATTGTAAATCAGCGAAGAGGACAACGGGAACACAGGATGGGCATGCGGGCCATCATTTTCCCCTGAATCGCGTAAATGTTTAGCGAAACGTATCGCGGTTCGATGTTTGGTCGTCGGGAGTGCGAACAGCTAATCACCGTTTCGAATAATGTAAATACAGCATTGCTCACTTAAAGGGTATAGCCGGATAAGGTGGTCAAACGTACCCCCAAAACCGAATCGATCTGTTTCCATACCATTCGATAGGGGTACCAAAGAAAACCCCCTATGGCAAGTATAACTGCCGCAAGGGTAGTTACGGTAGAGTCAACACCGTTTAACGAATATCTTCTATTCTTCTTGACGAAAAATTACGGAGAAAATCGTGAACGTTCTACCGGATCGCACAGGCAACTGTGCAATTATTTCAAGATTATCGGTTGAAAAATTGATTTCTAAAAAATTTAAGAAACCTAAAATTGTTCGTTTATAGATCAACTTTTTACACGACCACGTTCATATTATTATGGTAGTTGCGTCTCGCTACGACTACCGATGCGTATGTTTTTCAAATTTTTCGGAGTGGGTGAACGCGTTAAAAAAAAATTTGAAAACCTCAACAAAAATCCGATAAAATGCGTATTTCTCACGGAAGTTGCAGAGATACCAGTTTCATAAAAATTCTGTAGTCGGATATCGTCGAAAGCAATGTTCTGTATTTTTTTTTTAGATTTTTCCATGAAGCGCCATATCCACCTCCGAGCTGGAGGCGCTAAGTGGCTGGCGGAGGGGTGGGGACGGCTCGTAAAAATGAAAGTGCAACAGATTTAGGAAATTCAAGCGATCACCACTGTATCTATTAGGTTGTTTGCGGTCGGATCGAGATCCCATTTTGCAGCGGGAGCCGCGAATCGATCCTTTGACCATGGACGGCAAACAGCTGCCAGCCGTGGCGGGTTAATCAATCACGGCGTCGATCGGCGCAAGGAGCTGACGGGGGCGGCACAAAGCCGGCTGCGGCCGCCTTCGTTCACCATGTAAATGCCGTTTAACTCGACGGAAACGAAAGGAATGGTAAATCAATCGTCCGCGACGAGTGTCTCGCGGGGATACACCTACGGGACGGACAACCGTAGACCCCCCCCCCCCCCCCCCCCCCCGTTGACAAATTGGCTAGCAACGAACGACAAAGGAACACCGAGGTCCGACATGCTTCGATCCTGTGATTCGGTTTTCGATTGGTATTCTCGTATGCCGGTTTTTGAAAACCTTGAAAACCACTGGCCCGTATGCACGAAGGCAAGTAAAAGCTTCTACCAGTGATTTTCGAAGCGAACACTCGTTTCCCCGGACAAACAGGATGCAGAATTTACCAGGAAATCATTTTCACTGAATTTTACATTGAACAACAGTTAAATAAGAAATTAATGCACGAAACAATGCCCCCTGAAACGTTTTCTAAACACCGATTGCATTGTATCGTAATGTTCTCCGAATTTTACCGATGTTTGGCTAAACGCGCGTGATTAGTCGGCGGGTAAACAAATTTCCACGTCGATAGATCTCGCTAAGACGACGGATTGCTTGTCAGAGGCACGAAAGTGACCCGTTTTTTCCCCAGACTTTCTGTTCAACTCGAGTTGTCGATCAGCTATGGCTGCGCAAAGTGTTTCAGACGTTTCCCATTACACTGCGTCGGCGTGTTCGACGTAATCGTCCATTTTTGCTACTCGCTTGTTAGCCTTTCGCACTCTGAGTTATTCTAATTCGAAACCGAATTTTCCTTCCGGCCTGAAATATTAATTTTATCGATATAAAACCGATGCAATGCCTCGTGCAACGCTTTCAGTAGTTCATTGAAATATTAAATACGTTCAGGCAAGAAATATTTTGAATAATGTCAAAGAATTATTAGTGGCGCCTCCGAGCGCGAAGGACTAACCGCTGCTCCTAATAATAAGTTTAGAAATCAATCGGAGTGCTCGAAACCAGACGTTCACGTTTCGATGGAGTTGCAAGACAAATTTTTTCCCTTTCGAAATCGTTAGTATCGATCGCGGAAATGCCAATCCGGCTTTAGATTGGTCGGACGTTGCGTCGAGGAGCGTAGAAAACCGCAGCCAGTCGCGTGTATTATATCTTTGAGGGAAAACCATAAAATGTTCCGAACGAACAATACACACAGAGAGAGAGAGAGAGAGCGCGGGGCGCGTCGTGTCGCGTCGCGACGACCGGAGAAAAACGCCGACACACTCGAACATTGATTTTTAACGTGGCCCCGAGACTAGTTGAGCCTGACAGGAAAGTATGAAATCGGATCACTCGCAAACATCTACGTCACGACAGGATATTAACCGGGATGTAAAGGGGAAACGAGCATGGGGAAAGGTTTTTCTTGCCGCGACAAAACCGATATACACAGCCGAGAGAGATTCTGTACGAGCTGCCAACCTTTTATCGGTCGATCTTCCTTCTCTCATTTTTTTTTTACAATACCCGTGATATATGCATGTTCGCATTGCGCGAGTACGCCAAATTTCGATGCGAGTCCCTCCCCCGACCCTCCTCCCCCGCCGGTGACACACGGAGATTCAACGCGTCGACGATTTACGTCGAAAGACGTCGAACCATTTCATCCCCGCCGAGATTCGCGAAGCTGCGCAATCTTCCGCGATTTTTACTCTGACTTATTTCGGAAAATTGCGTCCCCGTTCGTCCCAATATCGTGAGTGGTCCGTGGATTTTTCTGCATTTGCTATTTATTTCTGATTAAGAATATATTACATTCAAGTGATTTCGATCGCTAAAAATCGCCCCCCTCGAAGAACAAATTTCCTCTGATTCCGATTTTCAAAAAATAACATACGAAGCTAGAATTTTGCATAAAGATCTGCAGTCTTCTCATGATTATTCAGGACCGGGGAAGCTTGAACACGGTGCCAACTGCGGTGGAAGCTTTCATAGATTGCGTTGAGAATCTGAGAGGATCGAAATTTTTGCTTTTTCATCGATCTGAATTTAAGCGACGTACAATTTTAATAGATCTATCTCAACTGCCTATAAATTGTTGATTGAACTGTAACTGTGTAAGTAACTGAATTATGTACTTTCGGTCGCTCTGCAACACTTGCACCGGGCGTCAACGGCAGCCATCTTCGAGTTCAGCATAATCTCGCGTAATGTTAAATGCATGGGGCATGCAAATATTGGGAGCTTTTATTGAACGGATTTTCAAATTCGGTTCTCCCCAAATACGAAAATACATGAAAAGTGATGTTACACGTTTCCTGGTCTTTTTCCATGCGACAATCTACCGGAAGGTTCCCTTCGGTGCTACAAAATTAACACAGCCATCTATTGGAATGAAATATAATAGTAACCAAATAATATTATAATGAATTATAAATAAATAAATGTTCTTCGTTTTTGAAAGTTTGTGGATACAAAGGCCAGCACTCGGGAGGCAGTTAAAGGTTATAACGACCATAAATTTACGCGTCTTCTATCTCTCGTAACCAGAATCTTCGGGAATTGCTCACCAAGGCTGATCTATGCGTTTACTGCAGGACACTGCAGTGGTCCGATATGTCACTGCAAGATCGTCTCTACTGCTATCCTCCCGAGACATTGGCTCCTAACGATTGACCTGGTACCTTGTTCCTTTGTGGAAGATAAACAATCATTTACATCGGACTCGCATTAAGGCAATTACCGAAAATTTATATGACCGTTGTTACACAAATCACCGCTTGCATATCATCCCTTGCTCCAAGACCTTGCTGACATTTCGGTGATAACAGTGTCCCATCCTACATCGAATGTATGCAAAACCTTACAGATGATTATGACCGATGTACATTTTTCCCTTGCATGTTGTAGGTGACATTATAATGCATCCTAGGTCAAAATATTTTTGGTATTGTACGACAACGAAGAGTATAACTGGGCAAATATTAAGATTGTAAAAGATATATTTTCCCCATGCATATCGTTGGTAACATTAAAATGCATCCAATGACAAAATATTTT
>CM052191.1:11924450-11949779 GCA_028455805.1 Lasioglossum figueresi
AAAATGATAATTTCATGGAAATATTAAGATTGTAAAAGAAATATTTTCCCCATTCATGTTGTAGGTGCCATTCTAATGCATCCTAGGTCAAAATATTTTTGGTATTGTAGGACAACGAAGAGATTAACTGTGCAAATATTAAGATTGTAAAAGAAATATTTTCCCCATGCATTTTGTTGGTAACATTAAAATGCATCAAAAGACAATGATTTTTGTTATTGTAGGACCAAAAAGATTGCAAGTGTGCAGATATTATAAAAATGATAATTTCATGGAAATATTAAGATTGTAAAAGAAATATTTTTCTCTTGCATGTTGTAGGTGACATTCAAATGCATCCTAGGTCAAAATATTTTTGGTATTGTAGGACAACGAAGAGTTTAACTGTGCAAATATTAAGATTGTAAAAGAAATATTTTCCTCATGCATATCGTTGGTAACATTAAAATGCATCAAAAGACAATGATTTTTGTTATTGTAGGACCAAAAAGATTGCAAGTGTGCAGATATTATAAAAATGATAATTTCATGGAAATATTAAGATTGTAAAAGAAATATTTTTCCCTTGCTTGATGTAGCTGACATTAAAAATGCGTTCGGAGATCAAATATTTTTGATATTGCTGGACTACGAAGAGTGAAAGAAATATTAAGATTGTAAACGAAATATTGTGGAAAGATTGCGTAAAAGAAAATATTGTGATTGGCGCAGACGAGAACGAGAATGTTTGAAATTGTGAACAATGTGTGAAATAAAATTATTTGTTCGTTCGGTATCGTCAGAAGCGAAGAGAACATTCGGGTGACTAATTTTAAGTGGATCGCTCGGTACAATATTTCTCATAGAGCGATCCAGATTCTTGGGTAAATTATTGCCAATGGGAATCGCGATTAGCCACCGTTTGTTTGCACAATTCAATTATTATAGATTCTAATGGAGCCCGGCGAGAGAGTGCCATTTGTTATCACGAGCGAAAGAGGCGAATTCGCCGGGAGTAAATCCCGCGAATGCGGACGGCTGCCGCCATTCGGTTTGGCGTGGTTTCAAGCCTTTAAACGGGCGAAAAACTTTCCTGCCATATTGCGTTAAAGCGGTGATTAATTCATTGGCGATAGTTATGCATTTGAATGAAGCGGGAGTAGGAGCCTCGGTTTCTCCCTACCTTTTTCGTCGGTTTTTGTTCAGAAATTAGCCGGATATGCAGGGGCCGCGTGAACGAGTTCGCCGGAAGTTTCGGCGAGCCGGAGAGGGGTGATTGCGGGGTGTTTAGGATCGCACTAAGCCGCCGAGGGTTGACACTATTGTCCCCGTGAATCCTAGCAAATAAATTGCTGTTAAGTGACTCGGACAATGGGGCGAAATGGCAGTTGTGATTGCCACGCGTTTTATTCCACTCTTTTCACGCCGCGCCGTCCGCTCTGCACCCCTGTTACCACCCCTAAACATCGGGTTTAACGATAACTCTACGAAAGATTTCAACTGGGCTTCGACTGATCCGAAGCAAAACATTAATTCATGATTAAAGTAAAAACGATTGAGTCTACTCAAACGTACTTTTATATCAATTTCAATCTGTTAACCCTTAGCACTCGAGTGGCGACTCCGAGGCACCGCTAAAAATGGCTGTAGATATGTCGGTGTATCCAACCAATTACTAAAATGATAAAATGATTGGTAAAATGAAAAACAATCGTATAGAATGGAATTATTCGAGCTAGGAAGAAATGTTTCATTTTCGAATACAAATTGCTCCGACTGCACAGGGTTAAACATATTCAGCGAGAAATTAAGTATTGATTTCATCCAAGTGTTTTCATTTTGACCAAAGATACGCAGTCTATCGAGCATCATGAACGTGGATACAGACGAGACGTGGATACCAAACGAGAAGAATTTAAATAATAATTAATAAAACTCTATCTCCTTCCTCATCTGCCGCGACTCCATCAAATTCACACCGACCATAAATCTGACGAAATTCCAGTAAACTTTATATTGTATAAGTTCCCGAAGACTACGCGGCGTAAGTGCACGAATGTTCGCAGCCTGCTGCTAAGAATATAAACTGATGTTCGTCCGCGGAAGAAAATTACGCTTGCCTAACGCAGATACAGCGAGTTAAGGCACAACTTTCAACAGCCTTAGATTAATTTTATTAGCCTGGCACACAAGTGGCGCCTGGTGAACAGCGTAGCGCACACTCGAATACCATACACCGGGCCGAGCAACTTTCGCTGATAATATTCCTCGGCGGGGCGATAATCAAGCAGCGTTAATTTCGCGGTAGCCGTTGTCGCGCGTCGCGTCGCCTGACACGCAACAGCCTCGTATCACCTGTGATTGAAGCCGGTTTGACCTCGTTTGGAAAAGGATGCTTTCGGCTCCGGTTGCCCGGGATTAAAGGGAGTATGCAAATTAATGAGCAGCCTTGGAATTGTAAAATAATGCAAACCAAACACCGTGCGTCTTCCGCGATACACGGAGACCGTTCCCCACGGCGAAACAGTGTTCGCAGATGTTATTTATTTGGAGAAAGGCGGACAGTTAAATGAAACGCAACGATACAAGGTAAAAACGTGTAGGATGTCACCGGATTTTACGCATTTTTGACGAAACGAGTGGCTGGAATCTAAAACATGAAAAATTCGACAAAAACGATACGTTCGAAAATGTGAGAGAACTATTGAGAAGTGAACTAAGAAAAGAAGTTGGAAGCAGCAGCGCGCAAGTAGCGAATAGTAGCAAACTGATGAATTTATTGAATATATTAGACAGAAAATTCATTTCTACATCGCTCCGGTTTCTTGCAATTCAGGTGGAAAAGCTTTATCTTGCATGAAGATCCGCTGTTCACTAATTATTTAATAATAATACAGGGTGACTCACGAATCGTGATCAGCTCAGACTACTATGTTGCTAGCTAAAATAACTTGGCACCAATTTTCTTGTCACCCTTTTTTTCCAAAGCTATCAAGGTCACCTTCAGCTTTCTATAGGTAAATCTTTAGGACGCGCTGAGACGAATTTGGCAAGCACCATAAAAAGTATTTCTTCGTCATCTAAACTGAAGAAACATTTAAAAAATATCATTCAAGAAATGACTTTTTGGAGGTTATCGGATTCAGAAAAATATTCGGCGTGTGAAACATAGGTTATGTATAACTTATTTCGGGTAAACTGCGTCAAATCATCGACACGAGGGACGAGCGAGGGTTAAGTTTTGCATTATTCGTCGGTGGAATTGCCGTTTGGCCCGGTGTGCGCCCTCCCCCGCGTGGGGGGTTGTTCGAAGCGTGAACAAACGACGGCGGATTTATCCGAACGTTTTGGGACGCGTTACCGGCCAGTCGATTTGCGGAAGTCGCGCGGTGTACGCCGCCACGCTGATGAATTATTCATCAAGACAGTGCGCGATCGTTCTTCCGGGGGGCTGGTGGGATGTGGTGTGCGAGGGTGGACTGGGACAAATCACGGCGAGTCGAGACAATCCCTTGGAGCTGGGACAGCGTGTCTCTGCCGTCGGATTCTCCGCGCGTACACCTCTCGGCTCCCCCTTGTGTCTCTTTTTTCGACATATACATATACAAGGCGCGCTTTACCGGTGGCATTTAGAAGCGGATCTCGATTTCCAGCGGTCCCGTTGATTTTCTGTCAAGCCCTCCCGCATCGGTGTCGCGAGCAAATTGAAGGGACTCGAGAACGGGTCTCGAGTCGTTCCTCTCGTGCCTCCTTTGTCGACGCTCCGGCTTTTTGAGGGCACTCTACGTTCCGCAGTCTGCCTCGTGTTTTAGGGCTGGATCCAGCCACGCCGGAGATTTAAACGGCGAGGTCGTGGCTCCGGTTCTTACAGGAAACGACAACCAGTAGCTACGAATGTCGGGTAGTCCCGGACATTTTAATACTTCTTTTTTTACCGTTCGTTCAACCCTTTCCGGCCTTTCACCCAGCCAAACTCCGTATTAACTTTTGCGGCATTCAACCTCGACATCAATTTTTAAAATAGCGGATCGGTAAAATTGTTGTACCGAATGCAACATTCGTACGAATGAATTCTGACTGGACTGCGACGTTTCGATGGTTTGTAAAATTTGTTTAAAAATACCGGAGTATCGAATTCGACAGAATCTGGTACGATTTTCATGCGTTGTTATGAAGAAATTGAGAAATTGAAAATTTGAGAATATCACAATGTTGTTTTCAAAGTAAAAGAATCATTAAAAGATGAAATCAATTTTTAGTTTATTTCTCCTTCCCACAATTAATGTGGAAGATCTTTATTTTGAATTTATGCATTTATGAAGAGATTGGCTGAATGAAATATAAAACTGTTAGAGTTAGCGGTTTAGGATATTCAGCCGGTATCAGAATCAGTCTTATTAAAACGACACAGACTTTATTTATTAATATTGCACAGCTTAATTTCTACATGCACGCATGTCGTGTTTTTGAGTTAGAGCAAAAGAATAGAGAAATCATAGAGTGTACGAAAAGAATAGACGGAAAGTGGGCGCGCATACCGTTGATTGGACGCGGTGAATTTAAAATATAATTTATTTCCAATGAAAACGGTGAAAGATTAGAAAAATTTCAGAATATTGTAACGTTGTTTTCAATGTAACAAAGTTATTAAGGGATGAAATAAATTATTCGGTACGACTTCTTGAATATTTATCCACAAAAATTAAAAAATTGCACGAACATCCCCTGTCCAATTATGACTAGCCACAAGCAGCCGATTTTTCCAGTTCGTTCATACTCGTCGTCCCTTAGAATTTCAGCAGAATCACGAAAGAATCATCTCTGCTTGTCAGCTCCGATCTGCCACCACGGACCGAGTCTTTTCATGAATTCTAATTTGCCGGTCGCCAAGAGTTATCGGTCCAAGATTAATGCGCTGCCTTGTCGATCGACAGCGTCCGGATAACGTTTTTCTTCGGCGTGTCGATCGACTGCGCTGCATTAAGGACACGATGCGCCTGCTTTTTCGTTCGGCTTGCGTATGGAAATCCGGGGCCTGCAAGTTCTTCTGTGTACCACGAGCCCGAGCTTTCTTGCGAGTATTTTGCAGTCGATTTAGTCTCTGTGCTAGTTACTCAAGAGCTGACCCAATACTTCTTCCACGATGTATTGCGTTACGCTGAAGTGTGCCTTGAATTATTCCCTCGAAGCCATGTATTGTTAAATAACCTATTCCACCGGAACCTCGTACCACATTTGTTTCAATTCAGTGAAATTGTTTGAATTTGTACCATTTTTGGAAAAAACTGCTTCAATTTCGTATCCTATTTCGTTATTATATTTCATTTGTACAATTTTTGGAAAAAGCAACTTAGTTTCGTATCCTATTTCGATGTGATATTTAATTTCTACAATTTAAAAAAAAAGCGATTTTAATTCCCTATGCTACTTCGTTATATTTCATAACACCTTCAAACAATTCCACAAAAATTGAAACAAATGCAGCAAATGCATTAAATAAAGTTATGAAACAAAATAGAGACTTTATGAATAGTAATTTCAAGGATGTGAAAGTGGAGACTTCATTTTCTCGAAATGGGCACACGCGGCAAGATTGTAAAAATTACCATTTGTGTGTTACGGTGCCAGTTGGATCTGTAAATATTTAGTATGTTCGCGGGAAGAAATTGCTGTGGGAATTAGCGAGTTAATTGACAGGAGAAAAATGGTCAATTAATTATACCCGGTTCTCAGTCTGATTAAAGTTTCTTTCAGTCTGTCACAATTTATCAGAGGATTCGTACTGTCCGGGGCCAACGGAACACCACGAAACGATGAAATCCTGAAAATCCATCTTCCGTTTCTTTCGCGACCGCCTTCCATCCACCGAACAATTTGGACCAATCCCATACTCTTTATTTTTCCTTTGAGGATTACTCGCCAGTGGCGCTTAGCTCCGCCAGTCTTTCTTTAGGTTTCCGTTTCCGTGCATATAGCAGCGAGCGAATATGAATTATTTCACGTGGAAACTTTAGTTCCATTTACTCCGTATAACTTTTTCAATGGCTCTCTAGATTAGCCTTTCCCTTTAAATATTCGTTGACCGTGGAAGGTGACCAGAGAAATGCAGATAACTTCGGTTCTTACGTGGGAAATGAAATTGTCCTACTGCTGGAACTCTACCGTCGCGTCGTATAATAAAATCAAACGAAAAGCAATCAGCTCGCTTACAATAACTAACATTAATTCGCACCAATTATTCGGTCATTTGGAAAGTGATTTCGTTTCTCGGAAAATGAAATTCAAAATTAGTTGAAAAATTTAAAAAATTGAACATATAGAGAATAAATAACACATTTTTTCATAAAGTCGTAAACACTTCTAAGCGGTAAAAAGATTGGCGTTCATTTTCCCTTGAGAAAAGGGAATAGTTTTCCGAACGACCTACCATATTATTAATTAAATGTATTTGTGACAACGTGTGCTTCACCAATGACTGATTAACAAAGTTTGCTCGTGAAAGGGCGAACAGACTCGTGATCGGTCAACAATTTGTTAAAGGAGCGCTGGGAAACTCCGAAAAGTAGGAATGGCACGGTGGCCATTGTGGTTGAGGTGAATCTCGAGATTGCGGGCTTTAGTCCCGCTCTCTCCAGGCCTTTCTTTTTCTCGTTGGATTGTCGGAAAAGTTTAAACCCTTTTCGAGTTCTTTAACTGGATGCCGTAGAAATTCTGCACCGACGAGATTAATGGCGTCGGCTATAAAATGGCAGAATATTATCCATCAGAACGGCACGTATTTCGTTTGATTGCATTATCTCGAAGGTTTATAGCGAAGCTCTCATATACCATCATCCCACTTACCATTTCCCTAAAAACGTTTACGTTCCTTTACAAATTCAAATCTTCGGGCACAATTATTTCTCTTCAATCATTTTACAACTTCTTTTCCTTTCCTAAAAAATTAATACGTACAAAGGAATCTTAATGAAAAGGATCACACGTCAAAGGGTTAGGAAGGCACCATTCTCGTAATTAACTGTTTTCCACTTCCTCCCAATTTTCTTATTCCACTGCAACTCTGCAGCAGAGAATCGGAGATTGTAGAAATACCTGCACCATATTTTCCGTAACGCCGTAAGTTAACTGAATCGCGTGTAGATCTTTGTATTCTTAATTCCCTGGAGTTAGTATACTAAATAGTGTGCGCGTATCTCTTGGCAATTTACTCTACGTTCACATCTAGCAAAGGGGAGGGAATTAATAAAGGATAGCAAACATCATGAATAGGGAACAGGCATTGCTCCAACGCAATAATGGCAAGTCATACAGTGCCAAAGCGATCTTGGCAGAATCTGCAGAACTAAATCGAGAGATTATGTACCATTTGCGTTATTCTACCGTTGGCGTGTCTATCAGGGAAGGCCATTTCGCTATTTTTATTCGGAACGCCAAAACTGCTAAAACTGATTAAGAAAGGTCAACAACCCCGGATAAATCTATGTTGATTTTTCTTGGTCATAATTAGATTGCGGATCTTTATGCGAAATGAAAATGCTCTGCATTGATTGTGGGAAGCAGGAATAACAGAAAAATTGATTTCATCCCTTAACCACTTTGTTACATTAAAAGGAACATTACAACGTTCTTGAATTTTTATAATCTTTTACTGTTCTATATGTCACCCAACCGATTTCTTCGTAAATGTATAAAGATCTGCAGTCTAGTTATATTTATAACGCGGGTTTTATGCAACTTTTAAATCGTAACGTTTAAAGACATCTCGATAGTACGCAATGAGCACGGTGCCATTTACAATTTACAAAATATAAAACGTATCTGCGTGTACATCGAAGCGCGGAATATTGAAAATTTGTCTTCGTCGATCACACACCGCGTGTCCGCGTAATAAGAAATATTGCGTTCCATTTAAAAAAGTTCGACGAGGCGAACGTTTCGCTTGCAACAATTCTTTTCATAACGACGCGGCAGTAGTTGTCGCAACGTGCGTGCGCATTTATGTTCCAAATGAAATTCCATGGAAAATATTTCCACCACTTTATTGCAAATGCTTGGGGAACAATCGAAATTATTACAATGCGCGTATCACGTTGAATTTAAATGAACAATACAATCTACATTCTGTCGACGTATCGAACGCAATTCCTGGATCGATCGTAAGAGAGCAAGGTAGGTGCATTAGAATAAAGAGAAACGTCCAAAAATTCTGTAGGAACGTTTATCCGAAGCTACGGACCGGAGGACCAGGTGGAATTTGTCTGAAAGTGTTGCCGGAGGTCGTAAATTCGCGAAATTCGGTCAGCTTTTACCCCACCGCAAACAGCAGCAGTACTTAATCGACCGCAAATAAGTATTTGAAATGCAGGCGGGAGTTAATGAAGGGCTCGAATCTAGTTGACGGGGGACGCTTTCACTTTGTAATCACGTTATCGCTCGTTACACAACTTCCCTGGGCGAGACAAAAAGAGAATCGGTCCCGTTTTAAGCAGGTTCGAATCTTGATAAGGGATGATGAAAGAGGTTTGGTCGAATGGCGCCGCGAGACCTGGGATTTTCCGAGCCTTTCCGAGTCTCTTCTCGGATTCGCGGGATTTTCGCGGTATTCGGTCTGCTCGGCAATATTTTGCAGGTCTAAGGACACGCAATTTTGCGCAATGGGCGCCGACGCCGCACCGCGCCGTTTCAATTATTAAGTTTCATTGTCAGTTTAGCCGAGTTGTTCGCGGATTAAAATGTAAACTACGTTATTACGGCCGGCGCGCAAACACGACAAACTCCTGACGTGCTTAATCCTTCACGCGACGAGCCAAAAGGCTCGCCATTTTCCTACCCGACGTATCATTAAAAGTTCTGTCGCGTCTTCCTATCTGCTGAACTACGAATGTCCTCGATTTATTGTTTGGCTATCGACGATTCTTCCGAGCACCGTCTATAGACCTGCGTCACACTTTGATGAATACAACAACGCCCCTTTTGTATCACCACTGGTAATAATTAACAATCGAAAATATATTTTTGTAGCGGCTGGACAACTCGACGTGACAATATCAATTCTACTACCAATTGTTTAACACGCGTTCCGTGCCAGGTGTAGCACCGATGGTACACGTTAAACTATCCATTCGGACCGTGCGTACCAGTAGTAGTACACGGCGATATATATGCGCTAAAAACATATACCTACAGAGTGATTCTGGAAACTGGAACAAGTTACTGCTCTTTTCTAAGTGAAAATAGAAAAAACTGCAAGGATAAAGTGCAATTCAACCTGGCTGGTGCATCAGTGCATCCACATAAATGATAAGGCCACAGGAGGTCAGGAGGTACCATGACATATGATTTGTTCCTCTATGATTTATTTCTATTTTTACTTAAAAAAGAGCAGTAACTTTAAGCTTAAGACTGTAGAATATATTTCCACAAAGCACACATAAGTTTGTTTAAGTTTCGAGCAAAAACGACACCGAACGCGTTAATCTACGAGGAAGATTTATGACGCAAGGTCTGCGAGGTTTCACGCGGATCAAACTGAACCGATTTCATCAAACTAATCGCTAATTAATATTTTCGTCGGTGAATTCAACTCCCGTTCGCTCGAATTTTGAAGAAACTCAGGCTCGTCTGTCGATAGTGCTTCCAGCCTGTTGTCTCGAGTTATCAAAGCAGTCCGGTAGTTTGAAGTAGTGTATACGCGTTTGCTGCATCACCAGTTTCGACTATGGTCTCGGTTTACACTGCAGTCGACAAGGACAATGCCGTTTTTGAGACGTCTCTGGTGAGCTCGTTTGTGTGTATATTTCTCGACGGCTCGCGGGTAGGTACCGTTGGAAAATGACGGCCGACTTTCCTTGGAAAACAACCCAGCCGCGTCGATCTCAATGGTATTTGATGTATTGTCGAGCCACACATTGCGAGAAAGAGGATTGCGATTTATGGGCCGATTCCGAAAATTCAAAGGACTCCATTCTGCCTGCCCCTGTCCCGCTGAGCCCACTTCCATGAACGCGCTGCGCTCGTCGAGCTTCAATTAGGGCAACGGGGTCAGGCTGGTGGGCTCTTGTCCAGTTTTAAACATTTTACCGATATTAGGTAATTTCACAGGTTCAGTTTTGCTCCTCGCTGAGAACGCTTACATTTTAAGAGAATTGAAATAAAACTGATGTTTGGATCGTTGGAAACTAGAGCACCCCCTTAATCAAACTTAGGTGCTTTGTTCTACACTGCATTTTTTATAATGCCACCTTCTTCCTTGGTGGAAATATATTTTACAGTCTTAAACTTGTTAGAAAATATATGTCGATATGTAAAATATATGTGGTTTTAAAATAAAAATCTACAAATAAATTACATGTTCACAGTAGAATAAATTAATTCTATAATAATTCTGCAATCTCGAAGAGAACAATATAGAAGCAGGTGTAAGATATTGGACAAGTAGTAGAATCGAAATTGTACTGCGGAAATAGCATTAAACGAATGAAAATGAAAATGTCAACGACGCCGTAAAATTGAAGAAGAGAAGCTGTAATAATTAGGACAGAATGGAGATCGTGTAATACTGTCGACGGCGATAGGATTGAGCAAAATCATTCCCAAGAAATTGCTCGATAAAAATAAATAGAATAAATTAATTCTATAATAATTCTGTAATCTTGAAGAGAACAATATAAAAGCAGGTGTAAGATATTGGACAAGTAGTAGAATCGAAATTGTACTGCCGAAATAGCATTAAACGAATGAAAAGGAAAATGTCAACGACGCCGTAAAATTGAAGAAGGGAAGCTGTAATAATTAGGACAGAATGGAGATCGTGTAATACTGTCGACAGCGATAGGATTTAGCGAAATCGTTCCCAAGAAATTGCTCGATAAAAATAAATAGTCGGACTCGTGTAAGTGACCGTAAAATTTTTCGGGAATGCATGGATTCGAAGAATAAGAAACACGTAGGCGACGATAACCCGATTTTATTAAGATGAAACCGTTTTACGAAAGTCGATCCGAAAGACGGATACTTTAAGACACGGCCGAGTTTAGGATATACTGCCGCATGATTTTCCATTCCCATGCAAAGCTTGATAACTTTGACAGCGGGAGCCGAAAAATTTTTCCGACGCAAGAACCAATTTCCTGCGGAATCTCATTGGCCGCTTCGCAAGTATACAGTTAAATGGTATCGAACTTTTCTTGTAAGAGAACGACAAAGTCAATGTATTCTCCCAGCACCGAAGTAATTCCGATGCAACGAGCCAATGCGCATTTCGCTTTTTCTTATTTAACGCCGACCATTTACCAAGCTCTGTTACAACATTCACGATTAACCATTGGACGCGTTCCGTGACGCTCTCGGTGTAATTGCCGGGATCTTCGTGCAAAATACATAAACATTTGCCGAGTCAATCCTAAAATGTCGAAGCAAAGACTTTATTTGATGCACGATTAATACTTTACTCGCGTTATACTCGAAGTTATTGATTTGATTTGTATGTTGGTCAATTTTCAAGTATTTCATTCTTGAGAATCACATTGATAGATCGAAGTATGAATTTTTGTGTGTTCATTGAAAATGTAAATCTTATTGGCGACTCAGAGAGTCACCACTAAAAATTGCTGTACCATTATTCAAAATATTGTGTACATTATTAGAAACATATTATTAAAATTATTAGAATATTATTAGAAAAATATCACTTTGATATCCACGAAAAGATAAAAATCATGTAAAATGGAATTATTCTACGTCTGGAGAAATGCTTGTATTTTCGAGTTTAAATAGGTCCGAGTGCAAATGGTTAAAGAATTTTTATTTTATACAATAAAGACACGTAGTTTTCATTTTACCTAAAAATCTACGGTCCATAATTTCTTTTGAAGAGCAACAGCTATTTATTTAAGACGTAAATCGTTTAATTAACACAGGTTGGTTAAAGAATGACGCTGAACACCGGGTCCAACTTTTCGAGAGAAAAATCAAGTAACGAAGCTAATTGCAGTAATAGGCAGCGAACACTTTGTAGATTCCTCTGGTGACGTCGTTATTCCAGTCTCGTCCCTCCCGGATTTTTGTAGGTTGTTAATAAACCGTGTAATTTACTTCGCCGTATCCGTCACAGTGCCGCGGCAAGTTTACTTGTTTCACAGCACGATAATGTGTTCTAGAATACTGCGCTCATTTAAATTATGTCACGTGGGATTAGATTTCGTATGAATACGTTTGTTCCACGCTAATGTAGCTCGCAATCCTTTGAACGCGAACGAAACTCAATGAAATAGTCGAATTTGATCCATTCGTACGCCACACCACCCCCCACTATTGAACCAGATCGATGAATGTAACGATCAGAACCGAGTCGGTAATACTATTTATTTAAAAATAAAATGCAATGCCTCGGACCGTATACCAGGCTTCTCGGAAATTTACATAAATTTACACTTTCATAGACAAATTTTAAAAGCTATTACATTCGAGTTAAATTTTCTCTCCATCGTCAGCGCTTTTAGTATATTGAAAATAAAATGTATCTATATGGACCTCCACTCAATCTTGCACTACATTATTTTTTTATCACCTTTATACGTTGTTGCTGCACGAGGTCCCGCACTTTGGTCGCATTACTTAATAATTGTGCATCCTCCGGTTTCCATGTCGAAACTGGGCCACGGTATTCGTTATTAACAGTTGCTGTTTATTGATTTTCTTCTATTTCTCATTTCTAAAGATAAAATAAATTTCTTCCGTTCCTACCTCTTTCTAAAATAAGTTTCGTTAACGCCAACAAATTTGGAATCAAGATATATACGTTAGACGGGAGTATAAAATGTTGAAAACAGAATTCCAAAAATTGTGCTTTGGGATAAAGCATATTTCGTTGCTGTTAATGGAGCGTCATTAAAATTGCGTGGCACAGATAATTTGTTGTAGAATATAGATTTTCGATTAAACGTGTTGTCGGATTGTTATTGCTCGAGCAGGGAGTGTAAAACGTTATTACGCGTCAACGTAAGAGAAAAGGGGTGAGGAAATGTGGGGGAGGGGGGAGGGGAATGTAATCGAATAAATGGATCGGCCCATAAAATCGCTGTCAGTGCTTATCAACATGAATCTTGTCTGGATATGTTTTCGTTGGAATGGTTGACGGCATTTCAATGTTAATGCATTCGTTAATGGGAAATTCTCAAATTTCATCAGGGTATTCAATGGCGCAATATGCTGTAAAACAGGAAACACTTTTGAAAAATTATTATCACAAAGCACAGCATTTCCTGCGTGAAAACATGGCGAATCCAAAGATTATTTACGATTATAGGAAATAATTGCAACAAACTATAACGAGGCCGGCTGATTCATTGATCGTTAAGACAATGGATTTTATTGTACTTATTCATTATCTGCGATGATGTTTCTGTACGTTACGAAATGTCCATCATTTGACAAAATATTCAAAAATATAAATTGTTTTAGTCGACTCGAGATTTTATAAGTTACGCCAAGCACATTTTTAGTAATTCAAAAAAATCGTGTAATTATATTCGTGAGATATTTTCACGATCCTAGGAATTCCAGATTCGTTCGTGCGTCATTGTAGACCCCTTCGTCGTGTCCAGTCATAAAACTTTTGATTATGTGACTGCGTGACATAACTGCGGAGAGAATCCAGCTACCTTCTGTGTCTCTGCCGTTTCATTTAGGACCGGTAAATTTTTTTAATATCAATTACCTCGTGCGAGGTAACTGAACTATTTCAATCACTGACGAGATCCTAAAAATGTTCACGAAAAACCACGTCGAATTCAGAACATTGTTAACTTTGACGCCATTCAATTATCGTCAGGCATTATGTGCGCCTCGGTGCATTTTTCAATTAAAATCGAAAATACCATTTACAAAAACACGAAGCCATTAGTAAAAATCAATTTCCCTTCCTTTGGAAGAAAATCGTCGATTGATGGAAGTGAAACTGATATTTTCAACGGGAAACGGGATATCAAATATTCTTTTGAAAAATTCGTATTAAACGATTCTGTAACACCATTCTGGTACACGGATGTTGGCTAGGATTAACATAAACGTTACAAAACGCAAGCTTTACCAAGAGACATTCCACACGTTAGGATAACGAAGTGGAATCTGGAAGGGACCTCTCCGATAAGCTCTTTTTTGTTCTCTGGAAGAACCGCCGGAAACTGCGGTACGGAAAGAACAGCCCTAATTGCAAGTGCTGAACATCAGCTGGCCTAATTTTTTCATGCTCACCACTTTCACTCGTAAACATAATACTACAGACTCGCCTAACGACTGTACCAACTGTTCGCAGTTTCTCTCTCCCCATATTCCGCGCACACATGCATGGAAAGTTTCCGCACACGCACGCTGCCACGAATGAACCAGAAATGGCGGATAAACGGAGTGGATAAAAAGAACGCACCGATACTGGCGCGAAAGTTGAAATCCAGAGGGCATGCAACAAACTAGGATATCAGAGTTGAACCAACCGAACGCACTCTGTCAAATATCAGCCTCGAAAATTAAACATTTCTTTCGATCTAGAATAATTCCATTGTATACGATCATTCTTCATTTCATGGATATATGTATATCAAATTGATATAATACCTCAAAAATACGTAAGTGATAAGTAATTGATTAGATACCAGCATATTTAATGTTCCAGCAGTGGATGGAATTATCGATGTTCCGGAACGAACCATATATTCAATGAAACATATTACAAAACGCACACTCATTTTTTTATCTCGTTCAATCGAATTCACTTCATATATTTTTCCTCTCAGTCATTACGTTTCTTTCTCATTCTCACCACACATAAATTCACTTCGTACATTTGTCCTCTCAGTCATTACGTTTCTTTCTCATTCTCACCAAACATAAATTCACTTCGTACATTATTCCTCTCGCTCATAACGTTTCTTTCTCGTTCCCACCACACAAATCCACACATTTAATAACGTAAACGATATTGCGAATAATGGTAGAACAATTTTTTAGCGGGGACTGTCACCAGTCGACAGCCAAGGGTGGTATCATTTCGAAGGCAGCTTTCGTAGAGCACCGAGGACATTAGCGGCAGACTTCGCAAGGAACGTCACATAAACTCCCGCGCAATTCTCGGCGCTCGTCTCGATCGAAGGGGTCTCGAGCGACCCGGTCGTGGGCTTCCTAAAGTTTGACTTACCCCCATCCAACACACACTGCATCCGCTCCCCACCCATTACCATTTCCAAGTGGGAGTGTCTGATTTACAAGTAGTTATCTGCGGCGCACCTGAATACGTCTCGGCGATGAATGCAAATTCCGGCCAATCGTCTGGCTGAAGTAAAACTGCAGCCGCACGCGGTGTCACGCGGGAGCTCGGGAGTAATCACGCAAGATTAATTGCGCCGCTATCTTGGCTTCGCGCGACTGCACCGGCAAACGCGAGACAGCGAGAGTAGGAGAAAGCGAACGAGAAGGAGAGAGAGGGGAAGACAGAGAAAGGGTGAGAGTGGGTAGGCGGACGCAGGGTTTTAGGTATCGAAAATCGACTGTGATTGCCGGGAGAGTCTTCTGGAGGGGTTAGAGCATGCGGTGCAGCTAGCATACGTAAGTGAAGTATATCACGGAATTCAGAACAGGAGTCTGCCGCACACCCACGGGTACAAATCTTCTCGAAAACGGGGAAGGAGCGAGTACGAGAGGGTATGGCAACGGGGGGGGGGGGGGGTGAACGAGGGACGTCTGACAATGAACACGGGGACGCCCCGGAGTGTTTCCCTGTACGGAGTTCAACAAACAGAGCCGGAGAAACGAGTCGCGGCGCTGCGCTACGGTGCGGTGCGCGCGCGGAAGCAAAATGGAAAAGAAAGGAATTGATTTCGCAGGACGCGTCACCGTTTCTTGGCAGCGGCCACTGGCACTGCCACCGACGACGACGTCCCTTTACTTTCGTTTCGGCGAGAGAGGAAAAAAAAGGTACCGCGTCGCAGAACCTAATTGAAAAACAAATAACCCCGCTCCGCTGCACGGCCGCGACCCTCTCCGCTACGACTGCTGAGGATTCGGGGGCGGAATTTCGTCGACGAGGTGGACAACATCCCTTTTCCTATGTGGTCGGATTAACAATACCGATGCACGTTCCGATTCGTTGTTTTGTTTTTTTGTCGGTTGATTTTGGGATTGAAAATTATCAAGATGTGCAAGGAGTTGATTTTTGTGGTATACTCGCTGGGGGTGAAATGTAATTATTAGACTGCGGATCTTCTGGAAAATCAGAATTTCTTACTCGAATTGGACATTGAGATTAATATAACAGCGTGTTTAAACTTTTCTAACATTTTTGCTATTTTAAATCACACCTACTCATCGTTGTTGTAAACACATAAAATCCGCAATCTAGTAGTTGTAGTTATGATTCGGTATGTAGAGTTGATTTTTATGGTACACTCGCTGGGGGTGAAATGTAATTATTATATAGACTGGGGATCTTTTGGAAAATAAAAATGTCTTACTTGAATTGGAGATTGAGATTAATATAATAGCATGTTTAAACTTTTCTAATATTTTTGCTTTTTTAAATCACACCTACTCATCGTTGTTGTAAACACATCAAATCCGCAATCTAGTAGTTGTAGTTATTATTCGGTATGTAGAGTTGATTTTTATAGTACACTCGCTGGGGGTGAAATGTAATTATTAGACTGCGGATCTTCTGGAAAATAAAAATTTCTTACTTCAATTGGAGATTGAGAATAATATAATAGCACGTTTAAACTTTCCTAATATTTTTGCTATTTTAAATTACACCTACTCATCGTTGTTGTAAACACATAAAATCCGCAATCTAGTAGTTGCAGTTATTATTCGGTATGTATTAGATTAATGTTATCATCGCGAATGTTGTTACACGCTGGGGATTTACATGGAAGTCGAAGATTGGTTACATAGTGCATAGATAATGTAGACGCAATATATATATTGTCATAAATCAGGTAGAAAATAGGGTTACTTCGACATGGTACAGTGTATGCAATATTATCATTTTTTAATTGATTATAGACTGCAAAATGTTCTTTATAATGTAACGCAACGTCTGTGTTCATTATATATAATTGTGCATACATAATGTAGACATAATACATTGTCATAAATCAAGTAGAAAATAGGGTAACTTTGACATGGTAGAATATATGCAATGTTATCATTTTTTAATTGATTATAGACTGCAAAATGTTTATACAACGTGTGTTCATCGATTGTAGAAGATATAATATTGTCCCGCTATTATGTTCACTATTATCAAAGAAAGCTTATTACGTCTGTAACGCTGTGTTCAATTCTTCGACATTGCAACACAACCACGCGGCTGTACCCAACCAATAATTCTGCCTCGTGGTGACTTCGCGACTCGCGTCGAAAATTATCTGCTCGGTGAAGCAATAACGTGCAATTAATGTCATTATTGCAAGGTAATTGGGAATTTGTTCCGGTAAATTTCTGTTCCATACACCGCAAAGTAATATTGACATGCGACGACCAATGACGATAACGTCACCGTTGCTAATCGTTCGTGATATCGAATGATTTTATTATTTCGAGCACGTTCTAACATATTCCACTAAAATATCATTGCTGGAATCATGCTGGAATTTTTCTCTGCACGACGGTCGTATATTCACCATACAAATTCAATATAAAAGAGATACACCGTCTAGAAAGAATAAATAGATCTCCGAGAAGAATGGTTCTTTCACAACGATCTTGCACATCAAGTATCGCATTCAACGAACTTCCAGTCTCGCGCGCTGGAAAACGCGGGGTAAATAAATTTCAAAAGAATGCACAGAGACCTATAATTTGCGACCACGTTACCCAGTGGCATCGTGGAACGTCGCGTTCCATTTTTCCAGTGAACCGGTGGCGTCGAGATTCCGTCGCGTCGCGTCGTTCCCTTAATTAATTGATTTAAAAAAAACAGCAACGGAGAGCAGTAGCGAGCTCGCTGGTGTGTCAGCAAGATATTCAGGTGACGCGTCGCGTCGCGCCGTCGCGAACGCGAGACAACATTGTTCCACGGCGCACAAATGATAGCGAGACGAGCAAGGAGAGCCGTAATTGTTTCGATGCTGTAATGGGGATCCTTAAGTAAGTAAGCTACGATGTTCCCACGTGCGGGTTTCCTGTAGATTGTGTATATTCGGGCGCAGTCAACGACACGTAAAGTCGCGTCTGGGGTCAGACCGGCGCTCGGCAGCGGAGCGGCGTTCCCTCATGCGTGCTTCCTCCGTCAGGTTCCCACCCATTGACAAACCAAGGAGGAATACCTTTCTCGGTAGACCGGCTACGTGCAAGGAACTTCCGATGGCCTCGAACGACCCTGCCCGAAACTTCAAAAACTCGATAGCCAGCGAAACATAACGCGGCTGTCTTGCCAATAAAACGTCCAACTGAACGCTCCACGATATTTCCCTCAACCTGTCATCGAACCACTAGTTCTTCAGACTTGAATGTTACGGTGAAAAACTTCTTTCCTTTTAGTGAAAAAATCTCATGACATTTATTGCAACATTAGGTACAAACAGAAGCAAATGTTACGTCGTAAATCTAAATTTTTTAGTTGAGAAAATCTCATGACATTTATTGCAACATTCGGTACAAACAGAAGCAAATGTTACGTTGAAAATCTCCTTTTATTTTTATTGAGAAAATCTCATGACATTCATTGCAACATTAGGTACAAACAGAAGCAAATGTTACGTTGAAAATGTTATTTTCTTTTTATTGAGAGAATCCCATGACATTTATTGCAACATTCGGTACAAACAGAAGGAAATGTTACGTTGAAAATCTTCTTGTTTTTATTGAGAAAATCTCATGACATTCATTACAACATTCGGTACAAACAGAAGCAAATGTTACGTTGAAAATCTTCTTTTTTTTATTGAAAAAATCTCATGACATTTATTACAACATTAGGTACAAATAAAAACAAAGTATACAGAGCAAGTAACCTCTACAAACTGAAAGTAAGGGTATACAGCAGATTACAGTTTTTTAGGAACGAAAGTATATATTATATATGCGTGTTAAAACACTTTGACATTGGGCCCAGCCAGAAACATAGAAACGTCCAGAGGCTTCTGAAATCTTAACTTGAAAAGATTGTTCAACAATAATGATCTTTGCGTCTGTTAGCATTCCATATGAGTACAATTATGAGGAACGCATTTTAGAGCACCATCGAGGCGTTCGGATTGTCGACCATTTTGTTTTCATCCACGCTCCCACGAGTTGTTTATTCGTCTGTTTAGCGTCTCTTATTCGTATACAGAGCGCAGATGAGTTTCTCCGGGCTCCTATCTCTGTGTTTGGAAAGGCTGTCGAATTCAATTAAAAGGATTCAGCAGGTTGGTTCAGGGGAAGTTACACGATCTCCCCGCGAGTTTGTCGCAAATTACAGACGTAAATTGATGGAACGTAGCCCGTAACTTGTTTTTCACTTCGAGGCTGTCGGAGTTAAGGGAACGTTCAAAATTAACCAATTAATTGAATGCTGAAGACTAGCCGAATTGCTAAAGTTAACCGTCTATGTCGCGTCCTTTCTAGGACTGGCTGCGGACTTCGGAAACATTATGTAAACCTAATGTGGTCGCTAATCACCTGGTTGTTAACGCGATCTTTATAAATAAATAATTTTTTTTAAATCTCTCCGCTCTTTTTTCAGAAGAACAATCATTTCCGTAAATTACATTACAATGTTCAAAGTAAATGTTCCTGAGGACATCTTCGAGAGGAGCGTCACGAATCGATTCGGATATTTAATTAATTACTTCTTTTGTCGCAGATCAAAAGCACTCGTTCAATTATCCGTTTCCGCGCATGATGAGGCCGAGTGATTCAATTTTCTCGAGCGTGTCAAAAACAGTCGGGTATGTGTTGGTCCGATTGTCTCGCTCGTTTTATTTCTCAAAATGAAACAGTCTCTGGTTTCCCAAAGAACGGGGCCCTTTCTCTACGTGAATACGTGCGTGTGTGTGTGTGTGTGTGTGTGTGTGTGTGTGTGTGTGTGTGTGTGTGTCTTCTCTCTGGAAGGCGAAACAATGTTTCGTGTCGCACAAAGAATTCCACGGGAAGAAAGCTGTCGGCGGACACCCAACGCTTTTTCACTCGACGAGAAAGCGTTGGAAACGGCGATGGAAACGCGGCGTCGGTATCAGCGCCGCAAAACTCGGCCTTTCCCCGTAACTAAACACCCACGCCGCAAGAAAAATACAGTGGTGCTAAATTTTCAACATTCCGTAGCCAGAAGTCAAATTCGCCTCGCAGCGTTTCCCTTCGAAGAATCAAGTCGGGCACAGCTCGACAAATTAAAAGAATAGATTCGCTCTGTCCAGGTTCGACGCTTTAAGATACGGAAAATTTCAAATTCAATAATCTTGTGGTCTTATCATCTCAAACATCGTACCGGTGGATTGTTCAGATCCTCCCGATTAAAACGAGTCCAAACACGGCGGAAATCGATCGACTTTTGTAACAATCATATGTAATTATTTATAATTTTGTTATTTACATTTAGAATAAAACTAGTCCGATTGGCGTCGTGTTTGGACTCGTTTCAATCGGGAGGATCTCGGCAATCCACTGGCGCTACGTTTGGAAGGGTGAAACGAAAATGACTGAATTTGAAATTTTCTTCGTGGCAAAATTAAGTCCCGACTCAAAAAGTGTCCGCGGAAAGAGTAACGAATCTCCTCTCCTCGTGCGCGACGGGAACAAATACGGGGGTGAAACAATGGGCAAGAGAAAAATGGGGGTGAGAACATTTTTATTACACTCGAGAAGCGAAACTTTTGTAAGCAATGAGGTTGTTCGCGTTCAGGCGGAGGCGGATCGACCAAGATTTCCGTTCTGCACTCGGAACACTAGATTGGACCTAAGGGGCACCATGGGACTGGGGCAGTGACTCTCCAACTGCCGCTGCACAGCGAGCAAGGTTTATGAATTAATTAGAGGCTTGCGGAGATTCTCCAGTGCGGTGCGGAAAATTGCAAAGTAAATAGTCGTGTGTGGACAATTTTTATTGAATTGTTTTGTTTAGCAGAAATTGCTGTTCTTTCGGATCTCTAATCTTGTTTGACCGTCCACCGTCCCTCGTTTTCCAAAGTTAATTTGCTCTTTGTAGCCAGATTGACGTTCTCGTAGAAACATTGTATGCTGGAAAGGTTCAGAATTCTTGTAAACTGACGATTTTAAGCAGAATTTATGAAACATGAATATTAATTCAATTCTGCCCGTTGTCGCTCAGCTGGGGATGCAACGAGGACAAAAAAAATATTCTAATCACCGTCGTGTGGTAACTGTTGATCTTCATTGTCAGTCGGAACTTTCTATTTTTATGCAGATTGTGCGCAGAAGGCTTAGAGCATCGATAAGAGTCATTGTTGCAGCATTCGCGCGACGAGACAGCACGTAGATTACGATGCATAAAGGCTGACGATGAAAGCAAGATATAATGATAACGATAATGATGATGAAAACGCGTACATTATGGAAATTGTTGCCGAATGTCTTGATGCCGCGGCTAAAATATGTAGACGACGTTTTATTACTGTGAAACGTTTGGATCGAGTGGCTGCAATAAGTGTGTCTTCTTATTCGGAATAAAGCGTGGAGCTGAAGATGAGGCTCGCGAGGTGACAGGATATTCGAAGGAGAAGAAGAAGGAGGAACCGGTGGCGTTCTGGTCAGATAAGCATTATGCAAAGCTGGCCTTAATGCAGCGAATACTATCAAGACGTGTTGGACGTGTTAAATGACATGCGAGACTTTCTCGTTACGAATAACACGGCCAACGAATGCTCCGGCATCGTTAAGCGAAGCACCGTGCCTAAAGGTGAATTCTCATTAAGGGTAGCGTAACATGTCGTTAGCATGCGCAGTGTCGATTTTCGCCTCACGTCACATACACCCTCAAATTTCAGCTAATCCAAACGCGAATCCATTACATCGTGCGACACTTGACGCTCAAGAAATTTTCGATCAGGCTGCACGTTTCCTCCGCTGCAGACGCGATATGCCAATAAACTCGCTGGCTGCTGTTTATGCAAATTTACCGCCCGGAAACTGGCCCGAAAGTGAACTCTGTTTCCCGCGTCTGTATTTTTCGGTAAACAATCAATTTGTTCAAAATTTCCTCCTCCGTTTAACAGTCGGAACCGTATATTAATCCTTTGTCTATTATACTCCGAGTTATTTTCAAATTTTATTGCAAATTCCCTACTATTTTATGTGTTTTATTTGGCTACGACAGAACTCTCTCTCCAACTTAAAATTTACGATTTTATTCCAGAGGAACCGTGATGCGGACCTTCTTAAAAAGTTTAGAACAGTTTATCACATGTTTGAGGAACATACAGTAATTTTTTGGTTGACAAATATACAGCAGATATTGGTACAGAAATAATTATCGACATTCGTGTATTAAATATATCTGTGTATTTCGCGAGACGATGAATGCGTGATAACGCGTGTCTATTTTCAAATGGAATGGTTCATATTTCCTGGTTGGTTGAACGAGTTCGCATGCGGGTTAATGGTTTCGATAATCAAAGAATAAAACTCCACAATCGTTTCGACTCCATCCTTTGCTGAAAAAAAACTTGACGAGGTATAAGGTGCATAAAGATCTGCAATCTACTTATTACAAGGTAATGGCAGTGTAGTAGAACGACGGTGTGCGGCTACATAAGGAAATTAGATTGTAGATACTGCGAGTATTTTTAAATTAGGTACAATAGAACGTTCACTGTAGCAGCACAGTTTATCCAAACATCGCTGAAGGTTAGGTTAATAGCAGCTTACAGCTATAACCGGCTTCGAGAATTCTATTCGTTACGGTGTACCTTCGCTGTTGCGTTTTCGTTGCTACTGTTATTATTATTGTAAATTTAACGCTCGCTTAGACGAACAACGCAATCTAAACACATTCGGGGCGCATTTTCAATGATGATTTCATACGATATGAAAAGTTAATGTAGCGTTGTTAGGCGGAAATAGATGTTAGAAATAACTCGACGATGTAGATTCAAATATTATCAAATATTTGTCTAATTTTTAACAATTTCGTTTTGTTAAGGATTAATGCGAATTGAATGCCAACAGATTAAATAAAACGAGTTTCCACGCGAGTTTCGCTTCTAAATCGGATGTTAACTTTTAAATAGCAGGACGCGTGGGAAGAAATATAATAGCAGAACACTCTCTTGTGCATATGATATACTACGTCGGATTTCGGAAGAAATTCTATGACTATATAAACTGCAGCGTGAGTGAGGTTGTCTCATATGAATAAATTTGTGAGTCCACAACTCTCATATACAGAGATACGTATGTATTATACTTCTCGCTGGAATCCATTTAAAATAGGTCAGAAGAAAAAGATTTTATATGGTGGCGGTGTACGAAAGTGTTGACAGCACGCTGCGCATAACGCTTTCACGAAAACCAATTACAGTTTTCTGTTCCAAGTAATAACGAACACGAGGAAGCTTTTTTCGAGAATATTTTCATGAATTTACATCTTACAGTGGATTAATTACGAATTAAAATAATTACGGAACAAGTTCGGCATAACTGGAAAAGCTCTCTCTTAATTAAAAAAATCTTTTATCTCTGTGGAAAATCATCAAAATATCAAAATTATTTGACTAACTTTTACGATCGAACGAAGGCTCCAATCATTTTGCAGATTAAAACGCAACATTGGTGGACCGAACGTTGTCTCGATGAAACAAAACTGCGGCGAGGAGTGGAAAAATTCAACGGCAGAATGTTGCGCCGATGCCCAGGTTGTTCCAACAGTTTCCACCCGCGGCTGCACTTTCGTGGAGAGGCCACAATTGCCTGGAAGATACCCGTAAACACTTATCGTAGTTATCCTAAGAGGGAGTTTTAGGGCAATTATGTAGTTAACAGCGTTTATGCAGAAGTTGCGGGGCTTCGATTAAACGGAACGATGGGTGCTTAGATTATTGATCGCAGGAATGAAGTTCTGTACATGGATGCATCCGCCGACTGCAGCCTGCAATTTGCGTGTCGCCACAATTAAGATAATTAATTTCGCGTAACCATCGGGAAAAGTGAAATTCGTCCGACGCGATTTTATTTAATTCCTGAAATTTCGCGCTGCTCGTCGAACCGGGAATCGATAAATTATATCAAAGCGGAAATTAACACGAGACTAATTAACCGTATTACGAAAATTAGCCATTTTACTGGCAATCGCCGGTAAAATGAATTAAAATAATCCACCGACATCGATAATTATATTCCTTCCAAGACTTTCTAGAGCTAACAAATATTGTGCTACTATATTTGCGAGACATCCTAGAGCTGGGAAAACATTAAGAAGAATAGTCCACGTGGAACATTTTACTGCACACCTTGCAATGCATTCTAGAGAGCTGGGAAAACATTAAGAAAACGATCTGCGTGAAGTATTTTTCTATTATCTTCGAGACACGCTCTAAATCTTGCAATACATTAGAAAGAACGAGCCACGTAAACCGTTTTGCTGAACACCTCGCGAGACACAGAGCTAAGAACACATTAGAGAAACGATCCGCGTAAAGCATTATTCCATAGCGTTTTAGTCTTCTCACCGCGAGACATTCTCGAATATGGAATACATTACTCTGCATAAGCATACTGCATAAAGCGTTTAACATCTCGAGACATTCTCCAGGAATGGACACGTTAGGTGTCAAGATTACACCAGTACAATGTAGTCAACCAGGCTGTCCGTCTCTCCTAACCCAGACCCTCGTAATCACCAATATTATTTCACCTTCGTTATTACTACTTGCAATTATCCCTCATATTGTACAAGTAAAATCGCCGAACTCGTATTCTTTGAGTTTATTCCCAAAATTGCCAGGAGCTGAACGTAGAAATCTAGGTTTTACCTTCTCGAATGTGGTACCGGTGGGTTGTTGAGATTCTCCGGGAGAATTTGCACGACGCACCATTGATATAATGGCAATAAAAAAGGAAAAACTAATACTTAGTCACAATGTTCCTGTTGTACTTGAATGTAGATACCGAAGGTTAGATGTTTATTTCCTGAGCCAGGATTCTTGGACCTAAAAGATATCGGTAACACAACACTTAAAGGCCATGTGTTCTATCTCAGATAAAGCTGAGGGCCTTTTGGTCCCGATTGACCTGGGTTTCCTTCTTCCCGTTACAGTCAGTCAGTCGATCTTAAGGACTGCGTCTCCTAGACAGACGACACTCGCGCGTGACTGCACACAATCACCACAGTACACTCACACACCGCTAGACCACGTATACGTACGC
>CM052191.1:11949879-12476448 GCA_028455805.1 Lasioglossum figueresi
GCAGTCACACGCGAGTGTCGTCTGTCTAGGAGACGCAGTCCTTAAAGAGGCTAAGAGAACACTTGCACGAGCGAATTTTCAAATAACGCGTTTTCATTTAAAATCCTTGACCCTGCTTCCCACAAAACCAACACGCACAACGATCAACTTTCGTACCAATCATACGTAATTATTTATAATTCTGTTGTTTACATCCACTTTAATGATCAAAGCGGATTTCAAAGAGCTCGTAGCGCACGGTCGTACACACACCAAAAGAAGACGCTCCGTAGAAAAAGGCGGGAAGGACTAACGCGAACAACACCGCTACAGTAGCGCCACGCACGCATCACAGGCGAAAGACGAACTGCCGCGTAAATCAAGCGAGACAAAAGAGTTGCATGAAAGTAATCAACACTAATCAACACTAACTATAAAACTAGTCCGATAGGCGTCGTGTTTGGACTCGTTTGAATCACAAGAATCTTAGCAATCTACTGGTACTACGTTTGGAAGGATGAGGAGAAAATTACTGAACTTGAAAATTTCTTCATGTCCACCTGTACAAATGTCGTCTGCAAGAATTATGTCGACGAATGATGATAAAAAATGGGGACGTTATAAAGAATTTAAGAACAAGGATCAAAAGAGATGAATGGAAAACAGGAATTGGCACAAAGAAGTAAAATGGTAAAATTCCTCGGGTTCATTCTCAAAATTGGTAGGAGCTTACAATACTAATCAACGCTAACTATAAGACTAGTCCGATTGGCATCGTGTTTCGACTCGTTTGAATCAGAAGAATCTCAGCAATCTGGAATCAATCAATACTGGTACTACATTTGAAAGGATGAAGAGAAAATGACTGAACCTGAAAATTTCTTCATGTCCTCCTATACAGATGTCGTCTGCAAGAATTATGTCGACGAATGATGATAAAAAATGGAGACGTTATAAAGAATTTAAGGGCAAGGATCAGAAGAGATGAATGGAAAACACGAATTGGCACAAAGAAGTAAAATGGTCAAATTCCTCGGGTTTATTCTCAAAATTGGCAGGAACTTACAATACTAATCAACGCTAACTATAAGACTAGTCCGATTGGCATCGTGTTTCGACTCGTTTGAATCAGAAGAATCTCAGCAATCTGGAATCAATCAATACTGGTACTACATTTGAAAGGATGAAGAGAAAATGACTGAACCTGAAAATTTCTTCATGTCCTCCTATACAGATGTCGTCTGCAAGAATTATGTCGACGAATGATGGTAAAAAATGGAGACGGTATAAAGAATTTAAGGGTAAGTATCCGAAGAGATGAATGGAAAACACGAATTGGACCAATCAAGTAAAATGGTCAAATTCCTCTGGTTCATTCTCGAAATTGGCAGTAGCTTAGCATCGGGTGAAGTCCGTGGTACAGGAATGACTGTTACGGTGTAACGGTGGACGTGTCGCCAAGGGAAAGATGACCAGAGGTCTAAGTGGGCGAGAGGTAGTTAATTTTTTGCCGAGTGCAGTTCCGAACAGCGGAAACTCGATAACTGCGACCGTAAATCCCGGGCCGGGAGTGAGTTCCGCGAGAAATTGAAGAAACGGAGGGGGCCCACGGAGTTTCCCCTGTTAGTAATTTCTCGGGCGACGTGGCCGGCAACAGGAAATATGAAGCTACTAGCCGTGCGAGAGGAAGAGAGATTCGGGTAGCTACTCTTGGCCGGTACATTCGGGCTTCGGATTGCCGAACAATCGGCGAGGAATACGCGACGCGATATACATGCATGCGAACGCGAACTGTGATTCCGAGCCGGAAGCACCGCGCGACCCGAGCCCGAACTTCTCTCCGCAATTATTTCGCGAAACGGATCACGATAAAATGAACTTCGGCTAAGCAAACCTGCTCCCGCGACCTGGATGTTTCCCGGAGATCAAATGTTTGCACGTAGAAAATGTTTGTTTGACAGGTTTCGCCGGCCGGACAGAGTTTTCGGCGAAACCCTCCGCGAGCAGGATTGTTAGGAAATTAATTGATGGCCTGTCCCTTTGAGAATGTATCCAATAATTTATACGGCCGCCGACAACTAAAACGAACCACTTGACTCGAATCTGAGAAGCGAGATGGACGCGAGCTGCTGCATGCGAAAAGTTGCCGCGTTGGGCTTTGTTCGGCTCCCAGTGTGTGGAATATTGTTAATGGTTTTCGGGCAGCGGCGTTGGATTGTTGAAGCTCCTGGCTTCTTTGAAGTTCACGTTGTGTACGATGAAATAAAATTGATGATTCGATGTACGCAGAATTCCCTGTAATATGAAAAGTGTCTGGATAAATAATATTTTCGATCCTCTAGAAATTGTGGACAGAACCGAGTGTACTATTTTAGTTAATTACGGTCGCTCGTTGCACGGTTACAGCGGTTACTCTCTGTTCATAACGGACTCGCGAGTAATTTCGAAAGGTAAAGCAGTGGACAGCGCTAGCATGTAATAAACGTTAAACGTTCCGCAAACGGTAGTTCGAGATCAAACGTATTACAACGCGATTATCGACACGGGATACCGTTTACATGCCGCGGAGCCATTACAACGCGTTATTATTACAATTTCACCGGTTCTCGACGGGGAGGAGCAACGTCGGAGAGCCGAAACGTTCGCGGGAAATTCATTTAAAATCCCCGCGGAAAAAGAGTAAAACGCGAAGCGTTTAGCGCAAGGGAAAAATGTTATATTTTTCTTCTCCTTCGATCTCCTTTTTGATTCCGCGAAACAGATATTTAATGAGTATTATCGATCTCCGAGGGCGCGGAATCACATTGTCGAATGAAAACCACCGTAACCATGAGTACTGGGGCACGTATACCGGCGAAATTATTTTCTGCTGGACGGTTACGCTGTTACGATTGCCACGATACCCACGTTTTGTTGTGTCAGCGGTTCATCCTTTTTGCCACGTAACATTTTTATCGTTTAATGACGTGTATCGTGCAATCGGGTACACCGACCACTTTCGCGGTACGCGCGCTTAGCTTCCTTGGTGTCGAACGTGGTCGACCGTTCGCGATCCCGGTATTTGCTGGAAAATAAACTCGATCGTTGCAACGTCTCTGCTATTAACAATCGTGCAGGATGTCGCCAAATTATATGTCGCGACCAATATAAAAATGGACCGCAAAATTGACCTCAACATTGAATCCAAGGTCAGAATTGTTTTTTATCTGATCGTATTCTCATCGTGAAAGTCTCAAAGGAACCGTGTGTCTCGTGTCGACCGTTCTCTTCGAGAACGACTTTAAAGTTTCGTAAACTATTTTATTTCGTACGTCTGCAGGGTGTCCCGAGATGATATAAACGCGGAGGGGATGATTCTACGTGAGGAAATATACAACAAATTTTTTTCATTTGTCCCCTCCTTTCCGAGAAATTTCAATTTGAAAATTCGGCGAATACGCGTGCTATTGAATAGAAATCGTCCGACGCGTCTGTTCATGTCCAAGCTCGACGAATTGTTGGAGAAGTTTCTCGAAAACGACGCGTCAAATGAAAAAATTTGTTGTATATTTTCTCTGTGTATTTTTCACTCTATTTTACATATGGACTTTTTTCGGAGAACGGTTGAATCGACACTTACAGTTGCTTTGAAACTTGTTCGTCGCGATGAGTAGTATAGGCTGCGATAGTGGTCGCGACGTATAATTTTGCGACACCCTGTGCAGCTCGTACTTTAATCTCTGAAAAGCAAAATCGCCCGACGTTTTAAGGAATTAACGTAATTAGAAACGAAGAAAAGAACTTTCCGGCTAATCGCGCTAACCGACTTTAATCCGTGATTCGGGTAATAGCGTGGCGATAAATTCAATTATGATTGTCGACGTAGCCGGGCGCGGCGTGATCGGGGAGGGGGTTAACAGCGAGATTGAACTTCTTCTCGGGGGTCTCACGCAAAAAATTTCAGGGAACGCGACCAAGTGAATTGCACGCGATCAAAATTCACCGAACCGATGCCAATTATGTGTGTCGGTGTACGCATATATCCGTGACACGCTCGCACACGAACTTTCCCGTGGCCGTTTGCGGTCCCCAGCTACAAAAAAAAAAACTGGGTGGAACGAGTCGCAAATACTGGCTATTTATGCATTTAATTACGCGGCCGCGATACCACCCCCCCGTATATCCCTTATATAAACATTGCGTATGCAAGTTAGCCCTTAATTAAATCCGGCTCCGCAGCGGCGCCAAGATGTTTTATGCCAACCACCGTGCCACAGGGAATGGGCGCAAAGGGGTTGGAAGCTGAAGACGAGTTGAAGGGGACGTCGACGTGAAAGGGGGAAAACGAAATCCGCCGTTTATGTTTTCATCAACAGCGTGCACGCGGCTGCGGGAACGTAAAAAGACGGCCGATAATAAACAACACTGCGAGATCGTTAAATCGTATTTGCTGGAGGTAAGTTGCCTAACAATAAGAGGTTCTTTTCACCATAAATAGAGTGGAGGTGCAGTTTGCAATTTTTGTAGACGAATTTGAAGAATGTGATACGCCAAATAAAATCCTATGTAAAATAAATCAAAATCGTGCCAAATTTTGTCGGAATTTGATGCCCCGGCATTTTTTGGAAATTTTTAAATCGCAATTCCCTGCCTTGTAGCGCTTTCCAATCTGTCGAGAAAAAATTGGTTTTCATTTTCCCTTGAGAAAACGAAATGACTCCGACCGACCTAACAGTATATCGTTCCTCGTCGACGGTAACGAGATGTCGCCTGTGGATTAACATCACGATTGTTAGGTTGTAACTGTAAAGCGATTCCAATCGCGGTAATTAACTCGACGCTCTTACGTTAATTGTTGTATCATACAACAAGACGCGCACGACAAAGCGTTGCAAAATGTCGAGATTAAATGATCGTATCACGGTACGCGCACGGAATAATGAAATTGGGAGTACAAATTGACTCTCGTGAAATCGAATATTTGCGGGTGGCTCGGTATAAATACATAAAATAAACAAAGAACGATACGATCAGAGAGATCAAGCTTTCTAAATATTAATAATGAAAAAGATTTTGCATGGAGTTCAGCGAGTCCCATAAACGAGTACATTCCTTCGCATTCCGCCCATTCGGGTTTTTTCTTCTTGAGAAGCAATTCCCCCGCCCCCGTGTGTACCACGATTTTCATCTGCAATGCCAGCGCGGCATAATTTAATTTCGCGAAAGTGATTAAAATTCTACGCCTGTTAAAATCCACTTGTGAAAGATTGCTCGACTCTTATTTCTCTGCTTTCCTCGTTCCCCTCTCTTTCTCCGCGTCCACTTCGCCGCGTCGTTCACACGCGTTTCCCTTCTAGCGTTCGAGCTATCACCGTTTTACAATCGCTTCTATAACAAACATTTCGTCAGCGAAACTTTCGAGCCTCGATCTGCAAGATTTCGAGTTCTGCAAATAGGGGAAAGAGCTTCTTTGTTGAAGAAAATTGAGATTTTCTCTATCGATTGCAGGAAATGAGGAGTAAACTGAACATTATTGTTACAAATGTATAAATTTCGCATTGTACAATTGTCTATCCAGTAGTTCGTAGCCTTTCTGCTTGGCTCCGAGTACGCTTATTGTGCCGCAAATGCGGAAAAATTGCAACATTTCAGCCGAGCGGAGTAATTGATCGAGATTAAAGTAAGTGGGTTCAGCATTGTGCAAAAATCCGCTTCCATTAGGTTAGCACTTCGAGTGGAACGCCCAACAACTTAAAGTCGACTCGGTTGGCATTCAGAGTGAAAAGGGTTAGCACAAGAGCTCTGACAATGAGTCGCTGTATACCTTCAGAAAGTGCCCTGAAGCTTCTTTCGCTTGATCCATGAAATGGTTGAGGATGTAGTTAACTGCCCCTGACATCTTATGACATTGACTCCGACCTCAAGGCATTTTTCCATTTAGTCGACAAGAGAATGTGTCTCGTTTTCTGTATTCATGCCAAGTACTACCAAATAGGACGCTGTCTGACACGAATACACAACGCTCACATTTTTAAATCAACACAAATCCGTGTTTAACATTTCAAATTTGCTCTTCAGTCTATTCGTTAAGAATAAAAGAAATCGTTCAAAGTGTACAAAGTATTCGTACACCATTTAAAAACGAATAACTTTTTCAAAATTCGAGCCAACAGCTTCCGTTTCTTCTTTTTTGAAACGTTAAAAGGATTAGTTTACTAGCCAATGTGTAAATAATTTTTTTTTTAAATTGCTATTGGTCGCAATTGCGAAGAAAAAAGTAAAGGTCACGAATTTTAAATGAATCGCAAACCTTAAATTCAAAGATTTCTACATCTTACGATGCCTATAACTTTTTTATAGCACACATAATAAATTTAACAATTGTGGGCAGATTAAGTCTAAAGGAGATTACAACAGAAAATAACACTGTGGAAAATAACGACGGTATAAATGCTATAAATACAAACATTTCTATGCAAAACAGGATTCACAGCGCTATTCAAAATAAAATAATTTAGATCTCCTTCGACGAGATCAAGCTGGTGTTGTTTGCGTACAGTATAATGGAATAAATAATATATAATTTCCACATTTCAGTTTGCTCGTAGCAAGTCTGCCTTTGTAGTAGTCCCGCTGCAAATGCGATTAGTATACAATGGGATGCTACGGAAAATAGAGAAACGGTGTAAACAATTTAAGAGCGGGGATCCGTTCAGTGGTTATTACGCAGAGGAGATCAATGAGAAATTCGGATTGGCACAAAAAGCTGTAAGCAGATTAACATAAATAATGCGCCGCGTTGATGCTCGGAGGGTATTGCCGCGAGTTAGACGCGGGAAACGGAGCAGAAATATGAAAGACGAGAATAAATAATCTGTACGGTAATATTTCTGATAAACAATATTTTCGTTGCAAACACTTTTGCGTTACAGCGCGTGTGTTATGTGTACACGCGTTTCGACGCAGCGCAAACGGCAACACGGAAACGCATCAACGTTTCTATTTTCCCCGATACGGTCTCTGCGCGAATCGCTGGAAAACGGACAGATTAAACGTTCAAGTGTGTGCGCATTTTCGTGGGTAAATACGATCGTGAAAACAAAATGGGCTTTCTGTCAATTTCCTGATGGAGACGCAAGACGGCGCAGATATGTTTAAAAATTTCATGCTACGGCTCCTCCGCGAATCCGGACGATGTTTGCACGGGATCCGTAAACAGATGCAATGTTTAACGACTAAACCAAATATCAGGGAAACTTGCTCGGGGAGAAAAAAAATATATTCAAAGGATAGCATCTAGCCTCGCAAGGAAAGCTTTGCAGGTTTCTCGGACGTGCAAATTACTACGGAGAGCTCGTTCTCGTGCTCGGCTCTTTCCGCCCCCGACATTGTTTATTAGCTGTCCTCAAACACTGCTCGATATGTGACGATGCGCTCATGAAAGTTTCATCGGGAAGTTACCGAGTACCCCGGTGAAAGGCACCGCCTCTTACCTCGCGCTGACACAAACAGGCTCTTTTAATTTCAAATGTAATCCACGATTGTGTCCTTAACGAGACCCGGCGATTATTTAGACCCGACCGCTCTTTAAGATCTCTAACGATCCCAAAGCAGCGTGATATTTGGCAATTTTTTCTGGCAAAATGGACGGATCCGTTTTTTTATGGGAACAGCCCATTTGAAAGTATGCAAATGTATTGGACAGCTCGTAGGGATTTTTTGTTGTTGCGGAATCTCGAAAGATGCCTGCGCAACAATTTTCTTCGAGATTCGTTCGAATGGATGTTGAACAAATTGATCGCTCGCAGAATTACCGTTGTTTGTAACAATACAATTGATCAACATTTACATTTTTTATCATTGAAGAAAAATTCATAAATAAAGTTGCATGGCAATTGTATTGTAATATATTATATTATTGTATTCTGTGTTTAAAGGAAGATCTTGTAAAGACATATTTCGGACGACCACCACCACCGCGTCGCCTTTCACGCAAAGGCTAATTAATTTCACGTGCGGTAACATTTCGAAACCATAACACATAGTGAACGATGAGGGAATTCACGGAATCTCTTTGATATAGTTTTTAATATTTCCCATAAAGGGTGCGCTGTATTTAATAAACTAGTGCGCAGAAGTTCATACTTTGTAGATATAGGGTACGACCGAAAGTTTATAACCACTAGTCGATTTTCGGTGAAATTCCGCAGCACACGGTGAACGTATGACGGGCGAAGTTTACTCAATTTCGATTCGCTGGGCCTCCGATAGCGTTTTATTCCGAAATAGTCGCAGGTAAAGAACCTCGAATACGTTCGAATATTGCAAAATTTCATCGAAATGAGTTGAATTGATTCGGTTTATGGGCCGGACCAATTTTGATTTGAGATATTGTATTGATTTAAGGAGGGATTGCAAATTGTTGCACAAGGAAATATCAATTTAAAATATATGGAATTGGTGGACTGTTGTTTCGAAGAAAATTGAAAAAATTGAATTACGAAACGTAGAAGAAATGATATTGTATCGATTCGAAGGGTTTCACAATTTCTAGAATCGATAGAAAGTCGTTTCGAGGAAAAATTCGAAAAAATTCGTATCGACAAGTTAGAAATGATAAATGACAGAGGTGTTAAATGGCGACGAAAAGGGCATATCATTCGCGAAATAAGAAAGCACACGGGTTGTGTGTGGAAAAAGAAGGATAATCCAATAAAGGGACGTTGTTTTCTTTGCCCTTTGTTCACGCCTTTCATAAATCACCCTTCTTGCGAGCAAAAGTATTACGTAACGCGTCTGAGTAAGGGAGAAGTTGGAGTGTTCGCCGACCTCAAAGAAAACAATGTGTCCTCGAGCTGTCATAAGGAGCACGTGCTGTTCCACAAAGTTGATATTACTGGGATTCGATAAGAATGCAAATACGCTTGCGGAAGGCAAACAATTCCCATACTTTATCCGAAATTAAAGCGCGGAAAATTCTGTTCCGGACAATCGTACTGTGAAGTTCAAACCTGATTTTTAAAAACGGCGAACCCTACTACCGTAAAATACAACTAAACTAATCTGTTTTCGAGTGCATGTGAATTTCCCAGAATAGCGAATACAAAATCGATTTTCTGGACGCGGGGAGCTCCGATCAAACAAACTTTAATGTACATATATAACTTCGATCTATTTATTTGTGCAGATTTGTATAAGCATTTACGAAATCCGTTGTGCATACAAAATCATCGGTACATATTGACGCGGTTAATTTGTCGTGCGATTTAATGTATAATTACTTGATCGTAATACAAATAATATTTATTCGAAGGTCCACACGATCCTCTAACGCATCTGTGATCGGTTAGGCAGTCGATAAATTCTCCTGATTCGCGTAGTTATTCGAAAATCCATGATTAATGATCTCTCATTTTGATTCCGTAAATAATCTAATCGGCGGAAAGTAACGCAATAATACGTTTGATAGAGGGATAACGCGGTACGGAAATATTTTCCGTTGAATTCCAAGAATTTCACGAAGCTATGAAAAACCTCAATAATGGAGAGCTCCGGAGATTATACGCTCCTTGGTGGAAATATTTCCACACCCGGGCGTCGTCATTAAAAGTATTCCGTGTTAGCTGCGCGTTCATAATTCGAAACGTTACGCCGGAGAGCTAAATTATCGTGCATTATTTGTAAGGAAAACATTTAACGACGTGGCCATATTTATCCTATGGGGTACGTCTCGCCGGTGGTAGTTTAATTATACGTACAGGGTGGCCCAACTGCGATGAACCGATCGGGTTGAACGGACAACCCCTCTGCACGATTCCGTGGTTGTAAGGGAGAACGTCACATTTTTCACTTTGAAGATATCGTTATTTAAAGTTTTGCTCGCTAACTCTCTCTCCCTGAACATCTCCCGGACATCGGTTAAATTGCATTACTTCTTTGAGCCTTTCGAATTTGTAGCCACGACTTTTCGCGGTTGCACGAATGCACAATTTCGAAAAATTTGAGTTTGTGCATCGATCGAGCTTCATAGCATAGGGTTTACGTAATCATCAGAAGAAAAGTGATGAAAATAAATTCTAAAGTCCCGAAAACCATAATAACCACAGAATTAATGCGTAAACTGACATTTTTTTGAAATTGCGACGCGCGGCGTTTTTCCTCACAACCGCAGAATTGTTTCCCGAATCTCTTTAAGGTAATATTACCATTCTCGTCGTGTCAGCAACAAAGCAATGGATAGAACGAAGGAAAGGTTCCAATAAAACCGGTTCGAGCCAGAGCCCGCTAAAACGATCGTCACCTTTGTCCCCGGAAACGAGATAGCGGCATTTCTCAATCAACCGTTTCAAGAAGAGAAGTCTCCAAATAGTTTTTCCATGAGAGGTCAAACGCATCGAGCGCCACCGTGGAAGCGCAGAAAATTCGGACCGAAAGTCGTCCGATCCTTTTGAAAGCCGTTCAAGTGCGAAAAGGTGGCACGCTACTACGTACACCATTTAATCTTTTTCTATAACACTTTTATTTCGGCACGTTCTACACATACGGAATGCCGGAGTCGCATGATTCACCCTGTACGCCGGCGTATTTTAAAGGGGTGGAAAAAAGAGAGAAACAGTTTTCACGACTCGAGACTCGAGTGGAACAAGAAAAATGTGACTTCGCGTTCGCGAACCGATACGCTGTGAAAGTTGCCAAGCGGTAAAAAAAAATATGGAGAGAGTGGGAGTGCGACAGAGGGGTTAGGGGAAGTTGGGAGAAAGAGAGAGAGAGAGAGAGAAAAGAAAAGTCTGAAGCCCCCGCGCTGAAAATGTCTGCCGCGGAACCAGAGCACTTGTCGTTACGCTCGCTAATGAGGGCGAAGCACTCCATTAAGTCAACTGCGCGGTAACTACGATAGAAACGAGGCAAACTCAACATCCAAAGAGGTATACGTTCTTGCACGCTGTCCATCACATTGCTGCTTTTTCGACGACGCTACCCACGGCCATCGCGGTCGCGCATCCGCTTTCGAACGTGTTCGAGAACGAAAATGAACACACGAAATGAGCGATTCTACCCTCGCACATTTCCGCATGCCGTGTACAACGACTCGTTTACGTCCGTTTGTGTTCCGAGATCTTCAAAAAATTTTCTTGAAATGTTGTTTTCGTAGTTTTCAAGATCCTCGATGTTTTTCTTTTTAAATAACATCATTAAAATACATCTATTTTCTCGTTGCAGCGCGCAGCTCGTTAAAAGATGCATTCGAATATGCACTTTGGCGCGACCATGAAATGCGTGATCTTGAACTCCGAAGACGAAGGTTAAACTGAAATTTAGAGAACGCAGGTTTTGCGACGAGAGAGTCTGTTGAAGAAGAGCATGTCACTTTATTAGCTGAACGAATACGAGAAAATTCGTTAACGAAGACTTGCGTCGTTCAAATATATTCGCATAATACGAGCGAACAATGCTCGTTACTTGATTAGGCACGACCAGTCGCAGATAATGCAGCTATTGCTCGCGTCCAAGTAAAAAGCAACGGGAAACTTTCTACTTTCTATTTTCTTCTTTCCACTGGCTTGCTGTTCACGGAAAGTTCGACATGTCTGCCGCCGTGTTTTCGCTTTGCGGACTCATCTTTCGACGGTGATGCATAGTTCGGTCGCGAGTTCTGTCCTTCGCGAACGAAACGCGCGTATTATGCGAAATCCTGACAATCGGAAAGTTATTGTTTTGTTAGTTGAATGGGTCCTCAGGAACAAAACCGGCCGCATTCGAATTCAGACGGCGTAACAATTAACATGGTGTGGAGTATTAAAGAGAACAGCATTGTCGTCGCCGCCGGCGCACAAGTGTTATAACCAGACCGCGGAAGTTTATGCAAATGCACACTTTTCTGCGGAAATTACGGGAAATTCGAGGGAAATTTTCCTTGCCACGCGAACGCTTCCGGTAAATTAAGAATTAAGCTTTAGATTTTGTTAGACTTTGTTTTCCGCTTTCTATTAATACTTTTGGAACGGGCAGTCTATCAAAACTTTCTTTCGGATATGCTTCTAATTCCTGTTCCCATCGATCAGACCCTAAACGCGCGCATTAACAGTCAGATCCGCGGTCTAATGATAACAAACGCACGCATTTGGAAAGTTTGGATGATAGCGACGAGGGTACAAGATGGGCAAAGTTTCCCAGAGAATTTCAACGCCCCTCAGGAACGACTGTTAAGATCTGAATCTGTTTCTACCGACGGAAATCTGTGAAACTGAAAAATAATTTAGCGAATAACTGAATTTTTTTAACTTTACCTGAGAATTTATCAATTCGTTAAACCGATTAAAACGCAAAATTTTTATCGAGTTTCTGTTATCACTAGACTGCGGATCTTTATGCATTTATGGCCTGTGAAAATGTCCAAAAAACGCTATAATATAGAATTCTGCAGAATTTAGTACGATTTTTATTTATTTCAGACCTACGAAGCCTACTAGCATTGAAAATCAAATTTTTTCTTGATTCCACTTTCGTGGAATTTGCTTAGAAAAATTGAAAATTTCATAAACATCCGCAGTCTCGTTATTACCGATACACATCTGTTACTTAAAAGAAGATTTGAGTGGTACGTTTTCGTTCGGTGCAACATTGAAACTTGCATTTCGTACGGTACCTTGTTACATCGATTCTCTCCCACGCTATTAGCCAGGCTGAAACAAGACCAGGCTATTATCAACTAGGTGCATGACACGTTAAGTATGACCATGCGATTATAAGAAAGTCGATTCCATGCGATTACAGAGTCGGAATACCGTGCTCTTACCCGAACCTCGTTGAAACTAAGGAAATGAGAAATTCTTAACGGAGATCTAAACGAAGGTCTGACAGTCATGAAATTTACAGCTTATTAAGCATATGGAAGGATGGGTATCTGAAGGCAATGAATCATTCAAGTGGAAGCTCTGTTGTCCAAGACCAGATGATAAAGAAACAAGAGGATTAAACTATCTAACTATATCCATAATTTCGTGTTGCTCTTACCAGTCTACCAAACAATTCCATAAGAGAATATTAAAACAAAACTCGATCACAAACACTGCACATTTTCTGTGCACAGTGGAAATATAAAATTGCATCGATGGCGGAAATTCATTATCGATGGAGCAGAATTGATCTCTTCTTTTCTAAATAAACGTCACGCTGGGTTCACTGAAATCTCCTCTGAATACGCGTTGATGTGCAAACAATGTACAAACAAATTTTGGAACGGATCGAAAGTTTGAACGCGGGTAACGAAATGACATTTCGGATGTGCATTAGAGTATTTAGTTGGAGAAATAGATTTCGCCGAACCGTTGCAGCAGCTGATGTTGATGCGAAACATTCATAAATTTTACCCGATAGAAATTAAACGTGATTTCTATGTAATGAATATACGAACGTTCAGCCTGGTCCATATGCGCGGTTGTTTCACATATTATGTGAATAATTCACTACCGTTTCGAAACGTTTATTAGTAGCCGGAACGTAACAGATTCGTGTCACTGCGAATACCATGATAATAGGAGCCATCGGTATTTAAACTAGAAATTTCTAAAATACTATACCAGTCACCGTGTAAATCGTTCGTCCATTCGCCGCAATAACGCAGCGGTCAAATTGAAATATTTAATCATTTTGAAAATTATCAAGTAATTATGAAATTTAATTCTCGAATAAATTTGCATTTCACCAGAGAATTCTGTCATAAGCTCAGACACAGAGATGATCTGACAATTTTCGCATTCAGGGCACCGATCACCGTAACCGTGAATATATCCGTTAATGCTAAAAACATGGCAACTGTTCCTTTCCATCACTGATTTCAGAATAGGAAAGCTTTTGAGAAGCTTCGAGTGGATCCTGGAACAATCACGAAACAGCCAATACCATTCGGTGCTAGCCTCTCGTAGCCTAAGTGAAGCATGTCAAATTGGCAGCCAGTTCGATGGCTTTTGACGGTGTACAGAAGTGGATTACCGTCGAGCACTCGTACATCAAACACGGTTAAAATAGTAACTCAGCTTAAGGAGTTTCGAAAAACCTTGGTAACGAACAACGCGGAGCCAGGCTCCGATTCAAGAAATAGCCTGCTCGATGCGTGTATCGTTGCAGGTATCGTACAAAAGAAAATTGTTGCGAAACTATTTTCTGTATGAAACAATTTGCCCCGATGCATTTCTTAATTTATTCAGAGAAAAGTCTTTTCAAATATGTTAACGTTAACGATGCACTTTATGCCAAGAGAACGTACGTCATTTTTCATTCATTCCGCACCTGCAGAGATTCTGAATCGCTCAAGTTCCACCGAACATAGTGGAGTAAAAATTCATTACTGTTTCGCGAACTGATTGCCAAGTAGATTAGTCGTATCTTTATTGCACCGCAATTATGAAGCTACCTGTCCCGTAATACATACTTCGTGATCAATTACGGTCCACACGCCAACGTTTAAAATAGATTCTAAATAAGGCCTGCGCGCGAAACTTCGCTAACTCTAATTCTCTCTCCATAAGTTTCACTGTACTTTTGCATATTCGTAGCACTTCACCTATGTGGTAAATACGAAAATTTATTACCGAAATTTAGTACCGATTCAATAATATTTCTAGCAGGGTTCACATCGCTTCTTGTACACTTTCATGAGTAACGAACAGATTTCAATAATAAACATTTTCAATATTAATGAATCTTTCAAGTATTTTAGAAATGACTTTATGTCCAACGGGACAGAAAATGAATGCTGTTCGCGTGCAGAGAATTCGTTTCTCCGCAAAAGCCGGTAATTAAAAAATTATTCATCGTGTTTTTGAAAAAACATTTCATATTTTTCTTTCCCCGCGATCGTCATAAATTTTTCATTCTGTTGGGAAACTCGTTTCCCGACGACTCGCGATCTTCGCGGCTAATTATGCGAATTACAAAGCCGGCAGTTTTTCAATTTGATTTGTCACTGAAACGACGGAACGCGCCTCATTATGGAGGCCGACGATGTAGTCGCATACCATATTCGAATAATTGTGCATTGTGAACGTAGGATGCGGTGGTTGCGTGCAAACAGCTACATTGATTGCGGAATAGGCAAATATGTATTGTCAAGGAAATCAGACGTGCTAGACACTGTTTCTTGCTTAAAAATCCAAACAAGAAGGTACCGGGAACATTGTCTACGAAAGTTTCTACGAAAGTATTAGAGAAAAACAGGAGGATACGCCTGAAGTTTCAATATTGAAGTTTCTAATCAGAAAGATACTCCGTGGAAAATGACTGGCTCTCGAAATCCGGTTGTTGGGGAACAGGAAAGTCGCTGGATAGTGGAACTTTTCAAAAATTTTCTTGCGCGAGGTGGCTGGTGTTCTGGCGCGCGCAGAAAGTTCGGTTGTTTCGCGAGAGAAATGGCTATCAACGAAGTGTCGCAAGCCGTCGCATTGCGCGAAATTATTACCGTATTCCGGTCCGCAGGATCCGAAGAAAACTGGCACGGAACGAGGTCGTCGAACGGAAAGGGAGAAACAAAAGGGTGCGCGCGGGGGGCGCGAGAGGACGCGACGGCTCGAGTGTCCCGAAAGCGAGTCCCGAGCGCCGAGTAGTGGAGCGCCATGCTAAATTAAGGCTGCGAAACGTAAGAAACGTTCACGTGTACAATTTTACGGCGAGACGTGTGCGCAGCAAAATTCACTAGACTAGAAACGAATGGAATTAATTCGCCGAGTTGGCCGAGGCTAGGCGAACTCCCAAGATTTACTACGGCGCTCAGCTTGTCCGACGGCGACACGTTCGAAATTCTATGCCCTCCGCGATCCCATTGACATCCTCCAAAGAGAAGGCTTTGCTCTCCGATTCTAGAGTTCACCAGGGTGCGGCCTGCATGGATATGTGTGGTGAGAATGAAAAAGAAACATACAGTAAAGTCGAGATTACTGTTCTCGTTAAACACCACGCCATTGACTCGAATGAATCGAAATGTTCAACTTTCTCAATTTTCATTATTTTTGTTAATGAAATTTCACTATCGTATTTCTGACATTTTTCTGATTAATATAAGACCAAACACAATATAATTCCGATTGTATTTAGTGGTTAAATCGACGATTCGAGTTTCGGTCGCAAGGAAGGACAGCGTATTGGAAAGAAAGAGACACTCGTTCTGTCCTTCTCTATGTTCGGCTTGTCCTTTGAATTTCATTCTGACCTTCTCTATGTTCGGACTCCCCTCTGAAGTAACAAAAATACGATCACAACACCAGGATTACTGTCCATCAAAAATACGGTTGTTGGACAGTAAACCCGACTTTACTGTAATTCCAATTGTATTTAGTGGTTAAATCGACGATTCAAGTTTCTGTCGCAAGGAAGGACAGCGTATGGGAAAGAAAGAGACACTCGTTCTGTCCTTCTCTATGTTCGGCTTCTCCTTTGAATTTCATTCTGACCTTCTCTATGTTCGGACTCCCCTCTGAAGTAACAAAAATACGATCACAACACCAGGATTACTGTCCATCAAAAATACGGTTGTTGGACAGTAAACCCGACTTTACTGTAATTCCAATTGTATTTAGTGGTTAAATCGACGATTCAAGTTTCGGTCGCAAGGAAGGACAGCGTATGGGAAAGAAAGAGACACTCGTTCTGTCCTTCTCTATGTTCGTACTCTCCCTTGAATTTCATTCTGTCCTTTTCTATGTTTGGACTCTCCTTTGAAGTAACAAAAAAAAGACCACAAACACCAACATTACTGTCCACCGTAAATACGGCTGTTGGACAGTAATCTCGACTTTACTGTAATGAGTGGGAGGAAAAATGTATGAAGTGATTTTGGTTGAACGAATTAAATTGAATGAGTGTGCATAAATAAAGAAATCAGTGTACATAAGGGAGCGTTTTGTTTCGAAAATTTCGCAGTCGATGGTTGAACGTGGTTTTTGTTACACGTAATGTTTTGTTAAATAAATTGGTCGTTTATAAAGATCGATAATTCCATGCGATGCATTCACCGTTTCCGTATCGGCACTGTTCCAACGCAGACAGTCGTGCTCATACTAAACGTTCGTTGAACTCGTAAAGACGCGCGAGGAGAGTAAAAATGTTTTCTTGTTTAACTGTAAAAGACTTGGCTGCAATATCTGTATTATTAGATGTAGACGAAGCAAAGAGAACGAGGTGTCGTCGTTTTGGTGTGCAAGGCAAAATTGAAGGAGAATATTGGACACTACAAAAGACGACGAAGAAAAGTTTTGTCAATATTTTAGAATGTCACGATATAGCTTCAATATTCATTTGTGCAAAATTGAGAATACTTTAACGAAGACGAACACGCGCTTCAAGTAAGCAATTAATAAAGAGTATAAACACTTCTAAGGAAAGATTTGTTCATCTGAAACGTGCAGCTGAGACGTCTGAAATCGAGAAAGACGAAAGTATTGAACAATCTTGAAACCGAAGTTTCGTTACTGAAAATACGGTAGCCATAAAAACGGCGAATCGCGTCTAATCGCGTGCGGTTATTATACGCGTAATTAGCGGGGCCGGCTCGCGAGGCCAATTATTCGAAATCGTTCGCGGAAATCGCAACGGTTCCGATGCCGCGTCGGAGTTCATAACTCTTTACGCAAGCTGCGATAAATCGCCAGATTTGTAACGCGCCCAGCAATAAATTCACAAGTTCTATTGTAAAATATGTGTTTCACTGGGCAGAGGGGATAGAACCTGCCCGGGGACGGGGAATAGCTTTCAGACGGTTTTTAACTGTCCGGGAACACCGGCACTACCACGCGAAACTTTCGTTCAATTAATTATGCAAATGAAATTCCCGCCTCGTTCCTTATCTGCTGTTTCAATTTTCGTGATGTCGCATTCAAACGGAACTTAGGAACTCGTTAATTTGCCGGTTTTCTCGGCTGAGTCGAGTAATTTTTACGCGTGGACGACCGCCGGAAAGTTTGTACTTTTGATTCCGGCATTATGCCGGCCATTACGCCGCGATCATGCGACAAATTTGCGGGAACGTGACGCTCGTTAAACACGGCGAGCGAGTGTTCGTTAGACTGCGGACCTTTGTGCGAGATAAGGATTCTCGAAAGAAAACTGAATTCTTTTCTAGTAACCTCGCGGCGTCTGAAATAGCGTATCGATATTCTTGATGTTTTGTATTTCATTTACTCACAAATAGAGTACGGATTTTATGCATTTATGACAAAAATGACTACGCACTGTTTAAAGCAGTGGTCATATTAAAAAGATTTAAGGACGTCAGAGTGTATTAGTTTCAGTCTAATAAGATAATTAAATGATGAACAAATTTTGTTAGTTGGCACCTGTGTCGTGCAAGCAACGCAAACATTTTTTATTTTGCATAAAGATCCGCAGTCTACTCATAAATGTATAAAACTCAAAGTCTAGTTATATCACAATCAATTTACGTTTTCAGAGACCGTTTCGTAAAAATTACTGGTAACTGTCGAATAGCTTGTTGATCAATTCTTATCGATGACCAATAGTTAAGAATTTCTTAATGAATTGCTCAAAAGCGACAGCAATATCGTTCACGATCGAGAAAATTATTATTTCCGAGAAAATTGTAATTCTACGTAAAACTCGATAAAGTGTAACGAGAAAAGACTTTGTTAAACTAAGAATCCTTCCGTGTTTCGTACATTTTTGAACGCTGTAAATGTGCAAAAATGTTCGTTCTTCGAATACGAAACATTAATTGTTCCCGTTACGTCTGGTACAACGACGAAAGACTGTAAGAATTCTAATTCTGGTAAGAATTCTAATGATTTTTCATATCACGCGATCAGTCGAATAAAAGTAGAAAAACGCCGGGAAACTTCGGAGCGGGGCCTGGCGCGGGCTAAGGTTTACAAAAAGCCGATTTCCCAATAAAAAGATAATGCTTTCCCGATAAATAGCAGTGGCTACGTGCTTTATTGATGAACTTTTAATCGGCGTACAATCTCCGTACACGGACGTTTCCGTATCGCTTCGGCGAATGTGCGACTGGAAAGCGAAAATGAAGCGACCCCCACGAAGAACCTCGGCAGCATTCTGCTCGGAGTAATTTCGACGAGCAGCGGGGACAACGGCGCATTCGTCTAAATCATTAACAGTTTAATTATCGCGCACATCCGCGCGAAATTCAACGGATGCATACGCGGACAGACTATAAAATTCTCGGCGAGGCGAGGCCTATTCACGCGACTATGAATCACGTCGCCGAGCTTAAGTCTCGAATTATGGTATTCGGGATCCAGGTCTCCGAGAAATTTTACAGTTCCTGATCACGCGACGGTTTTGCTTATTTGCGCGCCGCTGTAACGCGAGGAAAATTTCTCGGTAGCGAGCAACGTGGTGGGAAAAATAGGGGTGGGAAAAAGGGGGTGGCAACGCAATTTCGTAGCCGAATGAAGTCGTCATTACCGAACGCGGTTCCCCGTTAACTCGGAAAATATTTACGGTCCATTATCGTAGCTATATACGAGCATCTAGTGACATCCATGAGATATGTAACGGATATTACATTTCCGGGTCACTAGATTGATATTCACTGATTCCGTGCGTACCGCAGCTACGAACATTTCATGAACCAGCGGATCCCCCGCATAGATTGAAAGGCCCAGCCTATATTTTCGTTGCGAGGCAACGTGTGTGCTCTTATTTATGATCGCGCATCCCGCCGGATCAATTCTAATTCATGTACACGAAAAAATGTCGGACTAGAAATATTGTATCGTCTGTGCCCCTCCTTCGAATGGAAATCAATGATCCGAGGATTGCAAGTATGTGTGTTGAATAGACGGCGGATGTATATTTTCCATGGTAGTAGCCTTTTTCGAAGCGAAGTAAATTAAAATCGTACTAAACTCTGACGTATTCGATGTCCTCGCATGTTTTGGAAATTTTCGAAAGACATTGCATAAAGATCCGCAGTCTAATGCTGAACATTCGTGTGGCATTCTTCTGCGAATGAAATTGAATTTTCGCGAATTACTTTTAGGATTATTTATCTATCGAACTACATTTCTGCGAGAGATCGGCACAACGAAAGCACAAATAATTATAATTGAGACCGAAAGTTGCACCGTTTCGCAAATGTATGTGAACCACCTACAAATTACATAACGCGCATTTCCATTTTTCGTGTGCCCCTCCTGCGCGCAATGCAGCGCATAACGATCCCGGAGAATTGGTAAATAAATATATGTAAATGGCAAGAAGTCGCGGGTTGTAGCTGAAATATTCACGAGAGAGAACTTGTCGGAGGAATGCGTCGGGAACTCGTTAAGGACAGAAAATCTGGCGAGATCGTTTAGGTCGGGTAGTTTCAGAAATTTTCCGGCAACGTGGAATCGAATCTACTCGTCCCCCATGTATCCGTGAGTTTCCGCAATTAACGGTATTTATATATTTCCCATTCATTTCAGACGCAAATAATACTTGAATGGTTTCGGGCCCCCTCCTGTCCCCTGGAGGGGAGTCTCGAGTGGCAGACATTTAATGAATTTTTCAAATGCTTCCCGCATACGGAACAATTACTCGGCAATTCATTAAACGGGCTGAAGTATCCGTTCGTATTTTTTACTTAATTAATTTCTTAAGCTTCCTTCCGGTTTCTCTCTCTCTCTCTCTCTCTCTCTCTCTCGTTCATCCGCAGTACCATGCCCCTTTTTTCTGCCGCGCGAGTAGGAGTGTTTTTTCCGAGCCCCTGCCCGCCGACTACTTCGACATAATTCTCTAGAAAGTCAACGAGCGTAAGTAGTTTACGAAAATACGTTCCGTAAATATTAGCGAGGCGCGTTCAACGCTAGACGCGATAGTACTTTCATTCGGGGATAATGAACCTGTCTAGACCCCTGCGTGTAACGAGCGGATAACTGTTAACGAACAAATTTAATAATGGAGATCGGCGAAAGCAATTACCGGCGGCATTGTCATTCGGAGCTGTCGGTGTTAGATGATTTATGCGATACAAATTAGTTTAGTTATCGCGGAGAGTCTCGAAATTTTCGAGAGTTTACTTGGATTGTATTCTACGGTATGTGTGTAGGGCTTTTTATAAAAGTAATTTATTATATTTCCGCGTGCTTTTTCGCTTACACTCAGCGAGATACTGTTTTCTATTTGTTAACCCTTCGCACGCGGAGCTATTTTAACTTGAAAATCAAACGTCTCTTCTGACCTACAATATTTCCATTCTGTACGATCTTTTAAATTTGATAGACATGAAATTGATGGGATACCTCATACAATCCTTTACTGTTTAGTAATTGGTCGGATACCGTCATATCTAATAATGTAAACAATATTTTAAATAATAGTACAATCATAGATTACGAATAGACAGCGGATCTTTATACAAGATAATCATTTTGTACCTGAATTGCAACAAACTCGAGTGAAATGGAAATTTATTTTCTTTCTTAATACGTTTAATAGGTTGAAAGTAATATAGCAGTATTTTATAAATTCTTCTAATAACGCTTTCTCGTTATTATATGCCATGATTTAGGTTGTGGGATAATGGAATGTGAGAACAGCATCGAGTTGATGCGGAAAACGGACGACGGCTAAGCAGCCCGCCATCAGGTAGCCGACGACGACTAAAAGTGTAGAAACAATAGCAGGGCGGGGCACGGTAAAATTCAAGAAAAGGTCGGCAGCGCCGAGGCGGAATCCCCGGAAGAGTGCAAACTGATCGGGAACCGGGTTAAAAGCCTTTAAAAATTCAGAGCAGCTGCTCCGGAAAAGATAGCGACATGTCGCTGTTTCGCATCCTGTCGTAGAGTGAGTCGCGGGCAAGGTTCTATCAGAGGCGTTTAATAAATATCGATAGGATATCGTCGTAGACAGACCCGTCCTCGATTGTGAAATTGTCGTTGATAGAATTGAAACGAAAACTCAAAAAGAACGGAGGGAAACATCGCGAATTTTATCGTTATCGCTCTTGACCCCGAACGAATGGAAGTAAAACTGTCTTATCTGGGCGAATGCCATTGGAATCGATAGCCTTGTTAGTGAGCGTTTGCGGTCGAGTGGCTCGCTGGAAAGCTGTCAATGGTTTTCGTCGGAGAGGCGTGCCGGCTTACCGCGGAATTACAAATTACGGGATATTGCAAAGCGTGCGCGGCTGCCTCATTGCGAGTGATCGTCGAGTTCCAACACTTCGAACGAGACGCGCGCGGTTCAGATAGAGGATAGGGATCGCTGTTGTATTCCTCAGACGTGGTCCCATTTATATTTATCACTTTGCTGGCTGGTCTAGGAAGCGACTTTTTGCGACCGAAACTCTCGAGGCTTAGCTTGCACCGGCTTGCTGCTTAGTAATCGACAGATTTCAGGCTAGCTAACACCCTGGGTTTTGCCCGTTCACGACGAAAACGAGCAGGTGAAATATGGAATTTTCGGAGAATTTAAAATTTATTATTAACACTAAACTGCAGTGGTGAGCTCGACCGGAATCGTTGCCAAAATAAAACATTTTTTCCCGTAGTTTAACGATATTTGCAGTAGTCCCGTCCGTACTCTCGATGTTTGCATTCCCGTGGTACTTCATTTTGCAAATTATGAAGTTTTTTTACATGGAAATGGATTCGATAAATTTTTTTGTCCGACCACGTATTGACATAAAAATTGCACAGACTTAAAATAAATAGAGTCTAAAACATTTTAACCGCTTTTAGTGCTCAGTGTTAAACGGTTTAGTGTTAAATTAGACTGCGGATCTTTATGCAAATTAAAAAATGTTCGCAGCGATTGCAGGACGCAGGAGCCAAATCAAAATTTTATTCTTCTTTTCGTCATCCTATTAAGCTGAAACTCGTATATCAATGTCCTTAAATATTTTTAAAATGTCCACTGCTTTAAATTGTGCGTGGCCATTTTTGTGATAATTGTATAAAATCCGCAGTCCAGTTGTAATTTTTCTATCCTCGAATCGAGTTATTTCCGCGAACGAGAAAAATTGAGAACGAGATCGCGAAGATCGTCCTCGCAAGAATCAAACGATCCGCTTCGGCGAACGAAGTTTGCGCTGCTTATTTGAACTGACTGCCTCTGAATCCGAGCTGGTCGATGCTTGATTTAGCGGTTCAATTTAATTGGCTGCGATATAAAGTTGGTCGAGCACGGAGCGTGTGCCGGTTGTAACGCCAAGTGGTAAATCGAGATCGGGGGTAATGTGATTTGTCGATTAATTAGAGTGTATTTAAGACGAATTAGCCTCTTTGATTTGCCCAATCATTCGGTGCCAGTGCGCTGCGAATGCGTCTATTAATACACGCTACTCTGGACAATGTATACCTCTGTATCTTTCCCCCCAACCTAATAATGTCATTATAAATCAATTTATACGCCACTCCGGTTTGCGACAATTCAGATGGAAAATTTTTATTTTGCATGAATATCCGCTGTCTATTGATATAAAGTTCTTTCGTCTTTTCCGCTCGACCGATTATCACGGATAACGTTAAATTGAATAGGAAATATCCAATTATTGTAAATTCTGTTGCGCGTTAATCACTAATCGTGATGTATGTATTTAATTATGTGCGGTAATGCGATCATAATCTATTACCAGCGCAGTTATAGTCGCATAAATCCTCGTCAACGGTCACCGTTCAACATACGTTCGCAAACAAAAATAAATTTGCTCACCGAAAATAATCGAATTACTCTTTAAACGGCTCTCGAACTTTTCGCGGAACATATTAGATATCCAAAGAGTTGCTGTCCGCTTGTGCCGACACTTTCTAATTAAATGTTTGAACACGATACTCGACGAAAAAGTTATTTCACCTCTTTCGCGTACCGTAGACGCTGTTTTTTGCAACGACGCTAGCTGAGAATTTCAAGAACTACTGTATTCTTAGAGCTTATAAGTAGGACACCGGATACGACTTTGAAATTTTAAACTACGAGTCCGGGGCTGCAATTTCAGTACAATTTCCCACGCACCAAGCGGATAAAGAGATCGAATTACGCGCGAACTTATCCCTCCGCGATGCCCCAGGTTCAGCGTGGAATGCGCCCTCAATAAAATGAATTGGAGTAGATTAAATCCTATGGCAACAGAAGCTCGAACAGCTACCCCCCGACTTTCTTAAGACACTTGACTGCCAATAGAATGAACAGCTAAAGACGCATTACGCAAACAAACAAAAACACCGGCAAACGCTTATCTCGTAAAATTCCCTTTAAAATTCACTGCCAAAGCGATAGCCTGAGAAGAAATTTAATTCGCTCTCGCATCCTCCTCAAAAATTAGCGTAAGTGATCCCAGGATAATATTTCACGCAAATGAAAAAATGAAGAATTAATGAAAGACGAGTAATCGTCATTAGACAACGGAACTTTATGCAAAATAAACATGTTCTACCCGATTTGCAACACAAACTGGGATGAAATAGGAATTGATTATCTTCAAAGTATTTTAAACTTCTCCTAATTGTGTTTTACTGTTTCAAATTAGACCAACTCGTTTAATAATTGCATCAGACCCGCTGTCCAATGGTCGTTCATCTCGACAAAATTCATCAACGATGCGAACACATCGAATACAGAAAATCTATAAAATGTATCAAAATAGTCGAATCATGATTTCTAATCTGATTACTTGGACTATATACAGAAATGGCGATGAAAAGTCCACAATTTCAGTAGAATTAGGTTCGTATGATAAAACCTGTGCCCGATACGTCATATTTCACATTATCGACTGGCTCTGACGATCTCGCCGACGTACAGCCGCTTTGATCAACGTGAACGGAGAATGAGATTCCGAGGGAACATCAACGCGATCGCAACCGGCCCGAAAGAAATATCGGATTTACGAGGGGCCCTTATCGGACTTCGATTTTCAGTTTTGATGAAACTTCGCCGAGTTACGCCAAAATAGGGGATCGTTTCTTTTCCTTTTTTTTCTGGCATCGACGGTAATTCGATCCCAGAAGGTGAAACTGCTCTCTAAAGTTGAGCCGTGCCGGAGTTACATAGCACTGGAAAACTTCATAGCGCAACTCGCCCCTTTACAATTAAACTATTGATTAAAAAAGGGAAGAATAGAGGAAGAAGAAGAAGAAGAAGAAGAAGAAGAAGAGCAGAGAGATCCGCTTCGGCCGTGGCTCATTAACACGCGACAACTGGACCGAGCTGTAAGACCATTATGGAGGTCGGTCGATAATTCCGCGGATATTTTGATAATCTTATTATCGACGGAATCGAACTGGCAATCGCATAATCGATATCGGGCCAACATTTTGATAATGGTGTCGAGAGGCGTTAACAAGCCGGCGAGACCTGGTTACACGGATAAATCTTCCCTCTCCGGATTCATGGAAAGCTGTTACGTTTCTCTCGGGCCGAGAACGTTTCTCACGCGCAACGGAAGACAGTCTCTTCTTTTAAATTATGGAATAAGACTGACAATTTCATCGCGTCAGCCACCGCCGCCGCACGGTTTTACCACCAACGGTGAACGTGTGTACAGGAAAGCCCCGCTGTAAGAGCTTTACTTTACGATTCCACTGCATTTTTAAATTTCCGAGAGAGAGAGAGAGAGAGAGAGAGAGACATAGAGAAAGAGAGAGACAGAGAGAGAGAGAGAGAGAGCTGTATAACCCTGTCACGCATTTTTATATCCGCTAACACGCGACGTACTAAAATATTTCCTTGACGCGGTTGCAACCTTGTTGCGAAAACACCCTGAATATCGAGCCACCGATACCGAACGCCTTGCAACACCGTGTCCCTGAATAATCGGAATCGACGGGACTTAAAAATGTTATCTGTACGGATCAGCCGTGTAGAGGATGGCTTGGATTAAGCGCCGCCAGCGAAGTGGAAGTTTGGACTTCTTTATCAATCAATTTTTGAAGGTACGAGGCGTGATGCCTACAGTCGATTTTCTTTTTTTTCTTATGCAGGTACACTCATCCCGAACATACGTTCACAGTTTCAGCTATATAGCATTTTTTGTTTGTTCGCGAGAAGCATAAAGGTTAGAAGCGTTTCGCGTGTTCGGCGATTTTCTGCTGTCGAAAAAAAATGGATCAAAGAATTTGCATCAAATTTTGTGTAAAAGATGGAATTAAGCGCTCCAAAACGCTTGAGATGTTGACAGTGGCATACGGTGAGCGAACTCTGAGTAAAAAAAATGTTTATAAGTGGTACAAGCACTTCCAAGAAGGCCGAGAAGATGTTAACGACGAAGCTCGCCCTGGACGCCCCAGCACGTCGACAACCGATGAAGACGTTGAAGAAGCGAAGAAAATAGTGTTGGGGAATCGTCGAATTACCATTAGAGAAGAGAATTACCAGTAATTAGAGAATTACCATTACCGACATCATCGGCATCTCGTTTGGTTCGTGCCAAGCAATTTTAACGGATGTTTTGGGCATGAGACGCGTGTCAGCGAAGTTTGTTTCGAAACTGCTTAATTTTAACCAGAAGAAACGTCGGATGTGAGTAATTTTTTTGCCAGAAACAGCACCGCGATCATGCCTCAGCCACCATGCGACTTTTTCTTGTCCCCAAAACTGAAGAAACCCATGAAAGGACGGAGCTTTGCAACGATCGAGGAGATAAAGGCTGCATCGCTGGAAGAGCTCGAAGCTATACCAAAAAGTGCTTATCAGAAGCGCTTCGAGAATTGGAGAAAGCGCTGGCACAAGTGTATTATATCTGAGGGGGATTACTTTGAAGGGGACAACATAAATATTGACGAATAAATCAATATTTTTTGATAAAAATAAAAAGTCACCTTACTTTTTGATCACACCTCGTACTTCATATAGAAACGTCTTTCTAAGATAGTAGGTCTTCGTTTAATTTAATCGCCATTTTAAAATAGGCTCGGATCCCGCTGGTTTGAATAATGGAAAGGCGAATATTTAAAAGATCGAGAGTATTTGTAGAACATAAAAATATTGCATAACGTAAAATAAATATGATTGTTGTTTAAAGCGTTTCGAATACGCGTAGAAAATTCTGCAATCTGTGTATGGCAATGGTGTCTACGGCACTGCAAATATCGAATGTAAAATGATATTTGCCAAATGCGGCGAAGGAAGGTGCAGAAAGTTCAAGGTTGTAAAACGTCTACAGGCTACTTTAGCGACGACGACGACACGTTCACTCCACTTGTCCGTCATTTCTTTTCACCTCAGCACGTATAAAGCCATTCCTCAGGGATCTCTCTTAACCTGACAGGCTGTATTTGATATCATCTGTCGGAAAAGTACATGATCTTGTCTGCTGAAATAGAGCATCAATTCTCGAGACCGGTGGACATTTATTTCTTTTAACCAGTGCGTTACTGTCGGACAATTTTTATTATATACTACCGTACGATAATCTTAGAACCGTAAAAATAATCGATAACAACGTTGTTCTAAAAAATACAAGGAAGAAACCACACAGACCGTAAGGGATGAAAAGTATATTTTACTTCTGTCAGGCGATCCCGTTTTCTCATAATTTTTGTCCACTCGTTTATGTCAGTCACGTACCAGAGATCTGCCGTTAGTTTACCGCTTTAGGTCTTCAAGTGGATGTCCTTAGAAACATACGTGCTTTATAGACACTTGCAAAATAAGCAGTTTTTAGAAGGAATATCCCGTGGCCAACCGTTTCCAGTTTTCTCACGTACAGTTATTTTAAAATACGAAAACAGCGAACGCGAAAGCAGAGGGAATTTCACCAGTTCCACTCGTTGGGATTGCTTTAATACGTTTGAATACTATGAAATTCTATCTAGTTCGTAATAATCGTAGAAAACACTATTGCACGCGTTAATCGTGATATTTTATTCGCGATGTTACCTCCCGGAATGATGCACCGAAATAAATATTTTAATAGAATTTAATAAATTAGAATCGAAAGTTGGGATTTCGCGCACCCGCAGCCTGGTCATTATTTTCAAATCGATGCGCCATAAATTATGCATTAATTTAATTTGCGAAACGAATGCAGTTTCTCCAGAAGCTAAATTGTCAAGTAATGTAATTTATGAAACACAGCTTTCCCAGAAATTATTAATTGTAAGTACATTGGTTCAATTTGCGGCTGTGCTAGTTCGAAATTACCTCGGACCGCTTCACTAATGACAGAAAGGAATATAAGGTAAATCAGGAATAGGTAAATCAAAATCAGGTAACATTTGTACGACCGTTTTAACTTGATTCCTAATATTTGTGTAATTCTGCAGTTCAGTTTCTGCGAAGGAGATCTATTTTGATTACTCGTCAAGAATCGAAAATGGAATAAGGAATATTCTACAAAGCTGCAAAGTTGAGAAAAAAGCAGATACGGATTATCGAAGATCTATAATGTCTCTGAAAATACGATTTCCTCGTATAAACGAAGCTAAAACTGAAAAATATTATTCCGTTCTTTTCCATTTGCATTTGCATACACGCATTGTACCGTCCATGATTGACCGAAAACGTGGAATTTTTCATTTTTCGCTGGTGCAATACCTCCAATTATATTTCGCATTCTCGTCCTGGTAGGCAATCCTTTCAGTATTTCTATCACAATGCTTCCCCGCGAGATATCAAAAGCGCAGCGTTTCGCATAACTTCCCATTCCATCAGTTTTACCAGCCTGGCATTCAGCCCTTTTTAAAACAGAAAACGTATCTTAGGGTTCCTGTTTTTCGTTCCCGTCGCCATATGGTAGACACAGACGCGGATAGGAAGATGGGAATTAAGCCTGTGCTAATCGTGCCAAGAGTAGATACGTCGGTTCCGTCGGTGACGTATGTATCTCGTCCCGGCGACGTGACAATGCGCACGATACAAACCGGCAAAAAAATTCAAGAACCGCATCTGCATCTGGCGTGCAGCCGCCGCAACCGCGATTCCTTGCGTTCATGAATGCATCAGGAACAGGAAGGCGAATGCCGCGATACAAATCTCGGAATATTTCATAAGCACTTTCGTTTGTTTAGCCTGCTTCCCAGGCCGCATCAAAGATTTACTAGAAAATAGAAAACACTGAGAAACTTCAGGAATCTGCAGTTTTTGGCTTGCGTATCTGCTTGGCAAAATAAGTCGAGATATTCAACGACGTTTTCCTCGCATGAAAGTTTTTAACAAATTCAAAAAAGTGGAAAGTAATGAACAAACACTTCGATGTCTGGGTTATAAGATATTTAAATTCGTTTTTTCGAATTTGAAAAGCGAAAAGTCAGTTAATATTTGAATAGAAATTTTCACGGATAGGTTTTTTATGTAAATCATTCATTTTTCGGATGCACCGCCAGGTCAGAGACATTTCCATGGCCCGCACTGTGAATAAATATGATGAAAAATTCAACAGAATTTCGGTGAAAAAATTGAGTGGGAAAAGGTGTCGGCGCCAGACGATAGGAACCTGATTTACATTATTAAATTAGAAAAATTTATTTGCGCGAAGATCGAATTCAATGTCGTTTATAAAAATTGATTAATTAGTATTTTATACCAATTTTAAATAAATCCACAGCCACCTTCAGTGAGAAACAAATACGAGCCACGCATTTGTATTCACCGTAAGTAGAAGTAGCGTGCAATGGTCAGACGCGGTAGCCAGCCACGCTTGAACCTAACGAACACTCTAATTCATTTTTTCTCTTTTGAAAGCATATAACCGTATTTTAAAAACAATAATTTTAGGAACTAACATTTTCCACAGAATTTCCACCCAGCTCGAGTTTCATTAAAATCGGATGGGTTTCGAATTTTTTAATTTTCGACCGTTGAAACCACGAAAGTGCATTTTCGTATATAATTTCGGTGAATTTATTCCTTCGCACAGATTAAATATCGAAATTAATGCTAGTACTAATTACTAATAAAATAATCTTTCAATGAACCAATCACGAAATCGAGATATTAATTGAGGTAATCTTGAAATCCTAAAAACACGTTGGTTGGAAATTACCGAATGAATGTTTGTATTTCCGCACGTGGAATGATAAAATCTGAATGCATCGAATCTTGTGGAGTTCCACAAGATGAACAGGACCGTGTAGCTTATCGGTGTAAATTCCAATCCGTAAGTTTTTAGGTGTAGATTGAAATCCTAAAAACACGTTGATTGGAAATTACCGAACGAATGTTTGTATTTCCGCACGTGGAATGATAAAATCTAAATGCATCGAATCTTGTGAAGTTCCACAAGGTGAACAGGACCGTGTAGGTTAGGTTTAAAGTCTAATCCGCAAGTTTTTAGGTGTAGATTGAAATCCTAAAAACACGTTGATTGGAAATTACCGAGTGAATGTTTGTATTTCCGCACGTGGAATGATAAAATTTGAATGCATCGAATCTTGTGGAGTTCCACAAGGTGAACAGGACCGTGTAGGTTAGGTTTAAAGTCTAATCCGCAAGTTTTTAGGTGTAGATTGAAATCCTAAAAACACGTTGATTGGAAATTACCGAGTGAATGTTTGTATTTCCGCACGTGGAATGATAAAATTTGAATGGATCGAATCTTGTGAAGTTCCACAAGGTGAACAGGACCGTGTAGATTAGGTGTAAAGTGTAATCCGTAAGTTTTTAGGTGTAGATTACCTCCATTAGCAAACTGGTGACAGAGGAAGCTCTGGTCACAGTGATCCCTCTGTACGGTGTATTCCATAAAATTTCGAGTAATCAGTATTCCGTCAAAGGATAATCCAGTTCTGTACGTGATCCTCTCGACGGGTCTGAGTAGCGTATTTGATGCATCCTCGGCGCGCCTCTAAGCACAAATGCTCAGGTCTACAAACTGTGAGTTTAATCTGAACAGCATTTATAGCGACAGACATGCGTCGCATATTAATCCGAAATTATTCCTTGCATGGATATCTTTTCCCCGCTGGTTCAGCGTTTCCCCACGTTGGAAATTCTGCAAATTACCACCGCAATCATCCACTTGGCCCAGAAACCGGCGCGGGTCGTGAGTTCTTAACGCTTGGAGTTGTTTTCTTTGGGCCACGCTCGAACGAGCAAGTTCATAAACAAGAAGGGTGGAATTGAACTAAGGAGATGCCGCTAACATACTTAACCGGAAATGAATCTCCTTTACACTTGGAACAATCTGATTCCACGACATTCCTCGATCCGCGCGCTTTAGCTCTCTGCTCCTTAAACTTTGGAAGAACGTTAAAGGGGCTAAAGTTTCACCGGGAATTAAAAGATTCCACAACTTCACTGTCCTTTCATTTCAGTGGCACCCGGTGATTGCGAAAGTTTTGATATGACCTGCACCGGTGTCATTATTTCTATTACGGTATATACTTGTTACCTCGGCCAAAGAACCGGGACTTCTGCGCTCGCACGCACAGCCACGCGGACGGTCATTTCTTCTGTCGTAATTAACGGAGAGTTTCGAGTGGTGTACACAGTGGTGCCAAATTCATTTGAAATTTCCCTGGTCCCGTAATTGACAACTTAAAAAATATGTTTCATACGATGAACGTTATTTTTCGTGAAGAATAGACTCCACTTTGAACCGAGCAGCTCTGTGGAACAGCGTATCGATTTTGAAAGTGGTCCGAGTTAGGTAAAAGAATTTTGTTGGCAATCTTTATCGTTTTTCAATTCGTTCGAACGCGTTGCCGCGATACACGCATAGTCTTGTTTTTTAACTTTCAAATATTATCTCATCCGTCACACTTCTCTAATTCGTATTTATAAATTCTTCTAATGTTTTTCCTGCTTTCGATTACACGTACTCGTTTCTGTCGTTAGCGCATCAAATCCGCGGTCTACTTAAAACATCTCTGAAAAGACAACAACAAAAAAAATGATTAAAGATCATTTGCTCGGCGATTGCACGAGAAAGCCCGCTAATGATTTCATCAATTACGAAACTAACGAACCCGACTATCGTACCGAAGGTTATCATTCCGCAGTTAACCGGTGTGCGCCGGCGAACGGGAAAACTGTTACATCTGTTTCAATTTGAAAAAAAACCATGGTATTAATTCGTCACCGTACAGTTTGACGTAACTTCCACTAACTAATATGGCTCAATCTAAATCGATCCATATTCCAATTTATTGCGAGTGGCAGATTGCACGTGTGGCGGCTCGTGAATGACGCGTCGCACGGATATTAAAAACAAAAAAATCTATACATGTATATCCTGTCTGAATACATGCGTAGGCGTACGCGTATATACGAATAGACGTTATATATGGAAGTATACATGCACACCGCTATTTACATGGAATAGTTTTCACAACAATCGTAGCAATCTAGTCCTCCCACGAGGCGCGTCATACGCCGAAACGAAACGCGGCTGTTTATTTACATATAGATGCTCACGCGAGCGCACGCATATGTATGTATGCAGTATTTAAATTCCCGCGGAGTATAACATTTGTGGTTGAAACGAAACAACGGCCAAGAGAGAAAAAGCCTTGGCTAACAAGCGAATACGGTTTCGGCTGGATTTTTCAATGAACCTGCACTTAAATTATTTAAAATCCTGTTTTCTATAGCGTGTGCAATTCGAACGAATGGCGTAATTAATAATATGCTTCATCGAAATTCGCTTCGACGAACGAGACCCGGTATTTGTGAACGACGGGCGTGCACACACGAGCACAGAACGATCTAAGATCTCGCTGTAATGATCGAAACGACTGCCTTCGAAGCTTAAGAGTCTGAATAACAGCTTCTGTCGGTGAAACGCGAAGATGAGTGGCTGGAACCCCTATTTCTACTGATTGTGCACCGTTTCCTTACTGGTCAGTGTTCAGTGCTATTCTTCGGATAAAGATAGAGCGGAGGGCGGGGACCATAAATTTCCAAAGGTATTGATACTTAGAAAGGATCCAGAGATTTTCTTTCACTCTTTTTCGGTTTTTCATTGTCCCCTCCTTTCACCGCACGCTGGCCGATTTTCGCCAAAGAATTTAATGCGTCAATGTAATGCGACAATGTTTCCAATTCGTTTCTACGCGGAAAGTAATTATCTTGCGACAAGAATTTTTATTTTTATTCCATTTCAGCGCGCACATTCGGCGTATGTTCAATTAATTGCACGCTGTACCGCGCGCGAGATCAATTGTAAGCTCAAAATCGAATAATAATAAATTACTATCTCCGCCACCGGTTTCGCGAACGACAAGCCCCCGTTTGTTGTACGAGGATTTTTATGTTCGCGTTATACATTACAATGAATCGCAGAAAATAAATAACAATATTCGCCACCCGTTTGACGAACAATAATCGCCCGTTTTTCGTCAGCCGAGCAAGAAATGATTGCGCGGACGTGCAGAAGAACTGAATCGTCGTACAATGTTTGAATACACATTAGTCGGCATCGTAAACTTTTCAATATGAATTCGCGCCGGCCGTGCTTAACGAACTAGAATGACTCGCTCGTAATTAATCCGAACACATTAAACCGTCCTACTCATGTTTTTCTATTTAATTCTAGCTAGTTGCTGAGTCCACGACTCCGAGCCGTTCTTTATTGCGTTCTATCTGCTCGTTAATTTCCATATTAACGTGCGCTGTTTGCTCGCGCGTTTTCGCATTCGAATATCATACGGCTAATTAGTAAACTCTAAATGGTGCTGACGATTTAATGAACAATAAATTCTTAAGTTTCGCCGTGACACGTTGGATTAATGTGGTTAACAAAATGAATGCCGAGGTAACCGTTTCCATGGACCGCGAGGATGATAGAGAGGCTAAATCGACCGTGGTTTTTATAAGTGAAATTAAACGAATTACTCTTTCTTCGTCTCCGGAACGGATAGACTCGTTCGCTATATTAATTAGTTCGCGAAGGAACGCCGGACAATAACCGTGCCGAACTTAATTGAAAGTTCCGATGATTCATCGATACCGAGACAATTTTTCGAGGGAACTTCCGGCAAACTCCCGTGCATCGTTGCATCAAACAATCATTTCGGCGTCGTTCTTCCCACGGAAATAGGATATCGAGCTTACTATCTTAAGAAGTTTGTTATCGAACTCCGGCCGATGTACAAGTTCCTTTATAAAGTAGGCGCGAGCGCGTTCGTTCGATCAACGTTTTATCGAGCGCGGGAATGCTTTATCCGAATGTATCTCAAATATTTTACGTCTCCTTGTCTCGCTTCGTTTTAGAAGATCGTCTACGATTATATGCGCATTGTAAAATGTAAGCACGCTTCGTGAGAAGTAATCGTTTGTCAAAATTTTCATTGCTGAACTCAAAAATAAATATAGCCAGTTAGACATCGCATAATTCTACCTTGGACTGACTTTACACCGCCTCGCCACTTGGACAATCGCTTCAGCATTCTCATTGCGAGGAACATCCAGACTCGCTGACTTTATACTTCGTTAATTGCCGTACCCCGAGGCACGCCTAGAACTATGCAATTTACATTCGAAATTACTTAAAAATCCCAGGAATCGCCGGCGATGCCGAGCTCTCGAGAACCCAATTTTACTCCAGTTTCGGCTCAGATTTTATTCAACTTGTATTTTTGCTTTGTAACTCTTACCTGCCTGCTTGCAGCAAAACAGAGCCTTACCTGAAACAGAACGAAACGGTGTTAGCCGAGCCGGCATAAGTTATTCGAAGAGGTATTCGAAGCCTTCGAATAATAGATAAAATAATGGATGAAAATCTTAAAAAGTTATCTCTTATTCGTCGCATAATTATTTATCTAAATGGGAACACAAGGGAAACAGGATTCATGAAGTTCCAAACATTCATCGAAACGGACTTTACGAAAAAATATATATCTCCTGTAATTTTGATTATTTTTCCTTAAAAAAAAAGCACACGTGCACTTCAAATGCCACCAAATACGTGCGCGATAATTCCAATTCGAAAGGTTCGATAATTTCATCTGGAAAAAATTCGCAAAGACGGCCTCGAAAATAAAAATACCCCGTTAACAGTTTTTGAACGTCAGCGAACGGTGTTCGGAAGTTCCGCGAAAAGTCAAGTTTCGTGTCGGGACGATTTCGCGCGCGGTTCTCCTGTAATATCATCCGTCCCGTGATTGCGCGCGTGCCGTCGAAACTACAGGGAAGAATCTTTCCTGATTAAATTTCGAAGTCCCTTCTCCGGTTCGTGTTCGCGCCGCTAGAGAGCGATCGGGTCTCGAAATCGAAGGGGGTTCGTCGAAGAAGAGGGTGTGGCGAGAGTGGATGGAAAGGAAGCGATCTGGGAAGTTACGGCCTTAAAATTTTAACGAGTGCCCGCGTTTCGAGTCGTCGGAACAGTGGGAACCGAGTCAGCGAAAAAGTTCCGGAAGCCTGTTCCGAGCGAAGCGAGCGGGGCGATAACAATGCCCGTAGAAAACGACGAAAACCGCAATGAAAAAATCGGTGAGAACTGCGATGCGCCTTTACGGAGGTGGAATACAACGAGGCCGAGCTCTTACAGGGGTGGTATCGGACAAAACTCAAGGTAACGACGTAACAAGTCTTCTGGGTGGTCCTAATTCGAACCACGCTAAACCGATAGGTTATAGTACGCGCGTAGACTGGTGCAAGTCCGTGCCCGAACGCATCCGCGCTGACTCGAGAGAGGGTTGCACCAGAGGGTTGCACCAGAGGGTCGAACCAGAGGGCGAACAGAGGGCGAAGAGGGTAGGCGAGAAACGGTGTTGTTCCTAAGTGGGCGGAGTGCCCGGAGCAATCCAGAATTGAGTTCGTGTCTTGAGTCTCAACCGACTAAGAATCTAGCTCGGGGCCCGCCGCTACTACGTAAAGGCAGGTGTTACATATGTGGGGCTGCGTTTCGACCTAGCTTCACCGACGGGGGCCGAGATATTTAGATCTTCCGCCGGTCGACAGCCGCTGATGGCTTGCCAGACCGTCTAACCCCGCAGTAGCAAAAGTGCTGGGATCGATCAGCCGGCTCCGGATGAAACCTTTCCTTTTCTCAAACTTACCGAGCATTCCTACGCTTTCAAATGAAACGCTCGATGCTCCAACACTCGGTGAATGGAGGTTGCAAATATTGTGCAGGGTGTACGAGGTGTGATCAAAAAGTAAGGTGACTTCTGGAATTTCGCGGTATACCCACAGTCGATTTTCGTTTTCTTTTTTTTTCTTATGCCGGTACACTCGTTCAGAACATATGTTCACAGTTTCAGCTATATAGCATTTTTTGTTTGTTTGCGAGAAGCATAAAGGTTAGAAGTGTTTTGCGTGTTCTGAAACGTCGCACGAGCATCGTTCAGGAGCTGTTGAACGACGTCAACGATGATCCTGATTTGCTCAAAAGGGTCATAACTGGTGACGAATCGTGGGTACATGGTTACGACGTCGAAACCAAAGTCCAATCGTCCCAATGGAAGTCCCCGGAAGAGCCAAGACCGAGAAAAGCACGCCAGGTTCGATCAAACGTCAAGGTTTTGCTCGCTGTTTTCTTCGATTATCATGGCGCTGCGCATCAGGAGTTCTTACCGCAAGGTCGTACGGTTAACAAGGAGTATTACCTTGAAGTTATGCGCCGTTTGCGTGAAGCAATACGAAAAAAACGCCCGGAATTTTGGAAACAATTCATGGATTTTGCATCGCGATAATGCACCTGCTCGCGCATCGTTGCTCGCGAGTAATTTTTTGGCCAGAAACAACACCGCGATCGTGCCTCGGTCACCGTATTCACCGGATTTGGCCCCCTGCGACTTTTTCCTATTTTCAAAACTGAAGAGACCCATGAAAGGACGAAGATTTGCAACGATCGAGGAGATAAATACTGCATCGCTGGAAGAGCTCAAAGCTATACCAAAAAGTGCTTATCAGAAGCGCTTCGAGGATTGGAAAAAGCGCTGGCACAAATGTATTATATCTGAGGGGGATTAGGGGGATTACTTTGAAGGGGACAACATAAATATTTTTTGATAAAAATAAAATGGTAAACCTAACCTAACCTAACCTTACTTTTTGATCACACCTCGTATAACGGTCATCCGTCTTACCTTTGTAAGAGGAACTGTTTCGCAAAATTGTTTTGTAACAAAGACGATTGTTGTTAAAGTTTTTTTTTTACATCAATACCTTCCATTCGTTTGAAAAGGGAGAAAGTTTGAAAGAGGCCGTATGTCGCGAATAAATATGTAGTTATTGCGGAGTTACGCGTATAAACAAAAGTTTACCCATTCAGGTAATAAATTTGAAGTTACATGATATGGAAGAAAACCTTATATCCATTGTTACACGTAAGAATACTGATCCTACATTATTATCACGCTACAGCGGTCGCGATAATTTTGAAACATCCCGTACAATATCATTCTGTAAATTTTCATTTCCATACCCTCAATGCTTTATTACCTACAATATAGAGATCGTACATTTTACTGGCGAATAATACAGGATAGAATCGTAAACGTTTAATACACTAGTATAGTGAAGAAACGTCATTAAACTAACTATAGCGGTACAAGACACAAACCGTTTCTGCTTGATCGTTGCTGTTATCGACCGCCCACGCCAGTCAATGGTGCCGCGTAGAAAGTATAAAAGATTTATGATGTCTTTAAATATGCTTATAAAGATATATACATACATGTCGAATAAAGTAATAACATATGGAATAGTATTCTTTTACTGCTTGTTTCCATCTGGCATTTGCCCAGCTGCGGGTTTGTTTAACCCAGAAAAATATTTTACCTATAAAACTGCGTATCAAGCCACCTTATTAAAAGAATATTATTCTGCTTCTCTCATATTTTTGTATTTCTTTTATTCGTCTATTGAAACACGTTCGAAAACCGATGATTGTTAAACTCTTTTTCGTTATGCAGATATTTCATGGTTTTTGACGATGAAGATCCGACAGTATGACAAATACCGGTGCTGAGTCGCTTTCGACCGATGCTATATCCATTTATCCATATATCGCGAAATAAACATTTGTTTCTGTTACCTCTGCTGTTCAGACCGTGCAAGTGAAAAATATTTACCGATAGTTGAAATTCTTGTGTAGACCTATCGCCATCGAGAGTCATTTCGATTTTCTCCAGGGAAAATGAACGTCAATCTTTTACCACTTGGGATAAGTTTCACTCATTTCGCAACTCGAAGATCCCGTGCTCTCAGAATTTCTGTTTTTTATCAGCAAAGGGTTATATGCCTTTTCACGAATTACTTGCACCGCATAAAAAATGTTGAAATTTTTAAAAATGTTTGAAATATCGACAAATTTTAATCTGGTTATTTTTACAAGACAACGCGTACCGCCCTTGAAGGACGCGCAAAGACATTTCCGCTCTCGAAACTTTGAAACGCCGGTGCACGTTCCATTTCCGGCGGCATAAATAAACCAGATGGTTCGTGATAATTTCTGGCAAACAATGCTTACGCGATTAAGGGGCGGGCGGCGTTATGGAGTCCGTCCAACGACCGACCGGCATTCAGCTCCGAGACGTTCTCTCGGGGTCGGTGCCGCTATAGGAAATGCTTTTTCCTGTTTTGGTTGCTCGTTTCCGTAAAAATTGAAAAGTCACAGAACAGAAGTTTCTTTCTCCTCTGAAGTGTAAGTAAATAAGTTTGCGCTCTGGCTGGAACCGCGCAGTGCGGCCCGGGAACTTTTGCCGCGAAGCCGAAAGCTACGTGGCCAATTTCGCGGCAAGTCGTTTTGACGGGCTGCTGGGTGGGACGAAGTGCGAGGAGGGAGGGAGGATTATTTTTATCAACATAGAATACCGTTTCGCGACCCGTGCAGAAGGGTCGAGGGGAAGGATAGAACGATCTTTTCAACATCGTGAATGCGGAGCCGAGAGAGTCAGCCGCGTGTTGCCTGGGCGCCAAAAGATCATCGCTCGGATATTGGAGCGCACGGTCGTTGAAATTGCAGCAATGCCGACCCCACACGTGTGCAGGTACGTGTGTTTCCCGTTGCCATAATCGGTTCCCGAAGTTCGCATCTCACCTGACGAGAGAGAACGCCTCCGCTCCGCCTGCGACGACAAGTTCCGTCGACGAGATGGATTCCGTTTCGATTTCGGGATCCCCGTGTGTGACACGACTTTACAAGAGTTATTACCTGGAACGATGGTCGCGCCGCCGAGCTTTTATAGCGGAAATCAGATCCCCCACGTTCCCGTTGAATATTTCCACGGGATTTTTACGTCTGCCATCGCGGTTTCCACCGGAAATGCGTCACTTCGCGTAATACAGCCACTCGCAGCGAAAAAATCGAATAACTAGCTTTTGTCTTCGAACGGTAAACGAGGGACGCTCAACAAGTTTTTCACATTTATAAAATATGTATAATGCGAGTACAATAGGACCTCGATTAACGAGCTTGATCGACAGACAAACAGCCCGGATGAATCGAGACCCGAGATGAAATACTTGAAATGAATATTTCATAGCAACGTAAACTTGGTATTATTAGAACATGTATTTCCTTTTATATCAGATAATTGCACAAGTTCGTGCCCGAGTAAACAGAGGACTCTGGATAAACGAGATCCCCGATAACCTGAACCTTGATTGATCGAGGCCACGTATAACCGGGATCCGGTTAATGGAGGTCCCACTGTATATCGATGCAAACGCGAGAATGGGATTCGAAGTAAATTAATATAAAACAAACACGTTGCAAGCACATCCACTGGAACTAATGAAACTCCTGTGCAGAACTTGTGTTGCGTTATGCAGCGATCGCGTTAGCACAGCGGCTGAGGTGTATGCATAATTTTGAGATGTTTAAGCGTATCATAAATACTGAATAATGTGAGGGAAAATGTGACATCAAACTGTAGTATTGATCGTCCAGAACAAGCATGAGCATCGCTCTTCGCATTGAGAGCACTCCCGGTTTGCTCTAGGAGCCACGCTCCAGGGCAAATTACGTCAGAGAAAGAAATGGAAGCGTCACGAGCTTTTTTTTTTTTTTTTATTGAAGCTCTTTGGGCCCTTAGTTGGGTCCATTTCGCTTTACAATTTAGTTTTACAAAGTCGCAAGTTGATGTTACAATGGTACACGATTTATATAAATAGTTTACAATCTGTGAAAAAATTGTGAATACAAATACAAGCCTTAATATTAGGTTTTGCTATGAGCATGTCAACATTTAGAGGTAGTTGGAAACCCATTTTATATAGGGAATCCAGTAATTTGTGCCTCCGAATGTTATACTTTTCGCACTGCCAGATAACGTGGTTTAAAGTTTCATCGCTTTGGTTACAACTACGCTTGCCGTCGGAGATTATATTAAATCGTGCCAATGGAGCAGCCAAATGGTAGTGATCCGCTCGCATTCTATTAGTCGTGGTAACGAAACCTCTCTTCAACCCTTTATGGGAGAACCAGGGTTTGGAACTTTCCCGGAAAAAATATTGGAAATAATTTTTGCCCTTAAATAAACCTTGCCTCCTGATAATTTCCACAGAATTCTCTTTGGCCTGTTTCTTGTATTTTTCATATATATCTGTAAAAGGAACCTTCGGAAAATCCAAGGAAGACGAGGAAGTAGCCAATTTGGCTGCCTTATCCGCCTCCTCATTACCCTGAATACCAGAGTGAGATGGAACCGATACTAATTTAACACAGTTGTTTTGATTATTTTTAATAAAGAGATTATATTTCCTTTTGATTTCAAATATGTGTGGATTGGTCTTTATATTTACAGTGGGGGATTGTAATGCCATTAAACAACTAAGAGACGTCACGAGCTTCTCACCGAGTGTGAATAGCGATAAAAAGCTATCTATTTCCTGATTCTATCTCTTTGTACAGTTTCCTGAACAAACGTGGTTTTGTTAGATGCGATCGGATAGATGCGTCACATGACAATTGTAATTCGGGTTCGCGAAGTGTATTGAACATTCCTGACGTATACGTTGTCAATAGAGAAACTTATTTCACGATACATGAAACATTGATATGTCCATCACCGAGCAACACGTACTTACTTTTTTGACAGAGAGCTGCAGCAATACTACGCAAACTGCATCCTTATCGGCCCATATATTGTGGCAAACTGAGTTACCGTAGAATTCGATTTTCGATTTCACGATATTGACGAACGTCTGGGGTTAGGTCGTTTATCGAATTGTCTGCGGGGAACGTCAATAGTATTGCGCAATTTGATTGCACGATATTATCGAACGTCTGGAGAAGCGTGAAATATGTGTCTGCGACGAAATTGTAAAATCAATGCAAATTTCATCGATGAACGGAGAGCCGCGATGATGACAATGGTCGCGACGTAACGTGAGGATCGTGCGCGAAATGTGTAAATAAAATGCACGCTCGAGTTTCTTAGGTTGCTAGCACCAGCAGAATTCTCAGTAGAAAACAAAGTCGATAAAATAATATTAATACTGCTAATAATAAAAAAATAATATTATAACTACAATATACTTATTGATAATATTAATTTTTGTGGACGAATTTTAAGACAGTGGTACCAAATAAAATCTTACTTTTTGTCGAAATTCTGTCGAATTTGATACTCCAGCATTTTTTAAAAATTTGTATAAATCATAAATGCATCAAATCCGCTGTCCACTTATCAGATACAAGTATCCCGATAATTAAAAATAGATACATCTGTAATTGTTCCGTCGCGCAGGAACACGAGACGTAGCTTTCGTTAGGACAATATTTAGAGTACGTTCGTGACTAAACATCTTCCTCGAAGATGTCGTAAATTAGGTTCATTCGGCGACCATTCGAGATATCTGGCAAATGTCTCGAATGTGTATATCATAAAGAACAATGTACCACGGAATTGGTCCTTTTGAACGACCGCCCGGACCGTCACGGGCAGTGTCGAATTACCGGGAACCGTCGCGCCTCCTTCCCAACGCTTCTTCAGAACAGCGAGAAGGATAAACAGTCGAAGCATGCTGATTGGTAAATGCAACGTTCGGCAGGGACCAATCGGTATATCTTTTTTCTCGTCGCGTTCGAATAGGAAATCGAGTTCCGACAGTTACATGTTGGCTTTCGGACAAGCACCATCTTTAATCCTCGGTTAGACAAGAACAACGCACCGGCCGTTGTCTTGTCATTCATACAGGATAAGTTTCGAGATTTACGTTGCGGTAGTTCATTGTCCAGCGATCGGGACAACCGCGCTAAATTCCGCGTCATAAACAATCGAAAACCCCCCTCGCGTGCGCTAGCGTATAAGGCAGGACCTGCTAGATCAGCCTTACCGACGAGTCCACTAGCAGGTCCGGGACGAAACGCTTCTTTAACGTATTCTATAATAATTCGAACCGATTTTGTCTTATGTAATCGTTTAATCCATTGAACCGGCTACCCAATATTAATCTGGCGGGTAGTAACATTCGTGCGAGGACATTCGCGGGTCGACGCGTCCGCGATCAAACCGGGCTTAAGCCTTACAAACTTGAGTGGAATACATCCGCGCATCACCCGTGAGTGTCGCCTCAAACACACGACGTAACAGTAATTTCAAAATTGAGCGGACATCCGAGGATAAACACCATTTTGTTTGACGAAGGAACAGTGTCGCCGATAATCGGTTGGAAGATGGCGCATGGCGCTGTCGTCATCAATTCGCGATAGAACGCGGAAAGGGAAGCCGAGAGGGAACAGTTGATGTTTCGCACTGTTTACCAACGATCTTTTTGTCGATCTCTTGCTGCTTTTTCCCCCGTCGAATTCTATGTCTTTTGTGATTCTATCGCTTCTATGTATCGTCGAGCTCGAAACTTTAGCGGCGCGTGTTTCTTTTCTTCGGCGCGGTGCGGTGGTTCGCTCATTCGACCGGTTTTCCTAAAACTACACTTGAAAATTCGTCGTTCCATTAGAATTGGAGGAGCGGATTTCCCACGGGCAAATATCGGGCCGAAACAGTTACCCGTATCCCTTCCACACGGTCGATTTAGCGATTCGCCGACGCGCGTATGCAATAGTGTGCATCCACGCACGGCTGCATGCATGCGCGCCGTGTACGCCGGTCGGCTGTATGTCTTGGTGAAATAAAAATTCGCTAGGACAAGGCCGATCGAATTTCACGCGGCGGAACGTCAACGGATTTTTCACTGAATTCGTTTCGACGATCGTGTATTTTCTCACCAGACCGGGCTGCATTTTCTACGCGCCGCCGCGTGACAGAGTTAGTTTCATTTAAATTTTGAAATAATTGAGTGACGCTCGACTACGGACGAGAGAACCGACAAACAAACACCCATCCGTCGGACAGAACAACACCGGAATACCCGAAATTCGATAACACCTTTTCGATTTTCCTGGCCAAATGAAACGCCGAATCGCTCAGAATAATACGACACAAATTAGACCTGTAATTACGAAGACTTTATGTTTACAGGCTACTGGTGATTGCTCTATCGATCCTCCACTTCGACAAATTATGTTGAATCGTCGTCCACAATATCATCCGTTGCATAAATTAGTTGCGTTAATGGTAACAATAAAAATAATCAAGTTGCCGTGCGATGAGTCAAAATTGTGAGTGAAATAAAAATTCATTTTCTTTCTTAATGTGTTTAACAGATTGAAGATAATATAATAGTATTTTTAAATTCTTCCCCAATGTTATTACTGGTTTAAATTACATCTACTCGTTTTTGTTATAAATGCAACAAAATTGATAAGTACCGTTGCAATATTTTCAACTCGTTGAAACGCATCCGATCCAGACAATTTTCGTTTTGAATAAAAATCCAACAAATGGATTCGTCGCAGTGCACATTGGTTTTCCGTATTGGTTAACCTTATTGATAGCCGATGAACGCAATCGCTGATCATTTTAGCTGATAAGAACAAGATGGTCGCTAAGGAGAAAGGGATATCGAGTCGATCTGTTGAACGGCTCTTATCAGTTTTCTTTTATCGACGATGGAGGAGCTTACTCTAAGAGGGAGTTCAAATATATACCAGAACTGGTTTCTTTCACATGAATCTGTCGATTGGAGGAGAGACCTTTTTTCATTCGATTCGCTTTGATGAAGTTCCACGGACGCTTTTCACTATGTTCATTCAAATTTCATTGAGTATAAACGACGTGTGTCGAGCACAAACGAAACGTCAATTCCAACGACCTTTATCATTTGCACTACAGGTACAAATAAAACATTTAAAAATCGCGTCCTTTCCTTTTTCTGTCTTTTTTCATTTAACTAGTAAAACTAATCCTTTTAACGTTTTTAAATAACTCAAGTTGTTTGGTCAAATGACAAAGTTATTCGTTTTTAAAAGATGTACGAATACTTCGTACACCCACCGTATCCATAGACGTATTATTAAACATCGCTGGTAATTTTTAAAACATATTGTCCGCGAATCCGCGCAAGTTGTGCTGATGAAATATTCGAAATCATTTTGTTTAGTTACGTTTCAACGCGTCAACATGCTGGAAATCCCACGTTCTCGTTTGATTACGTGAAATAGAATTATGACGAACGCCCATGCGATCATTAAATAAATGAATACCCGAATGTGGGAACTCTATAATCATTTGGCTACTCTACAATTTTCAGTAAAATAACTAATTTGCCGAATTATCAATCTCGACGGTAATTTATCCTATTAAGCATGTCGGGCGCCGGAATATAAATACCGCTAGACATATACGTCAGTATTAATTATTGTAGTTCCATTACGAAGTCTTTTTCTCTTTTTGATTATCGATAACGCACACGGGCAGCATAAATTTGAGTCATACTAGACTCGCTTCCATTTATACGATGAAGAAATGTTGAACATGGATGGAAAGCAAATATAAACACATGATTGGAACAGTAACGAACCAGAAGGTTCTCCTCGGATGTTTGAACTAGTCGAATCACACTAATTGCGCCAGATATGCTCAGAAATAAAATTCGAAGTGCAAATTCTTGAAATTATAGGTCCGTACGCTTCGCTGGGATTATTTGCGCTTCCATCGGCCAATATATACCTTTACATTCGAACTCCATAAAGAAATGAACAAATATGGTGCGTGTTACGTCGAAATCCAAAGCAGGCAGTTAATTAAAATTTTCGATAACGTCGGCACTCAAAATCGAACAATCCGACGAAACCTTTCGACGCAACTTTCTAGCTCCAAAGAACATGGAAATGGAATTTGCACTGGAAAATATTTCAAAATAATTGTGTTGTAACAACATTAATATTCGGGCGTCAAAAAACGATTGTTAGTATTTTGTCCGTGCGAATTTGTACAGCTCTGGGCCCTCAAATTTCTAAATATTCAAATTTTTAAATACTTATATATCTAGGTCCTCCAATTTTCCAATATTTAGTATTTTCTAACTTCCCAAATAATTTCAAATCGTTTGATCCAATATTAAAATAGTTATCGTCCCTTCAAGACTGTCCGAATATTAGTGGGAGCCGCTGTACGCACACAGTCTAATATTTTCTATTCGTATTGTTTTGTTATTATGCCTTAAATCATACTTAAGAACATCCCACTATCGCAATAATTTCACTAAGCCGGAGCGCGCGTGCGCAAATGCTTCTCCATCAAGAAAATTAATAACAGTTTGAATAATGCGGCAAGTTTTTTCAAGATAGGCGCGTATATTAGAATATTAGAATGAGTAACGCGCCAAGTTTTTTTCCGGTTGTAAATTATGCTCGCCCCCTTAATAGAAAAGAAGTTTGCGTGCCTATTAATATTTCTGTATGAAAAGCTGCGCGCAGGCGTTCGCCGCCATTGTTCTTTATTCGGCATTGTAAATATCAGCGGGCCGCGGGGTGATAATATTTATTTCCGTAATCGCGGTCGGCCCGGACAATAAATTTTTAAACAGAAAATAACAAGTTCGTCTCGCGTCCCTGAGCTGCTGTATATCGCGTGCTGCCGAGATTAACTGCGGGTTCGCATGTGTTTGCCACACGCACACTTCCGCCCGCCATATTTAAACTGTATCGCGACGATATATTGTTTTAGTGGAACGGGATCCAGGGACGAGCGTACACCTTGAACCTCTGGCTGAGATCATGACTCCAACGTACAGCCTGGGAACGAATTCCTGGAATTCCTATTAAAATAGCTAGAAACTTCTCATGAAATTGCTTTTGTCACTTTATTCTATTTTATTTACTAGCCCCGTTAGCTGGCGCGCGCGAGCTCCTTGTTTATTGAAGCACTCCGTGCATGCTTCCCCATGTTCCTCATATTATCAGATTATGTCACGGAAACATTGTTATACGGTGCGCCAAATATGGGACACCTGATTGCAGAAGCATGCCGAGAACGAAGGCGCTCTTTTTGTCAACCCCTTCCTGTACAGATTTTTAACAGAATCTCAAAGAATTTCCAAAAATTATCTTTCCATCGCTAGAGCATCCCATTAAGGACACCGTGCCGAGCATACGAATGAATCTTTCACGTGCTCAACGCGAAAAAGCATCAACATCCCTTTAGTGCATCAACGTGTTTTAGTTTTCTCCATTATTAAAAGCGGAAGGTGGTGGCAACTTGTAGTGTTCTCAGAAAAACTGCTGCAACATGGCCCTTACTCATCCTGCGACCAGATGTTGCCTCTCCGCGGGAAGAAACTATGGTTTCCTCCAGCAATGCTTCCTATATTAATTCCACTCCATCAACATTAAACACGCGATCCACCTAAATTGGTAAGCTAATCAAATTTTCATTAAACGTTTCCACGACAGACGAAATTATTAAAAGTCGCCCACCCGTTTTCATAAGTGTGGGCTGTGCTTGATCGCTGGTAATCCGCATTTCTTATCATTATAATTTCATGGGAAGAAAAATAGTTTCGATATCAATCCTCGAATACATAGATGACATTTCAATCTCGACGTTCTCCCATATATCAAGACGTCGCTGTAATCCGATATAAAATTTGAAATCTCATAATTTCAGAACGTAGTTTCGACGATTATTCTTCCCCTCTGTGCATCTGGTGATTTCGCAGAATATTCGAAATAAACACAGGAAAATTGTACCGGCGCTGCACAAATAAATCATTACATGGATCCCCCGTTATTTTGCCTCGCATCGGCTGCATTCAATCATTTCTGGTAGACGTAGCCGCATTTCCAGAACTACAGTCTCGGTTTCCGTCGACTTCTTTCATCTCTTCCTCTTTATCTCCCTCCGAACACCCCCTCTCGCCCTGCTATCGGCCTCCCTCAGGGTGTCTCTACGTTTCCGCGCGCAGAACGTCGGCAAACTTTCCATAACGAAGTTTGGCTGGATCTAAACTAACGTAAGTTATTTGACCTCATATCGGTCACTATTCGAAACTCGGTTGTACGTTCAACTTCGTCTGATTGGTCCTCCCTGTGTATGCCCGCGGAGTAGCTCACTTCGCTCCGATTACACAGGGATGGCTGGGAATTGTAATACAATCAGAAAGAAGATGATTTCTTTGCTGGGAGAAAGACGAAATAGCCGAGAGCGGTTTTTCACTGGCGAACCTTTACCGGAACCGACCTCGAGAGTAGAAAACTTTTGTTGGACAAGCTTCGAGCCATTATCTTCTAATTCCAGCTCCGCCCAATGACAATTAATATTTAAGAGCGGGATACTTTCTTTCCGAAGATTGCGCAAGCTTCGCTCGAAAACTTTACTTCTGTCGATCTGTTCCGCGCTGATGCTCAATCATTCATTCGTGCCCGTAATTATCAGTCGTCTAAGTCGTGTGTTTCTTGTTTCGAGTTATTTAAAGGATTACATTCGAATAAATTGAAAAATATTTTTACGTTGTGTGAGACTTTAATTTAGAATTTTATTAGTCTTGATTCATGAAAATTTATATTGAATGCTGCAAAATGTTGTTTCTAAAGTTTGAATTGACGTGAATTAATGTGATGTGAAATAACTGATTATGTTTTGTATGGATATGGATTGATTACGGTTTCAATTTCATAATTATGGGCGCATTTATCGGTTCGACTCTAACAAGCTGTCAGGTGTGGAAATGAATTTTGATTTTCATGTACAAAATTTCGTTAACCGAAGACGGGATTTACGAAAGTTTTTCAACGAGATCATCTAAATTTATGTATTAGGTGGCAATAAGGTAGAGTATTTAAAATCGCTTAGCTGTCATTTCACCTAGCCAGTGAAATCGGAGAAACGTGTGAAGTTTAAATGAAGTCAGATGCCTAGCCAATCCTTCGGAAGTTCTCACAGTAATTCATCCAATTAGAGGTCGAAGGGAGGATTTTAATGACGCGGATATGCGGGAAACTTTGAAAATTGAAGTTCACTGAAACGAAGAGCTCCGTGGAAAAAGTTCCGCCGGACGAGCACGATTTACTCTTCCTCGAGGAATCGATTTCCACTCGGCTATACGTACAATTTTCCTCCTGTTCCTTGTGGAACAGGTCACCTGAATGCTAAACGGGAATGATTGCAGTTGTAGCGGCGCATCGACAGTAAAATGGCGATGTTGATTGACGGTGCACGAAATGCGTTCGCAGGGTTTCTGCTGAAATTTATTTATCTTTACCAGAAATAATAAAACCCGAAACGATCTAGTCAACGAATGCTTATGTAACCAAATAACCGAGGAAGTAGACAAACTTCTACGTCTCCACTTTTCAATGTTCGCAACACGATACGCCTGTGTATTAAATAAGGTAAAACAGTGGAACGTTTATTGCAACAATTAACTCAATTGTCTGGCTCCAACAATGGAATTGCATTTTCGCTTGATGATAAACGTGACACGCTATGTCGGCCAGTCTCGCATAAACGAGAGACGTACAAAAGAATTTTGTCACTAATTAAAAGTATACTGACACGTTAATTGGTTGCGTCACGCATACGTTGTTTTTTCTAAATTAAATTTTTTTTAATATTATTAATAATCAATAAAAGAGAATGCGTAGTGTACTTAAAAATAAGTTATAGTATTCGTACGACGTTTACGATAGTCGCGCAATTGTTCAGAGTAATTCTTCGGTTCCAGTTGCAGGACAATGAACGAACAAACATGTGTTAGGACTAAGCGTTGATAACAAAGGGTTATAGTGTGGCTTATCTTCCTATATTTGTAACGCAATATACGTATATCAGGCTTAGTGGCCGAGAATCTGTTGACAGTTTAAATAGGGCAGATAGCGGAGCGTTTCGCTTTTCCAAATGGAACATTCAATATTGAAATCCGCTGTATTGAAAATTTCTCAAAAAGTGTCGCTTCGAATATCAGGAAAATATCGGCCAATAATGTCGAGCTCCGTATTTACAACTCTCATAATGGATATTCCGATGGATTCAATATGCGACTCGAAACGCACCACAAATATCCAGCTGAACTCACTGCGGGCCTCTAACAGCATCTACATTAATTGCACGAAGTCGAATAAAAACGAGTTTACCCGAACGGCGTTTCACCTCGGCGCGTGACGGATCGGACTGATCCGCTGTCCGGCAATTGTGTCTGCGGCGAACCTGAAGAAGTTTTCACTTTAAAAATACGTGTTCTTTCGTTTAACAAGTTCTCTGGAAGTATCGCTTACAAAATAAAAACATTCTGCATCGATTGGAGGAAGCAGTGGTCGAATTAAAATTAATTTCACCCCTTAACAGTCTGTTTTCGTTGGAAACGACATTACAATATTTCTCACTGTTTTATGTTCCACCCAGTTAATTGCTTCGTAATTCCATAAAAATCCGCGGTCTATCGATAACGTAACAATTTCCCGGAATGCATTCTCCGTTAACCAAAGGCGGGCACTAACATAGTTGAGCGAGCATCGAGCGGGATAAATAAAACGGCGAGTGTACAGGCGCAATCTTGCGACAGAAGTTCGCGATCGAGTCGGTAGGTATATAACTTGCGGAAGTTAATTAATGTGTTCGTGTGCTCGCGCGAAAGTAAAAGTTGCGTAGCGTGGCGCGGGCGTTTTGTAAATTTCATCAAGATTTTCGTTAAATGGAACTTTCGGTGCGGCAGTTAAACAACGCGGGGGCGGAACGAAAGAGAAAAATTTCCGGTTCGGCGCGAAATTACCGACGACGGGGCAGGTCGTCCCGTCGTTCCCGTAGAATTCACCGTTCAAGTACACCGGTCCCGGAGACGAAACTATTCGGAGAAATCGACCGTGCGGCCGGGGGTGGTCCACTGATTGAACTCCGGCAGCGTTCAATTTCTGGCTCGTCCCTAGTCCTAGCGCCATTCGTTTTAAGACGCGTGAAATTCCGTGAACGTCGCCACGCAATTTATCGGTTCGACGAAGAAACGCGTGCTGTACGCTAACGATTCAATTAAACTCGTTCTCAGAGCCACCACCGAATGAAACATTATCCCCGTTCGAGATATTTCTCTCGACAGCCTTTTTTTTTCCTAAATGTCCGCTATCAGCTGATTGCGAAAGTTCCCAGAGTCCCACCATCCAATTAGAACTTTTCTATTTCCACGAGTGTGACAACGATAATAGGTTCCGTTTGCATCTGAAAATGCAATCAGTGGCTGGTTTATACAGAATGTATCGGGCGTTTTGGTACAATCGAATTGACGTAATTGCCCGTGCAGTATAATGGACAAACCCGTTTGAATAGACCGTCTCTGATATGCGGCTTCGATTAGGAGAGAAATTGAATTTCATTATTTCTCCCGTACGCACCCTCTTTATAGTAGCCGTGCCGGCACTGTTTTATTATTTACTCTTTCTACTTGCGAACGTAAATCCTGAAATTTTCCGGTCACTCTGTTGCCGTGTAATTGACAGTTCGTGCCAGGTTGTCGTAGGATTTGCAGCAACACGTTCCCGTTGTTTATTAAGATTAACGCGACTAGCTGTTTCGCCGACACGAAGCTTTGTAAACATTTTAAAGATATGGACGCTGACTCCAGTCAAAAATTCTAAAATTCTGTTGACGTTTGCAATTAAGAAAATTTTGTTCACTTCGTCTAGCTAGCGATTGAAAATATTTCTGTGGTTAATCGGAATTCATTTTTCCACGGCAGCAGAGGTCAGCAACTGGAAATGATAAACTATAGCGGTTCATCCTATATCCGCGCGGTCGCGTTACCGAAAGACATAAAATCGGAACGAATTTTGTATAAAGTAGTAGAAAAAGTTGGTATGCATTCCGGTTTTATAGTACCTCACGTCCGGGTTTCCAACGTTTCCATGTTTTATCTTCGTAAAAGATCTAGTTTTCAAGATTCGAAGCGACTATTCCGAGCTTGAATTCAAACGTATAAATAGCAGCTTTTTCGGTATAGTATTTAAAATATTAACAATTGATTCCGGAGCTGAGAAGCCACGAGAGTAACTATTTTAAACGCTTTTCAAAAATAACTGAGATATCGACTTAACATATTATTAAGATAATTCGTTATTAATCGACGTAATTCTATTCCGCAAGCATAATTACAAAAGGAATATTTAACTCTCTCTCTGTTTCAATGACCCAAAACTCTGAACATTGCATTCATTATGCGCGTAAATATGCCTTGAAATATCCTCGTCAATAAATAATCCGCGATATCGGCTGTTTCGAAATAGTTCGTGTATTTTAAATAGTTTACGCGAAGGTGTATCGCGTATCGAATAAATCTGACCAACTAATAAATTTCTGTTTCATGGGGCAAATAAACTTCCAAATAATAATACAATATAATCTGATTTTATTCTGCGTATATGTCACATCGTTTGTCGATCAAAAATCCATCTCATTTGTAACTGGACAGCGGATCTTCGTGCAAAATGAAATTTTTTTATCAGAACGGCAACAAACAGACGTGAAATGGAAATTTATTTTCTTCCTTACTGTTTCTTCCTTTTTTTACTGTTTTAAATTACATCTACTCGTTCTTGTCACGGATGCATCAAATCCGCTGTCTATTTAGAACAGTAAATTGATAAAAAAAATTGTTAAAATTGTTGGTATCGTAAAATCTGACAGCGCGAAAATTTCTACACTCCAGCAATTACTTATCCGCGATGAAACTACGAAATTCATGTACTCGCGTGTTGGCGGGTGCGCGCGAACGCGATTCCGCGCGAACGCGAGCGCGAGTGTCTTTCCAGTTGGCGCGACGTTTCCCCGGTTCTTAAGGTGAGAAGGATTTCGCAAAAATATAATGGGCCGTAATGCCGCGTCCGCGTATTAAATTTAATCCGTAACGGAAGACTCGTAAATGCCACAGAAAGAAGTATACCCCGGCGTTGAAAAGGCCGGCTCGGAGGAACGTGGGGTGAGTTTGGTGGGGGATGAGAGGGTTGCAAGGGAGGTTGAGGATGGTGAACGAAGGAGGAAAGAAGCAAAATGAAAGCATCCCGCGCGTATGCAAATGGGGGTCGGTCGCGCAGCTGCGACGACGGCCACGCCATTCTGAGTCGCATGGAGCAGCACGACGAAAGCTCGTAACGATTTTCGTCGTATAAAAATGAACCGAGAGGTATCAGCGGAGCTTTCTTCTCCCTTGTGAACGTACCCAGGCTCGCCTTCAATGAATATGCACCGTATACCTCGCACTTTCCACCCCCTTTTGCCCCGTTCCCACGAAAACCGCCCTCAAACCCTGTTCCATGACACTTAACCCCGCTCGATCTTACGTGCGTGCGGTTTCTCCATGCTGATGCTGAGAGGATTCACCCCTCTTAGACGCAGCATCTATTTTAACGAATCCATAAGAGCCGGATTAAACAGTACCGTTCGCGGGAACGCGCCCAGAGAATGCGTTACGTCGCAAGCGGATGCAGACCGCATCAAATGTGTTTTATCGTCAACCAGGATCGAGCGGAGATCGCGTGTATCCCGAATGTCGATCATCGCCGGAATCGATAAGAACTACCGAAGATTGCGTTCAAAGATTCTGCTACAGTCAGGGTCAGAAACATCGAGCAGCCTAACAATCTGTGCAGAGATTTGTACAAATTTTAAAATTCCAAATGTAACAATATACAGGGATAAGTTACTTCTCGTTTTTAAGTAAAAATAGAAAGAATGGATAGAGAAAAAAATCATACTTCGTAACACGTTCTAACTTCCTATGACCTTATTTTCTATGTGGATGCACCGATGCACCGGCCAGTTGCAATTTCACTTTATTCTTTGATGCAACCTATATTTCCTCTGTTCAACCAATCGATTCATTTTATTATACCATGTATAAAAGCACTAACCCAAGATCATCGAAACGTCAATGCTTCACGAGATACTTGACATTTTTCTGTCAGAGTAAACACAGCATTAGTTCCTACGATTCGTATCGAGAGGTTGGATACTTCTTGCAGTAAATATTTAGCAAAAATAGATATTTTTTTCATTTCCACATACGTCAACGTTTAGCGACGCGAAAATTGGAAATCGTCTGACACGCGTGCCACAATTCCCCGGTGCAATTGGTAATTCCCGTTTCAAAGAGAAAGTGGACGCTCATTAAGAGCAACGAACGGTGATTCTGGAAAACTCGATTTTCTTCTAATGCACCGGCGATTCGGGCCGCAAAGATGATCTGCGTCCGCGGATACATTAATGACCGGGCAAGTAATTTTCAGCCGCGGAATGCAATTTAAATTAGCCGCGGCGAAGTTCGAATCTCTTTGAGCGGCTAGGCTCGTATCGGAATCCGTCGGCTAAATGAAGCTGTCCGTTACAGAAATCGCATTACAAAGGATAAACCTTCGCTTCGTTGAAGATACAATGGACGCGAATGTGATACAGTCGACTATCCCTATTAGACGCGCATACGACTTTGATAATAAACCAGCAACAAGAGAAGGAATATGTACTTCTATTTTTGAATGAACCTTCTAGCCAGGTTTCGTTTCACTCTACGAACCAACCGTCCACTGTAAATGCCAGAGGGTCATTATGTATTCAGAAATCGTAAGTCACGGTTCCGTGTTTTGTCGCGTTGCATTTGTTTCTGCCCCTAATGCGGTCGACTCCGCTGACAACAAAATTGATCTCGGTAGTCCTTGCTTCAGGAAAACGCTTAGCTGTATAATATGTGCATTACATCGAGCAAAAAGCTTGTCCCATTTTTCCTGTTTCATTATTTCGGTGCTTGATTTTCAAATATTTTTGCGCTCTATTGTTCTGTGACTTCCCACTAGACTGCGTATCTATATGCAAAATTAAAATATTCTGCATTGATCATAGGAAGCAGGAATAAAATTGAAATTGAGTTCATCCCTTAACGACTTCGTTACATTGAGAACAACATTACGGTGTTTTAAAATTTTTCTAATCTTTTGCTGTTTTGTATTGCACTCAGCCAATTTCTTTATGAATGCACAAAGATCCGCAGTCTATTTATCATAACGCAGTCTCAATTTAATGGCTACATCAAATGGAGCGAAAAGCTTGTTTTACTTTTCCTGTTTGGTCGTTTCGATTCTTGCGATCTATATCGTATATAAACGTTACTTCGTTAATAACACATATACAGGATCTCGAAGTGACGGCATAATTGCAGTTGGCCGGGGTTTGTGTGGCGAGAGGAGGCGGCGAAGACTGGTCTAATGGCCGGCCCGAATACGCTTGCACTGTTCCGCATTTCGCATGGATTTTTGTATGTACGGTCCTCTCCACCCGTTCTCCACCCTAACTCCAACCAACTCCAAATCAGCGAGGTCGTAACTTTTCGACAAGTTCATGTTTCTCCTCTTTCATCGGGTAGAACTACATTTTTCATTATTTGTTTCTGATACATTATCACGAAACAAATAAAAACATCCCTTTGAGAGCCACGAGGATAACCTTTTCACAAGTTTCCGCAGGTTTTGTTACTTTTCCAAGGTCATCGCAGCTCGACCGAACATTTTTATCATTTCTCCTCTTATCTGTACGAAAATGTACGATATATAAAATATACTGTACAACCACGCTGATAGAAATGTTTCAGAACTAGGTCAAGATTTGTAATGTTTTATTACCAGTTATTTCTGTTCATGCAGCATTATTCGAAAGAAAGATATTTGGAAACTGGGACAATGCGAGATCACCGTGCGACAAGATTTTTATCAAAAGGCGGAAACTTTTGTAAAAGCGGGGCACGTCAGTTCTATCGCATTGGAGAAAGGTCATCTACCATAGTTGCGAGTACTTTAATGATTAAAGACATTGAAGCAATGCTAAAAAAAAGCTGCGACCTCGTTAAACATTGATATACGGATCGTGGAATAAAAACTTCAACACAAAATCACTATTGTGATATCTGCAAAAACATCCTAAAAATACCTCTCTAAACTGGAATATCCCTTTAATGAAATAACAATGATAAATTACTGAAGCTACAGTCTTCCAGTATTCATGTTAAAGGAAGCTCTCGATCAGGTTCCAATAAGTGTCTAATTATTTATGGACGGCAGCATACTTGCACCTGTTTTCTCGTGCAGCATTGTGCTCGTATGCAACCTAAGTATTCATCCAGCATGCCCTATAGCGTGGGCAAAGTGGGAAAACTGATGGGGGTGCAGTAGAAGAAAGTCCGTAAGCTCGGAGGCTTACGTTAAACTACATCGCTTTATATTATTCACATGGAATGCGTAATTCATGGCATCATTGGGAGTAGCTTTTCTCGGTAAAATAATGGCCCGAGAGAGATACTGTTGCCCCCGGCGAAGATTTTATTCTCACAGCCAATATCGGGCCAACCATAATCCCGCATTCTTTTAAATACCCATTATAATGTGTATTTAACTACACGATGATTATATTTTGTAAAACTCAGTAATCAACAATTCCATGGTACAACTTTATCGTAACGTAATGTCCTTTTATTGCATTTCAACAATGTTTCAAAGTGACATTTCAAAAGAACGATGTAGCGTAAACTTTTTTCTAGAGGAATAAAAATATAGTGTAGGGAATAAAAATGATCTAGCATATTGATTTATACTGGAATCTGTACATCGTACAATTCCGCGTAGCTGTTGAATGATCGCAAATTGCATTCTTTCGATCTGTAAAATTTTGTATTAACTGTAACTAGCCAATTATAGGTTTTCCCACCGCCATCCCGCAATGCAAATTAACATTTTATAACTCGGCGGACTAATAATAGCACTTTGATCGCCTCCATCGGATTGCCTCCTGTACCGACCGACGAGGTAATAATTATTCCTTTCCGGTTTCATCTTTCTATCGTCACAGAACTAACTATCCTATTGTGTTCGAAACGAACCTCGCTTCGCTTGATTCACTTTCTTTCCGAAAATAGAAACTCTGTTTCAGTTTCAACTGGGAACCGAAATATCTCTCAACATTCTGAAATATTTTCTCGGAAAAGTTGAAGACATGTTTTCAATTTTTACTCATTTCTAGATATTTTTCCTGTTTCGTCATTTCTGTGCTCGATTTTCAAATATTTCTGTGCGAGCGCACGATCTCCAGCAGGCGAACGTATCAGCACCTGCTAAATTAGTAATGCCGAAAGTGTTGATCCACTGAGAAACTAAACTAGAGAATAATGTTATTAATCCGTTCTAATACCGAAACTGTTTAAGCTCCGCAGCAAAACTAACTTTAATCAGACTGTAACGTTACATCCCCTCGAAATAAGATCGCTTCGATCACTGCGACGATAATATTTCAATGCAAAATTAAATTAAATTAAATATATGCGTATACTATTTGAATAAATGTTGGAGAAAACAGATTGAGAAATTGTGGGATGATTACGGACAGTTCTAGAAACCAAATTGGACAACAGTTACCCCACTTAAATTTTAAAAATTACGAAATATAAGAATATTTTGGTCAGATTTGATTCTCGTGTTCTCTACATTCGAAAAAATTAGTAAGTACCATTTCCATTTCATAATATAGGTGCTCTAACAACAAAAAATCGTCTGCATCCAAATTCTAATAAGTGTCCGGTGACTTATGGACGGGGGGTGTACTTCAATCCTATTAAGACTGCGATCATAAATTCGATCAATGGAGATTTAGCTGTGTCGGTAATCAAAATTCGCCGGAAACGTACATAGATTTCGTTCTACTCGCGCTATCATTAACATTCAATGACAATCACGCCGTTTCATGTGTCAATAGCGTCGCCGCCGCGTTAGTGATTTCATGTAAGCGTGCAGAACGTGTTAGCGTACAAGTATGTATGTATGTCTGGCTAATAGGCGCGCGTTTCGCGAGGTGTATCACATAGACTGATTAAAATTAATTCAATGAGATCATTGCGTTGTGGCAACGCTATCGTTCGAATTCACGTGATCTCCAACAAATTTCCTCTCGAAATCGAGCGCGTACACTGTTTTGCATAATGTGACTGTCACAATCCGTGATGCAAAGTATTCGTCAAACATTTTATTTTATCATCTCTAGCAATACAGAATAATTAATCAACAAGTGAAATGTAAAACAATCATGAAACGTAAAACGATTTCTGCTCGTCGCGGAAAGTTTCATTTTCGTGGAAAAATAAAACTGACAAGTTCATTAGGTAGGCATGAATATGGATAGTATCACATCTGACATTATTCAATGATTCTAATTAGAGTAAACATTGACTGCGGTGTTGTCGATGTTTCAATGCCCTCATTATTGCCTACCGAGTTAATTGTATCAAATTATTGAGGAAATCTAATAATATCGCATCACTGACAATATTTATAATGCCGTCGCTGATATTCAATAGTAAACAGTCAAGAATTTGCGCGTGTAAATATCAATTCGTTCGAAAACACTAGAATACTCGCGGGACACTTAATACTGCGTTACCAATTGATTCCCGCAATTTCGAAAACGTTTTCCGTTTTTAATCCAGATAAAGTTGAAAATCGTTTCTTTGAAATCGCGCGGGCAATATTGTCACTGGACACGTTCGATATAAAACAGATTTTTTGATACCCCCTCGGTTCGGTCATCGTAAACACAAACATTTTTATTTTTCGGTTAATCGTTTTAACCCTCATCCGTCGATCATTGCACGAATTGAGTCTGTCCCTTGTTTTTGATGTTTTTGGTTGTGTGTTTTGCATTAAAAATAAAGAAAAAACCTACAAATAACAAAACTAGACTGCGGATCTTTATGCAAAATAAAAATTGTCTGCATCGATTGCGAGAAATGGAAACTAAATTGAATGTTATTTCTTCCATTAATGAGTTTAATAGAGGAGAAATCATATATCGAGATCTACTGAATTTTGTTATAAATGCATAAAAGGTCAGCAGTCTAAGTATAACTTATTTTGGGAAAACTGTGTCAAAATTGACATGAGGGATGAACGAGGGTTCCATTATTTTGCGCAACAGAGATTGAAACGCAATTTAAGCCAGAGGACAAACAAATTGTGGACAAAACAGACGACAGACTCTGTCATCAATGTAGTCCAGTGATAGCACGGTATTTTTATTCGGAATTCGTACGAGTTGTCAAGCTAAAGCAACTTTCCGCGTTGTTCGCCAGGCTCTCGTGTAAAAAGCCGCATTGGCAACTTGACTAATTTACGACGTGCCAATTACAAAACGTAGGGCTCATCGTTCCCGCGAATGCTCACAATTTTCGTAACTCATAATTTACAAAGTGAACCACTCCCATAAGCTAATTTTTCCCTGTTATCCTTTCTGTTTTTTGTCGACCGACTGCGACACACGAGCAACGAAGTTATCTCGCCGCTCGTTGGCCAACTACTCCTGAATTTTAATTAATCAAAGCCGGCCGGATTTGAATTACGGTTTTCATTGCTTCTATAATCGCGTTTGGGTGGTGCGCCACGTTCGCCAAGATGAAAAGCCGGTCATTCAATGTTTCGCAGTTCGTGCCAATTTTGAATAATGTGCCTGATCTGCGCCTATGCGGAACACAGGCGCTAACGAAATTTGACAATTAAGCTGAAAAAAGTATAACCGACAGAGGAGTCTCTGCGCGAAGCAATTTAAAATTTAAAATTACTACTATACTTATAGAAATAAAGAATCCTGTGTAATGATACGTTGAAACAATAAACCGTAGAATGAGAGAGATTTAAGTTGAACTACCAAACACCGGTATTTACACGGAAATTTGTTCACGGTGTCCTCAGCTTTGCAGTTCTTTATTCGAAATGACGACAGCGAGAAATGTTCCACATTTCGCTATTTGCATGTGAAACTACGCACGCAAAAGAGGTTTTTCCAATAGTTTTGGAAAAACTTTCCAGAGGTACGAAAGAATGACCGTATTTACGTTCAGTTTTATAAGCATCGATAACATTGATTAACGCTTGTGAAAATATTACAACTGCTAGTTCGAGGATTTAAACAATCTACGTACCACGTTACACGTGAATCTTGCAGGTTAACATTGTTCGCATTATTAAATGTGTCGGTGTCTAATCAATTACAAAACATTTAGATATTGTACGAGGTAATACACCAATCTCATACCCATGAAATTTAAATAAAATGGCACTGCTAGCGACTTTTAATTCCGTTAAAAAGTACGTCAACGGTTTCTCAAACTTTACAAAATGTTCGCTCGCGCCTCAACGACAACGAGTCAAAAATTTGTTTAGGTTCCACATCCTCGAAAGTTTGAGCACGATTTACGCACGAGGATATCGAACGGTAAAGGATCGCGTACGAGTTTTACTTGAATTATTTAGATTAATAAACACTTGATAAACACGCACTCCCTCTGAGAGGGTAAATGAGAAAGCTTCAAGCTTATCGCTCGCAGCGCTTACACATGAAACTTTCAGCCATTCATTTATGGTCGTTTTAAGTTATATCAACAGCCAGAATTCCGCGTCACCCGTGCAAGCGTACGCGCTCAAACTTCATCATTGTGCCGGGTAATTGTTAACAAATAGGGATCGCGCAATGTTATCAAACCGTTAATTACAGTCTTGCGAAAAATTATGTGCCATTGGGGAGAGGAGGAGCGGCGGGAGAGCGACGAACAATTTCGGAATTTTGCTCGTTCCGCCGCACTTCGCGGCTCTAAACCACGATATTATTTGACATGCCGGATTTCGATACAGCCGCGGTACTTTCAAAACGAAATCGCCGAACTTACAGTCTATTTTATCGCCACTGGAAACTCGTTATCCGATATTTTATAAAAATTCTAGTTGTTAAGTCGCAATCAAATTTGATGCGAATCGAAACGTTTCTACTAACAGCAACTGAATAATGCTATTTCAGTTGTTGCATCAACGAGACGTACACATCGATTTTTTAGAGAAACATAATTGAAAACGAAATTAATGATCTTCTCAAGGGAAAATGAATTTATTAGCCGAAAATTGAGTTATGACTTTTTACGACTTTATTTGAAATGACATTTGCACCGCATAAAAAATGTTGAGAAAGCGTAAAGAATGGTAGTCTTATCATCTTTTTCTTTCGTGCACTGCATTTTTAGCATTTGCGGCAATAAAAAAAGCAAAAGATGATGGAAATGCGTACTTTGATTTTGTATATTCGATGCAAGATGAGAAAAAATACTTGAAAAGTTAGAAAGCACTACAAGGCAGGAAATCAAGTCACGAATACAAATGGAAGCAATGCCATCTCTACGCGAAAAACGAAATTACTTTTCGAATTACCTAATAAATGAAGAACAATTGGAAAATAGCAGCAAGATTTGGCAAGTGCGTATAAAAGAGGACGAGCCGTTTTTAAAACAATGCATCGAACAGAATTATTTGAAAACTGTCCCGGTTCGCAGAGAACTGTAATGAATATTTTTATCGGTCGCACACTGATTCTATTCAAATGCATTTCACTCTCGATAAACTTGTCAAAAGTGTTTCACTTTAACCGATAATATTTCTCCGGCGGGAAAGTATAAACGCTCTGAGAGAACGCGAAATATGTGTCGCGGCAAGTTTTACTTTATTCCTGTGAAAAAGCGAGGCGAGACGTCAATGGAAAGGTTTCCGCGAGTAATGCGCTATATCCATAAATATGCGACTTCGACAGTGACGTAACGGAAATTCCCCCGTGAAACTATAACAATAATTTGAACGCGAGACCCTTGGACCATTCCCTGGAAATAATTCGACTCTCACCGACCAAACGTTATTCTGGTGAAAAAATTCGTAACGCTTGCCTGTGCCAAGTGTTACAAGCTGTTTTCTCAGAATATAATAAGTCATCAACCTTGTTCTTTTCAATTAAATGGTAGGTGGTACTAATTTCTCGTTATTTCGACATTTAAACCGGTAAGTTGTCCAGTGCTCGTCGAGTACTGAAATATTTGTTTCAACGAAGTTAGGAGAAGAAATTAATAAAAAAAGTTCGTTGAACATCTACAGTGGAGCATTTATCACAATTGTGGAATGTACGAGAAAATCAGAAAATAGTGAAAAGGGAACCCGTCGAGTACCATTGTCGATGCCTGCTGCAAAGCTGCGAAGTTTTTAAAAAATCATAGGGTTCGGGTTACGGTGTTTCCCCGGAGAGAGAACGTGAGCCTCAGGAACTGAGGGTAATTTGTGGGGGGTGATGGTGTCCATAGGCTATAAAACTGGCCCTGACTGTCAACGAAGCAATCACAATGTGTCTATATCCGCCATTTTTTAGCCGGTGCTATCGCGCACTGATCTGCATGCGCATTCAGCTGCTGCTGGCTAGGCAAACAAATGGAGGGAGCGATTGTCTGTCTTTGACGTGCCAAAAGTCATTCACAACCGACCATTCATCACCTGTTTTATTCCTCCACTACTTTGCTCGGTGAAGCTGCACTAATGAATATATAAGAAAATAATCTAACCCAATAGCGGCTTGTAATAATCTAGATTAAATTCATGATGTATTTTATTCAATTATTCCATCATATTCCATCTTCCTGCAGTTTCAAATTGCATCGACTTATCGCGTATTTATTAATGAGAGAAGATTCTTCTCTATATACGTAACGAGCTGAAGCAAATGAACGTAAAACTGAAAAATACACGGAATTGAATAAACTTGATATGTCGGGGAATAAACATTAATTACAACACGTTAACCGGACGTAGTTGAAGAACAATGATGAAGAGACAGAATGAAAACTGTCTGCGAAATATGGACGAGAACGCGCATCGAAAAATAAGAGTAAGAGGTACTTAAACAGTACGAGAAACGTATAAAATTGGATTACGGTAACCTGGAAAAACGATGGAGTATCAAATTATGTTATAACGTTTCATTTCAGAGAATTAAAACATGACCCTGTACCGGTTTGCTGAAAAAACCTTTATTATATCAAGCTATAGATATTTTCCGCTTGTATGGTCAGTGGAGTTACAATTTCCAACAGAGGTGAATATTACCGTTTATAAATACGGTTTGCCCGAGTTTATCCGGATGGTGTTTCATTTTGGAGCGTGACGGATCGGGCTCGTTCGGATGGGCATTTCTGTTTCAATTCGGACAAGACCAAAGAAGAGTTTACGCTTCAAAATATTTTAATAAACTTGATGCGATCGAGAAACAGCTTCCAGATGCGCATTCAATAAAATCTGAAATAATTTTCCACCGTGTTATCGAGCCGGAAAAATTTCTGTTGGACGGTGATATCAATGGGAGACACTGTATATTATCTTTGAGATTAAGTACGACAGGATAAGTATATTCAATGAAACGCGAAACCCATCGATATTCCGAACGCACGGCCTACCGTGTGTAATAACAGATTATACAGTGGGGTCAATCACAGTTTCGGAAGGTTCGAAATACAGGAATAAACTTGGCGGCCGGCCAATATGCCTCCGCTACCCGATGCGATGCGCGTAAAAATGAAAACTCGGACCACCGTATCAGATAACCACGTCCTTATGTACCATCGTATCAATTTAGCTCCGCAATTGCAGAACGCTCGAACGTGTATTCTGTAATCGTGCTCGTTTGCAGCACGTTCCCGTGGCAAAAATTTACCTTGCTCTCCTCCTATCTGTTCTCTCTTCCACATCTCTCTTGCCAATCTTCTTTGATTTCGATACTCGATCCTTTCCTAATATGTACTATCGAGCCGTCGTTTGATTCGTGCAAATTTCTTTTATTATTAAAGGAGTTCTCTTCGTTTCATTCGGACGATTCTTCGTTCAGAAATGAGTAAAAATTGTGATCGGAGAATTTCTTAATATAAACTCGTAACCTGATAGGAATAAGCCAACGTGTTCGACGAAACATTCTTAAACCTAACGCTCTCGAATGGCTTCCGTCGAAGCTATTCGACAACAGCCTAAAAGTGTAACAAGGGCTTCGATGACTCAGGAGAGTGTTACACTTATTAGTCACACGAGAAGTGTTCGCGTTAATTGTTTCTTCCGTCGCGTCGTCGAAAGCACGATGGGAATCGAGGCTTGACGAACGTTCAAGGACGATTCCCATCGGGATTGAAATAAAAGCAGCCTGGCCAATTAGCGAGCGTAATTCGATTAAATGAAAAACGACGGTAAGAATAGATCTTATAATTTTTTAATGCTTCTTTTTCTAGAATCATGTAATCGACGAGATACTTTTCGGGTGATAGGTTAGTTCGAGGGTTGCTCGAGCAACAATTCCTCCCTCGAACGGTATTATTTATTTCTCTCCGTAGCTTTCATCCCTTTTCGCATGGAAAGATACAAATTGTCTTTACAGCTCTGCGAATCCGTGAAGTGTGAGCATAAACGCGTACCGGGAAGCCGTATCCAGCAACTCCTAAAGCTCGCGTTACGGAAAATTTGTTAGACGATAATTACTTGGAAAATATTCGTTGAGCTTGACCTTAATTACCTTCGTGCTTCCATCCGTATGCATTGAAACGAATAAAAACCTGTACAGTTAACATTTCCTGTTGCTCGGTGTTCCGGAGATATCGAATGGATTCGTTTAGTCGGTTGGATCGAGCGTGTTGTAGAATCGTGCGGATGTCGCTATGAGAATAATATTTCGTCAAAGGACAACGACATTATGCGAATAGGAAATTTTGATTTTCGGAAAGCGACATGACTTTGAATCAGCTGGATAGCAGTGTTTAAACGTCGCGTATTTTTATTGCTGAATCCAGTAAACAACGGGCACAGTGGTCTGGACTCCCTGGCGCGAAAAGTCCGTTCTTAATTATTATCATCGTGTGAACCCGCGGCAAGGGTAATTATTTCCGTCTGCAGTAAACGCTTCCTGTGAAACAAACCGACCCCACGGGAGATGGAGCGAAAGTTACGTAAGGCATGCATCACTCTGTCTAACCAAAAACTTATTTCGTTTAAACTTCTCCGCAGATTGCAAGAATTCAATAAATATTTACTAAAAAAACACTGAAGCAACAGAGCAGGTGTAGTCGACAGCGAAAATCATCGCAACTATCCGTACTTTGCAAAGTCCATCGACCAATTAAAACCGGCACAGGTAAAGTTTCATATCGTCGATGCGAAACGTTTCGCTTTGTTTTCCAGTGAAATTTCGTGTGGGATAAAATATTTTCTCGTACGCTCCGCGATTATTTGTTGTCCAATAAGTTCTACCGCGGACCACCTTGCTCTCCCTGTTCCGGCGCAAAAATGCAATCCTTTACGACTAGTTTTTAATTTGCGGCTAGAGAGCCGAGAAGACTCTAACAATCTAATATGTTTCATTCAAAAATAGCGCGAACCTCTGTGTACCCGGTGGTGCACGTTTTAAAAACAAAGAAGACAAAACGCATCAGAGAAGCAGAGAGGAGAGCCGCACGTATGCGGCGGGCGGCTTCTAATTTGCTCGTCAGAAAAATGAAATCCTCTCTCTCTCGAAAATTAATTTTCGTCCCATGAATCTCCGGCAGGCGCGGCTCGGAGCGGCGCGCAGCTCTTTCAAAAAACCGCGCGAAATTACAAAGTTTCCCGGCTGGAACCGTGTTCCCATATAAAAAAATGTTCCCCATAGGCCGTGCCCGGTGAAATCACATTATTTACTTGGCTTTACTCGATGATGCTGTCAGAGGGGGGTCGTTCCGCAAGCTCTTGGGAACATAATAACCCCATAGTTCACTGCGAATCGCTTAAGTTCCGCGTGGAACGCGCGTATTATAACTTACGTGATTCGCGATGAAACGCGTAACGACCAGGAATTATTGATACCCAGGCCGCGTGAGTTATACGCAAACAAATGGCACTGCCAAACTAGAAATGGCCGTTCACGGAAGTTGACCGCGCCTGCATCTGCAGCTCCCCGAAACTTTCCGTTCGCCGCGTAAACGAACAGTTATGATTAAATAATTTGTCGCCCAATTGCCGTCGACAAGTTGATCCAGATACACCAGCGTTTTATTTAATTACGTTTCAAACGCGAACTCTCGCGCCGCGCGCCCACCATTAAAACTTTATTCCGCACGCCCAGCCCTGACGTCTTCGTCGAAATATGCGAAACAGCTCAACAGCCCAATATCGAAACTCTTCGCGCTCGCGAATAATTCGTTAACGAAACTGTGGAGAACGGTCGCTTTATTGGACACGTGATCGCAGCTCGTAAATTAATTCGTTGTATGTGTACATAATTATGAAAGTGGTCTACGTCGTACATTTCTTTCTTCGAGATATTTAAAGGAAAAGAAATTAAATGAACTCATTTTAATTTAATTTCCCCTTAGAGCACTTTCACAATTATGTGCACATGTAGCGTCTATTATTTCTACAGTGCAAACTGTAGCAGAATGCGTTAATTTTTTGGGATCCTACAAAAAAGGATTAAGAGTAATATGCAAAACAAGTTATTATTATTACTTTTAAACATATTTTTTTTACTGAACAAAACCCTATCACCTTTTTACAAATTGAGAGTACAGGCGAGACGTGATTTAAATAGATAACTAGTCTTTGAGAAAAGAAAGGATATAAAAATGTATTGATTTATACTCGCCAAAGCGAATTGGAAAGAATAACAGCTGATACAAATTACACAACCGTTTCTACATTGAATTACAAAGTACGTGGCAGGTTCTCGAACAAAGATGTGACGCGAAATCGCGAAGTCGAGCGACTCTGTCTCGCCGGCCGCAAAGAAGCTTCTCTTCTCTGTAAGCCGTTTTCAATTACTCCCAATTACTGAACCACTGGCCAGGCTTGCGTATTCTGCAATTTAGGCACTTTACACTAATTCATTTACATTTTAAAAGTCCGCGAAAAGTGGAAGCTCCGGGGCAATTTGTTACTCGCGCAGTCGATGGAGGAACTTTTAAATCGCGTGGGATCCAGTCCCTCGGTACGCAGCATGTAACGGAGCTTCGCGAGGCCTTTCTCACTCGGGCAAGCTTCATTAAAATTGAAACTTCCTTAATACCACAGGCTATTAAAAATACGCGAGAATTTTTAATCGTCCTCGGGTTCCCGCGAATTTTCCTGCCACGTTTAAGAAAGCCTGACAAGATAATACCGATCGTGCAATGAATCTTCATTTATCACTCGGCTGCGGATTATTGTCTAAAATAAAGATTTTCTAGGTCCATTGCGAGAGATAGAAATCAAATGAATTCCTGCCACAAGTCTCTCCATAGAGTAAAATCACTTTATGCAGATCCTCGTGCGAATATAAATTTTTCTAAATTAATTTATGGAAATAGAAATTATCCGGAAAGTTATTTCGCGCGATGAAATTTTGGAAAATTAAAAGCAAACTAGGGATTTTGTTAAATTTCCTTTGGACCGTCAGTTTCGTTGTATTTTGCATTCCCGCGAGCGCTATGAGCGCGGAAATTTCGCAGCCCCATTATTCATCGTCACCTTTCCTGCTGGTTCATTTCCTGTCAAGCCTAAGTGCACGATATCTTTGTCAATACTATCTCTATCCGAAATATATTCGTTGTTATAAAACAAAAATTTATTCCAATAACGAACCATCGCGTACTCTGTGACGTCGATGATAGAAAACCTAATGTTTTGCCAAAAATGCATAATAATATTTTTCAATTTTTGGTTGATCGCGTCGGACGGCAGGAAATTGCAGCTTTCAACAAAATAGGCGATAAATACACGGTCGAGAGCGTTACAAAAACGGTATTGATTCCTGCAAATCGCAAATCCCCGTAACGAGTGGATTTTTCATCGCATAATAATGAATCTTCGCTAATTTCCGATTAACATATCAATCTCCTCGAAAAGTCCCGAGCGTCGATTCGATCTCGTCGGGAACCGTTGTACGTGTTTGCGCAGGTAATGTTATCGTTATCATCCGCACAAATTTCTGTTTGCTAAAATACCGCAATAGATAACATTCAATATTTATTGTCCACATTACTGGAAATCGTTGATGCAAACTACGTTTCCCCGATATTTCTTCCTGTCGCGGAGCTTCAGAATCCAAATACGAATAATGGACGATAAAAAATCGCGACGCTGGGTTTTACGGTACATTCAGTTGTTTTCCCATGTGAATTAAACATGAAATCAAGATCCTGAAGAGTGCTCTGTTGTAACCGTGCTTTCATCATATTTCGATAACCGATCAATGAGCACTTGTTTCCGCCATTTCGACAATCCGACTGACGCGGGCATTTTGGAATTGTGAAATTGATCGTACATAGATCATTGGGGAATTTCGAATTTTCACATCGACAGGAATTTTTAGTGTTTGCATATAACACTGTCGCAATTTTAATTGTACACAAAGTTTGTATCTCAACGAGTTTACTATGAAAGTGTGTAAGTATGAATTGTGCGAAGTCCTTACCATTGATCGGAAGTAAAATACGAAGTTAAATTATGGCAATTATGTTGCGCTTATACGCGTAACTGTTTGTTGTATCATTAGCGGGAAATTGTTCCGTGTTAATACTATTAGATTTAATTACTGGTCGAATCAATATTGTACTCGTAATTTTATATCGATTCGTAAACACAATGTTCCGATGGAATAACAGTGCGGTGCCTCTGGTGTGCGTGCTTGCAACCATTTAGAAAACGTATTTTTTACAAACATGTTAGCAAATAAATATTATCAACGCATATAAAAAATGATTTCTGAAAAATTTCTGGATACTAATAGAAATGTTGTTAGCCTCGTCGAACGATGACAGCAAAATTTAATAAAACAATTACGAGGATTTATCCCAAATAACGTTGTTGCTTTCGGTAAATGTACACGATACGATTTAAAAATATCAGTGAAATTCAATGAAGCAGCCAGATCGGTACTCCCGCGAAAATCCTTGCCGCGGACAACGTTATAAATTCGACAAAGGTTCGTAAATTTTTCCCAAACGTGGCGCAAAATTAAACAATCTCGGCGGTGGTCAATGCCGTGTATTTTCGCCTGGAACATCCAATTCCGGAACTGTCGTCGTCCAGCCTGCAAGGGAATGAATTTCCATTCACGCGTCATTGACAGCAAATTCGGGCAGAGTTTGTTTTTTCTCGACGCGAAGGAAGCGCAGCGTAACGACTGCAATTTCGGCCATCGCACCGAAAAGTTTCAACGATTAGCCCCACGTATCGCGTAGAGGCGCTACGCGAAACTCCAGCCGACTTTGTTTGCGTTCCAAACAAACGCAGGCGAACATATACGATATTATTATATAATCTAAAGTCACGTCTCGGAATTCACGTTAAATTTCAACTTGCCTGGTCGCGCGGCTCGGACTCTGCGGGCGTCACGTGTCCGAAAATGGGCGTGTTTCGAAATTGCATCGGGGAATCAAACTCTCCAGAGAGAACGAAAGTCGCAAAGAAATGAGAAATTGCTGCTATCAATTTCACAATGCGACTGTAAATTACCGTTTAACAAACGTGCATCGAGTATCCAAAAATGAACTTATCGAAAATAGACAAACCGAGTAGATAAATTGAGTAGATAAAATTCAAAATTGTAGGAATATTTTAAAAATTGAAGATGTCAATATATGATTTCTCATCTATTAAAATTCTTAAGGGAGGAGATAATTTTCCAATTTCTATTTTGCATAAATATCCGCAGTCTAGTGATTGATAAATAACAGATTGTGTTCGTGGACAACGTCGCTCCCAATTTCCCAATGCGACTGTAAACTCCTGTCTAAGGAAGAAACTGTCATTGAGACGAAACTTTTTTGGAAAACGTTATGCAAATAACTCCAACCTCGAAAGTTAATATTTACCGACATGAATGTTCTATAAGAATTTTCCTGCGTAGTCTTGCAAACTCCAGAATGAATAATTTCCGAGTGCCTTGATAGATGATGTTCGAGTTTTGTGAATGAATTATTACTGTGTAGTTAAGTCTTTTTCGAAGTCTACACGTTTGACTCTTCGAACTTGTAATTTAATAATTTTCGGAATGCTTCAGCAATGTTTTTACAGGAAATAATGTCTTTGTTAAAGTTTCGATCTCGGAATAGAATTGTTTCAACTGGCACGCGCGAAAAAGGCATTCTAAGGTTAACGATTTTCTCAGCCGAATATCTCAACGAGATTAAATCTCTCATTACATGAATTCGAAAACAATGGAAGAAACTATCGGGTTGTTCTCGCTGAGCGGGGTAAATTAGATTTGCCTAAACTCCACATCAAACCGTCGCATCGAATGTACCTGCTAAGCTGCGAGCAGAAGCCAATTTTCTACCGAGATTAGATCATGCAAATAGTATCTCTGCAGGTAAGGAATTACCGTGAATAAGCATTCCGAGGGATAGTCCTACGTGTCACGGGAAAGTGCCAATTACACGAATGCCGTTGTGCTTCCAATGTGTGACATTCGTCCCGCCCTTTAATTCTTACTTATCGCCTCCAGACGATCAATGATCTCGAAAACAATCTCAACGTCGCTCCATTAACTAACTCTGCTGATCGTGTAAAATTTTTCAAAATTCTTTGATCCGAATTTTTCCCACCCCTAAAAAGATACAATTTTTTCTACCTTTGCTCGCAATTGGGCAAAAATTATATGAAATGCAAGAGGTAAGTTCGAGTATTTTCGTTTTTCTTTCATCTTAATATCTTGATTAACAATCGAGAAACAAAAAGATGAAGTTTATGGTGTTGTCACATTTACTTTATGAAAATAGCTTTATACATCCGAATAATGCAAATTCTAACTCGCAAACGCAACAATTTTATCTAGTACTTTTGACCACTGAAAACCCCCATCTTTGCAAAATCTGTCCTGGAAACGAGACTACCCTTTAAACGAAATAATGTTATTTTTCGAAAATCAGAGATTCAGTGTTGGAACAGTAGATTGACGGAGGCGCTTCAGTTTTGAAGCGACGGATCGTGTAAAATACAGTGGAGTTGTATGCGAAACACGATCCCGTTGGCAACGTAATATTTTAATTAAATTAGCCTTTATAAATATCTCCGTCGATTACGTATCGTTCGACAACAGAACGACCGTCGAAACAAATGAAATAATCCTTGGAACGGGACGCGTTGTTACAATACCGTTACAAATGCAACGCGATAGAGGGTCGAAAGCATAATTGAACGAAAGAGAACGCGAGAGCGCGAGTTGTAACGATCGTTCGAAACGCGAAAAAGCACGATATCCGTTTCCCCGCTCAAGTGGGACACCAGGCATTAGCATTTTTGCCACTTGACAATTGCGGGACGAAAATTCTGTTCGCGATGTTCGATGCTGGGATTCTGGCCAATCAATAAACGTCGTGTTCTCTCGACCGTCGTCGTCGTCGTCGTTCCCGTATATTCGATGATTCACACTTCGAATAACTTTCATGTTCAATATTTATCGTATTCGACCGGTGTTACGACTATCTGTCTCGCGTCCCACCATAATGCCGCGTATGCTCGCAATTGATGTCGATAAATGAATAATGTATCGGTTGTCGATAGTCTCCTTAATCCATCTGGACTCGTCTCCAAACCCGTAACCGAACCTTTCTTCCGTGAAATTGGCTTCTTTCGATGGCCGTATTCAATTGATCCTGTTCTGAATTGCCTATTAAATTGAATTTGAACAACGAACTTTTTTTCTCCGGCTAAACGATTCGGTTTCGTACACCTACCGACGCGTAGCCAGCCTCTGCAATAATGTCGAACCAGAAATTCCCTCGCTTCGATCGAAGATTATGTATTATCATTAGACAGCGGATTTGATGCATTTCTGACAAAAATGAGTAGGTGTAATTTAAAACATTAAAAACATCAGGCGAATTTAAAAATACTGCGATATAATTTTCAACCTATTCTAACTGGACAATTAAAGATTTCTTCCGACCTAGAATATTTCCATTCTCTACGATGTTTTAAATTTGTTGGTATATTAAGAGAAAAAATCAATTTCTATGTCACTCCGGTTTGTTCCAATTCAGGTGGCAGATTTTTGTTCTGCATAAATATCCGCTGTCCGATTATCATATAGTACAATAATTCGTTGGTACAGAAATTCATCTCTTCCCGCTTCCAAATCCTGCAACATTAATCCTTCGATCCCCGAGTTTTCGAGAACAGGTCATGCTTCACGCGGACGCTTCCAATTTCGTGAGGGATGTTTTCTTTTCATTTCTCCGGTGATGTTGGATTATTGAAGTAAACCTGCCTCTCTTAAGATACGTATCTGCGCGAAAAATTGTGGTACGGTTAAATCGGGAATGTTCAGGGTTAGTTTGTCTCGCGTGAAATCAGTTCTTGTAGAATTAATCCTCGACCCACAAGCTTATTGTAAATATTTGGAGGGTCGCTCCAACTTGTCGAAGCCTGGACCTGTCTCCATGTTTGCGTCTAATTTATAAAGGCTACAAATTAATTTTAGTAGTAATGCGTAATCGGTTGTAACAGCACTTCAAAGGACGTCGACAAATGTCTGACAAATAGCCATGAGAACGCGTTATTAAATACAAAAGCGTAATATGACGGTCTGGCGTAGATCTATGGAAAAGGAGGAAATTATGCGCGAAACGGGAGGAGGGGGTGCGGCACTGTTCAACGAGTTCGCCGATCCGCGAATTTGTTATGCGCGAATCGCCGATATGAAAGAACGCAAAGAGGCAGCCGAAAATTTCGGGCTTTTCGCCGGTGGTCCACGAATTTGTTCGTTAATTTCGAACGATTTCCATAAATTGATCTAGTCCGGCGTTGAATTCGCATTACTTGATACGTTCGTTAGTTACGCGCAGTTTCCGCGTACATGTGTAAGCACAAAGTTAGTGTGTGAGACCAACTGAAACCGTATGCAAATGACATCGAACCGGTACAGGAAGGCGCCATTAAATTAATGTTAACGTTTAACGTTAACGTTTCTTTTCTCGTGCCGCGCTCGCGTTGCTCGCCGGGGAAACAATTTGCTAGCCGTTTGTTCCGTGTTTACACACCGTGGAAAATCAACGATCAACCTTCCACCTATCATTTTCATAAAATCACGCCACCGCCGAATCATTATTCCCCCGATATTTTAATAAAATATGTATATGCGCCAAATACCGTCACCTGTGCAAATTGAATTTTCCAATTGATTAACCGGACGACAAATCTAAGTACACGTTTTTAAAAATAGTTTGCACAGAGAAGTGTTAAATGGACGTAACCGAGGCTCGATAAATATTTTTTTGTAATTCTGTGAGGCTTTTTATAAAAGTTGTTTATTAAATGTGCGTGCTGCTCGGTTTATAGTACAGTTCGTAATCTGTTGGTTACATTACTTATTACGGTTCGTCCATAATCTTACGTTACAGCAAACACTTACAACCAATATTAACCGTACGCAATTCAAACTTTTACAAATGCAATATTTTTACAGCGTTTGTAGAACATTGGGACAAGGCCTGTTAACAACTTTCAGAAGAAGCCCTACAGAAAATAATGATCGTACAATTTCACCTGTTCGCGAAAAAATTTAAAAATGCAAAAATAAGGTACCTCGCATTTCCACGAAGTTTTCGGGACAGTATTTACGCGGATTATGGAACCGACTTCGTCGAAGGCAATTTCCATGTGAAACCCGATCCTTTGTAAAACTATGTACAGCACCATCGCATAAAACTGTATCCGCACGAAGTGCCATTTGAAATGCATTGGCGAGTTCGGTGAAAGGGCTTTAGATAACCAGAAGCGACACGAAGCCAAACGTGCAGTGCCAAAAATAAAATCAACACGATCGATTTCGAAGTACATTTAAACCCAATTGAAATCGAGCAGCTTCCGGTCCGAAAATAATTCATAGTCCGAATTATTGTAAATATTCGAATATAATTGCACGTGTATAAAGCTAAAAATAATTTCACGATTTATGTTCGAGTAAAAAGAATAGCGAAACGAGAAGCGGAGGGTCATGTAACGTTATCCACAAACATTTACGGCGTATTATGTTTTGTAGCCGTGACGGAGCTGCTGGGGGAAAAAAATACAAGTATTTGCAATATCAACATTTTTTTATACCGTGAAAGTGCCCCTTGAGGCCACGTGCGACCAGCAATAATAGTTTCTTCTGCGTCGGCCAGCAGAACAGTGTCAACCCTTCCCTTGCTTCGAAACTCTTCTTGGTTTCTTATGTAAGCCGTGAAACTCAAGTTTTTACTGTATGTCGGTATACTATATTTTATTATGTAACGTAGGGAGACGGCTACGAGTATCGAATTTACAAAACTATTTTTCTCTTGCGAGTATGTGCGCGTGCTTGCGCTCCAAAGTGTATTTTATTTTCCTACTGCGTTTTCTTTCTGTAACAATAAATTCCCCTTTATAATTTCATTAAAATATAAATACATCTGCATTTATGGCAAGAATTTTTATAGATTATATATTATTCCTTCTATAACATAAAATTATTGAAATCTTTGCTTCTATCCTCAATTACGCTAAGAACGTTGCCCAAATCGTCAGCTCTCGATTGTTTAACGACTACCACAGCACACACGCTACAACAACGAGTACACTAAGCGACGTATGCAAATCCCATTCAAAATGCACCGCGCTGCTATCGCAGTAAACAAGAACAAACATAAAGTTACTTGATCCGCGTTAAGCGAAAATGAAAATAAACCTCGTCGCTACACTGCGGATCTTCGTGCAGAATAAAAATGTTCATCGTCAATTACATGATTCTGGAGCCAAATAAAAATGGATTATTTTCTCTAATATCTCTAATTAAAATTGCGGCTGTTCATTTTCGTCATAAATTCATAAAATCCGGTTTGTCATTCTGATATGTCGAATCTAATTAGACTGTTCCGTTTTCGTTTGACTAAATAAATTAGTCGAACCGTAGCTTTCACGATGGAATATCGTTGTGTGAAAAAGAGAAGGTGGAAATGAGAGTCCGCGTTTCGAGTTAACTCACCCGGCAGCCTTTGCTCTCTTAAACTACGTCTACTATTGTAGCGAATCAGTTTCGCGCATTCACGGGTTCGGCTCCGGCTCCGGCGTAGACGGGAGGTTTATTTCTGTTGTCAGAAATTCGCGCAGCTCCAGTCGCCACTAGAATACATCTATTTTGAGCTTGCGTTGTGTTACTTCTAAGAAAGTTCATGGGGAAATATCCTGTAGTAAAATACGTCAGGCTAAACAACGGAGAATCTAATTAAGCCGACTCAATTACAGAGGAACGGGATGTGTTTAACGTAAATCCGCCGAGAGACCCTGCGCTCGGCTTGTGTTTCGCGCGTTCCTGCTTCTTTGTAAATAGCATTCTTAAAATGCTGGAGTCTGTTGATATCACGTATCAACTTCACCTTTCTCGCTCCAGTACGACGAAAAAAACATTTTAAAGACGCTTACTGTAATTAAAAGTATGAGCATTTCGCGTGCTAATCTGAAAAGGCAATGGGGAAAACCGTGCCATTATGCAAAATAACATTTTTTACCCGAATCGCAACAAGCTGAGGTGAAACAGGAATTTATTTTTTATCTTAACACGTTTAATATGTTGAAAATAATATAATAGTACTTTACGATTTTACTAATGCAAGATAAAAATATTTTGCATCGATTGTGGGAAGCAGGAGCAAAATAAAACTTGATTTCACCCTTTAACGATATTCTTGCATTAAATATAACGTTGCGATATTCTTAAATTCTAATCTTTCGCGCGAATGCATAAAAATCCGCAGTCTAGAAAAACGAAGTTACTTTCCGGACAACGTAATACTTTTGTGATAATTTTCGAACAATTACGCTAATGCTTCGTTATTGTTCGCTACGAGAATTATTCATTCCAGCAATCTTTTTCGGAACAATCGAATAGTTTCACCGGCTGATACAACAAAAATAGGATCAGCGGGGACGACATTTTCCGTTCATCGTTGAAAATAAAATCGGGCTTGTCTTTTCAAGAATTAAACGGTAGCAGCTCAACGCATCTTCGCCATGAATCATTGAAACGGCGAGCTGAACAATTTTCCGGCGGAATAAAGCTCGCATGCCTCGGCTTGGAAAATAAAATTTTCGTTTAAAATATAAAATTTTTCATTTACATTGAAAAGATTTAAAAAGGTCGCAACGAATGGAATTTAGTTTTTACACTTCTTACCGTTCGGAAAAACAGAGGTTACATTTTTTTCCCATTGTTGAACGAGTCTAGGCTAGGCGGAGTACGCGAGGGCAGGCAAGATCGCAAAGCGTTTCGGCAGCGTAGTTTCGATTCGGTAACAAAAAGTTTGCTTTAAAAATCGATGGACGGACTTGAATCGGTAAAAAGGCGAACAGAGTGAGGGGGTGGGATACGAACGGAATTGAAACACGTCCCAGGGAAAGAAGAAAAGTGTCCCGAAAGCTGGACTCGTTTAATCTCGCTGCGAACGCGTTTAATGCTAATCATGGGATTAACGACGATGCAAATGATCGCGATCGAAGCGAACGAAAACGAGAGGAATTTGTAAACGAACCTCCTCTCGCTCTACCCCGTGTTCTGACGTAACCGGATGTGTCCGTTGAAAAACTAATAATTCGGCGGAGCACGCGGCAGAATAGAACGGTTCTATTCAAACCGGTATCGGTAATCGATACCGGCAATTAATACGAACACGATGTCGCAAGGTTAAGCGTAAATATTATCGCAGCATTAATTTTCGTTTGGATTTGCATGCCCGTACTAGCCGAACTATGTGCGAATGCGTATATCGACCCCTCCGATCCTCGTGCGACGCCAGTGTTTCAAAAGACGCCGTGCGGACTCGGAATAATTTATACTGTTATTTATTTGCTATTCTATTGTCAACGCTGCGGTTTGCCAAAAAAGTCGCAAATTCCCGCGAACAATATTTTGATTGAAGTTCTATAGTGCTAAAATGTGCTGCTAAATAATAAGTTAGTGCCATTTTCTGCAAAGAAGGCACGATATTATATTGATGCGTTTGTAGCAAAATTGAGTGAATAAGATTCGAATCGTAAGAAAATTTTAAGAATCGAAGATTTATATATAGGATTTCTCATCGATTAAAGTTATTAAGGGAAGAAATAACATTCTGTTTGATTTCTATCCCTTGCAATCGATACAGACAATTTTTCGTTTGCATAAAGATCCGCAGTGTATCGATGCCATTCTATCAGGGACAATTTTTAGATATATATGGTGTCTCGTCGATGTTTCAATATTTAAGTTACGACGAAAGTATTCCAGTAGTAATAACAATTTTCATCGGTGTTTTAATACAGTGTGCAGTAGGAACCACAGTATTCGTCGAACGTATATTTCACCGTGTACAATTTGTATATCAATTTCGTTTCTAGAACAAAAGCAATTACTTTTGTGAAAATTTGCAATCTCGTGCAATTGTTACTATTTTATTGCTTGCACAGGATCTTCGGCAAAGTTAAAAATAACAAAAGAACAGCGGTAGGAGTTCAAAATTTATTGTACGGTGTTGGATAACATTCATGAAAATGTTAACCAACTGTTAAACATTTGATATTTTCGAGCTAATTGCGGCTGTATTATCAACAAACAATTTCAGCGTTGTAATTAAATGTTATCATGAAAGTTGTATACTACCATAATGCATGTTACAATAATATATATTCTAACGAACTACGATTGTATTGTTTGAATGCAGCTGTAAATTGATTAAAAGCATAATCGTTTAATTGTTGTAAACACTTTCAGCGAGCTATTGAGTGTTCGGGCAGTCACGTTTCTAAACAGAAGCTATGTGATCCAGGTCACGAAGGAACCAAGCACGGGACTTAAAATTTTGTAAAAGTACACCGTCGACCGTTCCGTAACTCGATTGTATGGCTATGCGGTGTGCACACGCCTACACATCGATTCGTGTCGAGTCGTTAATCCTAAAACTGTCAAGAACTGAAAAACCCCGGTTCCATGGCCGACAGTGTCGGTTTTCTAGTATTTAAAAGTTCGTACAGTATAACGAAAACTGCATGTACTATAACTTCGCCGCGTTGAGGCGCGAGAATTTTAAATTGCAGTTTTTCGAGCGAAACCGCGGCCGAACTATCTCCCTTGAAACATTCACGCGAAATAAAGGACTGAGATGCTTTTAACCACGCTACGTAAAACTAATGCTGCACTCGAATTTGTGTACAAAATACGCATGAAGCAAAGTATACAAATAATCAATTACAAACATTTCAGTGTTGTACGAGGTATTTATACAATTACATATCTACACGAAGAATAAAAATCATATGGAATGTTTTATTACGAATTATGAATTATTATGAATGTGGTTTAAGTAATATATTTCTTCTTTCAAGATATTTAAATGAGAAGGATATTAACACTAAATGAATTCCATGTAACGTTGAAATAACACGCCTTATCCAACAGTTCACTTTTAAAATTATCACTTTTAAAATTATCTGATGCGAAATAACTTTAACTTTTTACTCTTTTTTTTAACCCCAGGAAAATTCCTCCAGCCCATTAAAATGAAATTCTCAAATATTATTCGCTCCCGAACGATCAATAAAATAACGCGAATACATAAATTTACGCGTCGATTCCCTCGAATACGATACTCGTCGCAAGAAATTCCGCAGACAGTAAATAGCGCAGGTTCAAGACGGAATAGATCAGAATTTTTCTCGAGCGACCGTAAAGCGAAAAAATATGTAATACTGGTGCCGACAGGAAGTCCCATTTGTAAGAGGGTTCGAATGCTTCCGCACAGGCGAATGGAACGATTTCGACGGAACGCGCCGTAAAGAATCCGAATTCTTCAGAGTTCATTAACTTTACCGGGGTAGATAGGCCAGAATTTCTCTCGCAGTCTCTCTCGATAATAAACGCGTAGAATATATTCGCGGAGAGCGGCGCGGTGTTGCGTTGCGTATCTTCCGGCGCGGTGACGACACGCGCGCAATAAATTTTTTCGCGGTACTGGCTCGTGGAATTCACAAACACGCAGACTTTATATTTCCCCTCCTGTTTCGATTGCTCGAGCGTACATTTACATCTGGCTGTTGTGCGCAAACATTAATTTGCGGTAGCGAGATGGTGCAGCGGTCCAGTTTTATCCGCGATTTTAATTCGAAATTACGCGCCGGTGGACTTCGCCCCGGCAGAAATTGAAGAAACATTATTGAAACGGTATTTCTACGGTTTCGAATTGAAAGTGAAACGCGTTGCGAAACAAGCGGTCGAAACACCAAATATGTGTCCATAATTATGAAAGTGGTCCAAGTCAAAATTTAAAAAAAAAAAGTGAGGTATCGGATACTTATCAGTTATCCCACATCTCATTATTTTAAGCTAAATTAATTCAATATAATTTTTACGATATTATGGATAATTAACCGTTGGATAGTGCTTGTTATTTCAACGTTATATGTATATCGCATTATTGTAAGCTAAATTAATTAAATGTAATTTTTAAAATATTGTGAAAAATGAGCCGTTTTCCTTTAAATATCTGGAAGCAAGAAATACATGACTTGGACCGCTTTCATAATTATGGGCACATCAAGCTGTACCACTGCAATGCTGTTTACCAGTTTACTTCTATTTTGGTTGTCTTTCTAAACATTCGGCGAATTTCTATTGTACTATCTTTTTTCCGGACGATACAACCCCCATCCCCTGAATTGTCGACGCCCCTTAAGTCTGTTAAGTCTTTTTAGTACTTTAGGAAGAGTACTTTCACGTCTCTTCACTCAAGTCTCTTTACTTAAGTCTCTTTAGTGTTTCAGCAAGGTTAAAGCACCACAGCTATGTTTTAAAAATCTTTCTCTTGCGTAGAATAAATTACTCTTCGATTCGATGAAAATTATCATCGCGCTATCGGAAGATTGATATCAAATTATATGGGCCATATTTTAATTAGTCGACGAAGATACCTTTATCGGTGTCTCCCACAAATTCAATGAAATTATATACATATACAAAATGAACAGCAAAATAAAGCTATGAAAAGTACAAAATATCAACGCGATACCATTAAACAACATTGGCCGTTACAAACAGGAAAATCATTTCTCCGAGAGCTATACGATGAATATGATAATCAGCATCAAACAACGAGCAGAACGTAAACACGATTACGAGAATCATTTTAAACGCTCTTTGTATTTCACGCACCGCTAGTTTCCGATGCTCGGAAACCCGAAAAACAAATATGCAATCTCGTATTCAGAAATAAATTTACATGTATTCGAAAGCGGTGACTCAATTAATAATACAAAGAGCCGATCCGATAGAAACGTCCGCGAAGCTATCAAATTAATCGTGAAACGTGTAAAAAGCTTAATATGCAAATGCGTCGATTATTCTTCTATCATTCTCCTGTTGTGCTTTCAGAGAGAATGTCTTGTAATTAGTAAAATGGAATTCTCCCATCAATCTCTTCGTCGAATTTGAATATAGATACATCGAGAGTCGCAAAATTTGTTGCGGTTACAATCACAAATTTCATACATTTTAATTTTGTTTAGATGAATGATCGTTGGACAGCGGACTTGATACATTTCTGACAAAAATCGGCAGATGTAATTTAAAACGGTAAAAACATTAAAAACATATTAAGAATGAATATAAATTTCTATTTCACTCCAGTTTGTTGCAATTCAGGTAGAAAATGTTTATTTTGCATCAAGATCCGCTGTCTAACGAACATCTACAAAATATCTGGAAGCTTTCCTCGTTTCTGACGGAGCGTAAACATATTTTGAGGCGATATTTCTTATTATAAAAATATATATGAATTCAGTGTTGCCATTTTTATAAGGCAACATTGGCTAGATACTTTCAATGCTCGATAGGTACAGCTTCCTTCACTTCAACACTTCATTTTTAAGTGTTTACTTTGGTACATTATTCATCGCAGACTGTAAAACAGTATAGCATTTCTTCGACCATTAACAAAAGTCGAAGTATAATACAATCGGCGGGCAATTCATCACTCCGGTAGTCCAAGTTGTTCTAACTTCCGCAGCGGAGTGGCAAGTTTCGCGAAGCATGTTCGCAAAACGAGGCGACAATGTGTTCTCCGTTTGCACCCGAGAAACCATATATTCTTTTTTGCTATACACAGTTTGCATCGGTTACGCGCGAACACATCCGACTCGTTCCCACTAATTTTCCATTTATAAATTCTTCCCGCATCCATCTTCTTTCCTCGCGTTCGCCATCCACCCCGCGGGCCCTCCCGCTAAATTTCCGGGAGTGTTTCGCGACTTTCAACAGGATGGCGGTGCCATGCCAACTTCTTTTGAATTCGCGCGTGACCCGTTTCCACGGGTGCCGGTCGAATCGCGAGCACCGTGCGAAATAATTATCCGGGAGTGTTTCGCACGTTCCACAACTGGTTTCCCGGTAGTGACTCACCTTCGGCATTGTGGATGATCTGCGACGCGGCTAGGATCGATAAGAGGATCGTTGTGATCGCATGTTTTCCGGTAGCCCGTCCGAAGAGAGGATGATTCGCGTGTCCGTCGGCCATCCTCAAAAATCAGTGTCGCGTCGTCTGTCGACGAACCGGAACCGCGATAATCTCAACAGCTCACGCACCACATTCGTCGCACCACTGTATCGTGTATGATCTATCTCTTCGCACAACGGGAGGCAAAAAGAGAGATTCTCTAGAGAACTAGACAGATAAAGGTAGATAGAGAGAGAGAGAGAGAGACAGAGGACCCTTGGCGATCTTCACTCGCGTTCAAACACACTCACAGAGTACCCGGCGCGACGCTCGTATCACAAACAAAGAGGAGAAGACCGATCGAATCCCGGATCGAAAGTTCGAATATCGCGGTGGATGGTGGTTCACCGAGAGTCACTGGGCGGTCGTTAGACAGCCGGCCGCGATCATTGGTCCCGAGGTTCTCCGGCACACGGGTCTGGGGATCGGTCTACCGAGCATCCGATTCCGGAGAGGTTTGCACGGGACTCGAGAGGGGCGGAAGACGTCGGCCTGGCCCGGAAGGAGATGTACTCGTTTCGAGTGTACAAGCGGCGAGGACCCGGTCGTCGGGTTGCTAAAAGCGTGTCAGCGGAGCGGCAAGGAAGAAGCGACGAGGAGCACGTGCACGCTCGATAAACGGCGGGCTACTGTGTGGAGAGACGACGACGGTTTGCGAGAGGGTAAGAACGAGAGAAATAGAAAGGAAGAGGTAACCTGGAGCAACAGAGAGTGAGAGAGATAGTGGGAGGGAGGGAGAGTCGGGTTCAGGGCGTCGACAAGTGAGAGGATCCGAGAGAGGAATTCGGGGATGCTGATACTGCTGCTGCTGCTGACGATGACGATGGAGCGTGTGTTATCCTTTGGTGGTGTTGTCAGAGGGGTTGGAGCGCACACACCACAAGAGAGGGAGAGTGAGAGAGAGAGAGAAAGATGTGGATAGATCGGTGTCAATGGCGTGGGTGCGTGGGGCTCTGTTCGCCAGAGAAAACCACCTCGACGACTGACCCAGAGAGGAAGAGAGCCCGCGAGAGACCCGACCGATGACGGTGCCGGAGACGAGGCGGCACGACGCGATACGACCGATTCGTACGCTTACCCGAAACTAAGCGATTCGTGGCGAGCGGCGCGCACCTGTCGTTCCGCGGGTCGCTGCGCATGTCCCTACGAAGGAAGCCGACTGCCTGCAACGGTAGCTCGTCCGTCCGGGGTGGTGGGCGCAGATGGGAGAACCGTGGCAGTCTCTGCATGAACGCGGAAAGGTGGTGGAAAGTCCTGAACATGGAATTAAGATTTTCCGTGTGACCTGAACCCCTGCCGCGCCGCGCGGCACATCTCGCTCGAGCCATCGTTGCTCTCCTCGCGCCCCATACAACTCTTACACTAGGATCAACTCCTAGCTGCAACCTAGGGAAAAGTGACTAAAAAGTTCGCCCCTTCTGGGTCCCTCGATTTTCGAACTTCTTTTTATGACAATTACGGTAATATCTCCGTGACAAACATTTCTTTTTATCTCGGACCAGAACCCTAACCTCGATATTCAAAATATTAGATCTTCTAGATCAGTTTATAGACGTACAGTACTGAAACGTTTGGTAAGTTGTTGAGCACAAATTTGATAATGTACAGAATAGTTTGAATAACGGTGTAGCAATTTTTAGTAGCGCCTGAGAGTCGCCGATAGGGTGCGAAGAGTTAACATATAGTTTTTACTCCATAAATAACGTTACGATAGTTTCGACCGCAAAAAGAGCATGCTCCCGGACCATTGTGCGCCGACCAAGCGACAGTTATGGTAGAAGTGCTAATTATAGGATTGGGATCGAGTATGTATTTTCAAAGATAATCATACAGTCCTAGAAACTGTTCAACTTTAAATTTATTTTTGACAATCAGCGTTGGTATACCGCCAGCGGAAGGGCTGCGAGAAACAGGCCGACAACAATGAATATTTTCGGTACAACACAAACGCTTGTTTAACGCGACGACTCTCTCCCAAACTTGAAATCCGTTTTCATTAATCTCGCTGAATTCTGACTCCTTTGTGCCATTTCTCAAACAGTTGTGATGAAAACTCTTGATTTAAAATAAGAGAACAGGGAGGAGCTTGACAGAACGAACATCCGCGCGTGTTGTTTCCACTCGTTAGCACCGTTATCTGAAAACAAACGAACTGGAAATATAAATTAGTAAACCGGAGCGAATGTAATAAACGAAAACAAGTTCTCCGAAAAAAGTTTGTACAATAATTCCGTTCAAGCAACACGCGCACCGTACGAATTACACTTTCTCTCTTTAATAATCAATTACATTTTGCTTGCGTGCGCGAAACAAGTAATTTCGTTATCTTCGAGCACGCGTTATTTTTTTTTAATGATTCCGACTTATATTTGCTGCTACGCAAGCGGATCAGCTAATGGAAGATATCATCAGGGAACACCCCGCGAGGACTTAATTACTAAACAGCGGATTATAAAATGAGTACGTGTCATTTAAAACAGCGAAAATATCGGTAGAATTTTAGAATACTGTTGTATTATTTCGAACATATTAAGCATATTAAGAGAGAAGATAAATTTCTGTTTCACTCCAGTTTGGTGCGATTCGGGTAGAACATTTTTATTCCGCACGAAGATCCGCTGTCTACTAATTACACAGTGAGAGGTGAAAGATGTATTTCGGGTTCGCGTATGTTAATGTTAAAAAATGCACGCCGACGTACGATCGTTCGGACGAATCTCTCCCGTGTTGATTGGCGATATGCAACTTTTATGTATTGTTCGGCCACTCCAATTTCGCGTCGGGCAGATTCCAACGGCTTGCTGTTCCATTAACTTAATCGACCATCCCCCATCGGGGTGTTTGCAACTCATCTTTTGTTTCCATACGCCGTGGAAATTCGATTTGCGGCACTGAATTTCCTTGACCGCGGACAATCGCGACGTGTTTCAGGTATATACGTATACTATTTAAATAAATGTTGGAAAAAAGAGATTGAGGAATTGTGGGAAGATTGTGAACAGCCCTAGAACTCTCACAACTCTTAAATTTAAAAATATAGGATACTTTGGTCAGATTTGATTCGCATGTTCTCTACATTCGAAAAAATTAGTACCATTTTTATTTAGGTGCTTTAATAACAAAAGATCGTCTGCATCCAAATTTGAATAAGTGTCCGGTGACGTATGGAGTGTATACTTCGATTTTTATATTCTTCAAAATGTCGATATTTTCACTAGATTTTCAAGGGAGTTTCCGATCTATTGTATACCTGTCCGTTTCTCGCTCCCGAATAGCGTTTCGCGTCGAAGCGTGACGGATCAGACTCATTCGCTGCCCGGAAAGTTTTCACTTCAACAATTTGATGTAGTTCTCAAGAAATTAGAGATAGACTTATGCTATCGTTTCGCCCAAGAGTGTGGAACAGTTGAGCGTCATCAGATCCCCTCGAGCGGACGCTCGAACACCTGTTTCCTATTGAGTCACGCTGCGTGACTTCTTCCTTCCGAGGGCTGAAAAAGGAATCAGGCTGAAGACGGGCACCATGCTATTACTGTAAAGATTCCATACGGATATGCCTCGGCGCAAAAATACACGCATCGAATCGCGAGAATTAACACGGATGACTTACGTTTATTCTCACCTTATCTCTCGCTCCGATGCTTCAACTTTATACGCACTTCGGGGGAACGCTAAATCGAGCATTATCGCTCATGCACGTCCATTCCACGTATATAGGAGAACTGCTAGTTGTCCTAACAAAAGATAGTTTCACACGCGACGAGGAAAAAAAAAGGTTGCCCGATAGTATCGCGCATCCGAGCGCCGTTCACACGCGGAATTAAATAGAAAGTAAATAGCGGCTGCGGCTCTTAAAATAATTTTATTAGTACAAACATTACCGTACGGTTTTTTAAGTCTCCCATGTAAACATTCGAGCACCGTAATTTTTAATCGTCCTTCAGGCTCGAGCTATTTTGTCAAGTATTTAGAAAATACTTAAAATTGAATAATGAAATACATTGTTATCTAACTCACATTTCTTACAATCAACCTCAAAACATTTTATTTTTGCATGAAAATCCGCAGTCTGTTAATATATCACATTTTCAAAAGAAGTAACACGATTATGTTGTTCGGAACAGCTCAATGAAATATTTACGGTCAATCGCGTATATTAGAAACAAATTTCTTTTGCCAATTATTATGATTCTTGCCTTTCGTCAATTTACTCGTCTGTAGCAGCACTCTTTTTCACATTTGATTAGAGGATGCATCGATTCTGCTAGAACATTATAATTACAAATGATACGTCAGAGAACATCAAACATTGACAGTCCCGTTTTTACCGAAGGACGAGCAAACATTCGCTAATCGCTAATGCCGCGACATATTGTAATCGTCTCCATAACCGAGGGGGGAATCATCCGAAATATAATTAGATCAGCAATCAATCGTTTCGTGACTCAATCATTTCGAGTAGCGTAAACGTGCTCCATTTATTTGTACAATTCGGTTATTTATGTTTACGACGATCGGTCAGTGGACGTTCGTTTAATTAATGCTGCCTCGGATTCCAATAGAGCAAACCAATTGGAAAGCATGAAATTTCTTTGGGCAAATGGATTTCCAGGTTGCTCAGCCTCCCTGCTAATTACTCGGGAGTGCTTATTAGCATGAGAACGCGTAATTGGACCAGACCGAAAGATAACGTATGCAACGTTAAATTAAAATTTTCCGCCCGACCTCGATGCAACCCGCGCACAAAGGATCTCTGCACAACTGTTTTGTAGATTTTTGGAATTGAACCGTGCGATTCGAAATAACACGTTCTGCCTGCTCTTTAAATCCGATCTCGCCTTTGTCTCGCCTGCGAACGTCGTCTTTACATTCCGATTTCGTCCTCTTGTTCCAAGTCGATTTTAACTTTCATTCGGAATTAAGATAACACGAACATTTTCAATGTACCATCCAATTTACAGTCGCTCACTCGCGGTGAGAAAGATTTACACGCTATGTGATAACTTCTATTTAAAACCTAGACCGTGAGATATTTTTCAAAAATGTGCACCTCCAACCTCTCCGAATATTATAATTTTAACTAACGACTCGCGCAGAATTCATTTGATCCATTTCGCGTAAAATACGAAACCCGTGAAACGCCACTAGCGAACGCGTTAATGTAAAGACGTCATTTAAAATACTGGATGGTGTTACATGAAATTATATTTTTTCGATAGGAACGTTTGCTTCGACGAAGAATAAAATATTTTAAAAATTCAATGTAACTATACATGAAACATCGAACATTTTTGAAATGCTTTTCCGTATGTTTTTTTTCAAAAAGTTTCGGAAAGGTTGTCTTTTTCCTACAAAAATTCCACAGGAACGAATATGTTTTTTAACGGGGACATGCACGCTCAGAATTTGATTAGAATCGAAAAATTGTTCGTTTCGATCCCCATTTGCCAGCGAGTTAAATGAAGTTTTCCTCGATTTTTATACAAGGTCGTATTAATCGATTCGGGTGGATGAGTAACCGTTCAGTGATATTATGAGGGGTCATAACTTGTGATAGAGCTATATCGATAGCACTGACGCAGGTCTCAATGGCACCAGTATTAATCAACAGCGATGCTGCCATTTATACTGTTAACAATATCTTATTATAGCAAGGGAATTTAAGAGGAAACGATCAAATTCTTATTAGCAAACGTCTAAGATTCGGACGTTACATTTTAGTACAGACATAATTATTGTTTCAGACTAATTAAACATGGACTCCGTGCAGAATCCAGCAAATTATTAACAATAACCTGATTGGGCTCGAGATGATGTGGTCGGTGATTTTAGCAAAATAAAATTTGTTTATGCGAATTACAACGGATCGGAATGAAATAGAAATTTATTTCCTTTCTTAACATGTTTAATAGGCTGAAAGTAATGTAACAGTATCTTTAAATTTTTCTAAACTTTTTCCTGTTTTAAATTGCACATGACATGAATGCGTAAAACGACGATGGATTGAAGTTAACACGTATCTCGGAGCAAAGTTATCAGCTGTATAAAATGTAAATTCTCTCGGAATGGAAGGAAAATACCGACATCTGCGATTAACATTCTTGCTTTTCTGCTGCTTCAAGAGAAACCGTTCTACAAACAAGTAGAATTCCCACTGTTCACCGTAAATACACGGCCAACGATGATCCCGTCCATTGTTTTCGTTTGCGAGCAACCAATTGAACGGAGTGATTCGATATCGTAACATTCTTGTAACATTCATTACTTTAAACAAGTTTGCACAGAGATCCTCTCAGACGATACTCGAAGAGTTAATTGAAAGATTGTGATAAGCTATCCTGTGCCAAGCATATCATTTTTAATAATTAATTGACAAGCTTCGGTAATTAATGAATATATTCGTACGGTGTATTGTACGTAAATTATATTTGTTCCTAATCTGAAGAATCGATTTGAACATCGACTGGGGCGATCTACTGCACCTAGAAGGCCAAGGTTAGTCGCTCGAAACAATCTCGAACTATCTGATTAGGATCCCACACGAATTCCTGGGTTATAAGGGCCACTGAAGCACTCGTTAACGGCCTCGACAGTATAATGCGAGGATAATCAAGTCGACGGCGAGATAAAAATTTGAATAACTCTTGCGCTGCACAATAACAACGTTGAGAAGGAAAGGACACCTCGTTATGAGGTTGTAATGGCTTATGTCAGTGATATAATTATGCATGTGAATGGTGGAAAGCATTGCGAAAAATAACTTGAACGCTCCCTCATTACAAGATAGGAAATATTCATTTACGTACGGAATTGATAAAGCTCGAATTACGGAATTAATAAAGCTCCGATTACGAGAATACATTCTAGAAGTCATTGTAATAAACGATTCGATATTTTACTATCTGGAAACTGGAAAATCCATATTCGTTTCGCCGTGGATTATTTGAATTTTTCAATAAAATGAATTTTTAATGTTTAGAAATATTGATGTAGAAACTATGAAGAGAATGTACATCTGTTTTGCATTCTCGTAGCTCAGCGAGATCGTTTCTGTTGGCAGCAATGAGACACCGATTGCAACTCAAATAATGTAATCGCATTGCAACTTCTGCCGGGTACACAGCGCAGGTGTGATGTTTTACATAAAGTTGAGCTTCGTAAACGCTTCGCTGTCGATATGAAATTGCCACCATTCTGCTGCGCCGTTGCAACGCAAACAGACCGCGGAGACTAACTAAGTAAACTTACAATTAGGCTACATTGAATTTTTAACGAATTCACCGAAATATTTAGTATAGCTGTCCTGTAACAGTAAAAAATAAGAACCACAGTAATTGCCAAACATTGCAGCAACGGAATATTTTAACGCGGATAAATATTCTCTATCAATGATAAATGAATATATTTCTATCAATTGAGATAACATATTTTTACATAAACGTTCTTGCATTGCGGATATATTGCAAAAAATACGATAGCACGGAGACAATTACTTGTGTACTGTTTGCGTATGTTATTTTTCGTGTAATAAAATCCTTGGCGAACGAAATAAATTTCACGTGAATTTCTACTTTTGCACATTGTTCTACGAAAATGTATGAGAGCACGATTAACATTTGTAGAGCGCGGCGCTGACTTGAAATATATATACATATATAGGCCAAACGCTCATTCGAACTTTTTCCATTAAAATACGCAAGTTAACTTCTCATTAAACAAGTGATCACAAACTTTTGAACCGCTGTAGGGATTTAGTGGTATGGCGATGTGTACAAATTCTTGTCGCTGTTATTCTGTGTGCGCTGCCGGTCAGAGAATGGGTCTCTCTGCTCACGCAAAAGGGGAACAATATATTTTACAACATCAAACACACATTCGAATAAGTGTATGCTAAATACAGACGCTCGCTCTAAAATAGAAATTTGATTTTATTGATTATTTGAACAGTATATAATTCTTGTAAAAATTCTGAGTACATACAGCTTCGCGTCAGCTTCGTTTTATTAAAATTTACAAAGAAATAGTTATTGGATTGATCAGCTGATTAATCAATAGATTCAGGAATTTAACTCGAATTAGATTTACGGAATATATTATACGGAATAATACTGGATCGTATCTATTTAAATAAAATTTATACGTGACTGTACCATTCGGTATTAACCAACGTTATTTCTGATCCATCGATATGTACGATTTAATTAAATTACATTTTACAACGAAATAATGCTCCCTGGGACAGATATTTGATTCATCCTCGACAGTCGCAAAAATCTCTTTAAATAACCTCAACTGGATTGATTATTCCGATTTGTATCGGAATTACCAATCTTCGTTAATCTGGAAATTCGTAGCTAATTTTTAGATGATAATAGATACTTGGAAAATTAAAAATATAAATTGGAAATATGAAGGGGGAGTTAAATCTTTTATATTCAAATATAATGTTAGGTCTTTATTACGAAAATGTATGGTTCTTCAGTTATTTTATACAGTCGTTAACAAATCAGCTCTTTCACTTTAGTAGAAACGGTTGCGAACATCACAGGATAAGTACTCTCCACGGAGACAATACTTTTGTGTTTAATTTTTTTGCATCGACAGGATTCGAACCACTTTTGTGTTTAATAAATACAACCTTTTCAATAACGGCGACCAATACGGAAACGGTATTGTCATGTCCTCGTACTCTTTGTTTCATTCAAGTGAAAATAAAAATCCAATTATAAGAGACGGGTGGAAATTGGAGAGTAAGCACTTCAGGTTACACTTCTGCAGATGAGAAGGATCGATCCGTCATGGATTCTCCCTGATTGCTTCTGGATTTCGATAAACGTAAATGGATGAGCTTGTTAAGGCACTCGTCGAGAAAAGCAATTAGAAAAAAAATAAATTTGTGGCAGTTACATCGTTAAACCTCGATCCATTCAACAATCTGTATCACAGTCTTACATTTAGTTTTCCTCTAATCGTTATACACCGATTTGTACTTATCCAGCAAAACATAAACTGTATTGTCACCAAAAAAATGACTGAAATGTTTATACGAAAGAAAGATATTTTGCAATTAAAATTGTACAATTTCGAAACATGCGCCAAAATTGGATCACTGTAAAGATTGTTAATCTAAATAAAAATTGGGTCAAATCAAATATCTAAAATATATATTTATATATATAGGAACACCATTCTAAAAAATTCCCAAGGGTAGCAATTCTGTCCATCGAAATTCCACGAGGGCAAATATTTTCTGAAATAGACTGGAATAGAACTGTTTTAAAATTAGAAGGCTTTATTTCGAGAAAGATTACAGTGTTTTCTATATATAAAGATTGTTGAATTCTATTTCTTGACAGAAGCGAGTCGAAGCAAATTAGCGAGTTTTGTCGGAGCTTCTGTCATCGAAATCGGGAGCCGAGCGGAATCTAGGCCGCAGTTACGACACCGTCCGTTCGCACGGCAGACGTTTCCCCGACCGGTTTTTCTATTGTTATCAGCCTGAGCTTCGAATTCCTGGGGCGTCATTCCGTTTCGTTGATTTCGCCTTCGGGGAGAATCCCCCGGTCGATTGAAACGCAAATTACACGTTACGGGAATCGCTCGCCGCGATGTATCACCGCAGAAATTTCGCGACCCGTTCGTCCACATAAACTCAAGACGAATTTCTACCTTTCACATCGGATGTACAACTCGGACGATTATTTGTTTCAGTTCGAACATTCTTTTTATGTGGTTTCTTAAGTCTTTAGTGTCTTGAGAACAATAAAGGGCCTACAATTTTATTCGAAACAATGCTTTCAGGTTGAACGATGATCCCCCAAAATTTTAAGTCGCTAACCCCTCGTTCAACTGAAAATTTTTCTGAAAATCGCTCAAGTTTAAATACTCATAACTTCTGAACCACTGATCTCCTGAGACTGAAACTTGGATTTTTGGCATTTTTTCGACAAAATGTACAGGATTTCATAAGAAAAAGGCAAATATTTTTGGTTACCCAAGGTACAGTTTAATCCTATTCTGCATTAACGAATTTCTTTTTTCAAGAGAAAAATGTACACTCTCTCTCTCTCTCTCTGTTGCTCTGTTGCCCCTTCCTATCTACCCCGCAGCCTTTTCCATTTATCCCTTGGTAATCGATAAAAGAACGACCTTTCAGCCAAGAGCTGACGTTAAATCTTTTTTTGCAACTTCATCGATTCGCCGCGCGAATGGATAAGGGAACAGAGACTTGTTAGCCGACTGATTCAAGTGGACAAAAGCTGCACAATCCAGCCAAATAGGTGCCGGCGGAAAGGACAAGCTCCAGCCCTTCATTGTTCGATATAACCTTACTCATTTGCCCTTTCTTCCGACCCGGACGGTTACTTTTCACGGACCCTGCTGGATGAAAAAAAAAAGAAAACGGTCGGGTTCGCTCGGTGAATCATTTAACCCAGACGGTCATCGTTTTACGCAATTATTCGTGGAAACTCGGGGCGAAAGTGTAAGAGTCTCCACTATTGATCGCGAATGTGTTAGCTAACGGGTGCGGGAAGAATTTTCTTTTTTACTCGAACCTGGCGAACATTAAAAGTGACTGATTTCATCGTATCTTTTGTCTAAGACTAATTGTCTTAACAAATTCTAATTGCAATATAAAAGTGCATTCCTCTTTTCATCAACATCCCAGCGAATCACTCAGAACTCTTCGCGACTCGTTAAAGTCAGAACTTCCCACAAACCGACAATCGCTCACAAGTTGTATTGTCTTGGCTGTATGGCGAACTAATTATCCACGCGCTCTACAATCGAGCGAAAAACAAAAATATTTTTCCCCATTGTTTAATTTGCTTGAACGCGGCCGAGAAGTTCGGCGTAAACTGCGGCCGCGTGATTGCGGACCGATTGTACCGTAGGCCGAAGAAATTTTCCGACCGGCACTCGCCGACAATTTAATTAATCGAAGTCTATTCGTGCTCTTACTAATCGCTTTGCAAACAGAGCCGCGGTAATTATTTACCGCGGCCGTCGAATCGCGCGACCGAAGTCGTCGATTTCTCGCCGCAATTACCGAGCCCGCATTTATATTCCGCGGCGCGCGAATCCGCGGGTCTCCGAACGCACGAGAATTTACACCTCTTAAAGCATTATTTCACACGATGTCAATCAAAATTGTAGACTAATTTCGACAGATTTTTAAAAATCCATACAAAAAATTTTTATTATCTGGATAGTTTAACGTGTACCATCGATGGCACACGTGGCACGGAACATGTTAAATGAGGGGTTAGCGACTTAAAATTTATTTGGAAATTGTCTGGAAATTGTAAAGTTAAAGTCGAAGCAAGTAGGTAGTGTTTTATATGCATTTTAAGTCAGTAGTTTACGAATATAGAGGTTGTAATCACAGTTAATTTTCACAGAAGCGAAGTAATTCCTGAGGGAGATCCGAATTAGGATCGAAACGTTGAAGAAAAATTGTTGAGGTTACGTTACTAGAATTACATTTTACGAAATTGCGGGTTAAGGAAATTGTTGAGTGAGATCGAACGGTGCGCCGAAAACACATTTTATTGTTTATTAAAATTTATTGTTCTAAGGACACTAAAAAAATGGACAGTTTAACGTGTACCGTCGGTGGTACACGTGGCATGGAACGTGTTAACCGAGAACAGTTAGGACGAGAGTAGCAGCGCGAAAAGCCCGGTCAGAAAATATCGTGTCAATGTTTGCGCGGCACGTCCATGGAAAAGGCTACTTCCGCGGGGAATCATGTCGGACTTCTTGCCGCGCTACGAGAATTTAATATCGGATGTCCTAGTTCCTCGAAGGGGACCGTGAGCCACCGCATTCTGCCCGGGGATTATTCAGCCATATGCATAAGATTTCTTTGTACCGGAAAGCAGCCGGCGACGATTTAGTGAGGAACTTGGTCCGCGTCGGAAGGAGACGGTGAATGATGATGGAAAACGTTGCGCGTGGCTCTCATATACGCCTTTGAACCTCCGCATCAGGCGCCATCTTATCAGACAACGGATGCTGACTCTTCGCCACTGTTCTTGATTAAAAAATACACGCTCATCTGTCGAGCAAATTCCTTTCTTTCCTTTTTTCCGAAAAAAAATCCCGAATTTCCGAAACCAATATTTTTGGAGATTGGAGGAGTTGTCGAACTTTTTAGCACGTTGAGCGCCGCGTCACTCACCGGTAACTGACACGGACCGAACTGAAAGTTCATCGTCAGTCACCGGTGACTGACTGTACAGTGACTGCCATTAATATTCGTACGCTCTCGAAAATAACAATAACTTTTTTAATATTGGACTATGCGATTTAAAATTTTTCCAGACGTCAGAGCAATTAGTTTACTGCACGATATCATCACATATGCGACAAGAAATTTTTTCGAAAATTGCAATTGGTTGGAAAATACAATTTTTCTTTTAGTATTTTCTCTGCAATTCCGACAACTCGCAATTCTTCTCAAAAAAATTTCCCACGTTGTGTAGCAAATGTTCTAATTTCTCAAAAAAGTTCTTTTTAAGAGCACTAACCTGTTTCTCTGTGGAAAAATCAGCGTTGTTCGACACTGCAATTACCGAACATTCTCATGTTACTTTACATAACGAAATTATATTGTGTGTACAGTATACGTGTCCGCGGCGTTTCAGTTTTCAAGGTGATCAACATGATCGCATCGTATACGATAAAATAAAACTTTCATTTTTATTGCATCGGGATATATGAAGAAGCACGAGTAAACCTCAAAGAGGCGTTGTCCTGTTTGATCTACAGCTCATTACTTCATTATCCCATACTAATACAGCTGTAATTTGGTAAAGTTCCTCACCGGTACATACAAGTTATAAAAGCAGAACAATAAGGCTGAAACGGTCTGGCAATGTCTTACCTTAATTTCAATTATCCGACGCGTTAATTAGTTTCAAATTGCTTTAAAGGATCTATTTAACAACTCGGGGTAGTGACGGTACTTAGAATAATGAGATGATAAGGTTGGACGTTTCGTAAAGAGTTACTTGAGACCGAACTAGAAGAGTTGAAACTTGAGGAAATTGTCTTGTCAAATGCAGCCCCATGATTTCTGGGGGAGCTGAAACATCCACGAGGCGTCCCAGCATTCGCTGATAACTCCATTTTGTTGCGCTTCTGGTTTAGAAGATTAATACCAGCAGATAGAAACGCGAAAATCTCAAAACGACAGAATGCCAGGATGTGGCAAAAGAAAAGAATGCCGGAATGCATAGGCAGTCTAAAGTAAGATGAACTATTCGCGATACGAAATAAAATTTTGAAAACAAATTGAAAGAACGGATCCAAATCTGTTCAGATAGATAGAAAAGATAATTTCGGTTCCGCATCCGAAGAAAGGTCATTAAACTGTGTGCATTTACGATGCTGAAGGTGCAAGCGTGCTCGTAGTACGCTCGATACGCGCAAAGATTAATTAATAACATAGATGGAGCGGGACGTCGGCTAGCGAATGTAACGAAATGGGAGACAAATTTTCTGTTCCACTTTGGTATGACCGTTCATTCAGATTTTACTGATTACGCTCTCGCGAACTTTTGCGAAACAAATCGCCGGGCTGGAAGGCTTTTGAAACTGAAATACGTTCGCAGGAACGGGGCAGCATGCGGCGGAGGAAAGAAGGCAATATTTACATTCGCCCATTAATTATAAATTTTCGCGCGTTCTGTCAAGCTTCAAACAGCGATTTCTCGCGCTCTTCTTCTCTCTCTCTTTCTCTGGCCTCGTAAATCCAACACTGTTGCACCGGCATGAGGGCATAGCGATGAGAAATTAAAATAAACAAGTTTTCTATCAGAATATAGTAATTATAATTGCGTCGCCCCAGTACAGAACGGACGAATGTTCGTTTCAGTTGGTTAACGAGTTCCACCAGTTTTCTTATTAAGCCACTATCTAATTTTCTTGCGTACGATCTTCTCTACCCCGTAACTTTCACACGTGACGGTATGCATTTGCATCGCGCGCGCGGAGGTCGGGGAATTTCGCGATGGGAATTTTATCGCGACAACTTTACAGTAATAAACGGTGATAATTATCACGGCGGACCCAACGCGGATATCGCACGGCGACGTGGTATTTTCTGCTGGACTTTGATTAAGTGGAACGGGCGGTTTTCTTTATAGCGGTACAGAATCGGGGATACAAAATATTTGTTCCGGAGATTGGGACTTCGCGGATTTTTCCGCAAAACCGACGCTCCGCGAAGTAATTTCGGGAAATTGCATTCGAAGAGACTACGCTCAGGATTCTACTAATTATCGGACAATGTAACAAGTTCATCGGAGCTTGTCGCGTGCGGTTCTTATTGTAACAATGCTGTATTTGCACTTAATTATTGTGCACCCAAAGCACTTACAAATACCCAACCAATTCGATCTCAATCCCTTGCCGTATTTTAACAAAATCCAACAAATATGAATGTTGTGCCCGTCTTTTAGCGAATTATTTGCGAATGATTATTTTATTTGTGTCTTCGAAGTTTGTAACATTTGCTCATTTTGGCGAAAACGGACCTCACTTACGAATTTTCATCTCAGGAACTGTTTGTCCGATTGAGCTAATTTTTTTTTGTTTTATTCGGAAAGGATTGGACTATCATGAATTAATTTTTTCAACCTTGATAATTACCTTTATAATGTCGAAAAATGTAAACAAATTCTTTTTTTGTGATTTTTTCGCAAGGGGTTAATAAACAGGAGCAAGTTCTTGATTTAAGAAATTTTCTTACTAACCCCCCGGAGAAGCAGATTTAAATATGGAAGGATTGCTGTGCATAGAGAAAAATGGAATGAAGACAGAATTTCGAACATTGGCAATAAACGAGAGAACGCAAGTGTTAAGTAAATGTTAGCATTCAATTGAGGATCTTAACCGATAACTAATCGGGCTCTTCCTTGAGCAGCTCTCTCTCTCTCTCTTTCTTTCGCTCTCTCGCTCGCTCTCTCCCTATCTCTCTTTCTCTTTCTCTTTCTCTCTCTCTCTCTCTCTCTTCGCTTTAGCAAGCCATGATTGCGAAGGAAAGAATCGGGAGGACGAAGTACCGTCTGCAGAATAGCTTCGTCACGGTGACGATAATTGTGCCAATACCCTTTCATCGAATCCCTAAAGATCGTACCAATTCGGAAGATTACCTCCGACATCTCGACTACAATCCCCAGCGGAATCAGTTTCTGCCTTGAAAAATGAGAACACCGCGCCGGTAGGACAGTATTTGATTACGTGGGAACCGAGGACGATGTGTGTGCTTTGTTCGTCTTGTTTCATGCGATCAGCCACTGAAGCGTTCTTGATGAAATCTTTTGCCGGAGATGACGATTTAATATCTATGGCGACTTACTTCGTCCCGGATCGCCGAATATCCGAGAAGTTTTTGTATAACAATTTTAGCAAGCTGGAATTTCTTCTCCTTTTTAACAAAAATCTCGAGATAACTCAATTCCTCAACTGTTTCAACTATTTTACATCTCATAGATTTTTTACGCGTCAGCCGATATCAATGAAACTTTGTACATGTATAGAACTTACTTTTTCCAAAATACATATTTTATATTTTCATTAGGCACAGACAAAAAGTTTAAAAATGGTGACCTTTACTTTTTCCGTCGCAATTGAGACCAATAACAATTTAAAAAAAGAAACCTTGTAACGTCTCAAAAAAGCTGAAGCTGTTGGCTCCAATTTTGAAAACGTTATTCGTTTTCGAAAGGTGTACCTTATACACCCACTGTACTGTTCTTATCGAGTGAAAAATAATTCAACAATGATTCGAGGCGCTCAAACTAAATAATTGTAGTGCCAATTATAGAGAACTCAAGGGGCGAGTTCGAGTACAGACAAGTCTGATGTAACTTTAGCAAGGTATGCGAAATATTCACGGTCCAATACAGAGCACAAGGTAAATGATAATAATATTGAAAGCTACTTGAGACTTCCACTGCAGATTCCTACAGGTAGAATTACATAAGGTTTCCGTATGTAAACCGTATCCTTTTAGAAACGTGCTCAACAGTTCGCCAGCGTATCAAATGGCTTCATCTGGAAACTTATACCTCACACGTACTACATAACACTTTTTACATAATTATTGTGCATCTGAAGCGCGTATAGGTCATCCCGAATGGCTTAATACGATTGATTTAACATCGATTTTTTAAATGAAATACTTCGGCTTTATGGAATTCTTATAAATAATTGTTGATTCAGCAATCAGTTGGCTTCGTGGAGAAGGCTGAAAAATAATGCCCATATCACTCATTTTCTTTTTATTATATTTAAATTATATTACGCAAAATAAAAATTTTCTACCTGATTTGCGACCAACTGGAGTGACATATAGAAATTTATTTACTTTCTTAACATGTTCTATGGGTTGAAAATAATATAAGAGTATTTTTAAATTCGTCTAATGTTTTTAATGTTTTCAATTAATTTGTATGAATTGACAAAAGTGAATGGTGGCGACACCTCCCATAGGAACCGTAAACTCGGAGGAATCGTTTTTAAACTTCCGAAAATCGGCAAATTGGATTGAACTAAGATTTTGCACATAGCCCTGTTTTGCATAAAAAAACATGTTTCACAAGAAGACTTTTGCCAATTCGAAAAGAAATTTCTTATTATTTTAGTGTAATTTCTACCTTACCGACAACCGCATCGACTGCAATCATTTTAAAAAACGCTGCGTCTCGATCTCGATTGTCAAATAGTATCAATCTCGGTTACAAGTTGCAATACAGTCTTTGGAAGGAATCTGTAACAGAAAGAACATATTCATTAATTTCAATTGACCAACAGTCGGAGACAAAATCCGAATGAATAATAAATGAATAATTCAATTTGAATAGAAAGTCAAAATTAATTTCAACAGTAAATAAATAACCTTGATGTCTATCGCACGACACGAATAGAAACACAATTGATCGTTACGACACAGAAGTAAATTCGAATTAATACAAAATGAACAATTTAAGTTCAATATTTATTAATTGTTCATTAATGGAACGATGGAAAGATGTTCAATAACACAGTAAAATTGAAACTCTCCTGCTTGAAAAAAGTACGCCATGACGCTTCGTCACGCTTTTGATTATCGAAAGCATCGAGATGTATCGATCTTGGCTATCTATATGATCTTTCGATCCATGGACACTTTTTCCCTCGGAATCTGTAACAGAAAGAACAAATTTTCACAAACAGTCAGAAACTAAGTCAGAATTAATAATAAATAAATAATTCAATTTGAATAGAATATCAAAATTAATTTTAACGAAAATTAAATAAACTTGATTTCAATCGCGCGACTCGAATTCAAATACAATAAATCGTTACGGCACAAGAGTAAATCTGCGAATTAATAGGAAATAAATAATTCAAATTAAATATTTATTAATTGTTCATTAATGTTATGAAAAAAGATGTTCAATAAAACAGTCTAATTGGAAATATAATTTGTAATTTATACTCACGCATAAGTATATATGGGCAGGTCTCTGATGGGCTAATTGCCAGCGGTGGGGAAAAATACCACGTCCCACGATTCTGGCAACACTGGGTGAGAGCGCTGCTCCTCACAATCCTGACTACGCGCCATCTCGTCTAAACTAGCGGAACTAAATTTGGAATTTGGAACTAGACTTGCTCTGCATGAATATGGGGAAACTCGGCAATGTGAATGCCGTAGACCATATAAACCTATAGACACGGCACAGATAATTTTCCCTGATGAAAAGATGAAGTGCAGTGTGACGTCACAAAATGTATAAGCTATGCTCATCGACAGTGCCTACGCACGGCTTATATTTTGGTGAGGGGGGTTAGCGGGTGCGCCATGTACACGGTACACGAAAAGAATAAACAGGATAATTTCAACGCATTTTAGGTACAATTGTTTATTCTACATGTTTTATTAAGGTATTACAATGAAATATGAAGTAATAATAGTATTATATATTAACTATTTCAGGAATCGATATTTGATTCTGAAGATTAACAACTTTCGCATATTATGCAGGTTACAAAATGTTTTTTTTTACATATAAATCGATCACATTTGCAACATTTTAAGTACTGCGGTAGTATCAGCGTCAGTCTGCTGTGTCAGTCATTTTGAAATTATCTTTTGACGTCACAGTGTACTGCAGTGTACCAGGTCTTTTCTTCACTGGATTCTCGGCTTTCCTATACACATACTATATCTATGCCGGGTCTATTAGTATATATATATGTATATTGCTATAGTTATAGATATAATCAAACACAATTAGGTATAGTGTAGCAGTATTACTGTGTGTATTCTTTAATTTATAAAGAAAATTGGATTTACCGATTTAAAAAGCATTTATTTCCAATGATTTGACTGAGAAAGGAGATTGAAACAATGGTATAGTATTATATTCGTATAGCTTATGTATAACGATTAATAACCTTACTCCTCGTTCTATTACACATTCAGTTTTTTGAAGTTTAATCATTTTGAATGACATAATTTAACATTCGAACTATACGGTGACATTGAATTATTTACTCGTTTTAGTTTTACATTATGTTTTTCAGTTACGATTCTGTTCTTACTGTATCTGATCATTTGTAAGAGACGTCGATAATCGCTTAATTGCTTATTTTCTAAGTAAAATATCTTTCTAACTATAGAAATAAATGCATTGTTTTAAACGTCTTAATTTTTATTTTTATTTTAAAATGTGTTATAGGCTTCGAATGATGGTATACCACCACCTGCTGCGGTACCTGGATTTCCACCAGCAACTCCAAATATCGCTTCTAGTTTTGTACCACCTATTATGCCTACCGCACCCTTTATACCGCCTCCTAGCCTGCCACCCGGTCCGCCAGGCATAATGCCACCACAATTCTCCATACCTCCTCCTGGTTTTAGTTTTCCAATTACTGCTGCTCCTCCACCCGATGCTGGAGTTATAGGTCAATACTTCTATTTAAAAAACATCCGTTCGGTTCTGAAAGTTTACCTTATTTAGATATTTCTTATATTTTAGCTGCACCTCCTCAAATAACAGCTCCAGGTATTCCTCCTCCAGCACCTATAATAGGCGACGCCGGATCTGCCGTTCAGTCTATTACAGCATCTGCCGAGAAGAAGACCGATTGGACCGAACACAAAGCCCCAGATGGCAGAACGTATTATTACAATAGCGTTACGAAGCAATCATTATGGGAAAAACCGGATGATCTGAAAACACCTAGCGAATTGCTTTTATCGCAGTGCCCTTGGAAGGAATACAAATCAGAAAATGGGAAAGTATATTATCATAATGTAACTACTAAGGAATCGAGGTGGACCATTCCTTCTGAATTGGAAGAATTGAAAACAAGAATCGCAGCCGAAGAAGCTGCTGCTGCTGCTGCGGCGGTTGTTGCGAATGCTACGAACACGTTAGTAAGAATTATCTACCGTAAACTTGAACAGTGTCGAACCGGTCGATGTACAATTGTCAATATTCTTCTTTCGCAGTATAGTTCCTGTAACCATGCAGCATTTGTCCCCAAATATTGCGATTACAAATACATCGCAAACCAGTACGCCGGAACCAGGTGGGAAGTCTGCGATCGAGCAGGCTATGGCTGCGACGCTCGCAGCGATAAACATTCCTACGCCACCTGCGAAACCGGACGAAGATAGCAATTCCGCTAAGGGCTCGGCGAATGATAGCCGCACGAGTACTCCCGAACCAAAGATGCAATTTAAAGATAAAAAAGAAGCAATCGAAGCGTTTAAGGAATTATTAAGAGAAAGAGATGTACCATCGAACGCCACGTGGGAACAGGCAGTCAAATTAATTCAAAGCGATTCTAGATATCCACAAATGAAGAAGTTGAATGAACGTAAACAAGCGTTCAACGCGTACAAAACGCAAAAACTTAAGGAAGAACGCGAACAAGAAAGATTGAGGTGAGTAATATAAAGGGCCTCGCCAAATAAAATGGTCAAAACTGCCCTTAGAGGTTTTTCGATGACTATCGAACTGTTCGAAAGCTGACCAAGAAAAACCCCTCTGAGTAACGTTTCAGCCCTCTAGCTTTCCCGCGAGGATAGTTACAGGGTAAATTAGATTTTGCGCTTTTTTCTCCGTACATTTTCCGGTCTCTGATGAGTTCTAAAATTTTGAAAAAAATATGACATTTTGGATCCTAAGGCGCATTTTAGAGAATTTTTTCAGTTTTCTTTTGTTTCAAACTGTGTTCGTAAAAAAGGGCTGAAATTTTACTCGGAGGGGTTTTTTTTGGTCATCTTTCGAATGGATCGATAGTCATTGAAATACCTCTAAGGGCAGTTTTGACCATCATAATCGGCTAGGCCCATTACAGGACTGTTTGTTATTTCGACGATGGGGTAACCGTATCGTGTTAAACAGGTTAAAAAAAGCTAAAGAAGACTTGGAACAGTTTTTACTAGAAAACGATAGAATGACAAGTATTACGAAATATTACAAATGCGAAGAAATATATGGTAATCTAGAAGTTTGGAGAGCCGTAGGAGATTCGGATCGACGAGATATTTACGAAGATGTTATTTTTAATTTATCTAAACGCGAGAAAGAAGAATCTAAGCAATTGAAAAAGAGAAATACCAAGAGATTGGCTCAAGTGTTAGATACTATGACAGATGTTACGTACAGAACAACGTGGCAGGAAGCGCAGGCACTACTTTTGCAACATGCGGCTTTCGCGGAAGACGCAGATCTATTGGAAATGGACAAAGAAGACGCTTTGCTTGTGTTTGAAAATCATATACGTCAGCTAGAAAAGGATGAAGAAGAAGAGAAAGAACACGAAAAGAAACGTAGGAAACGACAAGAAAGGAAGAACAGAGATGCATTCATAGTAAGTTTCTTTAAAATCCGTTATACTTTCGTGGATTCTCTTCTACGTAATATTTACAACTTTTCAGAGTTTACTGGACGAACTGCACGAGCAAGGGAAATTAACGTCGATGTCGCTTTGGGTAGAGCTTTACCCGATGCTCTCCGCCGATTTGAGATTCTCTGCTATGCTTGGTCAATCCGGATCGACACCTCTGGATCTTTTCAAGTTTTATGTGGAGGATCTAAAATCTAGATTTCATTCCGAGAAAAAGATTATAAGAGAAATTCTAAAGGACAAGAATTTTGAAGTACAAGTTAACACTACGTTCGAAGAGTTTGCTACCGTTGTATGCGAAGACAGAAAATCTGCAACGTTGGATGCAGGAAATGTAAAACTGACATACAATTTATTACTGGAGAAAGCTGAAGCGAGAGAAAAAGAACGCGTAAAAGAAGAGACCAGGAAATTCAAGAAATTGGAAACAGGTTTTAAGAATTTGTTGAAAACGTTGAGCGTCGATTATCAAATGACATGGGAGGATCTACGAACTAAAATCGAGGAGGAGCCAGACTTTAAAGCGATCACATTGGAAAGCGAAAGAGTTCGAATCTTTAAAGAATATCAGCACGAGCTCGAGGAAAGTTGTAGTCACCATCATATTAGAAGTAAAAAGAAAAAGACGAAGAAAGTGAAACGGAAATCACGATCCAGATCGCACAGTGTAAGTATATTACATGGTCGCAAAATAATTTTATTTCTAACGCTTGATCGTGACTTGGCAGGAGTCCGAAGGAAGCGATAAAGGTGTAAAGAAGAAACGGCATAAATCGCGTTCACCGAGCGTTCCTAGTAAATCGGATAGCTCCGAGTCAGATACTAGGAAGTCGAAAAGGAAAAAGAACAAAAAGAAGAGAGGACGTAGTCATTCCGTAAGAACAAACGCTTATTACCTATGTCTTCGATAAGTTCCAAGTAATTCCTCCAAAACGCGTGCGATTTATTTACTTTTACAATATCTTTTTATAGCGTTCGCATTCGAGGCTTCCATCTTCCGAAGAGTCGCCAGAAAGAAAACGAAAAGAGGAGAAACATAGAAGAGCTTCTGCTCACAGCGAAGGATCTGTTACAGAGAATGCGGATCACCACGAACTTTCAGAGGATGAGTTAGAAAAACAAAGAGCGCAATTACTCCGGGAGTTACAGATGCAACAAGAAGATAACTAAGAACAACTCGTTTCCTAATATCTTATGTAACTTTTACATATTACATTATTAAATTAAACTTTGTACAAACTAAATTTTTTCTTAATCTCATTTATGTATTAAAGAAGTTCCTTCACAGTTTTATTCTAGTTAAGAAAAACTTGAAAGATCTCGGGCGATTTTAAAATAAAATAAATAATGAATCTGCCAAAATAATTATTCTTATGTAAGTTTGAACCTAAACTACACTTTTCTGAAAATAATTTATGTATGAATTTTCAAAGTGCTACAAAAGAAAGTACTATGCACGTAAAAATTTTCAATCGCAAAGTACCGCTACAAGCAAACTAGTGAATTTTTTATTTTATAAATTTATTAAAAAAATATTAAAATTTATCGTTTTAACCGCTCCGCAAAATTATACTTTTTAATTTCAGCTTGCATCGTCGTATTCAAAATATCCGTTCATTTGCATTATCTTGAACGATCGTAAATATTTTTAGTTACATTCATCCGCGTTCTCTGGTTTTACTTTCGATCGCAATCCCCTATTTTTCGGTTCTTCGTTACGGCCCTGCTTCGTAGTCGAATTGACGAAGGGTGGGGAAGATGCGGGGGGAGGGGGGGGGGGGGAGGTTTGGCTCACTATTTGCTCGATGGTAGCCGCGGTCTACGTAGTTTCGACAATTTGGTACCTTGGTCGGTCTTTATAGTGATTATTGTCAACGAATCACGTTGTTAACTTTGCGGTGTCTGGACGACAAGTGTAAGAGGCATTTATGTAAAAAGCAACAAGGGAAAGCGAATAAAAAGGAAAAACAATGTTGAGCCTTTGCCGTCAAGCGATTATAGTTAACAGTCAAAAGTGAGTATAAAAGTATAAAGCACCTGGCGCAAAGCACGTTCGATTAACAAAAGAAAACTTGGCTGGTTCGTGCGTTATTATACTACAGCATGTATTAGTCCTTGGTAACGTATATTGATTATTTTCACGCATTGACACAACGCTATATAACAATGTCCGAACATAAATGAACGGGCGCGCATGCATGTATGTGTAGACGTCAGCTTATTGGTGTGTTATTGGTCCTCCGATTCGTCTTCCTTGTCATATTTCCTCAGTCCTTATGTTGTCCTTCCTTGTCTAGGACAAGGATAGGCTACCTTGCTGGCCTGTCGGAATTTTCCACTGTACAACGAATATGAAAGGTGTCGTTTGACAGTTCATTCATCAATTTCGTTTGCAACACTTTTAGCCCGACAAACTACTTGGATTACCTTTTAACGGCTGCTGCATTATATTCCGTACGATACGCATGCTTTTTTAAATAAATCTTCATGGCGTATGTTTTGTCAGGTGTCGACAAATATAACGGTTACCTTAATTCTATTGTTGCTTGCAGCAAGTGTGTACACCGAATTGTAAAAAATCGTGACAGCATGCTTGCGATATGCAACTGTATGCAACTACTTCTAAATACATTGTTTATTTCACCGGTAACGCGTTATCTCACTCGCGTGTATACACGTGAAATGTATATTACATATATATATGCAGAACCGTTCCAACGGTTTCTATTTCGATAAAGTTCAACATATTTCGTGAAAGTCAAGTGTTTATGACACGAGTAACGCGTTCGTTCCGATACAAAATGCATATTTTCGGTTAAACTGCAAACACAGCTGTGAAATTTCCATCAAATTTACAAAGTTTAATCACCAGTTCACACATGCGCGCTACCAAACGTTTCTACAAACCTCTAATCCTAATCGGTCAGGCTGAATTGCAAAATGTAGCCAGACGATTGTGGAATATTTGGCAAAGAAAAATTATATTGAAATAGGATTATGAAATTTCAGTTTACCGGATAGATACTAATCTTTTGGACACCTCGTATATCGATGTCAAACCCCTTACTCTTATTACGTACTATATGTACCGAAATCGTATGGAATATAATGAAATGATATTTATAGGAGCCTTAGATATTTTTCAAGACATATCCCGAGTTAGATGTTTGTTTTAAACTAATAGTTTTATTTCGATCACACATGTGTCCTTGAAACGTGATATTTCTGAATACCTATACATCCGTAATCCATACACGATACACGATACACAGCACTGCGACACGGATCACGTATTTTACCGACCAGGTATTCGTTAATATGCAAATTGACAGCGGTATTTTTAATGATGACCTTGATATGTGTTAATTGGCACACGGTACTTTTTTTTGTCTAAAGCCTAAACAAACGTGCGTAAACGATCTTCCGAAATCCTATACGACTTACGATTTCTGTAAGATCGTACTTTTTTTTTAGTAATGAAATGAATGGATTCGATGCTGCTTCCTGGGCGCATTGTTCTATAATTAAACCGACAGTATTCGTTCATTTTGATTCCATTGATATTGATTGTTCGTGTGTATGACGGAATCTGCAACTTCATTGATTTATTTCAATTAACAGCCTCTCTCGTTATCGAATCTTTTTTTGCGCAATTAGTATTAAAGCGATAACTGGAATAATATGGGTCACTAAGATTCCGTTACGTTACATAATACTATGATCATGGTATTCGTTTGACATATGCAAGCCAGTTTAAAATAACATCTTTCTTCCCTCAAAATAAGTATCTGATTTATGTAACAGATACGTGTCATTTTTTTTCGTCGAAACTGGGATAAAATAAATCATGTGTAATATTTTTTTGGATAATAAATATGCGTTAGCATTAATATAAATAATATTCGTATGCAAATTTGTACGGCCGTATAATTCACTGTAAATTAATTAATAAATATATTTTTTAATTTTACGATAACTTATATTTTGTTATATTTATTGTTTCGTTTATATTTGTTTTTACATTAAAAGAGATCAAGTATGACAACATAAATCTGACTTCTTAAAATTTGAGGATGTAGATAACACTATGGATTTAGGCACCGACTCCCAAGTACACAGATAAATATTTAGAGTTGGTTTCGAGACAGATTTCGAGAGCTAATATTTGTTCATACTTGGATCTTGTCGTCTGTAGCACCAGCAAATATAAATTGTAAACGTTAAGTCGAATTTAGTCGGAAATATTTACATAAAAGTAGTAGCCGAAGAAAAATATTGAACACGAAATATGAACCCTATTTCTGTGTTTCTTTTTTAACAGAGTTGGTGCAAGATGTCTGGGAACAATTGTACCGTTACCCAGCCCCCCCCTGAATTTCCACTGGAAAATGAACCTATTCTTAGTTATAAGAAGGGCAGCCCCGAGAGGGCTGAATTGGAGAAGGTCTTGGATAAAATGGCCAACGAGTGCGAAGAAGTGCCATTAGTCATTGGAAACGAAGAAATTAAATCTGACTTGCGTAGATATCAAGTTATGGTAAGTTACGTAGCTTGGCGATAAAGAGATGATAATTCAAAAATATTGAAGTACATATATCAATAATTGTAACATTCTTTTGTTTAGCCGCACAATCACAAAGCGAAAATAGCCAAGTACCACTGGGCAACACCCGATCTAGTCAAGAAAGCGATCGACGTTGCTGTCAAGGCTCAGCGTGAATGGGAAAAATGTCCAATCGATAAACGTTTAGAAATCTGGTTGAAGGCTGCCGATCTAATGGCGAACAAGTACAGGCAGCAATTGAACGCTTCCACTATGCTTGGCCAAAGCAAAACAGTTATTCAAGCAGAGATAGACAGCGCAGCAGAATTAATCGACTTCTTCAAGATGCACGCATACTTTCTCAAAGAAAGTCTCAAGTACCAACCAATTTCACCGAATCGTAAAGAAACCTTGAACTCTATGAGGTATCGTGGAATGGATGGCTTTGTTGCAGCAGTATCGCCGTTCAACTTCACTGCCATTGGTGGTAATCTTAGCTACACACCTGCTCTAATGGTTTGCATTTTTTTTTTTCAATTACTTCCCTTGCCATAGTTTTTATTCTGCCAATAAATTGAAGGGGTATTCTAGCAGAAGTGTGCATTTTCAGTTAAAAAATGGCCGTGTAGTTTAGGATTTCCTAAGGCCGGGGTCGGATGCAGAAATAACGCATCAAACGATGACCGTGACATGCGAAAATAATTGAAAAATTTGCTCGTCTCATCCCGACCTAAATAAAATTTATTTTATACGTTCCATTGGAATATCCCTTTAAACGCTAGATACTCGAATACGTAAATAAGACGAATCTTTTTTAGGGTAATGCTGTTCTTTGGAAACCATCCGATACTGCCCTACTTTCTAATTGGTGGATCTTCAAGATATGTAGAGAAGCTGGTGTACCAGCAGGTGTAGTGAATTTCGTGCCCTGCGAAGGTCCTGTTTTCGGAGACACTATCACTGCCTCGCCATATTTTTCTGGACTTAACTTCACTGGATCAGTGCCGACGTTTAATCGTTTATGGATGCAAGTCGGTCAGAATTTGGGGAAGTACAAGAACTATCCGAAATTAATAGGTGAATGTGGCGGAAAAAATTTCCATTTCGTACACCCAAGTGCTGACATAGAATCAGTAGCCACTGGGACCATAAGAAGCTCATTTGAATTCAATGGTCAGAAATGTTCCGCTTGCAGTCGAATGTATGTTCCAGAATCTATATGGCCTAAGGTATGTTTTTTATATATTTATATATTCTATATATTTTCATTATTGAACGTTAATTATTTCTCTTATAGCTAAAAGAACGTCTCTTAACTATTCGTGATAAACTGAAGGTTGGAGATGTTAGAGATTTTACTGTGTTTACCGGAGCCGTTATAGATGCTGTTGCGTTTAAGAGGATTTCTGGTTACATCAAACACGCGGAGAAATCTCCGAATTTGGAAATCATTGGCGGTGGAAAATACGATGATTCGTACGTTTGCTTTACTTATCATTGTTCATCGCATATGTATATGTATATGTATTGTTACACGGTATATATGTTTTTTCTAGTTGCGGATACTTTATCGATCCTACAATAGTGGTAACAAAGGATCCAAAAGATAAGATTATGACAGAGGAAATATTTGGGCCTCTGTTAACAATTTACGTTTACAAAGACTCGAATCTCGACGATACCATGAAACTTGTCGAATCGTCGACACCTTATGCTTTAACTGGAGCGATATTTGCACAAGATGAGTAAGTACATGTACTTCGATTTAAGTTGTAATCGTTTAACTTGAATTTAGCTTTATCATCTACCGTTTTTCTTTAGAAAATGGGCGAGAAAGGCGCTGGAGGAGTTCAAGTACACGGCTGGTAATTTTTACGTCAACGATAAATCAACTGGATCGGTTGTGGGCCAACAACCTTTTGGCGGTAGCCGAATGTCTGGTACAAACGATAAAGCTGGCGGTCCTCACTATGTCCTTCGTTGGGGGTCGCCGCAGTCGATCAAAGAAACATTTGTTCCGTTGCGCGAGTATGATTATCCGTACATGAAATCTTAGACGTAAGTTCACGGCATGCATTAATCAAACGAATATGTACATATATTTTGTGCAGTAGCAGTATCCTCTATTGCAAAAGTGAAAAAATGCTGCTGTTCATAGATGATCGATCCGATCGATGAAATATTCTGATGCATTTCCTTTTACGTGGACTCACCGCGTATAAGCAGCGCTGTTTGCACCCATGATGCAAGTGACTCGCGCTTCGTAGGAATTTATACTATAAAAAGCGTACTGCTTATACACACACACACACACACACACAACATATATCGAAAGAGAGAGACATACAACACGATCACTGATAATGGTAACATATATAATTTGTACAAACAGAGTGTGCAGTGATTCATATCTGTCTATACCGATTGTTTAGTATTTTTGTGTTTGGACATTAAACCAATTACCGTCTGATCGATTAGATGGACGTCACGAGACAAGTATTACTTGTGAACCGCTTTCGAAGCTGCAACACAAGCTCACCTTATTATTCGCTGCCAATAGACAAGGATAATATTATGTATCTCGCGGCATGTAGAGTCAATATATTGTTAAGATCGATTTTCAGTACAATAATATTTTAATATCTCAGGAATATGTGTATACATGGTCGCAGACGGAGAGGGGCATTTCAGTTTTTCGGTCATAGATTGCAGTTTTGCATGGAAACTTTTATAACGATATATAGCGAACTACGAATATCGTTAACTTAAATTGTACAAGACGAATATGAAGAACAAAATATCCTGGGCGTATCTGGGAATTGTGATGAATGTGCGTACTAGTTAGAAAAACCATGCCATTGTGTTTTTCTGACCTCAACCTCTTTTTTACTATTCTTACACGCGATATATTTATGCGCATCCTGAATTCATTTTACTGTGTAATTCATGAGACAATATGTAGATGCGGGACAAACACAGTAAAATGCAAAAGTTACCCTTAAATTACTTTTGTAGCGGCCGATCGTCGATCGATCGGGCATGTTATTGTTGACAGTGTGATTGAGGCATTTAGAGTCTTATAAGTCGAACATTGATTACTAGATGAATATACAATAATATCTTAGATGTTGTGGCTGATGTTATAATGTAATTTATTTTAAATGTACTATAGCAATAAAACACTGTACGATTACACATTTTCTCGTATTTGATTTATTGACCTTCGAAGGAAAGTAACAGCCCTAAATAGTACATACTCGCACAGCTCTACTTCTTACCGACGTGTCTCCTGCTCCGGCCACCGACGAGATACCGTTGTCTCGTCGGTGCTGCGGCCACAGTATATCCTAGAGGGCGTTTGAAAACCGCCAAATTTGTGGGAGGTCCTGTCGGAGCTACACCTCGTCTGTGCTAAAAGTTTCAGTATTTTGCCGTGGATGGTGCCACCGGTTCTGTCTCTAAATTTCATCCAGTTTCAGCGATTTTTCATGGATGGCCCTACCGGTCTATGCAAAAGTACAGATTTTACCAAGTAAATCATTCTGAGCGGAATATGCATGGTATCTTACAACCAAACCGGAACAAATCATTTGTAACTACATACAAACAATCGATACGACTCGTCTCTCTTTTCTGGGAGATGCGACATTCAAAAAGTGTTAAACATTTCTTCGCCATTCATTTAGAAAAAAAAATTGTTCCGGTTAAAACGACGGCGGATCCGCAGTTTACTAATTAAGGAACCAGACGCATTGTTCTAAATTGAATGTTGGAAATGCAGCGTGACCGTTGAGAGTCTCGAACCAAAACGACGCCGCCCCACGCGTTAAACCAAATAATGGGTGTGAAACCAGACTCAACTTTGCGTTTTTTAATTGCGATTTTCAAGTTACCGCTCCGATAACGACCTCGCTCTCCATTATAATTCGACGTTCAGCCACGCTGGCTGGCTCTTGGTCACAGCATTCGCTATTTCCGTTGACACACTTCGATCCTCGCGTTCATTCGTCTTCTTCCTCCATCTCCTTCTCTTTCTCTCTGCGAACGGCGCATCGCGTTGATCGCGGCGCTTTGACAAGCTGGAATTGTGAGGGAGCTGGAGGGTTGACACTGGAAGACACCGACGGAAGAAGAGGGATTCGACGGCTTAGGAGAAATCGCCGTTAATGGCTCGGCCGAAGGATTTCCTGGCGTTCGTCCCGAGCTTTTTTACGGTGGGTTTCCGGCCGGTCCCCGATCTAAAGCGCTCACTCAAATCAAGATTCTCACCTTTTCAACGGCAGATGAGCCGGATGGCCAACCCCGGACCCCCTCTTTCGCCGCCCCTGCCCCGGGAGGAGCTTCCGCGCTTCCTAGCTTTTTTCTTCATCCATCTTTCGCCCGCCTCTCGCCGTCTTCGTTCTCGATCCGTCCTGTCTTTGCTTTTTCGAGAGTCGAGCCCTTTCAGGACCTCACGGGTTTTTTCCGCGGTGCTAAATGGCCAGTTTTTCGGCTGCCCGGCTAACCGGCTAACCGCGCGTCCGACCATCGTGTTCCACCGACGACGAGAAAAGAGCTTTCTTCACGGTAATCTGAAATTGACGTAATGATGATGGATCTCCCCGACGATGAAATTAACAGACCTTGTCCTCGCCCGGCTCTGGCAAAAATAACCAAAGAATTTGAAAATCGGGATTCTCGAAAACAACCTACAATTTCTCGTGTACCCTAACCGTACGTCGCATCGATCGAATTTCTCAAATTCGTCATTGAGATTCCGAGATGCAGAGTAGAAAACTGCAAAATAGAATTTTTTTTTTCGATGTTGAACCGAGCTAGAGACCTAAAAAGAACCGGTGGTCCAGCGGTCTAGGTTCAGGAGTCCTCGAAGACCTCCGAAAGAGCTGGATAATCTCTAGACCCGACTAGGAAGACTTATGGACCATTACAGGTCCCTAATGACTACGAAGGCAAATCTTCTTTAACCCTTGCGGTCTTTAATCATATTCAGAAATTATTCCGGCGGGTTCGAATTAAATGAAAAGGTAATCGGGACTAACAAGGAAATTGAAAATGAAACGAAATCGATATCGACGATATTACGCGAACGGCTAAACGGCGATAAAAGAATTTTAGTGGTACGTAGTACGTAGCGGCTCTCTCGGGGGACTCTGCGTGTTCCGATAGCCGCTGTCGATCGCGATAGATCCTGGGCAAAAGAGATCCACGAGGATCCGCGAGCATCGGCGAGGACGCTAACCAAATAAAATCGAATGGTTACCAATCGCAGCCTCGCAAATCGAAAGTTAAAGCGTTCGGATCGTTTCAATTGTTCTTCCGTCTCATCGCTGCCGCTATCTTCGATCTTACACGAACTTCGCAAAGTTCTCCGCGTTTTGGGCGCCATGCCTGGCAAATGATACCCGATCACGCGATACTATTCAGGAATCTATTGAAATTTATGTGCCCGATGAGTTAGGTTTGCGCCGCCATTAAGCAGCGAAACGATAGAACTTAATAACAGAATCTATTAGAAAGTTTCAATGACTAGAGAAACTCGCTGTGATTCCTAAACCGAAGATCAATCGTTGGGCAACTTTGCCGTTCTATTTAAAGCACGCCCGCGTTCAACCAATTTTTAAAACTCGTTGAACGTTTCATTCTTCGTTTCGATCGATTCTCCACACATACTATATTTTCTAGTCTAAAGTCCGTCGTTTCTGTAATACGTACAATCATTTTTCGCGTAGCAATGTTATATTTTGTTGCGAGTAAAAGCGATGTTTAAATATCAGATTGTCGCATACGAAATGATCAATTTGCAAGAGTTAACGTTAAACAAACGCAACTATTCGCATAAAAAAAGCTATCGATTGAAATAAACACATTGAAGAGGGTAGCAGGGTGATTGGGCAGCAACTAGGCGGGCTGTAGCCGTTGAAAATTGAATTCCGTCGGGGGTTTTCGCGGAAAACGCACCGCGGTGTCGTTGAATATTTATCGGGGGCACGGTACCGCATCACGCCCACGGTTTCTCAAGGGGGTGGCACCACTAATAGGAATGTTAAACGTCAATCAAAGCGAAGGAATGAGCGCGGGCGGCTAGCAGGCCGGAAGAAGCATCTCGTGGCACGTGAACCCCAAGACTCGGGGAACCGTAATAGGATGCAATTTAGAAACGGTCGAAACAGACAATACCGCGTCCTTCGGAGCGTAAATCATGCGGCGGCAGGCCGGGGAAACTGTAGGAGGAAAATGGAGGGTAGAAGTGCATATCTTAATTACAATATTCCCACGGGCTGAACACAGAACTCTTGCCCGGTTCGCCGACCATCCCTTAGCCTTTCCACCAGGAGCCGGTAGGAATTTAATTAATTTGCCAGTGGCAAGCAGGCTTGCTCCTTGTCGCCACTCTGAAATATTGTATCCGTCCCACCCTTTAAAACCCAACACCCAACCCTCGAGTACGGCATATCGCCTTTGCTCTTCGCTCTCGAAACCACCCCCACCCCCACCGAGCTCGATGTTGGCTCGTGTTCTTGCAACGCTAGATGCACACCGACCAGGACACCTTGGTTGTTCGAAATATTATTGAATTTCACTTAGATATTGACACGCGAGCACATCCGACGTACAATCGCGTCGAGGACTCCGCCGCGCCTCGATTATCTTGTCTCCGACTAATAAAAACGAATCGGGGGCTTTTGGTTCTAACGCTAGTATTTAGACTTCGTACAATGTTTTATCCTAATATACTTCGATGAACAAGTTGAAAGAAAATATTACGAACAAGTTTCGACTCGTCCGATATAATTAATTTATATATATCTTATATATATCTATTATTTATATAATTAATAGATATAATAATATTGGGTTGTCCCAAACCTGTTCGATCGTGACCAGCGAATGGAGTAGTTATTATTTATAATTAGACCGCGGATCTTTATGCAAAAGAAAATTTTTACACGTCAATTGCAAGGTATATGAACTAAGCGAAAATTTATATTTCTCATTAATAATTTTTATACGTTAAAAATAACACATCGGTATTGTTAAATGCTTTCAATCTTTTCACTGTTTTGAATTACCCCTACTCATTTTTGTCATAGATGCATAAAATCCGCAGCCTATTTATTATACACAACGTTATAATAATAAGAGAATTTTCGCAAGACAGCCCGGACGAATTTTTCTAACATCGAACGACGCAAAGATTTCAAACCCGCGTCTTTCATAATTGAAACGCAGGGGACATGCGGGGGTGGATTGGGGTGGCCGAATTCCGTACAAGATCGAAGATAATGGTAGCGATGAGACGGAAGAGAGTCGATCAGAGAAGTCACTTATCGACCGTAGGAAGCAGTTTAACGGTTCGTTACGAACGGAATTCCTCGGTATTTTATCTTTTGCCAACCTTTCTGCCCGTCGAGCAAAGAGAATGACGCTTCAGGGAAGATCGAACGAAATCGGCGCGGCACATTGCCGTACGCCGTACTCGTGGAACGCGAATTTTTATTGTTAGCATTCGGTTCATCTCCTTTGCTCCATTCTTTGCAGCCTCTAAATCCACGATTAGAGGCAAAACATTAACGCGCGATCTGTTCATTTTCTTTATAATTCCGTTCAAATTTCCGTTCGAGGAGCCATTAATACGCGCGCCGCAAATGTACAAAACGTGCCTCTGTCTCGTAAAGCGCTATTCATCTACCTCTATCACTAGACATCGTGCCATTCGAATCGCCGATTCAATGTCTGCCACGGAATCGATTCGTTTCCCTCGAGCTACTCACGTACCGAGTATACTTAGGCAATAAAGTCAGTCGATAAGATAACTACCGACTCTGGGAACTTGTACGAACAGGTTTAAGGTTCGTGGGACCAAATAAGAAGTTCTACGTGTTTACCGATTATGATCCGGCGCGACGCGGCACGGCAGCTGGATCTGTTTTTGTCTTTGAATCTACATCGGGCAAACAGTTCGCGTGGGATGCGAGGGAATACCTCTATTAAAGCAGCCGATAGAAGTCCTTTTTATGCTAGACGTTCGGTTCGATCGCGATCGCGTTTGATCACCTTGTGTTTTCGATGTCAGCCCGGCGCGAAATAAAGCTCGAACAAATTATATTTCTCGATCCACGCGTTCTTCTCCAAACACAGGGGCCAGTCTTGCCGTCTCGCTTTCCTGTTCCTTTATCTTTCCTTTGTTTCTCCTTTCTCTTCCTTTTGGCGTCCGGTGTCGTTTTAATCTTCCGAGTCGCCTTCTCCGGGAGATTTATCCCTCGCGATTCGTTGACCGCCTCGGAGCAACGACGGGGGCGTCTTCTTCCCGTTGCGTGTTGGTCTCGACACGTTTAAAAGCAGCAGAGACTTCGTGGACTTTGTGCGAGGGAAAGAACTCTGTCACCCGTCCAGACAAAGGCGTGTCTCGAACGTGACAGCTTCGCTCCATTCGATTCCGTTCTGTTCCGTTTCAATCGTCCGCCATCTTTCCCGATTGCCCCGGCACGGCGCGGCGCGGCGGCTGGAAAATCGGCCAACGCTTTCACGTGCTCGGCAAATAGTCGATCATTCTGTTGCGCGTAACGTTCTAGCAATATTGATAACCGAAATGTATCCTGTACGAGTGAAGCCCTGTAGTTTCTAACAGACGCTTAGTTTGTTCGTTCAACGAGTTTTTTCTTACTAAAACGATCGAATAAGTTTGTTAATTATACACAGGGTGGCTTTAGATTTTGAACTAGTTTTGAACTAGTATAACGGGTAGACTGCGGCTATTTATACATTTATAGCAAAATTAAGTAGATGAAATTCAAAATTGATAAAAAATTTAAAAAATTTAAGATGCCAATATATGATTTATCCTCTGTTAAAATAGTTAAGGGAAGAGATAACATTCGATTTAATTTCTATTTCTTGCAATCGATGCAGACAATTTTTATTTTGCATAAAAATCCGCAGTCTAATAATGAATATACCATTTCAAATGGGCCAAGAATCTGAGTTTTGGTATGTCGATATGTCGTCGCGAAATTGATTACTTCGCTGGAACTTAGAAAGCTCCTCGACACTTGAAATTGATGCGGCTAATAATCCAGGCAGCGATATATCGCGCGTTAATACAGCATCGTGTTAAGTCCTCGTCTGATTTCGCCGTGTTGGCGGCTGTTGAGTCCTCATTGACAGTATGATTTAATACGCTCGGTGATCCAGGTAGTTGATACCCGCGTATTAGCGACGATGCGCTTCGTAGGTGCGACCTCGTTTGCGAGCATCCGTGATCAGTTCCACGGTCTATCGATCATTCTTCAACGTGCCCGAAATTTCACTTTTTCCCGTGCCTTTCGAAAAGCGTGGCCTAACCTATAACCAATACAACACATTGAACGTAGGCTTTCAAATTGGAACTCGTCAAAGTAAATTGGAAACTATACAGTAGCAGAGTGTGCGTTACAAATTAATGGTAAATCTTTAGTCTTTCTGGTAGAGTAAACGGAACATTGCTTACAAGTTTTTAATGCCAAATGTAATTAATCGAATCCTCTTCGCGATCTCTCCGTGAGAGATCCTCTCCGCGAGGTAAGGAAAATTCGAATATTTTACGATCATCGATGATCGTTGAAATGACTTTTAACCAGGTAGGTTGGCGACGGTAACACAAAGAATTAGCAGCGTCCCCGGCAGCCCCGTTTTTACCTTCCGACGAGGTAGGAGAGGCTGGGAAAGCCCAGAAGGTGGTCGCGAGGTGCGAAAGCGTACTCAAAGTATCGAGAAGCTGGCTGGAGTCGAATAAAGAGAAAAAACGAGACTGTACAAGCGAGAGAGAACGAGAGGAAGAGAAATGGAGAAGGAGAAGGAGGTAGCCACCGTCGATGGAGGTGGGTAGGAGTTTTCCCAAGGAAAAACACGTCTTCGTCTATTTCCCGGGTAGAGGGAATTCGTTGTGTTTTTAAATGAAGTTAGCCTGCGGGAGAGGCGTACACCAAAACTTTTTCTTACCGTCGCGTCGTCGTCGTCGTCGCTTTCTTCGGGGTTTCGCACCCCCCTTAACCAACCCCTTTCTGCGTTTCTTTCACCGAGAAAGCCTATCGCGATCATTTCGAAAGGACAGAAAAAAAACAACGAAAGAACATCGTCGATGAAACGTCGTTCCGGAGGTTTCACCGTCCAATTATGCGTCCGCGTTTCCGCTCGACGGAAATTAAACGCGATTTATGTAACTGGTTTTGCTTGTTCGACTTGTTGTTAATGCCTCTCGCACCGCCTTCTTTCACGGATCTTCGGAAGAGGCGTTCAACGAAATCGGCCCCGAGGATACTTAGTGGGAGTGGTCGAAACGATACGAGATTTTTTTTTCATAGAGGAAGACACAAGTTTGATAGCAGAGCCCGTGGGCTTGTCGACGAACAAGTTACAAAAATTTTGTAATCCGATAGAAATGCGCAAACTGGAAAAGGAGAACACGAATCGAGCGGTTTTCACGTATTTTCCGACATTGTTTTAAACGGTGTTTTTGCACGAAAAAGTCGAAAAGAATTTTGACCTGATTCAACTGAACCGAATATCTTTTTTCGTACACTGCAGCGCGGTGCTTCGTTTATTTTCAAAAAGAGAATAGCGGTTATTACGGGCACGACGTAAATCAAAAAACTGGGCGGAGCGTCTTCATATTATGAAAATCGACGATATTTCAATGGTCGTAATATGAAAAATAATACGTACATTGTCTTTTTCCATACGAATTGTTTGCTCGAATCTTTTTTGTCAGGAGCGTAAATATTTTCTTATCGTTATTAAATCGAGGTCTTGTTTCGAATGTGGCTGATGCCATCACGATAATCGGTTGAATTCGTTTGATCGGCTGGTATTTGTTAGGGGGCTGAATTAACGGGGATTCATTTTGCGAGGGGAATATACGGTGGGGAGGGGGTGGCAAGCTACCGTTTTTCGTGTGTACTCGACGTCGTGTAAACGAAACGATGCTCGTAACGTGACGATACCAGATTCCGGGCTCTTAGGCTCGCGTTCGTTTATATTCAAAGGTCCATTAGCGGGCCGCGTTAATTAATATTTAACTTCTCCGGCGAGGCAAAGGGTGTTTATTACGCTTTGTATCAGGTATCTGCAAACTAAACTCGGATGGATGTGGCCGCGATGGCTTACTTCGGTTAATTTCCAATTTGTATATGGAGCTGATTGAACGGCCTTCGTATTTAGAGCGATGCCGCGCTTCGTTTCCAGTCAACGGGTTGATAAGTAAACAATCCACTTAATTATTGACGCGCCTGTCATTTTTAGAGAACATAAACTCAAAATCTAAAAAATCTAAATATCATATTTTGTGAAAATCGGCTTTCAAGTTTCAGTTTCATACTTCTACTCACGGTTCGCGGATTAGTCGATACGTTCGGTCAAAAACACACGCTTCACGCTCCCGCTATTTATACCGGGCAAAGCACAGCGTGCGGTTCGAAAGCACTTGGTGTGTATTTATAGCGGACAGTATTCAAGGAGTCTCGGTCTCGCGATATCTCCGGATGATCGAGGATCGGACTCTTCAATTAAACACGGCCGCCGCGGCGCGCCGGATCGTTCGCGTAACTCCCCCGCGGTGCGTCTGTGTGTCTGTCTGTCCGTGTATATACACGCACGCACACGCGCACGCAGAAAGAGAGACAGGTTTAAAGGAGGTCGCTCGAATGTGGCAAGAACTCATTTCGTGGCTGCAACTTTATGGAGATCGATGATTCGGAAATAAAAGCTCCGCTATATCCACCGGGTCTCGAGTGCCTTGCAGACACCCGGGTGGGTCCGGCACCCGAGTACTCGAAGATTTGCCTATTCCATTACGAACCCACCCCCGCGCAACCCTCTTCTTCCGATCCGATATCTTCCGGGGGCTTTAGCATCTCGTCGCGCCTCGTCCGAGGAACCATACCACCCGGCACAATCAAACTTGCCGATGAATATAAATGCCAAGGGCAAAGCGGACGGCTTAACGACGCCCCCAGACAGACCCGCTTTCGACTTTCTGCTAGCCATCGATCTCGCTTCTTCGCCGTTTATCCGTTAAATCTATCCCACCACCTCCCGAAGGCCTGCCAAAAATTCAGACAGCCGATTCGCCCTGTTCGCTAACTCGACAACGATGGTAAACACGTTCGTCGTTCCGTGTATCGATCTCTTGCCATCGTTCTCAATCGTTGTTGCATTAATTGTTGGTGTTGTTATGTTAACTTACTACAGCCAAAGAAAAACAGGATTTTATTTCATCTCAACCCTGGAACTGCACTGTGGGTCTCAGAAACCCAGAGCGTCGTTAATTATAATTTCAGCGAAACATCGAGGTGAGATACTAAACCGTTAAATATTCACATTTTCTGCTTTTTTTTTTCTAAAAAAAGAACTTTCGGTTTCCGAGACTCGAGCGTGAAGTACGTGACTCAGAAAATAAGTGTGGTGTTCCGGGGTTAAAAGGAGGCACAGCCCGAAGGCTGTTTAGTAAATTTTCTTTGCAGTCTTCTCCGCGAGTCTAGCTGGAACAGGAGCATAGTTCACGACAAATAAGGCGGTGTTCGCCGCGGAACTGTCCGATTATCGCAATTCCATTTTCCGGCGATCGAACGCCTGAAATTTTCCCCGCAGACATTGTTGGAGGACGTGAAAGCACGCGCAAGAGGCGAGGACGCTGCGGCGCAGCGGGGCGACGAATCCAAGAACTTTGCTCTATGGCAAATCGACTTGTCGCGAAATCCTATTGCTGCCTCCTGCATGTTTCCAGCGTTCTTCTCGTTTTTCCCATCCCTGAAACCCGATAAAACCTCGTTCGACGCCGTGCTCAAATTTTCGAGGCGCTTAGTCCCGCGATGCTCACCTGAATCGGATTCCTAACAATGAAAGCTCCTATTCGCCGCAATCATTTCCCGGATTGCTGTTCGGGAATACCGAATGTGTACGGTCATAGTTCCGTCCAAGGAATGAAATCTTTTTATGTTCAACGAAAAAGGCAACCAATCGTAACGATTCGCAATGTTGATTTTCTTTTGTTTCTACGTAGATCACACAATTCTAAATCTTTCGTGCAATTTTTACAACAAACTATGCGCATTATGCATTCCTTTGAAATTCCAGAAGGTTGCTACAAATAGAAGGAGTATTATGCATTGTGCATATCATTAATTAAAGACGCCGGAAGATACGTGTTCCGATGGTAAAAATATATTCACGTGGCACACAGTTCAGGATGGATTTTCATGAAATTTTGCGATGAAAATTCATAGGGGCGGTTGATACTGCGTTACGTGTCTCAGTCGCGAATATTACAGCACGACAACGTTCGCATCACCCGGAAACGTGGATTCAAGAAGAATCGCGACTTTTTTCCCTTTGTAGAAAGTCCGCGAATCGCCCGAGAATGCGCTTTAAAATTCAAATTTGTGAAAACTCGGACAGAAAGGCGTGTATCGACAGTAACAAACGACGAACAGTCTCGAAAAGCTTCAATTTTCCTCGAATACATCGCGAGATCAGAAATTATATTTGTTTATTATGAATTCGATGACGTTAAAAATAAAATCAAAATCCTATTATAGCTTGATAAAGAGATTTACATGGTTGTGTACCGCGCATATATTTGCATCTGCTAGAGACGCGGTCTATTCATGAAAGTTCATTTTTCTTCCTCCGGCATGAACATCGCATTATTACATACAATTTATATTATAACAGGATGCGAAGAGATTGTAGCAGTAAATGGATGCGATAAACCAAAAATTTGCATAATGTTTCAAAATTTCCGAACACCTTTTCGAATTTTGCGGCGTCAGCAGCGTGCTTCGAAGATAATGTAGTTAAGCAAAATATTAAACATATCACGCAATTTGCGATTTCCAAAAAGCGAAACCTATTTAAAAATATTAAGACAATAATTTCGAGCAATCGTTCGATGAAACTGTATTAGACTGCTACACAATATCGCTAATAGCTCTGAGCAAAGCGAGCGCGTATACATTTATAATATAATACATACATCGTCTGAGAAGATTCGTCGACGACGTTTTAAATAGGAGCCGCTGGTAATGGATAGAAGGAGCAGCTGGATAGGAGGTAGCGGTCCCACAGGATAGCTTCCTAGGAATTGCGTCTATTTATTGATCGTCCGCTGCACTGGAATATTCAGTCGAACCTTGGCCTCCATCCACCTTCAGCCTACCTTTCCATGATCCTCGTCTTTGGGTACGATTGCCTCCATTTTCTCAATGACGGCGGCTTTGATAATGTAAGGGATGGAGACAGATAGCTGGGAGATAGAAGTACCTCGCAGACGAACCGGTTAACGGGATATAATGAATTGTCGGATCGTTCCACAAATTGCGCGAAATTTTCCATTATCGCTTAAATCAATATTTAACGAAATCCATTTGCTTTCTGCGAGAAGCTACTTGAAATTTCGAAATCTTTTCCTCTGTATGTTCGACTTCTCTTTTTATACTTGACATCGCTCGAATATTTGAAAAAATGTTGGGTGTAAAGATAATTTTTTGTCCACGCGTACTCGAATGATCCATTACCGTTTGTCGAGCGTCGCGTCGCGTCGCGTCGCGCCTCGTCGTTGTTCGAAATGTAGGGCGGGAATTAATTTAGTTGGTGGAACGATACCACGCGAAGAAATCGAAGGGGAAAGGGTCCGATACGGATCGGTAGTAGCTACGGCAGCTGGGAAAAGTGAAGCTCTCCTGGCCGTGCTATTAGCTCTTAAGCTAAGCCGGATATTCCAGACCGGAAGCTGGCAGTCGCAGAGCCACCGCGAAAAAACTCGGTCGAGGAGAGCGCAGAAGATGGAAGGCGGGCTGCACGAGGAGAGAAAAGGATTTATAGGGATTCAGCAGCGAACGCGCTCCCACGTGGCCCGCATGGCGATAGTTTGTTTTACGTCTTCTATGAACTTCCTGCGGAGAATTCAATTAAACCTAATGTTCATTATTGGCGACCCGGAAATCTCCTCCTTTCCTTATCGTTAATTACAATCTACCGTCTCTTATTCCGGGAAATTACGAATTCTGCAAACCGCTGAACCCTCGTTTATTCGTAAAGAATCGTCGGACTCGGTTGCACGGATTTTATAGTAATTAATTTTTACACTTCTTCAAAAGCAATGTTTTCCAATCGATTTGAAAGGAAATTCCAAAGATCGCGAAAAACATCGTTTGATCGGCTCAGCTCCGGTCCTCCTTCTCTCTTCGATCTTCGAAGATCTTCGGCAATTCTTTCTCGTCCCTTCGAACGTCAAAGATGTGTTTTAACCGATCGGACCCGTGACCAATCCATCCTCTCTCTTCTTCTCCCTCTGAAAGAGGCCTATAGCTGTTCCGCCTGCGGCTAGTCCGGTCCCTAAACACGCCTAACCGAAGACAAATCGTATTTGCGAGAGAGTTCGATCTTTTTGGCGGATCTCCGATTGACCCGGGCATTCTTCTCCTGGCCAGTGATTACGGCTTTGATAGTATCCGGGCTGGCCCTGTTGTCGGACGACGGGGCGCGATCCTGTTGGTGCTGCTCGCCGGACGTTTCGGTGAATCTCTCGACGGTGGAGGGTCTGCGGAGCTGCCTGGTCACAAAGTGATCCAACGGATTAAGATACTCAATTTCCAGCTTGCTCGATACCTCCGGACCGTTCAGCGGTAGTTCGCTCTCTTTGACTTCGTCAAAGAGACCGGCCATACTCGGCCCGATCACGCTCGTCCTCGAGTCCAGCAGATGCAGTTGCATCGAGTTTAGCACCACCTCTCCGGGTGGGTACCTGGACCCGTAATGGTCGCGCAAGCAGGTCTCGAACGCTTTGTGCCGGTACGAGCTGTACGTCCACCCGATGTCCACCACCGGCAGCACCTTGTCCGTTTTAACGAACGCGAACGAATGCTTCGCCTCTGGTGCTGCAGTCCCGAACGATTTCTTCGACTCGGTCCTTGTACCGGACGAGACCCGCGGCAACGCCGGCGTCGACGAAACGCTCCTCAGGTTGGTTAACGATATCTTCGACTCCGACTTTGACTCGAACGTGGAACGATCCCTCGAATAGTGCTCCAACAGCCGGGGCGACAAACTTCTCCGAAGCTCTTCGGAGAACTCGACGGCGTCGTTTGGGTAGTAGTGAAAGATCGTCAACAGTTTCTTCGGGTTCGTCTGAGGAGAATATAGTTTGTTAATTTCAGGGTGTTCGTGTTTGTTCGGCCTCCGTGGAGATGAGCATGATTATGTTGCGACGAATGAGTAAGACATTGGAGGAAATCCTTCGAGTACGCGATAGAATTTTGGACCGGCTCCTGAATTGGAGAATGTTTCCTAACGCGACCATGGAAAATATTTTTGTCGATTTGAATTTCAACTGTAATAAACAGACTGCGAATCTTTCCTGAGAAATAAAAATTATCTGCATCGATTACAAGCCACCGGAACCAAGTCAAAAATTTTCTTCTTTCAATTATCTTATCAAGCCGAAACTAATATACATCGATGTCCTTAAATCGTTTTCATATGTACACTGCTTCGAATTGTACGTGTCTATTTTTCTCGTAAATTACATACAATCCGCCGTCTAGCAGTAACGAATATTATTACATTTGTCATAACCAAATAGCGGTGGATATAACCTCCGAGCAAAGCTGGCTACCGAATTAAAAGGCGGACGGTGTTCGCGTGGGAGAAAACAAATGTAGGGCCCTGAATTACATACGATTAGCATGTATAACTGGATGATGAGGGGGAACATCAGAATTAAGGAGCATATTACGGCGTAGACGTTCTCCATGATGAAAACGGGAAATTTTCCGTGGGCCCTCTTACGTAAGGGCTGAGATTTTCTCCCGTTTATGGTGCCGGAATGTCCTCATCGTTTTGTCAATTCCACCGTCGACGGAACACATTGTAAACTCTCATTTGGAAACCCGGGCGAGCCTCGGGCACCATCGGACACCGCCACGAGGTGTAATCGATTTTTACAACGCGACGTCGCGAGATATCAAAAAAAATTCTGTCATTTGTTTACGCGGTCGTTCTCGGCGCGGATCATGACAGAACGGATAGCGAGCCGCGGCCATTTTATAACCTGGAACTAGCAGAAAAAAATGTTACGCCCTGACGGATTTCAATCGGCCACGGACAAAATAACAATCGAGAGGACAAACAGCTGTTCTTAAAATCCCTGTGAGCAAGGGTGAAATGAAAATTCCATTCTGCGCGTAAAAGAGGACCGGAACCGGGCTTTTGGTTCGCGCAGCCCGCATCTCGTTCGCCGCATTTTAATATCCCTTTGAGGAATTAAAATCGTCACGACCGCCTGATTTTATTTGTCAAGAAAGTCGAATATGAAAGCTTTCCTGCAACTACACTCGACCCGGGGAAATAATGTTGCTGGATCCACGGAAAACACGATTAAAATGGCTTTTTGTGATCGCGAGCACGAATACCAAACGATGCTACAGAGTGAATACGATTCGATCGACGGGAATCGACGATCGCACCGGTAATGGTTTAAAGCAATCGCTTAGCCATCGGTGGACAGAGTTTCAAATATTTTCCGAAACGTCCAGGTATCCGAGTGCAGGGTGCGCATCGTCGGGAAGGATCTTCGTTTCGGAAGAATCCGTAGTCGGCAACGGCACGGCCATGCATCAAAACCTCTAAGAACGCGTAGCGTTTAGCTCGCGTCGCGTCGCGTCTCGTCGGAGGTATTCGAAGGAGAGGATCGGCAAAGAGGCGCGCCATCGTGAAAGCCAGCACCGGAAACAGCAATGACCCGTAGAAAGGCGACGAGACATTCGTACGGCAATCAGGCTGGAGCACGAGGAACCATTCAAGTTGTGGGCTTTCATCGTCGCCTTACAAGTTCCTCCACTTTTCACCCTCCTCCGTCCCCCCATCCCTCTCTCTATCGTTCCTCTTCCCTCCGTTTTCGTCCCATTCGCACATTTGTCCAGCCCCATTTTGCCCCTGTATGTCCCCCTTTTTCCGGCCACGGGTCTTCTTCTTCTTCTTCTTCTTCTTCTTCCAGCCCTCTTTGACTCGGTACCGAACTGTATATAAAGTGGCGCTACTAAATTGGAAACCGCAGCTTTGCCGATGCTATTGCCACACCAGATCCTTCTTCTTTTTATTCCCCGTAGCCCGCAGTTTCTTTCCTCCCCATTGAGCCGCGTTCCTACTCGACCGAGTAGCGCCCACGGTCAGGACGGATCGTTGTTAGAGTTGACATTGGGGCCAGGATTTATTGGCCGGCCCGTTTTCGAATCCCCTCGGACACTCGCCAGAGCAACTGGAAAATTCGTCTGTCCTGACGCTTCGATAACTTTTCCTCGCTGACCCTCGAACGCCACCCTCGCTATTTCGACCGACGCCATTTTCTAATCTTCCGTCGCCGTATTCTCACACCTAGAGCACCTAAACAAAACTTCTGTAGACGCGCCGCGTACGCAATTGCTGGGTAACGAATGAGTCTGACTCGCAACTGGACAATGTGTTTAAGGGGGAACGCTACCCTCGTGACATAACTAGAAAGGAACTAGAATCTAACTAGATTTTTGATCGAAACATGGGTTCGCGGTCTTAGATTGTTTGTCCTTATTTGATCGAATTTTCGGCTGGGTGAGGGCTCATTCTAAAGAGGAAGGTTACAGGTACAGCGCTGGATCGCATTATTTAACGAGATTATGTTTATATCTAATAATATAAGTGTCCGAAGTAGAGCAAACATCGAGAAAAATACTTCCAGATTCCAATGTATTTTTCTGTCTCTAAAAGATGTTTTCGCTGCCGTAACGCGATCCAGCGCTGCACCTATAACCTTCCTCTTTAAAATGAGACATCGTCCAGCCCAAAATTCGCTGAAACAAGAACAAACAATCTAAGACCGTGATTGCATTCGCATAGCAGAGATTTCCCCATATTACGTTCGCGAAGACAGAGGTCCTCTCTGATGCGGAGCAAGTCCAGAGCCAATTTTAGTTCAGCTGGTTAAACGAGATGGCGCCTAGTCAGGACTGTCAACGTGGAATCATAGCAACAAACATACGAAAGGCTTGAATCCACTCGGATCCATTAATAACATTAAAGATATTAATAAACAAAAGAAAAAAACGTGGAATCGTAGCAAAACTGAAGCGTTAGGCTGACACATATGTATGTGTATCAGTGTTAACACACAAAAAGCTTTTTTTCTGCACAGAGGTTGGTAACGCTGATAAATCTTCTCTAAAGTGGCTGGGGTTTCAAGAAATGTGCTAGAAAATGGAAGAAAAGGTGGATCCGCGGGCGAAGCGAGGGCACGAAGATATGTACACCGTCGGTTTCTACAAAGATGTCTTAATTGATTCGTTTGGTTAGAGAATCCTTCGATCCCTTTGTCCCGTCTCTTGTGTATCGCGGGGCCGTCTGTCCTTCCTCCCGGCAAAGGACGAGACAATCCCAATCGTTCGCACTTTCTCAAAACGTCTCTGCCGGAGAACCGGAGGCTGAAGGTGTCCCGCGGGAGAACGGAGGATCGTTTCCCCACGGGAGAGAAAAGGGTAAATGAATAGCGACAAGTCGTGCCGAGGTTCCCGGCGAGAATAAAGATGGAAGAAGCGTCCTGGGAGCGAAAGGGATGAATGCTAAGAGCCGATACAGAAATTCGATGCTCCAGCCATTTGGCGGACAAATGTGATCGGCATGCGAGAATTTTGGGCATCGCCACGAATTTCCTCGCCGCTCGAGGAATACTTCGACACGGACACACGCGAGTATCGCTTTAAAAAAAGGTTTATGATTTGCGGTCGCCTCCAAAAAATTTGACATATAATTTTCACGATCATTCGTCTCCCAATGATACAACGAATATTAGGTAATTCCGACGAAATTCGATAGAAACAATTGAATTCGGTAAACTTTGCCTCGTTGTACCGTTTGGACGTTGTAAGAAAAAGTTAATACGAAAAATTAAACAGAACGAGAACGTTCATAATTTTCACGAGTGCTCTCTGCGTTAGACAAATTGTACGAGGGAATAATAGAAAATTTCTGTGAATGGTGACGGTTTAAGCGTAGTCGTTCGAAAGCAAGAAACAGAAATGCAAGTACGACACCGGCGCGACGCGGTGAGAAAAAGAAGACTGCGAGACAGGCAGAAAGAAGTTGCGGAAGGAGATAGAAGTGGATTCAAATTAAGGGCTGCGAGGATAACCTTTATGTAAGAGGGATCGGGATTAAAACGAAAGATGGAAGCTGATGAGACCGGATCATTAAGGAGCTGGCTCTCCGAGACCCGGCATCGTGCAAACAATGCTCGAAAGAGATGAGGCTGTTCGATCATAAGAAATTACAGAAATGTGGAATAAGCTGTAAGAAAGACGGGCGAAGTACTTACGCAAATTGAGCAAAAAATAATGAGCGCCCGGACGAAACGTTTATTCGCGCAGGAGGAATTTCCAGCCTTCCGTGGGTCGTTCATTCTTTTTTCTTCTTCTACTATTCAATCTTTTACAGTTGCGCTAAAACGGTATTGGTTGCACGGCTAAATCGATTGCTTTGATAAAAATGGAAAACATAAGACTCGGCGTTTATCGAAATTCGTATTGTCAACCGTAGAACCAGTTCGAGTTCAATCAATTATATGGACGTCCATGTTTGAGTAAGCGATCTCTTCGCGTAAAGAAGGCGAGAATGTAGCATTCCATTCTCGTTGCATTAATTACGTATTCCACGGTATGCAACAATCCCTATTATTTAATCTTCTAATACAGTTGTTCTAAAATAATATGTACTCGTAAATTAGGTGGACGTTCGTGTTTGAGTAAGCAGCAGAATCCTGTGTTCAGGAAAAAAGCCGAGATTAAATTTAATTCTCGTTGCTTGAATTACCAGCGAAATATATTCGACGGTTGGAGCACACAATCCGTGCATAGGTTTCCAAGGGCCGGATTCCCACGCGAGGTGGAGAACGGACATTCTGAATTGTTAACTTTGGCTGGTGCTAATGTTATTAAAAAGAATGTAACAGCGTCGGCGGAAGAAGATCTCGGGCTAGGAGAGAAATTAACAGCTGATAACTGGTTACCTAGCCGCGCGCACGCGAAGCCGCGGCTGCGGCTGCGGCCGAGGCACGGCGATTTTACGAAAGCACTGCCAACTGTGAAAACAAGCCGAAGCCGTCTTTCAGGTGCCACTCCAGGTATAGTTCGCAGAGATTTCTGAACAACTACCGCGGAAAGGTCAATATTTTCCTTCGGAGTCGCGCCTACCCCGGGCGAGAGACCGCTCGCGCTGCTGGGATCGTGTTTTATCTCGGCTACCGGCGCAGAGCGGACGGGTTCGTATGGGGCGAATGAGATAATGAAAAGAGAAAAATCGCGTGCATCCGATCCCTATAGAGAGCGAACGCGAACAAAAGTGCAGGAAAAAAACGAAACAACCGGGACAGATCGAACGAACAATGGCAACGCGAAATCAAATATCGCCGCGCGATAAACGGCTATCTCAGAATCATTGTCAAAGTCTGCTTCTCGACTTTCGTGTGCCGACGTCTGAATTTAAAAAGAAATTAATACTGATTTCCAGACTGCGAGTCTGCGGTAGAAATATTTTTCTTTAACTCGAACGTGGACTGTCGAAATTTACGACTTTTCGAGAGTGTGCCTCGCAACACCGGCACAAGCAACAGCAGGACGTTTTTATCTAAAGATTCGCACTTTAGTTGTAACGATGCTTCGTTTGTGTGGTGGGCCGATCGATAATTGAACAAATTCAAGATACAGTGGAACGAGATACCGTAGCAGCGAACGGTGATCAAGTGGTTCAACGAAAGCGATAACCAGGAAATTCCGGGAAATCCTTCCGGGTGGGATCGATGGTAGCGACCTTGAACTCCTCGGGTAATCCAAACGCGGAGTATAATAAGAGGGCTCCCCTCTGCCTGTCTCTTTCTCTCGTAGAGGCGCTATCTAGAAAACCACGGGATTATATTTCGATGGTATCGTCCGGTTGGATAACCCGGCGAGGGGGGATCGAGCGCGGAAGGACTCTATCGACGCCAAAGTGGTCTCGAGCCGATCGACTCGAGATTTGAATCTCGGCGGAACGACCGGGAAAAGAAAGGGCATCAGACAGAAACTGGATTCCCGGAGGAATCGAATTCACTTCCATCCTCGGGGATCCCGGGGAAAACGTTCTCGAGAACTACGAAGGCATCCTCGACTAACCGGCCATTAGACTTCGCGGGCCCGAGAGGAGAAATACGGCCGGCAGCGATCCGATACGACCTACGAATCTATTAAACGCGGTTTCAGACTCCGAGCTAAAAACTGATCGATGGCCGATTGTACTTAGGAAATTGTTTCGCGTAATTAATTGATCGTCGATTGTTTGCGTTCTCTTGTACAGCGGTCTCGCTGTTTTCATAATGCAATGGTGTTTCTTAGCGGTACGCGGTACTCGAATCAACGAATGCCTCTCGAGTTCTCAGCTTGGAAACCTGGTAAAACCAATGGCGAATGTAGGGTAAACTACTACGCTTAGCAAAGCTGTAACGGACCTTCGTCGGATTTTGTCGTTCGGATTCTCGTCGCTCGAAACACAAGAATTTAGGGAGTGGAAGGGACTAGGAATTATGATCAAGGAACCAGGATAAGACGAGAACAGGTGTGGAGAGAGCCCGAGGACGAGCAGAACCGGGAGAAATGCTAAGAGCGGGCCCCCGGACTCCGGACTGCGATATCTCGGTCGAAAGGGCCCAGAATGGTCCTTCTGACCCGCCGAGCCCCACAATAGCGTGCGTAAATGCACTCCTCCCCTTAACAAAAAGAAGAACCAAGGAACTAGGAACTAGAAACTACGACATGGGATACAGGGTTGGTAGAAATGATTGAAAAGAAAAAGATTCCATTGCACCATCTTTAACCGTAAACGAGCGACCGCGTCGATTTGCAGGCACATCCGTAGCGCATCGATTAGCCCGGTCATCGACGCGGAGCGTCGTCCAAAGGAGATCGTGGGGACGTTCTGGGCAGGACGCGGAGGTACGTAACTATCGTTCAAGCATCGAAAGAAAAGGGGTTTCACGGATCGTTCGCTCGGAAATCCCTCTTTCGTCCCTGGTGGCGTGTCCTCGGCTAACCACGCTACCAAGTAGAAGAGGTCCCGACACATAATCGATATTCAATCACGTACGGCGACATCTTCGCCTCGGTGTGTCCCAGTTCCGAAACAGGCAGCGCGGCGCGGCGGCTGCCGATGGTGGTTTTTGCGATTCGCGAGACCCATCGTGCTGTTAGGGGGCTAGAGGGCGGGACAGGAAAAATCCGAGGTTGAATTCCAGAATTCCAATACGTCTCATAGCCATCCGTTGCGGCGCGGCGGCGGCTTCTCAATTTCCAGGCGGCGAAGCCGCTCTCGGCCGACTTTTCAAAGGAAACGGGAACGAAATCGAAACCGCGACTCCGGGGGACCAACGGTGGCCGCTATACGCTCGCTCCGAATAACAGAAACACTTTTAGCGAAGGAACGCTATTTTCGTGACATAACTAGAATGGAACTAGAATCTAAGTAGATTTTGGGTCCAAACATGGGTTTGCGGTCTTAGATTGTCTGTCCTTATTTGAGCGTATTTTCGGCTGGGTGAGGGCTCATTCTAAAGAGGAAGGTTACAGGTACAGCGCTGGACCGCATTATTTAACGAGATTATGTTTATATCTAATAATATAAGTGTCCGAAGTAGAGCAAACATCGAGAAAAATACTCGCAGATTCCAATGTATTTTTCTGTCTCTAAAAGATGTTTTCACTGCCGTAACGCGATCCAGCGCTGTACCTATAACCTTCCTCTTTAGAATGAGCCCTCACCCAGCCCAAAATTCACTAAAATAAGGACAAACAATCTAAGACCGTGATTGCATTCGCATGGCAGAGATTTCCCCATATTACGTTCGCGAAGACAGAGGTCCTCTCTGATGCGGAGCAAGTCCAGAGTCCAGAGCCAGTTTTAGTTTAGCTAGTTAGATGAGATGGCGCCTAGTCAGGACTGTCAACGTGGAATCATAGCAACAAAAATATGAAAGGCTTGAATCCACTCGGATCCATTAATAACATTAAAGATATTAATGAACAAAAGAAAAAAACGTGGAATCGTAGTAAAACTGAAGCGTTAGGCTGACACATATGTATGTTCATCAGTGTTACCACTCAAAAACCTTTTTTTCTGCTCAGAGGTTGGTAACACTGATGAATACTCTGAAAAGCAAGGGTAGCGTTCCCCCTTAAGGAGGGGAAGCGGCTAGGGAAAGTAACAGGCTGGGGAGGGGAAACGACTAGGGACCAAGTAACGCGAAACCCTCTATGGTGATTGATCTACTTGTGCGCCTCGTCCATAGTACTACGTTTGGCAAATTGATTGCCATGGTATCTCAAAATCTACTTTACCGATTGACCTTAAGTTTATCGCGAGCTTTTAACACCCCCGCCTACACTATTGCAATTACCTAAAACCAATTTTTTTTATTCTAATTTTACAATCCACGGAGGTTTCAAAGAGTCGGCGTAAGATCGATACTCAATCTCCAAAGTGGCACACCATTTTTCTAATACTCTATTTGCATCTCGAGTAAAGTTAAAATCGATAATAACCCGAGGAGCAAACATTGTGTCGCTAAATGTATTCGGTTCCATCTATAATATAATGGCGAAGCATTTCATGAAAGTTTCTCCTGATTTCGAAACATTTTTGGCAGCCACTCAAACTGGTAGGCAAAAGTTGTACATCGTTCTCGTGTTTCTGCGAAAAATGAACTTCGGTCTAGACGTCTAGACCTTTCCACAGTCGTTACGGGCAGAACGATGAATTGCAAGCCTATTCTGTATTAAAACGTGATCCGTGCGTATTACTTTGGGAAAGCGCTTTCGGTCACGCGTCTCGCTAGTCACTGGAAATATGAAGCAATCCGAGAAATTAGCTAAAACTAGGGTACAGGCCCAGCTTGCAAGTCGATTCAGGAAACACGGCACGGTCTTTTTTATATGTCAAGTATCTAGAAAACTACAAGTAAATTCAATTAAGAAATTAGGAATTTATGTGAAAAAATGTTCATTTTTCGTACTATGGACCGCGTAAAGCGATGTCTGCCTGGAATCCGAGTTCCTCGATAGCTCGTTTCTCGGAAGACGAGCGGGCAAAGCAGTGTACACCTCAAGCTCTTGAGTGTATCTCATTTTGTTACAAAGAGAATAACCATTTCCAACTATTACATGAACGGCGCGGCGCGCGGAGTCTATCGAGGAGAAATTTTTCCACCGAGACAGCGGCTCCCGTATCTTCCGGCTGAATCCAAAGATTCCGCAGAAAAAATTCGATTCCTTTTTAAGATCCCGGCTCGCTGCCGGAAGCTGTCGCGAAAACGAGAATCCTTATTATTCGCTCGGTCGGTGCACGAACATTTACAGGCATTATTAACTATTAAATTGTGAATTAATCCTAAGCGTCCAGTTTCGCGCGACATACTGCACTTTATTCCCCGTCGAATGTAATTAATTTATTCGGTGCATTATTAATTTCTAATTACATTATAATCAAGGATTACTCGATTTAAACGAGCTCACACTGTTTCGCGAACGTAATTAATTACATTTCGATTACGCCGAAAACCAGGATAACCCTGGAGTTTTCGTTCGTTGCAAAAATCGAATCCCTTGAGTCATGGGAACATGTGTTTTTCGAATGATCGCTGTGAGAATGTCGCTGAGACGGTCTTCGGTTAATTACGAAAATCTTGTTCGGATAAACTTTAATATTTGTCTGATTCGCGTCCCCTGGAAAACGAACTTTTCGTGTGATTTTCTTTGCAAGTATGTAACATAATTTCCTCGATACCGATCCCAACGAAACCTGAAAAGTGAAACTGCTGCGAAACCGGCGAATCCCTTTCCCGCAATCCGCCCTTCAATCAAGTCAATCCTTTTTGCGAGCGGACCACGGAATCTTGTTACTTAAAAACGGAGTCGCGCACAAAGAAACGCAGCCAACGCGTTTTAACGAGGATTCATTTCGGTTCCCCCTTTGTGTTGCGACTTCCGTTGCCGACCGAGGACAGCGACAACGCGTGGAAAACGAAAATGGAAACGAGAACCTATGATATGGAAGCGAACGGGGACGCGGACGTGGACGCGGACGGGAAGAAGAGCCGGACGGTATTTTCTGCTCGTCCTGCAACGCAGGACTCGCCTATCCCCCGTTTACGTTAAATCAAGCAATCAGCTAAAGTGCACCGGTGCCGGTGGTTTCCACGAGAATGCCGATTCGACCGGATTAACTTTAATCCAAAGACGTCGATACCACTATTCTTCGGCCGCCTCTGCTCCGGAACGCGTTGTTCCCTAAGAGTTATAATGTTTGCGGATGGAATCCAGGATAGCCTTAATCGCCTAACTGTTTTCCACGACTGCGGACACGGATGCACTCCGAGGCAGTGATATAGCGATCTGAGTCGAACTGACACGAACTCGTAAAAGAAGATTCTCTTTACGATCGGTGCCATTGTTATTTCAGGCTTACCGCGTGAATGCGAAACTTTCTGATAATGTTCCATTCGTCTGTTCAAATTGAGACATTCGATGGTTTATACGACCACTCCAAAGCGATCGTTCCTCTAACTTCGTCTATTTTGCTCTTCAGCTTCACCGCATTGTTTGTCAGTTGGATAACGAATGAAAACTTATGGATATTTGATCTAATTTTTGTGTATATTAAAAGTATCCCTTGGAAATCTGTTGGTAGAAGTCCACGACGCCATAGCAATTTTCACGAAATGTTAAGCACCGAGTTTCGGAAACTCGTGATTCCGATCCCGATCCCGATCCCGAAACTCCGGTAGAACGAGGAAGAGATCGAGGAAACCCCCGGTAGTATAACCAGAACGTCAATTCCTACCACGAACGAGTATAGATGGATATCAGGCTGGCGGATTTAATATATGTATGTGGGGGGCGATTCACCCGGAATTAATTAAGACTGTTCCGCAAACGTCGATTACCATCGTTTAGGAATGTCCGATAAGGAATTACCGTGCCAATTTACGTGGGAATATCGCGAGGATTTACTCGGTCCTTTCTTGCCGAAGCTTGGAAATCATTCGGGCACAGATTCGAAACGGGAGATTCGATTTAAAAGACCAATTAATTGCGCATTGATCTCGCCGAACAAACTCGATGAACGTGTGTGGTGGTGCGCCTCTTGATTCGCAGAAGTTTAATTACCGCCGTTAATAAATTTCATGAACGCGGTCTTTGCCTGTTTACGGTTAATATTCCATAATTAATACGCTGTTCGGAATTATCACTTTGTACATTATATCATTACGTTCACAGCTGATGAATACGTTAAAGTCCTTGGCGTCCTTTTTTCGGAAAATCCGTGGGCCCTTAATCCAGCGTTGCTCTGTAGTTCCGTAATCAGGTGAAGTAGGGCGCTATAATTACAGACGCAATTTGTTTCAAGCGTCGATGCACGACTGCTTGGAAGTAGCTCAAGGATCCTCGTCTACTCTCCGGCTCTCCTGTTTCGCCTCTGTGAACGCGAAGAGTACTGGGAGAAGTAAATACCTCCGACTGAGAACGCTGTGTCGAAATAAACGGTGAATCTTGATCGGTCAGTACTCGTGGCCAGACGGAATTTCACCCAAAAGGTTCTAGAGACGGAGCAAGGAAGAGAGAGAAAGAGTTCCGCTATCCTCTCGCTTTTTCTTGTTTCCCATGAAAATTGTCTCTTGCTAATTTACCTCCCGGCACGGATTCATTCAGACGCTTCTCCCGCTATAGGAGGGATAATAAGGGGATTAGGCAGATTAAATGCAGGCTTGTCCATTTTTGTAATTAGCTAGATTGAAGAGATAGAACGTCGCCATTGAAAATCTGAATAGCACCGTTTTCTATGTAGTCGAAGTTTCGTGTAAACGGGAAAAAGTTGTAAAGCAATAACTTGTATACAGGCTGACAGAAAAAGTCGTGCATTACTATTCCGTGTTTTTCAACCGGGCACCGTTTCCTCTTACGCTGTATCATTGTGTAGTCTCCATTTTTTTTTTTATAAAACTTTGCGAAACCTAGCATAAGCGGAGTACATTTTCATTCGCTAAACAATTTCATCTTTTCAAAATAAACTGAAAGTATTAATTTGCACGAATACACGCGTTCGCCTGCGTTTTAATAATTTATGTATGCTACAATAAGTAGACGGAAAGAGGAAACCTCGTGCTTTAATGTTCGTTCGATGCCCGTGCGCGTATCGGATGATTTTCGAAAATGTCGCTCGGATGTTTGCACAGAACATCGACGCGACGACGTGTCGGCGAAGAACGGGAATCTTGAAATACTAGAAAGAAGGCTAAATAATTCAGTCGGGTTTTCCGCAGCGTTGAGGGCGTCTTCTGGCGGAAGTAGCCAGACGAGGTCAGGTTAAAACAGGGACGATGACTAATTCAGGGTACAGGCTAATGTGACGTACGAAATCGGCGATCCGCCTCGGATCCATCCCCCGGGACCAGCGATGTCGTTAATCAGGCCGGAGTGTATAAAGTTTGAAAGCAAATAAAGTAACCGAGATGTCCCGCGGTGGAAAATTACTTCCGCGATGATGATGAAGAGGAATAAGACGGGGAAGGTTAGGCGTAGATGAGATTCCGAGAAACGGCGGGGAAATAAGAAATGTCATTAAAGTTTCTTCGCGGTCCACCCGTCGATTCTCTTGCTGTCCCGTGGTCCCGCTTTTCGAGCAGCAGTTTTTCTTCCGCGGCTCGCCGAGCCGCTTCTCCTTTGATTATTCCTCGTTTTCGTCGCCGGTTATTTGCATTGGAGATCCAAGGGCCGCGGGGCGGCGCGGCGCGGCACGGCGATCGGCATAGAAGACTGCGACGCGTCTCTTCCTCTCGGAATCTTCCTCGAACCTTTGCCCGAACGACGCTGCTAATTGCGAACGCGGATTCGTTATTCCGAACGCGAACCAACGCCTACGAGCGAATCACGATTTTTCTTCCCGCAGAACGCTACGAAATAAAGGGGTCTCGTCACCGGATAGTAAAACTTTTACTTCGTTTTTATACCGTTGTACCTCGCGACTCGGCCGAATAAAATTTTCATAGATTTCGATTTGAAATAATCTACGAAAGTGGGAATTCGCGAGGGTAATCTACGATGCTTTTACGGTGTGCTTGAGTCGCCATTTTGCTACGACCCTCGGCCGTTATCATTTTTAGTTCTGTAACATTCGAGTTTACGGTATTAGACGTGCGCGTTGGATAGTCCGTAAACATCGCGTTCCTATAGTTTTGATCCTCCGATTGATGGCTGAAACGCGCTGAAGCCTGTACGTCGAATCAAATGCGTGTTTCAATGAATTCGATATAGTGTCTTATATGTATATAACTAGTTCTATCGATATCCTCCCGACACAAGAAAAAATCAATGAAAATTAGCAAGAGATTCGATCGTTCAAGTTCGCGCGACGAACAGCCTCCCCCGTTTAGCAAAAATTATGCGACGAATTGTTTGAAAACTCGGCTTATCGTGAACCGGAAGACGCATCTTTATTACCGCGGGCCGTTATCGCGGGAACACGTCGTCCCATAAATACAAGGGCGAATGAAATTTCTACAGGCTTGCGTTTGCAAATCACGTGCGAAATGTCGACGGCAGCCCAGTCGACGGGAAGACTGCGAGTGATTTGATTTAGCCAGGGTGAAATTTTATTCCGCGACGGTTTCCTTATACGCTTTTTTTCCCCCCGGTCGCGTTTCTTCCTTCCTTCCTTCCTTCCTTCCATCTCGTCTTCCCACCTCACCGGCTGGCTTCTCTCCTTTCGCTTCTGCCTCTAATAATTTCCCTTATCCGACGACATACGTCCGCTGATAGGATTCGGGTAGACGCCCCAGCGACGCAGAAATACGTCCGTTCTACTTCTAATGCGATGCGGCGCCATGAATAATAACATCTACAACGCGTCGGCTTCGTATTCTTGGAAATCACGGCTAGTATCAAGCCCGAGGTAACGTTTCTGCGTTCCCTTGGTCGCCATCGCGCTGTTTTCCGCAGAATCATTTGATCTTTTAGCGTCTCTGGCTTCGCGTGACAGACGTTTCTTCTCGAGACACCTGTGGCGTGCCCTTCGCGAAAGATTATGAAAATCTTTCTTGTCGCGCGTAACGTTACGTTTCGATGTCCTGAGACGCTTTAACAGAATATAGAAAACATTTATATGTTGTCCACGTTGTCTTGAAGATTCCTCGAGTATGCGGAGAAAAGATTTTATATTTTCGATCGTTTTAATATTTCAAAAAATTACCATGTCCTCGAAAGACTATATGCACGATATATTTTACGTTTTTGATTAAATTGATTTTTCATTGTCCGTCGCAATTTTCGAATTGCAAAATTATCCCGGTAAAGTTTCCCTAGCGCTTTGCGGCAAAAGCCTTTGAGACGATCTTCGACGGAGGTTACCCATGCATTTCATCATCAAAACCGACATACCTGCTCCTTCCAGCTATGTATACATATAGCTATCGCGCAATCGAATTTCCGAAAATTCTGCTGGTCGCGCAATCGATTTCCTGTTAGCTGGCTCGCCCGATTAATTTCAACTGAGCCAGGACTCACCGGTGGTATGATAATTAAAATTTGTTGCGGAATCACGATAACAGGTTCCAATCTTGCGAAATGAATTCGCGATACACTGATTTGGATAATGTCGGGCAGACACGGCGGATATCGGAAGGGCGCGGCGAGGAGTTCCGCCTGTCGGTGTGTTTGTTACTGCAATTATTACAATGTCGGATGCTCGCGACACTTAAGAATTCCGTTGGATAGAATATTCATTCGTCACATTAGCAAAATAATTGTGTCGAGCGTTGGAAAGAAAAATTGTCGACAGCGCGTTAATAAACGCAGCGGTACGCGGTTCTGTCGGTGTTCGAAAGTATTGGAGACCGGGAAAGAAAAGCTCCCGGGAGTTTGTTTACAAGAAGAAAAGAATGTTCTATTGACGGGCAGGCTGAAGGCAGAAGGCAGAAGGCAGAAGGCAGAAGGCAGAAGGCAGAATGGTGAGAAAAAGGGGCAAACAGAGGGGTCGGAGAACGAGAGGTCGAGCATTTAGTGGCTGGATGGCTCGTGGGTTGGGTACGAGGGTACGGGGGTGTAAACGTAGGCGAACAGCAATTCCGTTTCGTTAAGCAATTCCGACGTGTTTCGTCCGATAACGTCTGACGGTGCGGTGGGCTGCTCTCATAACAAATGAATTTATTCGTGCGCGGGTTTACGCGGCTGGCGGTCACACGGAAAATTTACAGGGAAATGGCGGCTAGATACCGGAATACGCCGACTCCGCGGAATTTCCGGTCCTTTTTACCCGACGCGGCTTTGTTTGGCCATTTTAAAGGTACTGCGAAGTCGGCGGCGATTTTTCACTCTTAATCTCGCCCGGTACGCGCACGCGAGCCTGCCTCGCTCGCTGGCTAAACAGAGAGAAAACGGTTTCATTCTTGATGGAAATTTTTGCAAGCATCCGCAACGAACGCTCGTTTTCGTGACACGAATCCGCGGGCTGGATCGAGCTCCGTTAAAGCGTCTTACAAACTGTCCAGCTGTCCATTATATCATATTTTTATTTTCTATATTTCTTACAATTATTTCAGCCGTATTACACTTGTCCAAGTTCCATGCTCAAATTACAGACTTTTTTTTTAAATCGGCAAACACTGATAGGTGTGATCAAAAAGTAAGGTGACTTTTTGAATTTCGCGGGATACCTACAGTCGATTTTCGTTTTCTTTTTTTTCTTATGCTGGTACATTGGTCCCGAACATATGTTCACAGTTTCAGCTATATAGCATTTATTGTTTGTTTGCGAGAAGCATAAAGGTTAGAAGTGGTTTGAGTGTTCGGCGAAGTTTGTTCCGAAATTGCTTAATTTCAGGAGCGACGTTCGGTAGGACTATTCCCAAAACTGAAGAGACCCATGAAAGGACGGAGATTTGCAACGATCGAGGAGATAAAGACTGTATCGCTGGAAGAGCTCAAAACTATACCAAAAAGTGTTTATCAGAAGTGCTTGGAGGATTGGAAAAGGCGCTGGCACAAGTGCATTATATCCGAGGGGGATTACTTTTGAAGGGGACAACATAAATATTGACTAATAAATCAATATTTTTTGATAAAAATAAAAAGTCACCTTACTTTTTGATCACGCCTCGTATTGAGTTCGGTGTGGAAAATTGTCGTAATCGTTCAGAATCGAGCTGTCGATAGATTTCCACTGGTGAAAAGCGTCGTGATCAATGGAAATATCATTTCAGAAAGTTCAGCGTCGACTATGTTGCTGGGTATTTTGAGTTAACCCGGTGAAAGACCCGTAGGAAAGTCTGTCCTCGCCGTTTCTCGATATTCCGTGCGCGTTCTTTGCAAACGAGATTCCGACCAGAGGCGAGAATAGGAAAAATTTTCAGCTGGCTCGTGAAACGTCGTAAAGACGGACGTTACACGTACTGCAAACTATCTTAGGACATTCTGAACGAACGTGTCGGTAGCTGCTGGTCCGATTTGCATCATTATCGGTGACCCCACCTCCCCTCCTTAAACGAGTCAAAAAGTCACACGAAGCGGCGCGGCGCCACCGGATTCGGCGGAAACAACGTGCGAATCATTCGCGAGATCGGCCAGGATTTTCCAAGATGTTTTTCGATTGTGCTATATAAAATTGAAAATGGAATACTTATGAACTTATACGATAAGTTCAAGCAACTTTGAAAACAAACTATACCTGAACCAAATCGTGTAAGCTACGAGTGTACCTTACGGGATCCACGAGCGGTGGACTAACGTTTCAATTAAAAGAATTGCTATCTCGACAGGACATAAAGTGCATGTTTGCAGAGGTGGATTTAGCATTAAGCAGATCCCCAAAAGGGAACGCAGCCTTTCGGTAAACCGCGTCGACGAGCGAACCGAAACGAAAGCAATTTTTCGATTCAGCCTGCAGAAATTGAAACTCTGTGGAAAGTTTGCGCTACTCTGCGAGAGAAACGAGAAGAGAGAGAGAGAGAGAGAGAGAGAGAGAGAGAGAGAGAGAGAGAGAGACGGATGTTTGGGGTTGGAAGCTACAAAGGAGCCGGCTGAACGATGTCCAGCGAGAAGATAACGCGAACAGGACTTGAAAGAGGTGAAACTCTTGCGGGGAGGGAGGACACGGGCCACTGGAGCTTTCCCGACAGAAATTGGATATTGAAAGTCCGCCAAGTATTGCAATCAGGCTCCGATTAATTGCATCCTTTGATTTACACGCCGACCAACTTATATAAAGTCGATCGGGAACGATTCCGCGCGCGCGGCGACGCTAACGCCGTATGCACGAGGATCGAGAGGTTGCGGGGACGAACGGAGGGGAGAAAACGAACCTGGGAGGCTTTTCAACTTTCTGCAACTTTTTCCAACCCTTCAAAGGGCGACGCTTTTCAAGTGTCGGCGCGTCGATCGAGTGTTGAAAGATGAAAGCGACAGAGGAGTCGATGAGAGCTGGACGCCGCGCCGCGTCGAGGATCTTCCCTTAAATTTCCGTGGATAACTGCACCCCCTTTCCCACCCTCCTACTCCCCCTCATACCGAAGAGAAGAAATTTTTCCACGGAGGAATCGGGGCGGGTCCGTCCTTCCATCGGACATGGAATTTTATGCTTCTTTGAGAAGACCCGCAATTAAGACGAACTAGGCTAGCATGCAGAGATCGCGCGATTGGGGATGCTGATTGCTCCTGTTTCGTCGGGAATGAAAACCGAGTCGTGATTCAAGACCTTTCTCTTCGACAAATCTTTCTGATTAGGTTGACTGCACTGACTGTGTAAATTAGGTGCGATGTACATGAAAATTGCATGTAACAGAGTGCTGTGGAAATTCTAATTTCGGATAAAATCAATAGTACATTTGAGGCATACGAAGAGAGTCGACTGAACGGACATTTCATATAGTAGCATTTTCTGGAAATGTCAATCCATTTTGGTATGAACCGATACTATATTCGCGAGTGCGAAGTATCGAATTTTCAGCGTATAGCGACAGTAAATGAGTCGGAATCGTGTCTCGCTTTGACAGCAACGTCGTTGAAAGACAACCCTCTGGCGAATTCTCGAAGAGATCTTCGATAATTTTGTCCTCGAAGCTGAACTGTTAAGCGAATACTCCGAGGAGCGTTCTACGCGTGTAGCTAATTTTTTTAACGGTTCCAGAGGAAAAGTTGCACGATTCTGATCGAGTTAGTTGTTGAGATCCTGCGATGTAGCGGTTCTCAATCTCTATACGATAGAACCTCGATTATTATCCGGGCATCCGATGTTCGAATTCTTTATCGTCTGAATATTTTCCACAAAGAATTAGTTTGCGCTAAACCAACCCATGCGCTACACAATTTAATGCACGCTTCGATAAGGATAAAATTCAACGCTTTAAAATTTTTAAAATTCAGCGCGAATGATAGAGAAAACGAACAAACAGCTTAATAGCATGAGAAATAGCATAAATCAAATATTGCTCAATTCAGAAACAAGAAAGAGATTCATAATAGAAACGATAGACGTTCGGTAATATTTTAAAATTCATTCTACCGAATGAGCCTCGGAAGATCGATAACATTTTGAAGGTTTTTACATTTTTTTAACAATGAAAGCAATATATGAATTTGTCTCGCCAAACAAACCCAAATGATACTTCCAGGGTATTCTTTGAAAGATGTGCAACTCTGCGAGGAAAGTACTTCTCTGTACGTGGCAGAGAGACAATCAGGGTTCTCAGGGTTACATATATGGCGGCAATTCGTCGCGTGTTGACCCAGCAGACTTATGTGGCCATTATATACGAAAGGTGTTGGCAACCTTTGCAGGAAAAGTCAGTGGCAGAGCATCTTCACGGCGAATATATGGCTCGGATCTGTAATTTTTATCTGTGTTCGCATTTTTACTCCCTGACGTTTCTGCTAGCCGGCCTTTTTTTACTTGTAGCCTCCTTACGTCGATCGCTATATAACTTCCCACTCGAGCGACCAGATTTAATAGCGAATCGTAATAAGGGCCATTGCGAGTGAAGTTCCTAGCCACCTGCGATTCTGGTATCAAAGGATAGCAGAGAATTCGGTCAGAAGCAGGCTATTGGACAGGGAATCCAATAATTCATTCAAATTTCAGATAGTAAATACTATGGATCCTACTTGTAATTTTATATAGATCCGATAAAGCGATTAAAGATTCCTTTGTCTGTTCTACATTATTCCCAGACCACGAAAAAATGATAACATGCATCGTTACGATATTACAAATTATTATTACAAGCGTTCGCAGTATGGTGATCAAAGTGGATCATATTCGTTATATATTATGTCTTGATATTTAATCAGCATTGCGCATGGCGTGTTACGATAGTCCTTAATCTAGGAGTACTCGAGAAAACCTTAAATAGGTGATAACATACCGGCGATACGGGATAAAAATCTGGATAAGGCACTAAATAATATTATCCGATAAAATTTTTATATCGACGTTATCGTTTCACACGCAATTTCTGCAACGTCGTTACAGCGGCTTATCTAGGGGATAGATTCGCTATTTACGACATGTAAAATGGAGTCCGGAAAGGAGGTATAAAGCTCGCCTAAATTAATGTTACCGCGATAACGTAATTATATTGTCGATACATAGCAATAACAGAAGCGATTGGCAATATTGTACATTTAACGAAAAAGAGGATTATTAAAAGATTATTCCAATGTTACGTGGAAATACAGATTGTTGAATACGTTTGTAAATGTAAAAAGAGTGCATCACCTAAAATTTTGCATTTCGAAAGATATTTTATTTGGAAAATATGAGGTTGGTATTCGTTGGGAAAACGATTGCGGGTTACTAACTGCTCCTAGCACATGAATATTTTATCTTTCAAACCGTAATCGAGACGCGTTTACCACAGCCTAATAATTAATAATTATTAAACGTACGAGCCGCGTGTTTTGTGCTATCTCGAGGCCTGGTTGAATATTCATCCGATTTCCCGAATGCATGGAATTTCAAGCGAACTTTCAAGGGAAGAACGTATCATCGCATGACGAACAATTATGTTTCCATCCTCTTGAATCTACAATAAAACGGATGCCATACCATGGTCCCTATCTCCGACACGCGTTACCGTAATGGCCGAAGAGCTTTTCGCGTGACCGAGACGATCTTTAGATCCGATTTCTAGATAGCGTCCGTGTTATTAGGCTACCAAATTGACAAATCGACCGTGCTTGGACATTGAAAAAGACCATAAACAACTTCAAACAATTTTTACATTCTTTATCATTTTTACTGATAGAAATTTGTTGTATTTGTCACGCAAAAACAGATTGGCGGTGATCGAATTGCAAATTGGTTACGGTTTTTGCTTATTCGATCGAAGGATCGAACTGCTTGACATTTGTCAGCAAGCGTAAAACTACCCTCCGGGTGACGTGTTGCGTTTCTGCAACTATCCGCCTCGGCGTTTCGAATCAACACCCCATTTGCTTTGTGCTAAAGAGGTTTACTGTTGCGCCGGTCTTCAGAACTATGTGTCCAATATCGCGATAATGCTTGCCGCGGTTGTTTGTACGTCCAGCGGCACGTGACGTGGCACGTGTGTAAAACCACACCATGGACTCATCGATGTGGACCGTGGCGAAACGACGATAATATCTGGAGCAGCGTATCTCCGGGACGAATCTTAATATCCGTTCTCGCGTACCCATCCTAATTGGTTTATTTTAGACCTGCCAGGAGATTTGAATTATGGCCATTTAATGCTGAGGGGGTGCAGTTTTCGGAGCCTCTTTCGCGGACTCCTCTCTCGCTCTCTCGTTCCCTCTTTTATTCCCTTGTTGATCGTTCTGCTCGCTCTCTTTCACCATCTGCCACAGCTCTTTTTCCTCTCCGCTGTCACTTATCCGTCAATTCCGTGCCTTCCTGGCCCGCCAGGCTTTTCTTCCTGTCATTGTATACCATTTTCAGCCGTCTTCCGCGCCCGCCTCGCTGCACCCTTCGTCCTCTGGTTCGAAGCTTCGCCGCAGCCATCGCAGCCAATTTCGACCGATAGACACACACGACAGCTGCAACGTTTATACTGAGCTGCCGTGCATACCCTTAATATCCGCCGCAATCTGTAATTAAGCCTCCGCTACCCATTAGCCTCGCTACCCAGCCCAAGACACGCTGCTGCCTGCAAATCCCACCCCCTTGGATTTTTTAACCCACCACCGAAGCCCAGGAAGTTAGGATACCGAGTATCCTTCCTACGATCAGGGTAGTAACTTTTGCATAATGGTCGCGGGCTTCTTTTCGACGGACTGTTACGGCCTTCTAATCGATCTTTTGTCACGCACCCCTGAAAGGTTCCTTAACTCAAGCTGGTGTATGGGCCAACGTAGATTCGGTTTAGTTTGTTTGAAAATTGGAGACGTTGTTGGGAGTGTGTTGGAAGGGAAATGAAAAGACTTTTAAAGATCATTCTTGGAAAATGTAACTTCTATTCCTCGTAACTAGACTGTGGATCGTTACACATTTATATTACGCGAGAGGTAGGGGGGAGCGAACACGGTTCCCATCGTTGACAGGACAATTTTAAGGAATCTTGGCGTCCCGATCTGGAAGGGTAGCTGACAAAAATGTCGGTGGCCAGATCCGAGTCGCAATTTCCATCCCCGCCACCGATGGTGGTCGGCTTTTCAGGCGAAACTCTCGGTAATATCGTCGGATAATACGACGGTGGCGGAAGGTGACAACAAAAAGCGCTAATAGTACATCAAAACTCGAGTCGCGGGCGCTCCGGGTTAAGCTGTCGGAGGAAAAATGAGAGTCGGGGGGAAGGGCGGTCCTCGGGGGTGGCCTGGTCGGAGAGGGGCGGGTAGAGACAGGAAAAAGCCAACATTAAGAGGCGCTGAGCTGGCGACACGGCAATCTCAGGAACTGGCAGGAAAAAATCCGAGCGCCGCCCGTTGGCGCGCTTCAAAAAAAGAACTGGCTAAAAGGTCGTTAAGGTTAATGCGCCGCGAGAAGACGAGGATGGCCTGAAAGAGCGGTGGCTCTCGCTTTTTCGCGGTTCATTTTCGGGGGTGGCTGACTCCGGACGAGGGTTTGCTGAACCATTGGGGGTGGCCCGACGAGCGCGCAGCTTTGATACGTAATTGGCTTAAAACTTAAATCGACGTAAGAGGTTAACGGGGAAAATCACCCCTGTGTTTGACCCATTGGTCACCGTTGCATCGATACGTTTTAAAACATTGGGACTGCGATAAAACAATTAGAATCATGAAAAGTTTTGTGTTTCTCTTGCAAAATTCGCAACGCGTATAATCGAAACACTAATAACTGGACAGCGAATTTTATGCATTTATAACAAAAATGAGTAGGTGTAGTTTAAAATAGTAATAATATTGGAAGAATTTAATAATACTGTTATATTATTTTCAACCTATCAAACATAATAAGAAATTAGATATTTTTCTATTTCACTGCAGATTGTTGCAATTCGTAATCATACATATGCAGTTTCAATAAAATCTTACAATAGAAACGACTTTGAGATTTCTCGAACAAATTTCTTTTCAGAAACGTAGAATTTCATTCATAGGGGGAAAGTAGATCCAAGAAACCAACGAACTATGCTAATACCAAAGACAAAAGAATGAAATAATGGAAACTATACAATCGTGCTAAATAAAGATATGAAAAGAAAGAAACGGAACAAAGGAAGGATCCTGAAGGAGACAGAGGCGATAAGGAAGAAAGAGAGAGAGAGAGAGAGAGCAACCTGGATAATCAGAAGGACAAACTGAAGAGGGTGCCATGAAATACTCTACGAAATAAATAAGACAAGACCGAAACCATAAACTTATAAATATTTAAACCTAGTCTAAGAAAATCTAACAAAATTTCGTTAAAATAATAGTTGTTAGGATTGTGATCGAATAGCAAGGCATTGCAACGCTTTATAACACGTCAGACAATAAACACGACGATAGGAACTGTCGGAAATGTGTCTTGGAATGAAGGACATTAATATAATACTGTGAGAAACGTCGAGTTTCGTCTCGTTCGATCGAGTCTTTTCGCCAAGGGTGCGAAACAAACCGCAACCTTCCTCAGCATCCGAGAGGATCGTCGAGCCAAGGTCTCGTATCATGGTTTGTTACACTCCGTCCGATACGAGGCGTTGCACACGCGTTGAAAGAAACAATGGGCTCGCCGGAACGATCCCAGGAGACGCGTAGCTAGCGCGATGGTTTCCGGTCGGTCGGGACGATGCGATGGCGGCGTTAAGAGTTCCCATCGCGTCGTGTTTCGTGACACTCTCTTGACTTTACGGTTGACTTGGGTTTTACGGCCAGTTAAGGTTCCACCGTGTTGGTCTCGGGAATTTTCGTTTCGAGGTTTCGATTGGCGAGCCAGGGAAAGAACCTGAAAGACGGAGAGAGAGAGAGAGAGAGAGAGAGAGAGAGAGAGAGAGAGAGAGAGCTTCAGATCCGTCTACAAGTGGAGCTACGCTCGGATGAGAGTCGCCCGGGTTTATGGAACTGTCAAAACTAACGATCGTGACTCCACCTGCCGAAGATGCTGGTTTAGCGACGGAGTTATTATCCGGAATCATCGGCTTTGGAAGTTGATGAAAATGCGGAAAAAACGTGTGCTTAATGTTAATTTCTCCGGGAATAACGTAACGAATAACGTCGTCGTCCATCCATGAATTTAGAGGTGCGTACTTTGGTGAATGGAGAAGGCGTTAACACGCCCGACAAATTTCGTTATTACGTACCTACTCGGGGAAACGGACACAGCGCGGAGAGAGCTAGGCATTTACATTGTATATAAAAAGAGAGAATCGTAGCCGAGGGCAAGGGGCACGTTCCGCTTCTCCAGAGAAATCCTTAAAGCCGTTTAAGCCCTGCGGTGACGCCGGATCTCACGTAGCCACGGTGGAAGAGGACGCGGAACGCCGGCGTCCAACGACGGATGAATGGAGCTTAACTCTGCGGCCGTGCGATTTGTACGCGTGTTCGTTTGCCGTCGATTTGAAAGGTTAATTCACTGATAATCGGCCATCGCCGGCTCCAATCCCTGCACCTTCCAGCCCCCCTTTTTCGACCACCGCTAACGACTGCCAATATGAACGTCGAACAACCAAACTATTAATTAGCAAATTCGCGGGAGATTGCTAACACGTTCACCGAGTGGCACAATTGCTTCTCCATGTTCAAAAGTTCATTTTTGCGACGATAGTTTGCGTAATTTGTTTATACATTAAATTGATTAGCAACGATTTATCACCGACAAAAGCGTCGGAATAATTTCGTCTTGACGCAAAACATTCGGTAGAAGCGCTAAAAATTTCATCCGACAAAGGAACGCTTTGCATGTACGAGCCTAATAATAAAATTAATGCCACCCCGTCGTCGCATAAAGCAGAGGGAATTCCAATTTCTGCGTTGCTCACAGGCGAGGAAGCCGTACGATAAATTCCAAATTTTGTTTCGTGCTAGATAAATATTAATCCTTGCCGGGGTCGTCGAGAGTAAAAGGCTCTCGTGCCTCTTCATAAGAAGATATTACAATATGTAAAGAGAGAGACAGAGAGAGAGTGTGTGAAGAAAGAGAGGGGATGACGGGGGTGAATGCGGGATCATCCTATCCAAACCGTCGCCATGATATATCATAAGTTCCATTATCCGAGAGCAGTGTTACATTATCGCGGCACGTTTCGGCTTAAAGGCATCCTTCAGGTGAAATGGCCGACGCCATTCTTGCGTTCTACGTTTCTGTGTACGACGCCGTGTAAATTGAATTTAACTGCTCGAAGGAAAGAGGACGTGTCTCGACTCTTTAACCGCTCTTGCCCCCTCCCCCTTTCTGCACTGTACTTTCGAGGAGAGAACGAAGAGGTAATTATGTGACGTCTATTCGATACGCTAATGCGATCGCGATACGCTACGCCCCCGATGAAATTTTATTGAGGATTTTCCACCGAGAGATTTAGACGCCAGGTTGAAAGTCTATACCGGGTGGAGTCTAACTTACCGCGCGATTAGGCGAGCGTGACCTCGGGAATATTGAAAACTGACTCCCGGCACTAGAATTAATGTAACTTCACCTATCTTTCGACAAACGCGTTGTATTTATCATATCGTTAACATCGATGTGCGTTTCTAAACATTGGGGTACTTCAGGTTTAACATGATAATAAGATAATTTTTATTTTATTTTTTGTCGAACGGTTTCTACAAGTTGTAAAACGATTATTCTTCGCTAAAGCACTTTATGGAAGTTCGTGTTCGTCGAACGTAATTATTAAACATAAATAGTGGAAGAAATCGAGCCGTTTCCATTCGATCCACCCGTTATAATAACAGCTATGTGGATATTAAACGTATTCAGAATGTTTTCGCCGTCGAGGAGGGGGGGCGGGTCTCGGTGCAGTGACTTTGCATTAGAGGTTTTCCAATATGGAACCAATCCTCCTGACTTCTGACCCCTAACCCCTGTCTCGTTCATCCCCCCGACCTTACCAGCGACCAACATCGACCTCCCCATCCACATCGTCCTCACGTCATACCACGCGATGTTATCCGCTGGGTATTATGAGTTTAGAAATATCATAATATCGGCGACGTGTTTCTGCGATATTGAATTTTGAACAGGGCGTCTCTTCCGGCGAAAAATCGTGGAATTTCGTAGCCGTGCGAGTGCACTTTCCCGTAGAAAATTGAACAAAACGAACGTATCAAAATAAACTGCTCCAAGAATCGATATGTACTTTACACCATAAATTTTCGAAGATGCACAACGAAAATGACGATACCAATAAATTGATCAATTTATAACGATTTTTGATCCGATCGATTGTATGGTGTTCAATTTTTATATTCGGACAGAAACTATCTGCTTTGTGAACGTAGACGTTTTACATCTAAAAATGAAAAAAAAAACTCAAGCAACCTACAAGACGACCAAATATGTTTAAGGACAAATCGCAGACCAACGCTACACGATCGCAGCATCGGATCCGTAATAATTCGCATCGAAACTGCACCGAAACCACGCAATCCCCGGTATTCTGCGACCCCTACGTAGTCCGCCGGAGGCTTAATAGCTTCCTTGATTGCGTACTTCCCTTCTCCGCGCTTTGATAGACCGCCATTAAAAAGCTCGCGAGGAATATTCTTCCGATAAGACCGATTAGACAGCTCGTTCGATAGAAACGTTGTTCCCTTGAATGGCATGCGAACCAGGACCGAGAAAGATGGAGCGGGGAACCGAAAATGGAACGAACGGCTCGGGAGAAAGACTGAGAAAGAAACGGAAAGAACAGAGCACGGAACGGCAGAGAAGGAGAAAGTGAGAGAGAGAGAGAGAGAGAGAGAAACGTGGATACGGGAGACGTGAAACGGAATGGCTGAGGGGGTGTGCAACGGGGTGGTGGGTTAAAAGAACGAACGCGGCCGAGCACACCGTGAGATTCTCAGATAAAATATCCAATTTAAAGTTTCATCGTAATTTTACGATTCTTGGAAGTAAATTAATAGTATTATCTGCCGGGCTACCTACCGCGCAGCCCGTTCCTTCTTACACCTCTCTGCCCCTCCAAGGTCTACCTCTCCGTCATCTTCGTTTCCGTGCGACTCGAACCTCTGAAACCCCCTCTTTTGGTTGAAACTCCGCGCAAAAGGAACTTCGAAAATAAGCAGCCTATTACTCATTATCCGGCACGCTTATCGGAGGAACCCGGAGTTCCGGGGGACGATCTTTCTGTTCGCCGGGAAGTTCGAGTTTTCGGAAGCGGAAAGGCCTCGAGACTTTTAAAGCGGCCGCCGACACCGAGCCGTACCTTACGAGCGGAAAGTCGATCCGAGATACCGGTTCCCGAGATGATCTATGTATTTGTTGTTGGCAAATTGAAAGGAGTTTGCGCGACCCTTGTCTTGTTTCCCCGAATGGAACTAGCGATTTTTCCCCCACGGATTTATGGTCGCGAAGAAACTCGCGTTAATCGTCCGCCGGGATTATCTACGATGCTTAATGGTTATCCTCATCCTCGGTGATTCATTGCACGTTTACGATTGTTAACCCCTTGCCCTGCGACTTACATATTTTACGGTCGCAGCCATTCATCCATGTAAAAGCCGTCCGACGATTTCACGATTTCATCTTTTACACGGCGATCCTTCCGAGCAGAACGAAGCGATCGCGCAAGTAGAAAGTCTCGTTACGCAGTCAGAGCGGTAGCTCCCCTCCAATGGCTAGGCTATCCCGAGTTAGGACTGGGTTAGGCGAGCTCTATGACTCGCAGAAACCGAGGTCAGACATCATCCAACTCCGTCGGTAACAACAACAACAGTGGCGCGTTCGTGGTTACCTTGGGCTCGTTGTCATCCAATGGCAGGTCGTCGAACTTCCTCCGCGGAAAAGGAAGTTTGGCCACTTTCAGCCAACCGACGCTGAACTTCAGGGTTCGAGGGAACCAGGGGGAAAGGGGTTATCAGTTGCATCGGTCAAGTCTCGCCGGGCAAATCAACGTTCCCACGATCCTTCCAAGGACGATTACCGTGAGAGTCCTGTTTGCTATCGCTTCGGTTTGTCCAGGAGCCGGCGGATTTGTTGGGCGAAAGCCAGATATTCTCCTACCTACAGTCATATCACCAATTCCGCCCTGCCCATCGCCCTTCCCCTGTAAGTCAGCTAAATCTGATTGAACTTCATGAATGATTCAGTTTGTTTTTCTAACGTGACGAGAAACGGCGCGACGCCGCGCCAGGATTTTCGTTTAATGAGCGCCACGCGGATACACAATCTTCATTTTTACCGTGTTGCATATGCATTTGTGTAGATCGAGGCTTTGACGATCCTTGAAAATCTACATGCGGTGTCGGGCTTGAATAACATTTTATTCGAATCGGAATAACGAATGTATCATTAATATTCGGTTATCTATTATCCGAGGTGTTCGCTCGGAGAACGTTTAAAATACCGGCAAAATGAATTTTTGTTTGCTATGTTGATTTATATCGGTTGTCGGGAAAATTCTAGGGAAACGTGCATGCATGCTCATTTTTGTCACGAGTGCATAAAATTCGGAGTTTATAGATCGTACGCGAAACATTTACAAGAAAAAAATCAATTAGGCAGGCAAGCAAGGCGTTGAAACGCGAGTAGACGCAAAGGAAGATTGGTAGAGCAGCATCGGTAATTCATTCGGGCTTATTGTGCTCGTGGCAAACAACTGGTTCGCACTCCGCAAATTCCGCGATCGCAAGCAGTGCCGAATAACACGTCCGGGAGTGTGCTTGCAACGTGAACGGTTTTTCCACCGCGGAGGATCCACGAATTCTTCGGCTCGGAGGCTCTCAGAGGGGTGAGTGTGCGCAGTTGTGTACAAAATACACGAAGAAACCGGTGGGGGTTGCCGCGACACGACTAAAGAGGGTTGAAGCAACGGGGAATCGGGGGGTGGGAAAGACGTCGTGCGCGGGGGTGGGCCGGGTTAGATAGGTATTTTACGTTTGAGGGGTCGGTAAGCTCCTGATGTATTACTGGCTGAGCCTGCGGAGTCAGCGCTGCCGGTCCAACAAACTGGACAATCCGATTTTTTTCAGCTCTCTCTCTCTCTGTCTCTCTCTTTCTCGTGTGCGCGCGTTCTTCTCTTCTATCGTCTGTCCGACGGGAAAACCGGCGAACCGAGGAAAGAAGGAAAATTCTGGCCGGAATGGGGACAAAACGGAACGCTCGTGACACCGTGCAAACGTATCCCTCCCTCGCTCCTAGGCACGATACAAATTGTAATCCGGCGCGATTGAATTTCGAAATTAACGCTACCGCGGCGCGGTGACTGTCTTCCTCGAAATTGGGTCATCTCGAATTTCGCGCCGTTTACATTAATTTCTAGATTGATTTGATTTTAAGGGGCCTGTACGGTCGAACCTATGAAGTATATATTGCAAGCGCAAACAATTTTATCAAGCATTTAGTTTTGTGTATTTGTAGAACGATTGTGTCGCGAGCGACTCGGTTAAGACCCGCTAACGAGTACGGATTTGCAAACAATTCCCCGAGCAGTTGCAATTGAAACGTCTTACGTTAAGAGGAAAAATAAGAGTGCTCGCGTGCGTAATCCGGTGGAATCCGCTTTACACATGAATTATGAAAATATGCGACAAAACTTACAGAACTCTAATCTTCTGGAATCTGACTCCTTCTAAGTCAATTAACATAATTAACTGCAAAGCCTGACAGAGCAAACCTGGCCAACGTTTGCTCCAACATCCGCTAAATTGTAGATTACATCGTTAGCCTTTCTTCCAATTGCTTTCCATACTTCGAAGGGCACGGTATCCAGCAGACAGAAGCTCCTCCATACCGTTATTGTTGTTATAAGCTCGCAGTACAACACCCAGGCAAGCTTTTAATCAGCTTACTCGCGTAATGGCATTGGGAAAGCTTCGCTCGCAGAACGGAAAACAGAATAACGCGCGCGGCGCGAAAAGAGTGCTCGATCGAGAGTCAAATGAGGAAGACACGATCGGACACTGATCAAGGTTGAGCGATTACGAGGCTGCTATCCGATTAGCGAGAACGCGTTTAGCGATCGACACTCGTTACCGCGCGGTACAATTTTCTCTGCAGCATCATGGAGACGCGTCTAATTATCTTCATCAAGTGGCGGTGCTCGTCGCTAAAATCAAACTGGGACGGGAGAGCGGCGCGCTTCCGGGTACCGGGATGCGGATGCATCCCTCGATACTGCACATCTGCGCCAAATACGGCTTACTTATTTCGCAAATTGACGTGTACACAGAAACGCACGCGGATACCGGCTGTTCCAGCGGTTCCCATCTCTAGGATCCGGTAGCTGATTTGTTCAAACTCTACTCTTCTTCATCGCTGAAAACATTTACGATGGATCGTCAAATTTTTCACCTTTGGGCGACGGATCGTTCTTATAACTGAACAGCGACGCATGTACCTCCTTCGTAAAATATTAGAAGAATCGAGCAGGAGAATTCGTGGATTTTCTCCGATCCACTCGATCCGATCGTTTTTCTCAGATGTTTAAAGCACGATATCCGAGTCTCCTTTATAATCGAATTTCGCAGGTATATCGCGTGTCTAGCCCGTCGGAACTCGTCTCGGCAGAAGTTTGGGAACCGCTGTCTCATTCGGCTTCCCCATCTTGTTATCTTTAAGCTTTCCGCTTTCTCTGGCTGCTCGTGCTTTCTTTCATTTCGTTGCGGACTGATAAATTCCGTCTTTCTCGCGCTCCGCCTCGAACACTCTCTCGCCCCTGCTATTCAACTTTTTTGTCTTCTTGTTTCGTGCCATTCTCTCTTTAGAGATATCCTCTTTCCGGTATTTTTTCGTCTTACCAGACGCAAAGGCGCGCATAAACAGGATCGCTGGCTCTTCCGCGACCTCCTCCGTTCGCCTTCCTGTTTCGCGTCTCTTCGCTCGTGCTCGCTCGTGCACGCTCGTGCGTGGCTTTTGCACGCCCTCCCAACCCCCTCCGCAATAACACGGAGAGCGTGCAAATCGCGCGGTTCCATTTTTCCGTTTTTCCTGTTTCGTGCGTCGCGATGTTTTATTCATTACCGCCGCCATTTTGGAGGTATTCGGGCCCACACGGATTTGTTTCTTCCGCGTGTGTGTCGTCTCTCGCGAAATTTTCTTATTTTTTGGCAATTTTGTTTTTTCGGGTCTGGATCTGTTGCCGGGATTCCTTTTTGCCCGCAGTTTTCAATTTTTCAACGGTTTATCACTCGAACCGCGCGCGGTAGCTTCCTCTCTCCACGGTCTTGCTTACGTTCGCTCGAGTTTCTTTCAGTCATATCTCGTTATTCTTCTGGCCGCTTCTTTCCCGTGTTATTTTCTTTAAATCCCGCGTTTCAGATTTCCCCCTGAAATCTTCTTATAACGCTACTCGGTACGTTCTCTTTTCAGGACGTCTCCGCGAAAATACACTCGTCCCCGTTCTCTGTCTCTCTCACCCTCGACATCCCCTCCCCCTTGTCGCCTACACGCCTAGCACACTTTTATTACGTTAACAGCACTTTTCTTCCCGTCATGTTCAATCCTCCTTTTTCCCCCGTAACTAAATACTCGTCTAATTACAGTAAGCTCCCCGCGGCCGAGCCAGATAATTCTACTTTTTTAAATTTTCATTTAAAATGTTCGCCCGTGCACGGGTGTCTACATCGAAACGCTTTCACATTAAATGTTTCCGTCATCTCTACCACTTTGGCAGCCGTTCTCGTTCTGCAATTTGTACTTGTCACTTTTAACGCTTAACGAGTCGGGGACGTTCTATTTATTTTGGTTGCTGCATCGAAAACACACTCGAGAACTACACAAGATTCTTCATTCTCGAAAATCGAGTTACGTTGCTCTACACAAATTCGGAAGAAATGTCTTCTACGTACGAACGCGCGTAAGAGATTGCATCCTTCTGCTTATTTCATTCGACGGTCTGCAACTTCGCCTTCACGTTCAAACGCCTTCGAACAACCAACAAAGCGACGAGACAATGAACGATAATAGACAATTTTCACCTTGTTCGTCTCCAGATATTAATAGAGAGAATCCTTCCGAAAAATCTTGCCGCGTCCCATTCACTTTCCCCCGTTTCTTTTCCCTTTTCCCGGCGTTCCACCCCCCGCAGCGCCCAGTCACACTCGTTCCGCATTTCCGCGGCGGCATAGAAACCGGAGAGCGACGAGGGGTTGGAAAAGAATATTAAAGGAAACGTCAGGATATGCGCTTTCATATTTCGACGGCGTCTCGCACGCGACAGCCAGGGGGTGCATGTATGCACGCGGCCTGGCGGTAAGAACCGGCCCGGGTGGCACGCCGCCGGGATGGGGGACGGGGGTGGATGTTCGTTTCTGAAAGGGAATGTCGCGAATTCGTATTAGAGGATACGCGAGTGCGGCTGTGCGCGCAGAATGAGTTCAAAGACCCTCGTCGGAGCCGGGCATCCCCTTTTCGCCACCCCGCGAGGCTCCTGCACGCTCAAACTGAAATCGAAACGAACGACGATCTCCCGCCGCGCCTCGGAATTTTTTCTCGTCGCGTCGCGCCGCCAGAATCGCATCCGACGTCTGCCGAAATGATTTTTTAGCGAGAAATTTCGCGAAACGCGTAGTCCTTAACGACGTTCGTCCTGGAAGCCGAAGAGACGCGCCCCTGCACGAATAATGTACAAATGGCAGCGCTACTACTTCTCAGAGGGTGCAGAAATCTTTTAGTTTGGCAAGAAAGTAATTTCGGTATTTTACAGTGACATAAAATCGAATTTCTTTATTCGAGCGATGAATTTTAATCGATCAAATATTTTCTTATTTGTTCTTTTTTGAAAAAGATCATCGAACAAAAGGGAAAATATCTTATTCGTTAAAGTTCGTTGCGCGAATAAAAAAATTGGGCTCTATTTCACCTTAAAATACCGAAATTACTTTCTCGCCAAACCCAATGTATAGATTTTCAAATTTTAGTTTGCCGGCTCTTTGTCTTTAATTTATTTTTTGAGGTTAAGAAGCGGCGAGAAGAGGTAAATTGACTAGCGGAGTCGTTACCACGTTGCAGAGGGTGCTGAAGAAATCTTTTAATTAATTTGATTACTCTTGATACGGTATCGCTATCCTCAGTTTTATACGGATCAGAGTTAGACAAGTCGAAACACCGTAATCCGTGATGGGTTAATCAAGATCGACCAGTGACACGGAGCGTTTCGGATTAACTACCCGCGTAATCATTCCGTTCATGTCCGTTTTGTGTGTTATCTCTGATCGCGTTTTGCTCGAACCTGTCAAATAAATCTCTCGTTTGTAGAGATCCGCGAATAGTTTTTCGTGTAAAGCCTGGAGACGAGGTTCGAGATAAGAAGTTCAAAGATCAATTTTAAGAGACGAAGCCACTTTCGGCCGGGAGCTAATCGGATTAAAAGTTTCGTCGTCGAATCGTTGATTACCGGCAAGAAATGAATTACAAATGGCGGGCATGCCAGGTGCTTTCCGGGTGTCCAATTAAGGGTATCTATGTCAGTTACACGGTCATACTATGTCCGTTACTTGCGATGCCGATAAACAATTATAAACGTGTCGATATTCACCTTACAATTCTACAAAATACATCTATTTAAATTGCTTTCGATTAAATGTTTCTCATCTACGTTGATCGAATTAAAAATTTGTCCGATGTCCATCTTACTTAACGACATTTTCTCACCGACCGACGAACGTCGCAGTGGTTGATAATGTACGATTTTGAAACGGTGGCGGTAAATTTAGATCTAGAAGCGCTTCTCGAACGAGTATAATTCGTTTCAACGAACAGATTAGGTTACCCACGTTTTCTCGGGCCGGAACGTGTCTCGCCTCGAACAGTTATCCGAAATTCCACGGTTTCCGCTTAGGGCGGAACTGTATGCAAAGACACCGGATATAAAGTTGGCGCGGCGTTCCGCGTCTTTCGATGCATCTGCATCCTCCACTTCATCTCGCGACGACTTTCAGCCTGCCGCGTCTTTTTGTTTGCCCTTTATTTGACAGTTGACACGCGGCGTGCGTAATGGAATAACGACCCCGGCGAAACGGAAGTGGCGCGACGATCTTGATTCCCTGACGGAAGACAAACTTCAATCAATGCCGTCGAAGACGAGAGGCCCCCATTGATTTTCCCGTTAGCCGGCGACCGGGAGCACTCTTTCTCCGAGACAGCGGAAATATCAATCGCTATTCCCTCGATCTACTCCCACGATTTTCCAAACACATAGATCTTTATCGTATTCTGCAACTGGTACGGTTCAAACAAACTTTGTCCCGCGTTCTTATCGCTCGATCTGGTTCTGAAAAAATCTACTGACAGTCCTGGATACGACGATAGTTGCGCTAATATTTTCTACCGAATACTGTGAGACAATCCGTACCTGATTTTGCGGCTGTCGATGACGGCCAACGCGTTAATAGAAAGAACTGGATTGCCTGTTTGGACGAAGATAAGCCGGCAACCGAGCGATTCCGACCCTTTTCCCGAGAACAACGGGCTAGAAAACGGGAGACACGAGCTCGTCGCGGGCGGTTGCAAAAATCTCGTGGCACGTGCCGATTTTCATGGAGGTGTCAGCCGGCGTGACGCGTGATTCCTCGTCTCCTAGCCGATCGAGCTTGGAAAACGCCCCGCGTTTAACCCACCGAAAGATATTTCCTTCGACCTCCTTTCCTACGTGGATGTCTTCCCAAAGAGACTAGACATCGGGCGACGCAACGCGCCGTCAGAGAGAAATCGGCTTCCGGGAAAAGGCGATTGGGAGCAATCGTTTTCGATACGTTTTCTCCCCTCCCCCCTCTCTTTCTCTCTTTCTCTATCTTCCTTTCTCTCTCCCTCTCTTTCTCCTACGGCGAGAATTAAAATTCTATTCCTTCTTCAAAATTCACAACGCGGCAAATCCTTCGTCCCTTCGGACCTCTCGATTTCTTCTTTCGTCGTAGCGAAACCGACGACATTTTCTAAAACGTTGCCCGCCTTTTCCTCGAACGAAAATCAATTAATCTTGTAATTTTAGTTCCGGAATCGCCTGTACAGTTTACTTTAAGATTTAAGGTTTGCGGCGGGAATTAACAGGGAATTAGGGCGAATTTATGGGCACTGAGCGCCGGCCACTTAATTATGCTTGTAGTCTGTTCAGTTCCGATGCTGCAACGGTCGTTAGACACTCGTTGGAAACTCTTTCACGAACGATGCGCAACGATTATTGTTTGTACATGAAAGTTATTCCATAGATACCAGAACACGTCGTTTCAAAAACGTGATCGCGATTTCGATACCTGTTACACTCGCGACGGCTTCGCCGGGGTTGGATCGCGGGGACAGGCAGCGCGTCTCGCTAAAAGGCTTTTTAAATAAACCGATTACCATTCGCACCGTTCTAATTACAAACGAAGTTCCGGCGCGGCGTAACAACGAAAACGCACATCGTTCCGCGCGTCGCATGCAATGCGACAGCCGTTCGCAACAGAAGCGGGCGCGGGCGCGGGCGTCGCGACGCACGCCATCCGCTGGCCATTAAATCAGAAGCCATTAAACCGAACAACGTTACACCGAGCCGCGACGCTGTTACCTCGACACGAACACCCGCAATCTTTGCCTTTTTACCTCCCCTTCTTCGTTCCCGGACTTCGCGAAGGTGTGAACTCCCATGGTCGACGGCCACGATGTTCATTGGACGGTCGTCAGCCCGGCATTATCATCGACTTTCATCGGCGTTCGTGTAATGACATTTAACAGCGTCGTGTTATTTGGTAACAGGATTTTATCATTTGCGCACCTGATTCCGCGGAATTCCAGCGCGCTATATTTTTAACTGTTAGCTATGCGCGCAAACAGCTGATCTTGAATTTTAAACTCTTCAAAGTCTAAAACATTTTAGGTGAAAGGATTTTTGCTGGTGCGGCTTACGGTATATTGCTAAATTAATCCCTGAGGGATGATGTCTGTGCACCGTGTTGACTCTTGTACGGCTTTTTCGATCGAATGTCTTGATTGTTCTTTGGATATTACCAGGTGCTTACTTCTCTATTATTTATGTAGCTTTGACGATTCTCCGTCGTTAGAATTATGCGGCAGAAGTAATAATGGTTGTTAGCAACAATGAAGATTACCGGGGGAAACGAACAAAGGGTTTAACGCGGCAAACGCGTGTAAATCGTGTAGTAATTGCAGACGTCAGGCGTAATACATGATAAAGGGGAATATTTCGCGTTCGTTGCGGGCCGCGCGTATCGGAACGGAGGATTAAAGAACTTCGCACGATGGTTGGATATTTAATTACTCAGAATCTCGGGAAGCAAGACATAGACCGAACCGTAGTGGGTGGCAAGACGCAGGAGAGAGAGAGAGAGAGAGAGAGAGAGAGAGAAGGAAAGTCGACCAGGTAGAAAAACCTGGGGGGCGTAGAACAAAGACAGCGTCGGAGACAGAGTAAGTATCGGAATATAAAGGGATACAAAGGTCTGCATGGGGGTGTGCAGAGGGTGCAGGGGGTTTAGTATCTACCTTTCGAGCTATCGGTGTTAAAGGTATTTGCCGTGGGGTACAGAGGCATCATTAGAATCTACCCCCGGGTACCCTGGTGGCTCTTTGTGTCTTCTTCTTCTCGGGCTCCTCTGAAAATCCCGCAGATCGGCTTTCCACTTTACTCCCCCATCCCCCGTGCACCTTCCTCCCCTCGCGGGGGTGAATGGCGTCTTTATCAATGCTTTGAAATCTCGATGTGGCAATGGATAAGACCGGTGCCCGTTCGAACGAGGGGGTTGGGGGATGTCGAGCAGGCTCTCTCTCTCTCTCTCTCTCTCTCTCTCTCTCTCTCGAGGAGGGGAGTGCGAAATGCAGGGGGTGGGAATCGGTCGGGTGGCGAAAGCGTGGCGAAGTGGGCGCGGGGGGAGAAGTGCGAGATCTGGCTGGCGCGTCTCGAGAAACGGAATTAGATTTGTTAAGACCCCAGACGCCGGCGTGCCACGGGGAATTCACCGGGAGACGCTGAAAGACGCGGGACACTGGCGAAACCGGGGCTGATGGCGAAATGGGGGTCGCAAACCGGGTTGCGAAAGGGGGTTGCTGCCGCGCACCTGCATCCACCCCGGGAATAATAATGTCGCCGGCCGTCCACTCTGGCTCGCGATTTGGTTAATGTATTCGTAACGAGTCGCCCGTTCGCGATCCTGGATACCCTTTTGTGAGAAGGAGGTCGCCGATTGTTATGCGAACGGGCAACCCTCGCGATAATTATCGATCGATAGGCAGGGGAACCAGCGCGCTAGCTCGCACGTTCAAATGGAAATCGGGATTTCTTTCGGTGGGAGAAACGCAACCGTGTCGTTGTTTTAATCGAGTGGATCCCTGGTGTCTTAACTGGGGAACGAGCTTCGGAAGGGGACGTTCTTGTTGGTAATTAGCAGACCGCGTAGGTGTTCATGCAAATTTTTCATCTTCTTGGACGATCACTCGGAATCGGGAGGGACCGAACTCTTTCGTTAATTCACAGGAACACGCGTGTATGTCGAGAATGCGTTTATCGCTTCGGGGCTATACGTATTAAAGAGACTGAGAAGGTAGGTACTTTAGCGAAAGAGAGTGTTCGCGTTATTAGTAGCCGACAGTCTATGAGTAAATGAATAGGGAGAAAGGGGATGGAAAAAGGAAAAGTTTCAGTGGTTCTTGCGAAGGATATTGTGGCTATAACGAACTTTTAAAATTTTGAGGATTCCGTACGAGAAAGTTTAATCTACTAGTTTCCCTCGAACTTTAAGCACTGCTTCGCGAATGTATTAAATATTCTAATTATACTTACGTAATTACGCGGGCTATCTACTAAAGGTAAAGGGGATTCAAACTAAATAATTGGAACGCCTAATTTTAACTAATAATTGTATTATCTTCTCGATGAGACGCGCACGAATTTTCAGTTGAAATAAAATTATTAAGTTCCGTGGGAAACTCTTGAACAAGTGTCTTCGTACAAGCACACGTCATATCGAAACTTGTAGGAAATCTGCATTTTCGCCACGCCATTTTTCTAAGGGAATTCTCGCCAGTCGCTCTTACCGGTGGATGCTCCCAGTGTTAAATCTGCAGGAGGCTACTTTCAATTAGTATCTCCATCAGCAACGAGCAGTAAAATACAGTAATGGGATTCAGAGTGTACTCAGTGTAGATTACGTTGAGCAAGAAAGAAAAGACCGGACGCGCAAAACGAAAGAAACGGCGAACGGAATTGCGTATTAGGATAGCGTGATTGATAGGCTGATTAGCGGACCGTGCAAGAAACTACGATGAGTAAAAGAGAAAAAAGAGAGAGAGAGAGAGAGAGAGAGTGTGTGTGTAAGAAAGGTCCAGCGTGACTGCACTGCAGCGTAGTCGAAGCAGAGAAATTGAGCTCCCGCTGCTCGCAGCAAAAGACGAGGGCGCGCCTTTTGCAAAAGTATTACAACACCGGTACAGGATTAAGCTTTTGATGATAACGAGCGATAACATTAAACCGTGTGTTTCGTCCGGAGAAGGGGCTTCATTTTTCGAGCTGTGCACAGGCTCGGCTCTTCCGTGGCCGCGTTGCACAAGCTAAATTATTCGTGGGATATAACGAGTGCATACATTTTCCAAGACAACGCTTTCCGTTTCCACAAAGTGCTAATTAAAGGTGCAGGCGGGTTCTGCGTCTACGCGAAGGAGCACGTGGCCAGCGTTTTTACGTCTTCATTTCGCTGTGAATTCACTTTAGAAACCGTCTGCTGCAATTCTTCTCTCCCTCTCCCCTCCACCTCCTCTTCCACTTTCGTGCATCCTATTCCTGGAACACGAGCCCCGAAAAAAACGCTAACAGGTTTACGCGGTCGCGTTTGTTTATTTCCGCAGCAATTAACGGGGTGCATTGAAACTTCGAAACATCGATTACTTTTTATTATCGTTTGTTTTGGAGAGTCTCATTTTTTCACAACACTTTACCCTATATTCAAGCAGCGTGTGTTAATTTTTTCATTAAAAAGTGGTACGTATATAGAAAACAATGTATAAACATTTCTGTACGAAAGCAAAACACAAATGGTAATGTTTAACGAAAACCAATAATGTTTCAAAATTTTTAATCAATTGCGGAATCTCTGTTGAGAGAATAGATTCACGAACAATTTAGTTGTTTATCGTCCCCAGCTTCTTTCTCTCTCGGATCACAATTGCCTGAAATTCTCACGATGACTGTTAACACGTATCTGTTCGTTGTTCGCGTAGTTGCGCGTTAAGTGCCTGGGGATGTTGTTCCCTTTGTAATGCTTTGCGAAGAGTCTGGTGCCGGAACGACTGTAGCGACTTCCGGTTACAGAGGTCCTCGCGCAGGTCCTCGCGCAGGATCCAGGATAATCGAGTGTGCACGAGTTTTTGGTAATGCCTGTCTCGATTAAGCCGGCTCTGGCGTTAAACGAGGACAGTTGAACTGTGCGAGGACTCGAATGTCGCGTTATTTTAGAGAGTAACAAAAATTGAAACTGTTAAAGCTCGATGAACTCTAGATTACAATTGTTTAGCGTGCAACTATATCTGAGAAACGTATACGGGCTGAAAGTAGAAAACATTTTTGAAACAAATATGAAAACATATTTCGATTGCAATACGATGAGTAACAAAAGCAAAAAGACGAAGAATATTATAATCTTCTTTTTTCGGAGAGAATCGGAGTGGGTGGAAGACAATAGATTGTAGAACGCAAGTGGTGGAAGGAAAAGAAAGATACCCTCGAAGGAGAAGAAGATGGGGGATGCGTCTACCTTAATTAGTCGAAGCTGCACCGGAGAATCCATCATTTTTTATCTGACAAGTGACGAAGCCTGGAGGCAGGGAACGACGAGCAAGCGCAACGGGAATTAATGGAGCGCGCAGGGGGTGCAGACGTCTGTTCGTTCTACGACAAACATGACAGTGACCGAAATCAAACAAGGCCCGATCGTCGTATTCGATCAGCTGTCAACGGTTACGTCACGAAGGAAGGATAAGACGTGTTTATGGAGAGACTTGCTTTTAATAAATACATAAATATTCGCAGTTCAGACTCGTCTTCGGCAGAGTTCGAATAAATATCTCGTCTCGGTTTCGAGTAGGGGTAAAAACGAGCGGTTTATTAGCACAGCAAACGAAGCAATTAAAAAGAGTAATTGTTTAAATTAATAGAAGAAACACTTAGCCATGCGAGTTTCGTTTGAACAATGTCCGCCTCTAAGGAATCCTAGCCTCGCCTTTCCACGCGTCTTTAAAAAGGAAGAAAACATTCGGTACAGAGGGAAAAATTTAATTAAGGCGAAATTAATATTTTCCTGTTGCCTCGTGTACAATTTCCTCCGGTTTCTTGTACAAAAGCGAGATGACCCGCGCGCGAACATGCGAGCTGCGAGGAAATCTGCTTCCGGCGCGCGGCGTTGGTGGAGCACCTTGAAAACAATTGGCGACAAAGGCCGCGCTAAAATGCAACCACTTTCCAGACATTCGCCGACGTAGAACCGTATTTTCGATTTAGAAATTGTAGAAATACTTGTTCCCCCAAGATCTTCGCTATTTCGAAATCGATATCCGACTTTCTGCGCAACTAACTTTACTAATAACGCGCTCGCAGCCGGTAGAGCGCTTATTAAATTCTCACGGAGTTGGAAATGTTTGTTCGACGAAACAAAAGTTTTTTCGTAAACAATACGATAAACGATAGATAAAACAGATGTAAACGATGGATACGCAAGTAGGTCTAAAAATATCCACATCTTTTGTTAACGGTTTAAAAAATATTCAATGTTAACGCAGCGTGCGTACAGATGAAACGCGAGTACCGATTGTTGCGACAACGGAAAATTAAGTAACCGGAGGGCAGGAACAAGGCAAGGCGAGACAGTCTAAAGAGCGTAAGCTCGCACGAACGAGCAAAGGGTCCGGCGCGGTTCTGCCGGCGCGCGGCGAAGAGGATGACCGCCCAAGGAATCAAATTCGGCTCGGTTTCGCGTAACACGATGACACTGTAATCCACGTAGAGTGGTCGTACGGTCGAAAAACAGTCGGTCACGTGGCCCTACGTGCACAAGACCAGACACTGGCGAGGGTCTTCGGTTAGCAGAGGGGGTAGAGCGACGACGGGGCTAGTGCGCAAGGCGGAAGGCAAGTATTCCAGCGTGTTTAGTATTCCGGCGCCATTTGATTCCTCGGCTTCGGTACGTGGGCCGCATTGTTTTCGAGTCTGACATCTCACTAAAGCGAATGAGGGGGGTCGAGTTCCGTGGGAATTCGCCCGAGGAATATTATCGTGGTCCAGGCCTCGCTTTCGCCGCCCTCTATCGCGAGCAACGAGTTTAGCTTTCTTTATTCCGTGCGGTTGCTAACGAAACGCGTCCACGGTAATTCTTCCACCGCCGGTCCATTTATTTCGCCGCGCCACGCGAAAAAAGACCGACCGTAATCGCTCCTTTCGCTGGTTTAATTTAATGTCTCGCCCCGGGGATGGAAGCGGACATTAAAATGACCCGTACGCGGTAGCGATCGCGACAAACAAACCCGTCGCTCGTTAGAACGCGTACAGAGATTCAATTTCACCGTGCCAAAGCTAGATATCCATTTAAGTATTTGCACGTCAATCTTTTTTTTTTTAACACAAATCTTGTTTACATATCAGAAATAATTTCCACCGTTAAGTCCCATCCGACTCGACCAGGAAGAAGCATTATAAGATCTTCAAGCCAGCTAGACACCCGACCCAACTAGGATTTTCTAGTTTAACGAAGTTCGCTCGTTCACCAGGCTTCGTTCATGGTGGGGCTGTATCACCCTTCCACGTTCTTATTTCCCGCTTTCTTGCCGAAATCGTCGTCAGGGTGAATTATCCTAATTCCAGGGTCATGTAGCTTCAACTTCTCCAAGACATTAGTATAAACCAGCCAGGGTCGCCGCGAATACTAAATCCCGCCACCATACGTACGTGCACCCTGTCTTCCGTGCCCCCACCAGTCTGGGACCGCAATCCCTGCATTGTAACTATGGGGCACACGCGTCACCATAACTACGTCGTAGGGGGTTGAAAGAGGAGAGGGGGAAGAGAGAGAGGTAGAGATAGAGATACAGATATAGAGATTGAGAGAGAAAGAGAGAGAGAGAGAGAGAGAGGGTGAAAACGCGTATGTTCTCGCCGCGGCTGGTTTTGCCACTGAAACATGTCGTGGTAACCACCTCGACAAACACACCCCCATGCGACCTTCTCGCTGGCTCCGTTCGCCGATTAAGCGCGAGATTAACCTTGCGCAACGACCATGCAATCCCACGTTCCTTGATACTTTAATCTTCGACACGCGACCCTTCACTTTTCCTCGAACGGAAAACGGAATCCCGGATTCCCGCGACCCGGCCCGGGATCGATTAGGATCGGCCGCGGCGAGCCGGGGATTCGTTGCCAGAGTCCGAATGTTTAATGGAGTGTTGTTCCCGGAATAGTCGTTGCTCTTTTTGGAACTCTGTTGTACCCACACCTTCTTCCCTTTCCACCCATTTTACTTAATTATTGGGATTTTTTTTTGTCGCAATCGTTTGACTATCGACATCGAGACGCAGAATTGCGTTTTACCTTTACTCGGCGGCCGTTTCATCGTTTTTCGTTCGGGTCATCGAAGCGTTCTCTACACGAATAATTTCACAGCGTATCATTTAACGCGGCGCGCAAAACTTCTGTGAAAGGAAATTCCCGGGATACCTTTCCGTCATCTTCCTACAAATATGATTTAGACTTTAATTACAATTACGAGAGAAATTTAATACAAAATTAGTTTAGACTTTGAGCTCGAAGCGTAATTACGAGCTACGTCACTCCATTTTATGAAGAATTTCCATTTCTTGTAAACCGCGAGCAATGTTCATTACTCTTGGCGACCGTGCCTTCCCGAATCACGCTCGTGTGTTAATTAAGATCGCGAGTTTCGTGAAAAATCATGGCTCGACCGTCGGCTGAATCGTAAAGAGCGCGGAAAAACATGTTTACCTGAGCGTCGCGCCGCGCGTCGTCCGGAAATGTCCCGGTAAAACTCGTTTGCCGAGACCGATACTCAAATATACAAAGAACCAAACACCGAGACAAGACAAAAGGGGTGTCCAGTATAACCAAGAACTACATTTACAGATCAAACGCTCCACAAAAGAAGTAGAAGTCGACGAAGAATATGATTCGGAACCAACCCGAGTTTGATCCCTGGCCACCAGACACCATCGAAAGAACCACGGCCAAAGTGCAGTGTCCTGTCCCAAATATCATTTCCCGGCGAGCGTGGAATTCATCATTGCCGATAGGAAGAAACTTGGCATCGGAAACTGCCGTGCAAGGGAAGAGAAAGAGTGGCTGGCCAAGTAGAAGGGTCTGCGCTGATCCATCGGTCGAAGAAAAAGAACCGCGGCCAGGAAAGTGACGGTTGTTGGGTTAGGGTGGTGCAGGCGAGGGGGTTGGACCACAGAACGACGACCTCGACGTTGGTCTCACGAACACGGAATATTTCCTTCTCCCCGACGCGCGAAATTCGGGTAAACAGATTCTCCGTGCGGAATTCGCTCGATCAATAGACGACTCGCCCCTTTTCCTTGCCGCCAACCAGTCGAATATCGAAGGGAGACGACACGGGCCTGTTGCGATATGCTCCGAACAAGGAGGGGGCGAGAAAAGGGGAGAGAAAGGGCACAGGAGGGGCACGAAAGAGGGGGGCAACAATGCCAGGAGCCAGACCCTCGAAACTTCGTGGAAAAAGGAATCAACCTGTTATTTAACCAGTTAACTGCGTTCGACGCGTACACGCGTAAATCCAGAACTCTATCGCGGTGCAATAACAATAACCTTTTCAAGCATGAATCGTTCATTTTTTATCAAATAAAAATGTAATCCTTCCTCGTTCGTCGTAAAATTTATAATAGGACCATTTGCTCTGCGTTCTATGTGTACTCGTATACATTGCTTGATTTTAATTCCGCGCTCAGTCGGCGATTTATTCAACTAAATTCCGCAGTTAAGAGGTCAATCGACCTAGAGACGATCTTGAAGAGATCTATAAATTTCAATTATGTATTTTTCAATGGAAACTGATGTTTTTCAAACAACGCGCGAGCTGTTACGAGGGATGACGCGAAGGACGCAACAGCGGGCATCATTGTTCCGAGTTCGAGATTTTGTTTCGGTGGAAGTAGCTGCCCTCCGTAGCTAGCTGGATGCGTCCCTGGATGGTTGGATATGTTTGGATAGCTGAACGAAGCATAGTTTCGAGGGAGGATCGTTCTGGAGCCGTACCGGACGAAACCCCGGGTCGGGGGACGGAGAGAAAGGAAGATCCGAATGTTGTGCTCCGGCTAGAGATCCTAGGGGATGGGACGAGCACCCTCCGGTCCATGGGGAGCCTGGTTGGCGCCAGTTACGGCTAGACGCAGACGGAAAGGCGCCGTTACTCTGGCGCCAGATACATACTCCATACCATCTCCCACTTCGTGGATCTCATCTCGCGATACCATCCTCCGACACATCTCCCACGCGTTTTCTCCTCCGGGGATCGCTGCTGGCTCCTGTGCACACGCCACCCCTCAAACTAGGGTAGTTTTACGGCGAATAATGATTTCGTGTTTTTAGGTCACGATCCTTGGAATGCGTCCCTTTGGCTCCACGATTCTGGGTTTGCGAGCGGATTAAGCGAACCGACGCGACGAGACGTCTCTTTTGGTACTTGGTTCTTGAACTGCGACGGCTGGTCCATTGGTCGCTGCTCTATCGGTTTATACGAAATCTTTTCGAAACGAAAATCAAAAATTCGAGTTTTACGTTGTTCGGGTAAAAGGTCCGCAACAAGGCCCGAAAATGGGGTTAAGATATGATCCTGTGCGTAAGAGCAGTTGAATTCTGAATTTTCTGATCCCCGGTGCCGTCCATCCCCTAAAATAAGGATACAAATTTAATAAAGAATCACATGGCTGAGTGCTCGGTAGCCAGCCAGAGGAGTTTCGAAAAAGATCGAGTGTAAGAGAAGGGAGCACGTCGTAAACGCGGCGCCAGATACTTTATATCCAGCGCTTTATACTCGCCATAGAGACGGTCGAGTGCGCCGGAAACACAGTCGAACGATCCGCCCCGAGGAACACGCAGCCACAGTTCATTTCGTTCAGTTGGATTCGTTCGTGATTGAATGATCGCCTATTGCGACCGTAGGATGAGAATAAATAATTGTTTAATAATTGGATAAAAACTTTAGTTTCAGCTTATACGTTAACCACTAAACTAGAATATTCACTCCCATACAACGATCCGAATCAAAACTTTTCATTCCCTCGACTCGGGCAATACTTTAATCGCCTCGCGAAGAAGCCGGCATGGCAGCACGCATTAAATAAATTAACCGACACACTCCGCAGCTGTCAGCCTGTTGTCCAGTGCACGTGTTCTTTTGCGCTTTGGCCCGCTGCAACGCGTTGCACTGGCGTTTGCAGTCGTTGCGACGGGTCCTCTGAAAGATGCAGGGACTTCCCGAGCCCCTCTGCTTCGTCGGACGGATATTTCTGAATTATGAACGGGACGCCGTTGAATCGTGTACCGGCTCGCAGGACAGCCGTCCTAATGCGTCGACGATTGTTCTCCGTGAAATACAACGAGTACGTGTTCCTACGGAACCGACGCGACGCGACGGGTCCACGCTTGAGGCCATGTTCCTGTTTGGAGACCCATTAGCGAACGGTTTTCCACTAGTTTTTCTTCGAAGGAATGTGTCAGGTTTATGTATTGTTACATTATCCATATATTTAGACTGGCTTGAAGCTACAACATTCAGGTTGAAATTATTCTATGTTTAAATTATCGGAGAACATGAAACACTTTCGTACGATTGAAGTCGTCGATATTAAAGATAAAACAAAATCCGTTTATAGTTAATCACATTTCTGCAAAATATCGAAAAGAATGCGAACAGCAAGGTTAAACGGACCGACCAGAATGAAAAATCGCGGAATTCTGAGGACCGTGAAACATCGAGGATAGTTTTTCCACGGGGCTCCGCGATTTTCACAAATTTCAATTCGCCTTTCTCTCTCGCTCTTTCTCTTTCCCGGCCCGTCGCTGTTTTTGTGTTTCTCGATGGTTGGTTGAAAATTTCGTTCGGACACGTAGTACTTCCCTTAATGGGCCGCAATTTCCCTCGATGGAGAGAAGCGTTTCATAATTGACGAGTATTCGCGCTTTAACCCTCGTTACCCTTACCTATCCTCTCTGCCCTGCGTTTTGCTCCCCCACCCCCGCTTACGTTCTACTTTCCCCTGCAACCCCTTCTCTGTTCTCGTTCCCGTTTTCCAACGAGCACGCCGCGCCGCTAGTTTCGAAAATCCAAAAAGTCACGTTTCTAGACAGATAACGAAGCGCCGCTTATTACCGCACGCTTAATTGTCCACCGAGTTTTCCGCCGAAATAATTACGAAACACTCGAAAACGCGCGCTCGCGTCGCTGTTAATAGTTGCGCCTTTTAATCGACACCTGATCATGCTCGAGTTCGACTAAATTTGTTACACCTACATTTACACGACCCATTTACTCCTCCCGCAGCATTCAGTGCCTCGAGTTCACGCGGTACACACATCTTACCTTTCGAACGCAGTACCAGCGGGTTGTCGAGATTAGGATTCGAGATAGGATGAAAAAAGGGAATCGAATGAAAGGGGAAAATGTGTACAAACCGTTGATTATTCGGAACGCGTGAATTACGGTACGCCCGGCGCGGTGCGGCGCGGGGGCGGCCATTAAATCGGAATCGCAGTTTCTATCAATTATTGTTGTCACAATGAGCGACAACAAATTAGTAGTTACCATTATTTTCACGGTGGCCGGGAGCGTAGCCGGGGGAGAGGGGTGGCTCGGTGAAAACAACAAAAAACAAACGAATCCAGCTGAACAAGCAGACTTTTTGTCAACCGATCGTACGCTCCTACGAACCCTCGGGACAGTGGCGGATGCAATCGAGCTGCAGAAATTCGAGGTGCACTGGATTTTGTTGTTTCATGCTTTGTTCCGCTTGTTTTCGTTCGCGCGCCTCGAAACACAGTCGCGAATCGAAGTAATTGTAACTGAATTTATAGAAGGTCGCAGATGTCCGCGGACGTTCGATTCGTTTGTAATAAAAATTTGCTAGCGCTCGCCGCTGCCATGCCAGGACGCAATCAGCCGCAAATTACGAAATAAAGAAAGAAATTAGTTGGTTCTTTTATAATAACAGAAAACCTGGGAAATATTGTTTCGAAGAATTGTGTTTGCTTCTCTGAAATATTGGAGCTCGACGATATACCTTTTCGATCGATTTGATCTCGTTTTTTTATGTAAAATGATTTGGGATTTGTTGTAGAAAAATCACCTGTGAGGTTGGAATTTATTATCAGTTGATACAAGTTTCTCTCCTCGTTTATACAATAGAAATTGAATCGTGGTTTGTTTCGCGATCGAAAGTCGTGGTTCTCTAGTTGATATCGTTTCCATTCGCGTTTGACGGTTCGTACCACAAAATGCTTCGGAGATTTCGGATGCCGAGATCGCACGATGCTAAACGGAATTGAGAGATCCTGACATAACCTGGATGTCAATGCCAAGTACGATTCGGATGCTTCGAACAATCCGAATTCTTGTAATCAGATTGGAAATCGAGACGGATCACGATGTAGCAGCCCGTGCAAACTTTCTTGCGATTCTTCTCGGCGACTCCGTGTGCGCCGTTTCTTTCTGGCATTGTCGCCAATATTTTCTATAATATGTTTCTACTACTTAAATTAGTAGTCCCATTTCCGAGTCAGTGGACCATTTATTTTCCGAACCAACCGTTGTCAATTCACGTCGCGTACGTTTGATATTTAAAAATCGAACCGTCCTTTGAATATTTTTCTTTCTCACGGAATTTGAGCGCTAAAAATTAATTTAGCAATGCAGTCCGAGGTATACGAGACGTTTCACGAATTCCGTGTTCCACCTTTGGCCGAATGAGTGGGAAAACGAGGAGGAGGAGAAAGAGTGAGAAAGCGAGGGACGAGGAGCAAGCTCTAGCCAGCCCGTAAAAATGGCCGAGCAATGAAACAATTCGTCCCTCTGGTGCAAGCAGCGAAGTGTGATAACACCATGAAACTTTTACGGGTAAATAAAGACCACTGCACGAAATAACGTGGCCATCGTAAAATTTTTACAGCCTCGAAAGGAGCCCCTTTTTTTTTCTTTATAAACTCTCCTGCCGGAGAAGTATCCGGGCAGTTCTGATGTTTCGGCCAGCTGATCGTCTTCTGATAATAAACTTCTCCTGTCCCTTCCGTCGAGTCCTCTTTTCCGTTTCCGAGGTGGTGGTCGACGCCGCTTGCTTGCGTTATCAAACGCTATGTTAAATTCGATTGTTTACGGTCCCATCGTTCTTGTCGAAATTATCCAAAAAGCCCATCGCGTTTTAGTTCGATCATTGATTATATTCGAGCTCTACGCCGTGCGTTTTAATTCGCTGTAACTGTCGAGGAAGCGAGTAAAATGTGTTATCAATTTTTTTGACGTATTCCGACAGTGTTCTCGATAATAAAATGAGCCTCGAAAGTCGCGACGTTTCTTGGTTTAGCGAAATACCGTCAGAAATGCATTGCCAGTGCTCGCTCGCATACACATACCGCGCTACATACTTCGATTGAAATGTAAAATTCACGCACCAGCCGCAGCCGCGGCATGAATATTGCCCGTGTTGCCAGCTTGAACTCCGTGTCTTCCTTCGAAAGCTAAAAAGCTCGAATTATTCGATGTCGCGTCTTCCGACGGAATTGAATCAAATCTGTTCTTTCGACGTCTCGTCGCGTCGGCACGTTGAAATTCAATAGAAATTCTACGACGATTTTATTCGCATTTATTTCTCGCGATGAGCCACGCGACACACATTATCTTGACAATATTTCGTCGTATGTTTGACGAACCTGACTTTTCATTCAAGAAAACCGCGACGATTTCCTACCAATACAAAATCCTAACTCGAAGATTGCAAGTAATTACGGAAGACTCCCTAAACCAATAATTCCCCACAAAAGTGTCTCTACATTTCCGACGACCCGAATTCAAGAGACCCAAAATTGACCAATTAGACTCGCCCGGCTGCATCGTCGAGGGGAGAACCACCGCGAGAAGACGTTTAGCATGGCAGAATAATTCCGTCTTCGACTATTATCGAGTTTTGATCATTTTGCGAGGGTCTGAGCTGAAAGGCAGTCGAAACCGAATGATAATGGGTGGCTGGAGGGTGGAAACGGTATATGTAGGTCGGTGGGGAAGAGTTTTCGGTTGGCATAGCGGCGACGCTTCGACACACAATAAAACTCCATCGATTTTCACTTAGAGAAAAGTCAGCCGTTCCCCTTTTACATTTATTCGAGTTATCTTGGTTTGTCGTTCGCCGCGTCGCGTTGCGGCCCGCGGGCCGAGCAGGAAAATCCGGTGTACCGATGGACGAGCTCTGAAAGGAGGCAGCTCTTTTCTGTCTTCTTCATCCGCGGAGCCGAACAAGAAACGGGAATGTCTGGGGGACACGGTTTCGAGTCATTGGCGGCCTTATCATCCAGGGGTTATTTATTATTACCACGGGGGAGGTGTGCATTAAATTTCCATTACCCCGACGCTGAAACGCCGGCAAATCAAGGACCGCGTTGCGTAATTTATGCGCCGCGCTGATTTCAGGGCTTTGAGCCTCTGACGATCGCGATCCTCCTCTTCGCCGAGAACTATCTTCCACGAGACTTATCAAGGTGCTCGTCCCCATTTTTTTTCGAGCCCAGATAAACGCCCAGCTTCGTGTCGCGCAGGTTCTCGATACGCCAGAGTGTCGTTTCATCCTCGCTCGAGACGCTTCTTGCGGGATATTCGACGTTTCGCAGCTTTCTAATGTCGCAAGCCATCAGCGAGAGAATTAGGAGCGAATTTGGGGACGAACGTGTTGAGCCTTTTGCAACGACGCCATTCGTTTTGCACGGTGTAGGCGATCTCGTTGAGCGTTCGCGTCGGGCGACCTAATGGCTGGTCGTCGTTCATGTTTCTACTTTCTACCTCTTGGAAGACGTACCAGATAACCGACATCGTCTCCTACAGATTTTTCAATTTTAATCTCCTTAGCTTCACCCGTCGGCGAGTGATCTGTAAGTAGACTAAGGATCTCAATGAAATTGAAGTACAGGTTCGGATAAAGAAGGTGGACAAAACTGACTTTTACTTTTTTCCCCGTAATTCTGCTACCTAGCCAACGATCTAGCAATAAACTCTCTTTACGAACGATGTCCATTAAAAACCAGGAACCAGACGTTTCCAGCTGATGGACTCGGTCACTTAGCACACAACAAAATGCATTCATCGGTGGCCTCTCTCTCTTTCTCTCTCTCACTCTCGGTCTTTCTCTCTCTGACAAGCATCCTCCGAATCAGAAATTGAAATGTTCCCCTCTGCCGCGTCGGTCGTCTCTTTCTCAATCCCCGGCAATTCCGTTCCTACAACTGCGTCCCCGTTTATTAATTCACCTCTTATTACTTCGTAATGAAGAGCAAATGGAGTTCGTTCTCCCTGGGGCCGAGGGAAGAAAGCTGTAAACGCGGAATTCCAACGGCGGGGTAAACAGCGATGCATCGAGTGCCGTTTGCCGAGCTCGAAGCGTCTTCTTCTTCTTCTTCTTCTTCTTTATTTTTCCCGTCCCTAACTTCGGCGAACACCGACCTTGGGAATAAACCCGACACACGAATTTGAATATCTTCTTGGCTGTTTGGATGAGCTGGTTTTCGGGTGCCTTCGGGATCCTTCTCCTCTCGGCATTTTTCCGTTCGGCGTGTGCTCTCGCGCCTCGTAGACGCCGCGCGACATCGATATGGAACCGTGAACACGAATGCCGGTGAATATCTTACCAACGATCCGATAGAACGTTACGCGAACATGATCTAGATCTAGCAGGATTGAAAAAGAATATTTTTAACACGGACTAACACTAACGCCGCGAACCGCGACGCTATGCTTCTATTTTACTTTCCAGTCCGCGTATTTTCGTTCCTTTCACGTTTTCATATAGAAAATGTTCAATTTAGATGCGGGCCACCGCATTATATTTGCTCGTAAAGATGCGTAAGCAGGAAATTTATTCGATACATTTATTCCTTGAACTATACATAATGTTATGGTAAAAGTAAATTTTTTATCAAATAATCGCGCGGTACGAATTTTCCGACTTCATAGCGAATTATACAGGTAGATCGAGCAGAATCCATGGGCAGAAAAACTTCGGTACGAGTTCGTTGTCGCGCGGGCTGTTCGGTGTTCTGCCCGCGTAAGGAATTCCAATCAGTTTTTTCGGTTCTGTTATTTTTGTTCTCGTTTCACCGCCCCTCTCGCCAAATTGGACCCTCCCCGCGTCTACGCGATCGGGGGAATTCCTTCGAGTCAAATATTTCGCATCGTACGGCTGAACGATTTCAACGTTTAGCGAATTAATTATTGGAAGTGCACGGGCGCGTACCGCGGGCTGTCAGTCGTTACAAATTCACCGCGATTTGTTGGCTAAAAGCACTGGAGACGTCTGTATGAAAATTCACGTCAACATTCATTTGTACACGCTAACGATCTGTAAATTCCGCGGAAATTAGTTGCACTCCCCACCTGCCCCCGTTATCCGTCGACGTTCCGTCGAATCTGTGAAATTGTTGATCGACGACTCGTTAAGGTATGCAGCGCCCGAACCACCCCCTCCGCGTAGTTGTGAATATTCTGTAACGTTATTCCATTGATCCCCTTTGAACTGCATCAAATCAAATAGTACATTTGATCGGACGTTCACGGTGAATTTTATTAATTTTTTTTCCACCGATCGACTTCGCTGCGAAACCGGAATCGATGAAAGTCAACACGCGTCCCCCTTCCCCGCGTTTTGACGTGTTCCTGAATTATTCATGAATTAATTAAATATCTGGCCGGCGTCGATGAGTCGTGTAATGATCGGTGAATTACGAGACATTGATCATGCTGCAACGATCGCGCGCTCGCGAGAAAATAATCGTTGACGTGCACGAGTTATGAATCCACGGTTTCAGGATGATTTCTCTTTTCGCTGCGCTGTTTGGCGCTTTCTGTTATTTTCCGTTCCGAACGTTGTGCGCGGCTATCTATGTTTTAAAGCAACGTGTTCGTAACTCACTCAAACCGTTCAATTGGTCGTCCAAAATCGAAATAACCGACCGTCCACGCATGCGAAAAACAATTGTCGAAATAGAAATTTCGCCGAATCACTCGCCGCGAGTTTTCCTATCTCTTTCAAAATGCTGGCACGAGAGTTTCGAGAATGTACGACGAGGTAACAGGAAGGGATTAAACGGTAACAAGAGGTCCTCGCGAGACGTCCTCACGACGCGACAGCGGCTCCTTGAAAATACTTAAAACTTCCGCAAAACAGAACTTGTCCGAAAGAGATGTGTAAAATGCGGGACGGGGAAAAAAATGGGGGCGCTGAGGAGGAAGAAGAAGAAGAAGAAGAAGAAGATGAAGAAGCTTAGGAAGAAAGTTTTCAATTCACTTCGCCACTTGCGATCGACAAAGGGTGTTCCCTCTTTGGTGCCCCTCCTTTTTCTTATCGTCGAAACTTTCGAAACTGCCATGTTTCCGGCGGCTAGCTTGCAGTTTCTTGAATATTATCCTAAAAATGATTGCTGCGAACACGTGTCATATTTACCGATTATATTCTCGGTTTCCAATCGGTACTAAGAAGTCGTTGTTACCACAGAAATGAATTTTGGTGTTAAACAGAGCCGGAAAAATAATAGAGATTAATCGATAAAGAAAGATTGTGTGCTTTTCGTGGGAAAAATTGACGCCCACTCGAATCAATGGTAAACCCGAAGTCCACTGCACATTTTCGATTGCATCCAATTTTTCGTTATTCCGTGTACGCTAGCTTTTTTCCTCTCTTTTTACTCTCATTCCATCGCACTCGCGAGAGCACTTTCTCGATCATTCCCGGCCGCTAATACATCGTATTACTCGGAATTGGCACGCGGCGTTTTTCCATTTCGTTACGGGACCCCGTGCAATTTATTTAATTGGCTCGACGCCCGTCGAATATGGAGACAGATGGGTTAATCGATGTACGAATGAAAATGGATTAAAGATAGGTAGGTATATCGATGGTGCACCGTTAATGGTAATCGCTTAAACAATCGGTCCCGGCTCGTATAGGTCCGCCGAGCCGATTGCAATTTTCCATCAATATCAGGACGCACCTCGCGACAAAAAACCCATTTTTTTCACATATCGAAATTGAAATCCTCGACAAATTTTATTTAGATACTATTTTTCGTTTAATTCGGATGCTGCTGTCCGCGACGGTGAAATGATCTTTTCGCCAACATTTATTGCTCGTGTCCAATCTTCGGTCAAGAAACATTTTCCCGAATTTTTGCGAGCGGACACAGGTGTTTGAAAATCGAGACGCCAGGAGGTTAAATCGCGACGTAAAATATGTGAACGCGTCGCGAAAGACTGCTGAGTCTCGACAGATTAAATCGATGGTTAATAAATATAAATTGTGCTGTAAAGGATCGACCGAACCGGTCCGTATATCGACGTGATTCGGGTCGAGGCTGTTATAAAAGTGACAGGAAAAGTTAACCATGGATAATGTCGCGTAAAATTCGCGGTCTACGTTAATGTGCTCGAGTAGAGCCAAGTTTCCGTGGAACTGAATAGAAGTTTAACGGCGAACGATCGACAGGTTTGCCTCGGGCCGAACAGTTGTTCTCGTAATAAAAGTGTCGTAAACACACGAAAGCATAATGCTCTCTCATAAAGCATAATAAAGCGATGTACAGACTGCTGTAACGAACCAGACTTTAAATTACTCTTCCGCGGGAACACATTTTCCCGGTTCCCCGTCGCGAAAAACATCGCTCGGATTACGCGAATTTTTCGAAATGCGTTTAATCGATTAACGGCTGCGCGGGATTTCGAGGAAATTTCATCGAGACCGTTATATGTGCAACTTTTAACGAAGTGGCTCGCCGAAAGGGGCTGATTATCAATTATTACGATCGATCGAATAAAGTATTTTTCATCGGGTAATACAATCTATTCGTTCGTAACAGAAACCCATTAAAACTTTCTCGCACTCGCCTGATAGTCGAGCACGCATTTTCCTGGATTATTTTACGGGTACTAGGATAATCTCTTAGGGAAAGTACATCGAACTTCTCTTTAGCGCAACGAATTACAGATTAAAAGTTACACCTTGCCTCGTTTTCGGGGATGCCGCACTTTGTTAATATCGATGGAAGTTTAATCGATTCTCATGGGACCGGTATGGCGTCCGACAAAACCGTTTTAACGGTTCTCTGGTCTCGGTACACAGAACATTTGCATTTGTTACGTTCTTAGTTTGATCGAAAAAAGATGATTTTCATCGAGTCGCGACACTGTCAGGCGTCCCGCGTGCTTATGTAGTACATTTATTTATTCGTATCATCTCGACGTATTGACGCAGCGAAAGTGACAGGGCGGAATACAATTAAAACGGCGCGGCGGGGCGGGGCGTTATCCATCGCGGGTACAGTTTATCCGCGATGTTGTATCTCGCGGCCGCGGCGCACTGTTTAATTCGTAACGCGGCGCGACGGGCAACTCCTCCACGTCCGATACGCAAATTAAGCGTTATCAAACACTTGCTACAGCCTTTTTCCAGCGTTATCGCGGCGCTGCGCGGCGAAATTTAGTGGCTCGGCGAAGAATATATCGCAAACACGGCACTGCATGCCCGTGATATTTCAGTCGGCTCGCGTACACGTATGTACCTTAGCGACCCGGCCGACGTATTTCCTGGTCTGGTCGAGTTTAACTTTCCTAAAAATTAGTGGGTTTCACGGCTGATCGTTGAACGGTGACTGGAAAGCCTGAACGGTGCTGCTTAACCTCGGATTTACGATCGCGATGCTGATAAACGGCGACCAACGAATCAGATCTTCGCGAGGAATATTTTAAACTCCTTGGCAATTCGTTTGATAAACCCAACCGAGAATTATTCAACTCTTTCTGTGCACCGTCTCGCGGAAATGGAAGACGGAGTTACTAGAACTTTTGATATTTGAACTCTTTGTTGTCCGAATAATTTAGTAGTTCGTCCCGAAACAATTCATATACGAGGTGCGATCAAAAAGTAAGGTGACTTTTTATTTTTATCAAAAAATTTTGATTTATTCGTCAATATTTATGTTGTCCCCTTCAAAGTAATCCCCCTCGGATATAATACACTTGTGCCAACGCTTTTTCCAATCCTCGAAGCACTTCTGATAAGCACTTTTTGGTATAGCTTTGAGCTCTTCCAGCGATGCAGTCTTCGTCTCCTCAATCAACTTCCATTGGGACGATTGGACTTTTTTTTCGACGTCATAACCGTATACCCATGAATCGATGCTCGTGCGACGTTTCTTCTGGTCAAAATTAAGCAGTTCCGGAACAAACTTCGCCGAACACGCAAAACGCTTCTAACCTTTATGCTTCTCGCAAACAAACAAAAAATGCTGTATAGCTGAAACCGTGAACATATGTTCGGGACGAGTGTACACCAGCATAAGAAAAATAAAAGAAAACGAAAATCGACTGTAGGTATCCCGCGAAATTCAAAAAGTCACCTTACTGTTTGATCGCAACCTCGTATTTTCTGGAAGGAATTTGTGCAGACAGACCACTGCCCCGCGCAGTATTTTGAAACTAAGCATCGAAGCATAGGGTAAAATATCATCATTCTTCATCAAGCTCCCGTGTCGGTTAATAAGGTCGAATCCGCGGGCATTAGAATCGTTGTCGGTGGATCTCCGGTGCGCTGTAGGCCGATTTACGAATGAAACAATGGATAGTTCCGAAATTCGTCGACCAGAGGTAGCCGCCGATTTACCGATCACCCTCAGCGATCCGTCCTGGGTTAGGTGCTAATGAATTCATCGTCGTTATCCGTTCGCTTTCTTCGGGTTCCGCGCGATGACGCGCGACGTATGAAACGAGGCCCTGTCAATGAAATGGGAGGGGAACAAAGCTTTTCAAGCCCCGTAGTCGAATTGTACGTATGTACGTGGTAAGTCTGTTATGGGAGTTTGGTCCCTTTCAGCGCCGCTGGAAAATCGTTTTCCAGGCAGCTATTGTTGGCAGGTAAGCCGATTCCTCGTCGTTGAATGAAAACGATTTGGTATCCTGGGTGTACACGCCGCGCCGCCACGCCACGCCGCGCCGGGGCTATTGCAGCCTCGTGCGGATCTCGAAGACTTAAACTACTCCTTGTACCATACCGCTGTATCGATACGTAAGACAAAAAAACAACCGCTATTGTGCTGCCGTGGGCACTTTGTCGATGGTATTGCGTGCGATCTGTTCACCTGGCAGGTTGTACCGCAATTCGGTAACTTTCTATCTTTCGGCGATTTTTAATCTTTGTAGCAATTTCGTATGAAAAGATAAAAGTTTCATGGGAATTTGTATCTGTAACCTCCTAGGAAAAGCCTAATCCGTTACGATGAACGAGGCTGTCCGGTTAATCGGTCAATTCTATCCGCGGCAACGAGGGAATTGGATTTTTGTCTGTCCCATGCTCGGCCATGGGACTCGAACGTTTTCCCCTCGAAGCTAGGTGGTACCGAACCATCCGATACGATCTGCTCCGACACAATTTGTGCTCGATCGGCTCCGTGTGCGGCCCCGTACGTGTGAAACGAGGTAATAAAAATATTACGAGAACCTCTAATCTTTCCCGTATAATGGTATCCATAATTCCTAGCCGCGTTGTGGAGTCATGATCGGCGAGCCCCTTCCGTTCAACCCCCTAGCGGCGATCCCCTGTTCCTCCATCGTTCTCACCCCCCTCCATCCCTCCGTCGAACTCCCTACGGCGCAGATCAGACCCCGTCTATCGGGTGTAAAAGACGAAGACGATAAGTTTAACCGCTGTTCGTACACCCCGACACCACCGTGGGTCAACCCTCTTGTCGCGGCCGTTCTATAGCTATCATACCCTGGCGTTTCTAACCCGTCTGATATTTCGCAAGAACCAAAATTCTGATTACAGCAGGAGACGAACGACGACGCGTCCAGCCTCGTGTGTATCGCGTTGTACGGATGCAGGTTTATACCGCATGTTTCGCACCTCGTTTCCAAACCGCTTTGAAATCAGCGAATATTACCGTGATTCGCTGTAATCGGTTAATTAAACTTATCCGAAATGTTTGCGTTTTCTGTCGAGTCGGCCACGAACTTCCGAAGGCATGTAATATTTCGAAACGCGTTGTGGAATCTCAACATATAATGTAACGGTATAAGCGATGCACCTATCGTTGCCGGTGGGTTCGCCGAGCGAGAATATCCCCGGAGCACAGCCGTGCATCGAATTTCCATCGAGCTCACCACGGGGCACGGAAATCAATTTACAATTTCATCGACGTGGCAAGTCAGTGGGTGAGAGTGCTCTATAAAAAATGGGTAGCCGCAAAGGCAGCAAGAGGCCTCAAAGGCACGGTCGAATGGCGGGAGCCGCTTTGCTCGCAGCTCGGATGGAACTTGTTCTCGCGGGAACCGAAATCACATCCTTAATTTCCATAAAGGAGTGCGAAGATCCTCTCGATCCCTCCCTTTGCTCTCCTCGATCCCTTGGTTCTTATCTCGCCTCTTTTCCCTGCCCTATTCGATCCTATACTATACATTGAACCGAGACTAGGTTTCTCTGTCTCGCAGCGAAGACTTTAAGCTTCGTAAGCATATCTCGTTCATCCTTTTACCTTCTGCGAGACCTCGCCACTCAGCACATCCTCGACCTTACGCTCACACCCTTCTTCCGCTTCGAAACTCTTTCTTCTGCCAGCTGAGATCGACATAATTACCGACGCGGGATCCGAGGCTTACCGCTTGTCGAGCAGCGACGCCGATGTTTCGGCGGATCGCTTTCCTAGATCGCTAATTATTATTATTATTGTTATTATTATTATTATTATTATGTACGGACCGAAATTCATTTATACAAATGTTTACAATACAAAAGAAGAACAAAAATGAAAGTCTTAACCTAAAATTACTTGTAAAGAGACACGCCGTAAGCTGTCGGAATACAGGTATTAAATTAACATATAATTGTACGCAATTATCTCTCGAACGATTGCAACGACCCATTGAAAAAGTCAATATTATGATATAGCGAGGTAGAGTCCGCAATAATACGATTTAAGGGATCCGTTAATCCGTATGTGGATTTGGACTTAACTGTTTGAAATCCTGCCCTAGTTCTCAAAACACGTTCAGGTACGTAGAAATTGATTTGTCCCGTGAGAGAGGGACAATCGATATGACAATTAATTAAATTAAAAATAAAGCTCTGGTAGGATATTCTTCTGCGAGTAGAGACAATGTTTCCAGGTTAACTATGTTTAATATTGTGGAGTAATCGTGATCAAAGAGTGACATTGGCTTATCGATCTTGTACGAACACAACCTGAGAAATTTATGCTGCACTCTCTCGAGCATGATTTCGTACTTAAAGCTTTTCGGAGACCATATAATTGGAGCATACTCCGACAGGGGACGAACCAGGGTAATATATAGCAGTCTTAGCGTAAATATTGAATGAAAATCAGTGGAAAAACGACTTATGAAACCGAGCATTCTTGAAACGGAGTTAACAATGTGATAAACATGGTTGGAAAAGTCCAGGGTGGAGGAGAAATGAATTCCTAAGTCCTTAACTTCTCTTATCGAGGAAATAAAATAGTCATTGAGACGGTAAGGATGCATGAAAGGTAAAGAATGACGGGAGGACCGCATAACATGACATTTCTTAATATTGAGATCCACACCACTTTTGTGACACCACTCGCAGAAACGATCCAGATCTTCCTGGACTCTGGAAGCATCATCTACGGACGATACGGTGCTGAAGATTTTTAAGTCATCTGCGAAAAATGGCAGTTAAATCGTTAATGAAAACTATAAACGGTGAAGGACCTAGGTGGGAACCTTGAGGAACAAGGCCAAAAGATTACCCCTGCAGCCCAATGCCGAAAGCTTCTCAATTAGACGAGAATGATTTACAGTGTCAAATGCTTTATAAAAATCTGTAAATATTGTGTCAACCTGTATATTCGCATCCAAAGAATGTGAAACTAATCAGTGGACTTTGCGAATTTTTCTGCAAATTCCCATTCCTATGAAGTTCTTTTTACAAATTAAAGTGCGAGGGAAATTTTCTTCGTCGAGCGTGTACACAAACGTTTCTGTAGGTAAACTATTAACTATTAATTCATCGAGCAATCGCAACAACACCGACAACGAAACAATTTTCCTAAACTATCGGAGCAACACTCGTCCATTAGCTCCGTCAAAAATTCAGCAACTCAGCGGCCACTTTCAGCTCCAGCTAGACACCGCATTCGCTTGATATTTCATTCACGAGTCTAAAAAAGAAATTAGCAACGCCGCCGTCGCGGCGTCTATTTTCTCTTGATGCAATGACGAGACCAGGCCACGTCAGACTGTCGACTTTAAACATAGGTTGCAATAAATAAGCCGCGTTCCCAATTGCTTCTGCGACAGTGTCCCGAGAAAGCCGGTTTTTTCCTCTGGCCACATGGGGATTGTTCTGCCGATGTCCGATCCGACTTAATCAAATTTTTAGTTATCACCCCGACGATCGGATTCATGTATCGGCCGTGTTGGTTGATTATTTTTTAACTCCTTTTGGCTTCTTTTAGCTGGAGACTCGATGAGCTTGTTTCAACGCTAAACCAATCACAACGGGTCAACAGTGTTTTCAGGTGAATTGATTCAGTCAAAATCGTACAGAATATAAATAAATTTAATCTTGTTATTCTTATAATACCGTACACATTAGTCACTTTCGATGGTCTATAGGTTTAGCGTTAACGTTGTTCATTATTTTTACGATTTTTGGTGTACTTATAGATAGTTACACTAGTAACATTACACTTACATAAGTGTGTACGTCGACAATTATAATTCTGCATCGTTGTTTACTTTCTTCCGTAATTTCGATATAAATTTTGTCTATTTGCAGCCAGAATATCAATATCGTTGCTCAATTATTTCGTTGAAATTCGTTGTTGTTTAAAATTACGTCTCAAAGACGCGATAGATTTCGAACGTCGAACAGCGTGCATCTTGATCAAATTCTTAGTTATCAGCCGCCAAACGGATATACATGCAATATAATGGAATACTGTCATCGCCGTAGAAACAGGAAGTCAATCGACATTACGGCGGCCGTATAAACGTCTCTGTCGCAGCGATAAATGGCCCTGGAAACGGCAGGAATGACGTCGGGCTGCCGCGCCGTAGTCGTCGTCGTCGTCGTCGTCGTCTGGTTCTGAACACGTTGTGCCCGAGTTTACCCCGACAGTTGTGACAAACGAAACAGCCAAATATTCAATTTGCGCGCCGCACCGGGACGAATCCGGGGAGAATAGTTAACGTCAGACAGGCCCCGACAGACTTATCGGGACGTGGACAACGTCTGACGCAGTGACGCAGGGTATTAACGGGCTCGGAAACCGTGGAAACGCTTCGAACGTTTCCGCGATCGGATACCCGACGTTTTATCTCTCGCCTGTCAATTAGCCGCTTCCGGTTTCCGGCTAATTGTTCCACCCAGAGACTTATCGACCGGCCCGGCCGGCGTCCCAGTCCGACACATTTTTGGAGCCGATCTCGTGCTACTCTCTTATCGGAATCGCGATTAATATTATTATTATTATTATTATGTACGGACCGAAATCCATTTGTACAAATGTTTACAATACAAAAGAAAAACAAAAATGAAGGTCTTAACCTAAAATTACTTATAAAGGGACACGCCGTAAGCTGTCGGAAGACAGGTATTAAATTAACATGCAGGGTGTTTCGTCTAAAACAGGACACCTAAATATCTCCTCTATCTCTGAAAATACAAAAAATGTTTCTTACGTAATCTAAATGGTTTCAAAAGACGAATTGTACGCAATTTTCTATCGAACGATTGCAACGACCCATTGGAAAAGTCAATATTATGATACAGCGAGGTGGAGTCCGCAGTAATTCGATTTAAGGGATCCATTAATCCATATGTGGATTTGGATTTAATCGATTACGATACTTTATTTATTTTTTTTCTTTCTATGTGCAACGCATCTCGTCATTGCTTTCAACTAATCGAGACACTGCTCGACTTAAATATTACGAAAATCATCTTTTGAAAGAAAAATAATATTTAAGAAAAATTTCAAGATACTTCTCCTGAGATCCCTAGCGATTCCGGATAAAAAAGAAACAGATCGTCAAAGTTTCCAGCGGAAAGAAACTGAGCAGTCACCGAGAAGTCTATTAGAAGGAGTTAACATTTTTTCAGAAGATATTCACAGAGTGAAATTCACTTACCTTAATCCCGGAGGAGCGTCATCGAAAGTTATCGCGAGGGTAGGTTAGGCGGGGACGGAGAGGATAATTAATGAAGGATGAGACCAGGTCTCGCAGGACGAAGCTCGAACTTTAGGGTGTCGGCCCGACCCAATTTCGCTCGGACAATTTGTCAATGTACTCTGATTTTTCGATCACGCTTGACCGATCCCTTGTCCCGCGGGCTTCATCCCCGAGATAGACGTAGTACGGGGTCATCCGTTTCTTCGAATAATCATTTAAACGTCTTCTGAATCGTTTCTGAATTACCATGAAAATAAAAATTCTACTACGGTAAAGTCGAGATTACTGTCCGACAGCCGTATTTTTGGTGGACAGTAATCCTGGTGTTGCGATCGTATTTTTGTTACTTCAAAGGAGAGTCCGAACATGAGAAGGACAGAACGAGTGTCTCTTTCTTTCCCATACGCTGTCCTTCCTTACGATCGAAACTTGAATCGTCGATTTAACCGCTAAATACAATTGGAATTATATCGTGTTTGGTTTTATATTAATCAGAAAAATGCCAGAAATACGATAGTGTAATTTCATTAAAAAAATAATGAAAATTAAGAAAGTTGAACATTTCGATTCATTCGAGTTGATGCGTGGTGTTTACACCGATATACCCGAGCCGAGATCAATCATCGCCCGCCAGTGGAATGAGCAGGCACTGGACATAAAACCAGGTGTTGAACGAGGACAGTAATCTCGACTTTACTGTACAATTTTTCTGCGCATCAAACTCGCCGTGGAAACAGGAAAAAGTACGTATTTCGTACTGTTTTTATTTTTTTTAGAGGAGGGTTACCTGCCATTGAAAAGAATGAACACTGTGCGGTACAATATAACGTTGCGTTTATTATTATTGTTACTCATTAACCACAATTGTTAAACGTTCACTTTCGTATGATACAACGTTAGTCTCTATACACACTCTGCTCGGTTTCTCCCTAGATGTACTCTTATAATCTGCTTACGCCTATTCGGTAGTAGTTCCTTTACGGTTCTGTAGTGTTTGTGTTTATATACAAAAGCGCTGGATTATTCGTCCATCGGCTAAGCTACAAACAACCCCAATATTTTGTTGCGTTCGGTTGGTCTAGCACACACGATTTTTCTTTGTTATACTATTCCGCGTCACCGATTCCTTTCATCCCCTAACATACTCGTCTGTTTTTCCCCCTGATTGAATCGCTTTTCGTTCCGTCTGGGAATCGTTTCGTGGAATTCGATCGTCTCTTTCTTTCTATCGCGACCCTTCGCGTTTCCTTTTCCTCCGGTCTTTATTTTTTTTTCCCCCCTTTCTAATTACTCGCCTCGACGGGTCACCGTTCGTCGTGTATTCAGCGTTTTTCCTTTACGTATATTGGCTACAAAATAATTGACAAAAATCTGTCAAGTAATTCGACAATTTACCCCCCTCCCCTCGTTTCTGACGCCGTTGTCCTTTTTCATCATCATCGTCGCCATCTTCTTGTTCTTCTTCTTCTTCTTCTGCGGCTTCTGCTTCTGCTGGTGAACGCGGGGGCGGATTTTCTTTATCCATTCTGGAAGCGGAACGAGTGTGATTTGACGCTGGCGAGGGCCACGTGATTTTTCTGTGCGATCTCGGGGACAGATTGCGCGACATCGTTTTGCAATACGCACGACGAGTACGAGTCGCAGTGCGATTTCGATGAGTTTCGCTCTATCATGACAGTTTTGTGCGATGCTGTGGCGTAGACGACAATGTTTCGTTTCTGTGATTCTGATTCTATAACGTTCTCGGAGGACATCATTTTACGTTAACATCAAGTAGCTTCCTTAAATCCTCAAAATAAAGCTATTCGAATAGTGAAACACTTTCTCGTTCGAGTCCCTAGAACCTAGAACTCTGTCGATTTGTCGTTAGTTAGACGGTACTTTGCTTGTTCTTGTATTGTTTACTTTTAAAAGTTGAGTATTTTAGAAGTGGATATATTGACTGGCAGACACCGTATTGTTTCGTTCAAATTCGTCAGTCTGTTCTCGAGTCGCCGAATTACACGGCGTTTTTATTTCTCTCGTAAAGTTACGTATAGTTTAAAACTTCCACGTGTCCTTCGCGCGTTAACTGCCACCCAGTTCAAGTACTCTGGAGAGATCGTGAATTTATTGGCAGAGGAGAAGTCAACTCGTCGCTTAGCGTGCGATGTTTGTGCAAAATATCTCGAAATTTGGCGATTTAGTTCCCGGCTGTTTTGTCAGTCGCTGAGTGGTAGGCTTGTCTGGCAGCAGTTAACGGGTCACTGAAAACTCAATCACACTTACAGATAACTTACTTTTATAATTCGGGGCTTCAATCGTATTTAACCCTTTCCGTTTCTCCCATCGATGCAACAAGTGTCTCGATAAAGTCAGAGCGCCTTTTAACCCCTTACTTTGGTGCTTTAAAATTAGCATTTGATCGGGCGTTACAAAGAGAAAGACATAGGTATCGAACACTGTTTTGCGGTACACAAAATTAAGTAAAGGATAAAATCGTTGAGAAACATCAAATTTATGCTGATTATAGATAGATGAAACAACAGTAAGGTAAGCGAATACCGCATCGAATAAATTAATAATCATCGATAGACTGCGCATCTTGAAGCAAAATAAAAGTGTTCTGCGTCGATTGCACGAATCAGAGGTAAAGGAAAGTTGGCAGCGTACAAGAGTTTTTCGGTAAAATAATTTATGGTAGTATTTTTGGGGGGAGAAAAATTGTTGGATTCGACCAGCGCATTAGTTTCGTTTCGGGGATTATCGTCGGCGAAAGGGTTAAATATAAAATTGGCCGCATCGACGCGACGCGACATTCAGAAACGTTCCGCGAAAATTGCATTGAACGGTACGTTTGCTCCAACTTCATCCACGGATCGCGGCGAAACCGTAAGAATGACGGGAACGATTTCCTAAATGCATTCCCGCGGCAAATACAAATTCCCGTCGCTGGGGAACACACTTATCATCCCGGTGACAATCGGTTGGCCCGGAGAAACGTTGTCGGAACCCGTGCCCCGCCAGCTCGTGAATCTTCCTCCGCCATATTCTGCCGCGCGGGATCAAACGTAAATCGGTCTCGAAACACGTTCAAGCCTTCGTCGATTCTTCTTCGATTTACAATTAATTCGCCTTTCGATCATCCTCGACAACGTTTTCCGCATTTTCAATTCCCTCTTTTAACACGTGCTTGCAACGCGTTTCCGTCGAGCGATCGGCGCAACGAGAAATCAGAGATGGCTGATCATTTAGTTTAGTTTACGCAAAGCGACTGCCATTGGACGAATCGAGTTCCCTGAACCGTGACCCCTCTCGTTTTCTTTTTTTTCTTTTTACTTGCTTTTTTTTTTGCTTTTTCTGTCTCAAGCCTCCGTCGTTTTGTTTCTTTTCCTGTTCGATTTCTCAGTTTCCGATTTTTGTCCCGTGGCAGACACACAACAATCGGAACCGTTCGTTTAGAAATAAAGAAACGCCTGCGACCGTGGCCACGTGGTTGCCTCCGTTCAGACATTGTTGTGCGAGAGGCCATCGTCCTGCCACGTGTTGGCTGGAAAGAAAAAGTCATCTTTTCAAATTCTCATCGAGAGGATCCCTTCGTGAGGTGGTAAGACGTTTGGGGGGCTGATCAAGCCTGGATAATGTCCTGGGTTACCTCTATAATGCATGTCCTGCGCCATCGACGGACACTTCGCGTGCTCCCGCTGTGAAAAACAAAAGAAAAATCATTATGTATCATTTGTCGTGTTCTCCGAAACTTACTAGAAATGTTTTATTAGAAATTAGATCAAAAATTCGTCTAGATTTTGAAATTCCGCGCGACACCCGTTAATTTCCCAGTTGTTTGCAGTCCACCCTTGTATTTTCTGTTTGTTCGCGTGAATCTGCAGAAAAAAAGGTTCGCGTAACCGACCCTATGCTCGCCGAGTCACGCAACGTCAACGAATACTTTGCTCGGCTGGAGGTAAAGGAAAAAGTTGAACGGTGCAACAAAGTTTATCATTCAGCGATCTCGCTTTGTCGCAGATGCACCGATGCACGCGCGGCGCAGCGCGCAATTGCACCTTCCGCTTAAAGGGGAATCATACACGTTCCTTTTTTATCAAGATAATCGACTTTCCTGAAAATTCCATAGGACTTCAAAGAACATATTCTAATTTTCTAGAGCGGAAACGTTTTACAAAAGCAAAGCGGTTCCGAAAAGAACTGCATCATTCAACTTTCCCCTTCGCGATACGAAAATGTACGCTTCGCGCAATTTGGGGTGGTAATTTGGTATCAATCGGTTTAACAACGAATTAATAATTTCGACTAAATTACAAAATTTTGTTAATATCGATAACTATATTCGTAATAATTAAAATATTACTTTATTGAACCGTTAGAACTCTTCGAGGAACTGCAACTCCTACAATTTTGAATATTTTGACTTGTAAAAATTATACTGTACAGTCCAAATAATAGGAAATATCTCGACACAGAACGTCCGTTTGATTTCGTCGGAAAAATTTGCAATGACCAGCAAAATGACATCCAGACCAGGAAATCTTAATTCGAGGCGTTAAAATTTGCGGGCGTATTTGTGGCACAAAAGATTGGCACGCCAGCGAACGGAGGGGATAATAGAGGAGCAATTCACCTTGCGGAAATCGATGTTCGTCCGTATAGTCCTGTAATGAAGTTCCTGCAGCGGCCTCGAATTGTTTCCCAAGGGTGCCTTCGGAGCGTCCTCCGGACCTTGCATTAGTCTCCTTAGTACGTAAAGCTAGAAATGGGATTAGGATTACGTTGTAACGATCCCGTTCTCTCGTTCAATATTTAACCATAAAGTAGAGCTTGTTAAGTAACGGCGAACGGGTAAATACAAGAATCGTCGGCAACTAATTGGATTCCCGAATAATATACCTAACCCCTTGCGCTCTGAATTTTTCTGAAATTTTCTTCCCAACAACTTCCTATGATTTCGAGTGTCTTTCTCGATATGCACTTCAAAAAACAGTGCCTTGATCGATACTGATTTTAAATGCGTAACTATTTCGAAGTAAAAGATAATGCATATTTAAACTGGTTATTTAGAAATGCGGATCATTCGACATGGGAGAGCAAAGGGTCAAGCCATCGACTGTTTAATTAAACCTTATTACCAGACTCCGAATGTTTATGAAAAATATAAAGTTTGTACATTAATTGCAAGATGCAGGAGCTAAATAGAAATTTATATTCTTCGTTAATAATTTGAATGTGATGAAAATCCTGTATCGATACTCTCAAAATCTTTTAATATTTTCACTGTTTTAAATTGCACTTGCTCATTTTTGTTATAAACGCATCGAATCCGGAGTCTACTTATTACCGGTGAATATATATTAAGCAAAGATTAATTTCAACGTTGATTCTAAAGAAGCGGTGGCAGTCAACGTGATGAATTTTGTTTAATTTTGTGGGGTCAAGAAAGAGCAACAAATGGTCCATGTGTTTAACAGAGATTACCACTCACCTCTCGCGTGGTGATGTAGATGGGTTTGTTGAGGATCAACCATACTACCGTTTCGAAACAGCCAGGGTGAGTGGTGCTACCTTCGTAGGTCATGTAGCCGTCCGTATCTGGTAGAAGACTCTTCAAGGATAGCTCTCTGAGGGACGCTTTGTTATCTGCGCAGATAAAACAAAATTTTTCGTCAGAATCGTAATATAAGTGGAAACGGGACCGAAAGGAAACACGTATCATTCGGACTTGGTGGCTTATTTGCACGTTAAACGACGAAAATCCATCGCATCCCTCTTATTCCGTTCGCGGAACGTTGCGTTGCATATTCAGCGTCGTTATTCCGAACGCGACAAAATTACTCGATATTCCGGGATACCCTTTGAACTTGGGGTCGCGAAACAGGCAGCTTGGAAAAAGCGGGGATGGGCACCCGACTCGACGAGAAAGGAAATCGGGGGTGAAAGCTGGTGACGTGGCTCTGATTGGATCTGTATAACTACAACGTAACACGCACGCTGGGAACTTCAGACATTCCGTTATATTTATCCGAAATCTGGTTACCGTTGTGCTCGCGACACTCTGACGCCGTCCACCGCTGTGCTAGGAAATTTCAGAGGCCGTGAAATTAATTATTTTAACTCTAATTTTGGATTCGAATCACTCGGAAAAGCAACTTTGACTAAATCAATTGTTAGCATCCAGATTCACGATATACTCAGTGGGTGATCGGCAGACAGCGAATTTTATGCATTTATAACAAAAACGAGTCGGTGTAATTTAAAACAGTGAAAACATAAGAATGATTTCAAGATACTGTTACAATATTTTTCAACCTATTAAACATATCAAGAAGGAAAATGAATTTCTGTTTCAGTTCAGTTTGTTGCAATTCAGGCAGAAAGTTTTTATTTTGCATAAAGATCCGCTGTCTAGCGATCAGCTCATGAGAGCCACGCTCATTAATCGACGTGTATACTTTAACCAGTTAACTGCGTTCGACGTGTATACACGTCAATCCAGAACTCTATCGCGGTGCAACAACAATTTATAATTTATAATAAATTTATAATAGGACCATTTGCTCTTCGTTCGACGTGTATACTCGTCGTTGCTCGATTTTAATTCCGCCCTCGGACGGGGATTTTTAAAACTAAATTCCGCAGTTAAGAGGTTGAAGCAATCAATTTGTAAATAAAGCTTCAGGTACATCGAATATTTATTTATCTTTTCGTCGCGTAGCATAGCGTCGATTCGGTTCGCAGGATCGCGACAATAATACACATCTGGAAGGCTGTTCCGGTAGTTATTGTTCCCCTCCCGAACCTGTTAAGTCGTCGGAATAACTACAGTTTCTGTTTACAGCCGCTTCGACAAGCGGCATCAATTTGTTATTGGCACGGGTGACACGGTCGACTGAGATTTATATTCCAACGTAACACCGTGGAATTATGGCCTTATGCGCGCCGTTTCCTTCCATACACGCGGTACGTATGAAAGACACAAATCATCCATAGATGTGTGGCAGTTATGAACGACATGCATCCGACGGGGACGAGTGGAGCCCAGTGTGTAACTCGGGGAACGCGTATTCCCAAGAGCACTTGAAAAGAGTGTCTCCTACGTCACAATATTCCAGTCAAGCTCATGATTCCTAACGTTACGCGGCCGTAATTTACCGCGGCGAGGTGTGAAACGAGCCTCGAAACGCTTCAGACGAGTCTTTCGGATCGTTTATCGTTTCGCGTGCCAGTCGCGTCGGACATTGGCGACCGGCGCTGCGCTCAGGATTTTCATACAAGAGCTCGTTGATTCTTTGGAATCTCGAGCTGCCGCTAACCGATACTCGTTGCGCGAGCTGTTTGAGTTTATACCACATTCCGCGTTTAACGCAGTTTGAGTGCCACGTTCACCAGAAACGGGAGACAGTTTGTAATAGTTTTGAAGTAACTACGAAGCAGACTTTTTCGTGACAACACGAGTAAACGAACGACGAATGTCGCCAGGTCATCGTTGCCTCGCGAAAGACGGCTCTGGTCGACGATTGTTCGGGCTGCGATGCTCGCCGTCATTAATCGAGGCTCGATAAAAATCATCCTCGGATCCGAGTGTATCGAGCCCGTGAAAAGCGAGTTTGCCAGCGAGTGGGTGTATCCGTGGCGACGGAGCGTCGCGACGCGAGCCCGGCTATTTCTCGTATCGAGTCCGTGACATTAAGGAGAAGCGAGAGCGTGCCAGCAAATGGTGGGCTGACACAGGGGATAAATGTGCCGTCCCTCAGCCGCACCGGCTTGTTCTCGTCTTTCGAGCATTTTTAGGACGGCATTCGGGCCACTTAGAGGGCAGAAAGTAGGAGAGCCGTCAACCTTTTATCCACCGAGTCCTCCAACCCTTCAGCCGCCCCTTCGCCAGATGCTCCTCTTCCCTCTTATTCCTCTTTTCTCTCTTTTCGAGACGCCGAGACGCGACCAGCTCGCACGCGACACCCCCTTACGGGCGCGTCCTCCTTTATTTTTATTTATCGCCTGTCCCGATTCTGCCCGACCATTCCCGACCGTTCCCGACCATTTCCGACCGTTCACGAACCACTGTACAATGCGCCGGAATCGCACGAAACTTGATAAAATGCGTATCATCGTTATCGAGGAGAAAAAACAGGAAACACGTGAAAATGTCATTCTTTCTTTAACGATTTCATTGAATTGAAGATGATACATCGATTACCCTAGATTCCCGTACTTCAAAGCACGGGGATTAGGGTTCTCGAACATTCGAGAATTCGTCATCAAAACGGAACGCTTTACGCAATAATGGATTCTCCACCAAGAATTTCATTGGGATATTCGCAATTACCGAATTCCGGTGGTGGAATTTAGGCGCTATACTGTCCCCAATACTTTCGCTGCTGCGTTCTCATCAGGTTCAAGTCGTCGGTCCCTTCTTCTCGACAAACATTCTCGAAGCCCTCGTCTCTCGAAATACGGAAGCTCGAAAAGCGAGCGGAGGCGGGCGTCATATTTTATTTGTATTGATAGCTGCTGCCGAGTTTCCATCAGATGCCGTGAACAACGGGAAGAAAGGACACTGTATGGACAGAAGAGAAAGCGGAAGAGGAGGGTTGGAACTCGGGCCAGGAGATGACAAATAATAATAAAGAGGTGACGGGGATGGAAAAGCATCCAGCGAGGAGGTAAAGTGGCCCTGGAATCCGGAGGAATAGAAGCGAAGGAGGGTTCTTTCTTGTGATTAATGAAATGTATTAACCACTGCATGGAGAAAGCGGAACGGTCCCGGGAAAATGGAGAAACGAAGCGAAACACTCGTTTCTCTGGAACCGGTATAATATTAGGTTGGCAAGAAAGTAATTTCGGTATTTTAAGGTGAAATAGAGAGCCCAATTTTTTATTCAAGTAATAAACTATAACGGATAAGATATTTTCCCTTTAGTTCGACGATCTTTCGCCAAAAAGAATAAATAAGAAAATATTTTATCGATTGATACCTCATCTTAAAATACCGAAATTACTTTCTTGCCAATCAAATAGCATGCGGTGGCTTCAAAATCTGAACAAAGTCTATCTTTAAAAGTTGCAAAAGTTACAAAAATGAGAGGCACGAATTAATTTCTACGTCCACCAGTTAACACAGAAATATACAAATGTAGAAATTAATATCGAAAATGTTAAGCTATCGACTCGTCATTGTTAAACATTTTCATTCCCCCGTTGATAACTCCATCCAATTACTTTTTCCTCGAGTTGTTTATTTTCACCAGTCTTTTCATCATCTTTTCCTTCGCCTCTGCTTTTTCTGTCTCTTCAACGCGACTGCAGTCGATAGAAATATTTTCCATGGCTCTCAGAGTACGGGGATGAGAATTTATCATTGTGGCGGACGAACCGTGTCGACCGGAAACGATTCTCTCCTCGATATTTCATTCACGACGCCCGCGGAGCATCGCGGGATGTATTAAACGCATGAAATTATTTGTCATTTAATTCTCACGTGTTAGAACGTTTCTTTATTCAAGGTTCGCTCCTTCGCTTTTCACCTCTCCCCTACCTCCCTCTCTCCACACTTCTTGTTTCTCGAGGAGGAACTTCAAACTTTCCAACAATCAGATTTGGCCTGCGGCCTGACGAGCAAGTTTTTCGAGCGAAAGTTCCGACAGAACCTCGCCTCGTTGAGAAAACACTGTCGAATGGCAAACTTCATCGAACAATGTTTTATTTTGTTTGGAATACTATTGTTAAATGTATGATCTGTGAACGGCGATACCGGGACCGGGCGATTGTTCGATTTCCCCGGAAACTGTTGACACGTCTGCTCGAAATTTACGTTCCCTCGCTATTTCTGCTCAAGTTATGTCTGTAATGCTGGCAAAGAGGTTATTCATCTTTGAAAAGTCTCCGAAGCGAATCCTCCCTTCTCGCTGTTGAAGTTCTGATGATCCGCATTATCTCTCGAATTTTTGAAAATTGTTCTACAAAATCACGAGCGTATAAATTCATGTGGCATCGTAAATTCGTTACAACCCTCGTCGAGCCTAGATTTATGTTTTAGGATTTACCGAGCGCGAGGTCTGCGCGGGGCCTCCGTGGGCCCTAAAAAGAAGGGTTTTGGGCCGTTGAGAAAGCCCGAGGGTCCCTGGGAAAGCTAGAGGAGACGAAAGGGCTCATCGAAAAATGCGTAACGAGTTGGATCTATGCTCGTTTATTTAACGCGTGTATTTATTAATTAAGTTCCATTAGTAACTTGTTTTATCCCCAATCTCGAATTCAATTAAAACCCACGTTCATCGTGGAAAATTCTTTGGATTTAAAACCGGTTTCTTAATTGATATCTTGTCGATATTTCGACCGGCTCGACATATGAGAAACGGCTTCGTATCTATTTTGCTTTGACATGATATTTGCTAGAAACGCCATGCCGTTAACTGATTCCACGGTAATTGATCTTTGACCCGTCGGAAAGAATTAAAGATTCATCCGGTTAATCTTAAACCGGAGGTTTCACGATATCGAAACCAAGAACCGCGTCAAACCTCGAGGATCATCGATTCGTATTAAATATTAATCCAGCAGGGAACGCGCTGTAAGTAGATATAGCTATTCTCTTATCTATTATCAGATTGACTCGTGACTATCACCGATATTTCCGGTTTGTGTCGAGGGTTCTTCGTTGGAGACACACGTGTGTGTGCGTGCGTGTGCGCATGTGTGTGTGCATGCGGCTGTTTGCGTGGAAGTCGAGCGCCATCCGGAACAACGCGAAGGGCTCTTAGGAAAATTGACCGACCCTAATGGTCCGGGCACACACCTAGGATAATGATGATGACAGCGGCGATAATCGCAATATATGAACGTCACCGACGTACGCTACAACCTCTCTCCTACGTCATGCTGAACTTCGCCCCCGGTTTTACGAAACCCACGGCCAAGTGCGAACGAATCTTCTCGTCATTTTCTATTTACTCGTCGGACGTTGTAAAACAGCGACGTCGAAATTAAAAAATTCATTTCTGTCCCTGCAGATCGAGCGACCCGAATTTTTCTGGGATCTTGGAGCCGCGAAGAGGCTGGAAAACGAATTGGAATAATTGCTTTAATCTCGCAGGGTTGTGTAAAATATCAAGATCAACAATTTTACAAGTTCCAACATTCGCGATAAATAAGAGCGTTTAATGTTTGCAGCAGAGACATGTTTCAACGACTTTCCGTGCTCCGCCCGGGCCAGGAATTTTCGAAATTCCAGTGCCATTCGCGTCACGAATTTCAAGAATTTTTCCGTGTCGCGATTCGCGCGGAGGAGCAGAACCTTTGGCGGGTCCGGTCGGAAGCACGGGGCGTTAAATAATATCGCAACTGGAAAGGAGCCCGGTTGAAAATTGCGAGGAAAGACAATTTCGAGGACTTCCTTCGACTATGAAGAAGCGAGGGAATGCGTGTTCTAAATTAGCACCGTGGGACCCCGTGAAACGGATTTATAACTATGTAACGCCGGCAGAGGCGACACGCTGAATACTAACAACGCGGGGGTGGAATTTTAGAGATAAAGTCAACATTGTTTGAAATAATGGTCGAACACAACTTTTCTAGGAACGATGTTATTTAATACGTTGGAAATCACAACTGAATGTTCTCGTGTCTAGATTCAACAATGTCGGTTTGAGATCGAGCGGCGAAACTAGAATTTCGAGAAAAATCAGCAAGACATTCGAAATCTTCGGTGTTCGTTTGATCCATTATTTCTAGGAGCGTCTGATCTGGTCTTTGGGTTGCCAAAGCGTTCGGTTTCGATATCTCTGGCAACTGGCAAGGTTGCGGTAGGTAACGTGAATCACCGTTTGCGGGAGACTAGACGCTGCGAATGGTCTTAGTTTGTTAAAGGGCAGCCCGGGTCGTAGACGGGGCCTATAGCGGACGTAACAGTTGTCTGCGGGTAGCTATAAAATACAATTTCGGGAGGAGGGTGGAGCGCGGGGTGTGTCGGTTTAATACCTCGCATACCTGGCGAATATTTCATCTATTATCCGCATTTCGTAGGCACGTTGGCATCCGCCTAGCGTTGCGGGACGCGTGCACAGTGTGGCCCGTGAGCGTGAGCGAATGGTTGACGTGGTACTACCGAGCGGATGGCAGCGTTTCTCAAAGCATCGAGCGGTCATTGTTGGTGGTCTGGATAACGAAGGGGGCGTTTCGAGAGCTTTGTTCGCGTAAAGGGGGTTGGCATTCAAGAAATAAGACCGGTTGACGTGCGTTCAACCCCCTCGACGCCGAGAATTAACATGGCAGTGATCAGCGAAAAGGTTGACCTGCCCCTGAACCCAAGATTCGATCCCCTAACTTCGTAAAATCTTAAAGTTTACGAAATCTCGTAAAACATAGTCAGTGACAGCTATCTAGCTACAGTTCCGAAACTGTCGTAAAATTTCGCCAGCAGCTGCGAATTGGTTAAACAACGCTTCATTCGTGTCGAGACGATAACGTGTTGCAACACTCGAGTAGCACAGCGTGCACTGGTTAATTATTAAAATTAATTAATTATCGCCGGGTTTCAAAACGATCCTATGAGCCTGCGCACACGGTGAAATCAAATTGTTTTCATTCCGCGTCCTTGTTCCATTCGCATTCGTTCAGAGCCACTCTTTTAGAAGCTTTTCGAACGAAACGAGATAAATAGATACCGACGATACAAAGGTAGGTGTCTACATGTAGTTAAATTGATTATATCCAAACTTATAATTTCCCGAATGATCACGCAAACGGTATTTACCGAAATTGTTTAACGGTACGTCGCTCGCATTTCAAGGGAGAAAAAAGAATGCACGGGGCACTGAAATTATTCCAGCGGCCGCATTCAAGATCCAAGGGTTCCGGTCCCGAAACGTGGCCATTCCCGCGTAAATCAGGGAATTTCAATTCATTGCACGCGGCCTGTTCCGGGCCGTGAAAGGGCCGCGAGTAAGAAAACGGCTTGGCCGAGGCGAGGGAGCCACCGCGCGCCGGAACAAAAGCTCGCCATTAGTTAGGCGAAACAAAGTGGAAATACACGTTGTATGCATGCTCTACGTGGCATCTCTGACTTGCGCGTCCAGAGATAATACGACCGCGGTCCTTTTCAGCGCAAAGTGGCTCGGAAAGACGGCGGGACAGATTTTTCTGGTTCAGATCCGTCTTGTTGCCCCGCATACCACGCGGTTACTCATGCAATCGTGCAACCCGCTTCCGCATCGTCTCCCAAGCCTCGTCCGAACATTGGAAGACGTCGGGAAATTTCAAAAAGAGAAAGAGAACCTCGCGATACAGAACTTAAAATCGTCTCAACGAAATCGATTATCTATTTTGTTCGAACTTTAATTGTATTGAATTTGATCCGTTAGCTTCTTGTCCTTTTATTTTTAAAGCCAGACGACGTTTTGCGTAAACATTCTTTGATAGCGTCACGTCCGGTGTACCGGCCAAACATATTAATTATTAAAGTCAATCATGTATAATGTATATACTGAATTTCTTTTTTTATATTAGCTCCATTAATGTTGCACAGGAAAATAACGTATCGAACATTACAATTAATAATCATTATCGCATTATCGTGTCTTATACCACATTGCGAGCGATACAATTAAAAGGAAATCTATTTTATTAAACAATTCGAAATATAATTTGCGAACCGCTGATCAAACGAAAACGTCCGTTGAAACCAATTTATCATCGAAGAATGTAAAAGATATAACACAGGAAACGTGGAATCCATTTTATGTAGAAGCCATTTTAATCTAAGAAATCCTCAATTACCCGAACCGAAGCCGGTGAATGCAGGTTGATTCGAAAACTGCGCAATAACCTAAATATAAATATAAGATTATAACTTTTCTTGAAAATATCATTAAAAATTGAACGTTATCGTCGATCTTGATGTAAAACAAGAATAGTCTGTCTGAAGTAACTTTTACGTAAAGATTTTGCGTGCGACGATGATCAATGAAAAAGGGACGACGTCATCGACATAGAGCAACCGTTAATATATAAATGTGCGCGCAGCGTGCCGAAGCAGATTCGTATGGCACACGAACGCGAGAGGCAAGAAGCTATAAAGAATTTTATATTTGCTTCCTAGCGACGACAAGTAATGCGTCGTATTTTTCATTTCACTTTGGAAAATGCGCACATAGACACGCAGCTGTATTCATGTTCCGCCTCGGCGTGGCGCGGCGGCCTGCCTTATTTCATCTCGCTTGTTTCATTGTACCTATATATTACCGGGCCGTTTACGATGAAAGATAACGCAAGATTCTAGTCGTCCTCGTCGCGAACACAAAGAAAGAGTCGAGGAAACTGGCCCCGCCATTTTTCATTCGCCATCGACTTCATCGTACCACTTCAGCGCGTCTTTCAAACGAACCTATAACCTCCTTTAACTGCACCTTCGGCGGCGATAAAGAATAGACTGGGCATCCGAACAATTTATTTGCAAATAATATTTACCAAGAAATATTCTCTGATTTATGCGAGACAGACATATTTCAATCGTGCTTCGGAAAATTAAACGTTTCACAGGGCCGTTGCTACATATTTCGAGCTTGATAGCTGTTTCAACCAGTCAATCGAAATAAAAACCGTACTCGGCGCACACCACTGATTTCCACCAGCCGAAACGACGAGTTTATTGCGTGTACGCGCGTTACCCAGCCGGACGCTGCGTTTGAATTAAACTGATTCATAAATATTAACACCCGGTGTTTACGTTGCGGCACACGATACACCGGGGACGCTTATATTTGATCCAGAATGCACGTGTATCGCGCGGCCGCGACGTAATCTCTCGACAATGATGCAAACTGCATGCACGCGGCAACGTATGCTTATTAGGCAAATGTTTTCTTACAGGGGGCCGCAACCCGACAATTGTAATTGTGGCGAGAACTTCAATGTAAACCGTGACTAATTCATTGTCGCCTCTAGGTAACAATTGTAGGGGACAGAATACGAACTTTTCTTGGTCGACATACTAACGCGTAACTTGAGTATTCAGTTAACACTTGGTTTACGGAGGTCTAAAGATAACTATTTCACATTAATTTATGAACATAACAAGAATGCGTCTATCCAAATTATTGGCCATTTTTCCGATAGCACATACCCCAAGAATTAAATTTGGTAAAAAATTCCTCAGGGAAGCGTCTTTGCAATCTTAATAATCGCAAATTAAGAATATTAGAACCCGTCGTTTTGACGGGTCCCGTGAACCTAGTGTTAATTTCGTTAATTTCCCGTTCGTTTTGTTTTAGAATTGTTTCTCGAAAAATCTTATTACATTTCGCAATTTGCGTGCGAAATCTGTTAGCTATATCCAATCTTTCGAGCGGCGCGGCACGGCGCGTACACAAACCAGTGGCGGCTGGTTTCGAAACAACAGCATTTAATTCTGTTTTCGTTTCATCTGGAAGTGTTAATTAAATTCTCTTTGGCTGATTTCATCTGCGAACGGGAGAACGTAGTCGACAATGGAAACGCACGGATTTGTTTGGAGTAGTTACGTGTATCTGGTGATGGTTAAGATAGCGCACCGAAACTCGAGCACCATAAATTACTTAAAATTCGAGGTGAATGATTCCGAATACTTTCCCAAAACGTTAAAATATATTCTTTAAATTCTTAGTACGGCAACATTGTCGGTCAGACGAGTAATAAATACATTTTTCTTATCGGCTGTAATAATTTGATCGCAGCGTTCGAATTTCGCGAGGAAAGCGACCGATCTTCTTCAAGCAGCGTTCCCTCGCATAATTCCCATTCACGAGCCACCCCAGACATCCTCGCCACAGACCTTGCGAAATCACTTGGCAGATCTCTCTGTCCCTTCTCAAGGGTGCACAGCAAAATGGCGGGTGCAGCAGCGAGGCAGCCGTCGCGGTCGAAGACCCAGAGCAACCCATCCCCGAAAACCGGAAGTGCCGCGATACAATCTTGCGCTGCCGCTGAAATTTCGCAATAAATACCAGGAAACTTTTCGAGAGGGGGCTATTGTGCTCGTCAGGGCCCGGTAGGTAAACACATCGGGGCCGCCTACGCCGACGACAATGGAATACTTAGATCCCCCATCCTCCGCCTTCGCACTGGTCCGTCCTGCGCGCCTATTCCTCTATTGTCTCATGATTTATGTGCCGTGGTCGCGGTGTCAACAGGGTATTGATTAAAATGCACACACACAAGTACACACACACACGCACACACACGCGCGCGCATAGAGAGGAAGGGAGAGATAGGTGCGACGTGTGCACGCGGATTTCTGCACGCGGATTTCTGCACGGAATCCCGTTCGCCTCGGCATAACGACATCGTTGTCCCTTGTAAATCGAACTCTCTGCTCCACCCATGCGACGTGTTGATCATGTTTCGCGGGATAAAAAGCTGTGCTGCCGGGAACAATTGTTCTGGTCTCGCTGGTCTGCTACTGCGATTTTTGGGCTGTTTTCCGGAATTTTTGTCAGAGAAACTTACCGAGTATTATAATTTCAAATTATGAATGTACTCTAATTTTTTGAACCAATAACTAGGATTTTATTCTTCTCTAAGCATTGATTTTGCTGTTGGAAGAGCTTTGAAAAATGAGTTAAACAGTCGATAGAGGTCTCTTTTGAAATAAATAATAAACAAATTAATGTTCCGAAATTGGAATGATGGCGAGGATCTTCGACCAGCCAGAGAGAGAGAGAGAGACCCACCGGGAGTATCGACACACGCCTCGCCACGAGGGTTGAATTCTTTCTGCACGTTTAGCCACCCCGCAGTACCCAGCACCCTCCCTGGGAATTTCTCGGACGTGTTTACCGCCGCCGCTTCGTGTTATGATTTCGCGATGGTTTTGTTTCCCTGTCTTGCGGAATCTCGCGCGCAATCCCGTCGCAGATTGTTGTCCACTTTCACGGGACATACCGCAGTTTCTGTTTCCCCTCTGCTCGAGAAACTTTGATCAATATTTTATTGTTTCCGGACCGAGTTCCCGGGGTTATGTACTCCTTCCCACGTGTTTTAACATTTTCGGAATAGTAACTACGAAAAACAGACTTCGGGCGTGTGTTCATATCGATTCAAAGTCGTTTTAATAAATAATATTTCAAGCGAACAACGCACCTTCCGTTTCATCGGCGCGTTATCGACGCCCAAAGATCCACTCCCGAAAGACATTACCAGGAAAGAAAATCCCAGTTTACACCGCAGATCCCCAACAGCAAGAACTCTCCATCTCTCCGGAGGTCCGCAGCCCGGAATCTCCGTCGCGATAAGAAACTTCTGACAAATGAAAGCCACGAATACCCGTTATCATCCGTTCGCCACGAGGCTCCGGGAGAATCCTAATTGCCGGCTAAAATGATATTTCAAGTCAAACATCCGAACCGCCGCGCCGCGCCACCGTCGAGCAACAAAATCAACCGAGCCCCACAAACTAACTGAAACAACTAGCCTCGCGCCGAATAAACAAACAAATCCCATGAACGATGTGTATCCACGATCCATTACCCGAATAAATAAAGTCCGTTGTTGTTCTCGACGTTTCATTAACGGCGACAGCTTCTCAGGATACACGATTGTTTAACCCTCTGCACTTTCGTGGGAGCTTCGGCGATGCGGCAACCGCTGAATTCACCTCTTAATAAATTATTAACCTGACCGAATGATATTCGTGCGACCGTAACAACGATCGTCCGAGAAACCCGAGAGAGCCAACATCGTTGTCGTGTACATTAAAAACTTAATCGCCTCGGCCCATTCTTTTCGCTCGTCCCACCCACACCTTGCCCCAGGGCGTTCCACAATATCGAGTCCCGTGACGAGATAAACTCGCCCTTTCGAGAAAACCTGGCACGGATACTCGCTGCGGCGAAGTGACTCGTTACCTTAAGAGAGTCATTTTCCCTGTCGCTCCTCTCTCTTTCTCTCTCTCTCTCTCTACATCCCTCCCCTCGTTCCTATCCCCAGGCCGCTTCTTTTTTCCACCCTCGACTTTTCACCCTCTCGAGTCAGCGAGTCGCGCGAGCTCAACCGCCCCACCTCCCTCCCACTTCCACCGCAGCAACGCAAAGAGGCACACTGCCTTTCCTGGCACCATTTTATTTATTATCCGGGGTTATCCCAGCGACAGACCGCGCGGCCAACTTTCGCTGGAAAGGATCGCTGAAGCGGCCCGCAAACGGTATTTGGTGCGTGAACCCGCGTATTCATCCCAACCAGCCCGCGTTCCGCAACCCCTTGCCAACCCCTGGGCCCCGGTTGTTTCTTTCTCCCACCACCGTCCAGAACCATCAAGCTTTTTCGTCCCATAAACGTCCCAGCAGCATGCAGGTCTTCTCCGCAGGCCTTTTGATGGTCCACTAATTGCGCCCGAGTCTTTCAGCACACGCGACACTGCATCGACTCGCCGGTATTTTTTTTTTTTTTTTTTCGTGCCAGACGAATTACGAGTTAGTGCACCGGCCTTGCATTCAGACGCACTTTGAATGGGACAGGTGACGACGTGCGATCGGTTTCGGGGACTTTGAGACCTTAGAAATTGGTTTTGAATGAAGCCTACAGCGAGTCCCGCTGTTTCGGGGCGGGTTTTAATGGGAATGGTGTTCTTGGGTGATGAGAGGGTTTTCAGATTGGATTCTGTGGAATTTTTTGGGATGATCTAGGCCGTTGGAATACCTGTTGGATAATTCTGGTGCTTGTCGTAAATTAGATTTTGCGTTTTCCGCGCATTCTCCGGTCTCTGATAAGTTTTAAAATTCTGAGAAAAATGTGACATATTTTGGATCCCATTTTAGAAAATTTTCTCATTCTTCTCAGATTATTTTCTTGCAAACTGTCGCCGTAAAAAATTTACCCTGTGACTACCCTCGCGAGGAAGCTAGAGGGCTGAAATTTTATTCGGAGCGGTTTGTTTTGGTCCGCTTTCGAGTGTTTCGATAGGCATTGATGTACCTCCAAGGGCAGTTTTGACCATCTTAATCGGCTAGGCCCTTTCCGGCGGAAACCGCAAACACGCGAAACGCAACGGCTCGAAAGCACGTAATAGGCACGCGGAAGATAAATCGTAATCATTATAGTGCGCGCAGCGTGAACGAAACTATTAATAACCCATCGCGCAGACGTTAACGGTATCGAGTTGAAAGCCTATAACGCACGAGGATATTCTGAGGCAGTGCTAATGCGTAAATGTGTATTGATAGTCCGCGGCTCCGGAAATGCCGAAAGACGCACGCATTAAACGCGAAATTACGGTCGATTATCGACCGCGAGCCTCGTTAACCTGTATTTTCATCGAACGTTTTCGACGGTGGTTCGCAAACTGCTCGATTTAAAGCCGAATTAATATCCTACTTTACGATATTCGTTATTTTGAAGTTGTAACTGGATTGCGCGTCTTCACGGGTCGCTCTACGACTTTTGTACATACGGTAAAGTCGAGATTACTGTCCGACAGCAGTATTTTTGGTGGACAGTAATCCTGGTGTTGCGATCGTATTTTTGTTACTTCATAGGAGAGTCCGAACATAGAGATGGACAGAGTGAAATTCAAAGGAGAAGCCGAACATAGAGAAAGACAGAACGAGTGTCTCTTTCTTTCCTTCCTTGCGACCGAAACTTGAATCGTCGATTTAACCGCTAAATACAATTGGAATTATATCGTGTTTGGTCTTATATTATTCAGCAAAATGCCAGAAATACGATAGTGAAATTTCATTAAAAAAAATCATGAAAATTAAGAAAGTTGAATATTTCGATTCATTCGAGTCAACGCGTGGTGTTTACACCGACATACCCGAGCCGAGATCAATCATCGCCGCAATGAGTAGGCACTGGACTTAGAACCCGGTGTTGACTGAGGACAGTAATCTCGACTTTACTATAATCAACAACCACGCATTTTACACAGGAAAGATAACCTGCCCTTCCAAATGATATCAACGCGATTGATCAAAAATATTTGTTGCACCCCGCGCGATGTTCCAAAGTTGCACAAAATTTTTGTTAACCGTCAATGTTGTCTTTACCTCGCCATAACTTTGTAAAAAGAACAACATAGCATCTGAAACTAGAGGTTTCGCGCTTTCAAACCATTGTTTAACGATATCGGTACAGCAATTTGGGCGGGACAGTAATCTCGACTTTACTGTATTTGTTCGATTGCCAGGAGTAGTCAGTTATGTTTCCGCGGTTACGTTCTTCATCTCTAGGATGAACAGAATTTATCAAGACCGTTCTTACGGTGTTCCCGAAAATTCACAGAATTCATTCGTACGGAGGGGAAACGGAGGGGAGACGTTAGTCACGTGACATTGCGACACACGCACGACAGAGACGGAACATCTTCGTAGAAGGGGAAGGTAGAGAGTGGGGAGACAAGTGTTAATTCGGCGACACTGGACGGGATCCATCGGATCGGTACTCACCGCGGTGTATAACGTGGTTGAACGCACTGGTTATGACCTGGAACTCGGGATTCAGCGTCTCTCCGAGCTGAAACAGACGGAAAACGAGACTCTTTTGAGTAACAGGACACAAGGACGTGGACGTATCGGCTAACCTCTCTCCCACCTGTACATTCTACACCCTTAATACGTTTTCCATCGATTTCCCATGAAAAGGGCTTGTTCGCCGCTGCTAAGTGCACCGGCATAAAGAGGTGAAGGCGAAGAGTCGTTTCGAAAGTTCTACACTGGCCGCCATTAAAGGTAACCGTAAAACCCCTGGGCTAAACCGGCCGGCAACTCTAAAGTAACGATAAATAATAAAAGCTCATCTGGCCATCGCGTCGGATCAAGAGTTTCCCTGTTTCCGCGATGGAACGGGCTGATCGTACGCAACCAGTTTTAACGGCGTTCGACTTTGTCCTTCTCTCCCTATGTCCTTATACCTTTCTACGTCTTCGTCCCATGCGCTCGAACAGCCTGTTCCTCGAACTCAAGCATCGATCGTAGTATCGAATGGAACTAAAATGAGTTGCGGCGATTGTCTGCGCGTTCGCTGTACAATATTTGCCCTCGGGTTTCGAGAGTTGCATGGTGCTCTATTTACGTACTCGTATACTGTTAGATCGTAAGATTACGTTTCAATGAACTTCCTCGTGGGGAGCGTTTTCATAAGCCTTGTTAGCCGAAGATAACAGAGCTGCGCATAGTTTCCTATAGTTTCCGATCGAATTGTTGGACAAGAACTTCGGAATAAATTAAATCGCGAAGGTGCGGCCAGAAAATCAGGATGCCCGGCTATCGATCAGCCCGCGTTTTTCGGCCCCGAAAATCTGGAAAATTCATTCGGGTTATTACGTTCCTGAGTTTATAACGTAATAATAGTCGCCCGCTCGGCGAACGGTCCAGCGAACCTGTCAAAGATGTCAAAGGTGGCCCCGTAATTTCATAAACACGCGACCCGCGATCCTTTTATTTTTCAGCGATATCTGTCGACGTATTTCAAGCACCAATTTTGTCCCATTTCCTTTTTCATTTTCATCTGTTACGAATTTTAAAAAATTTCAATAAAGCGACAGCTGCGCGGCCCTCTCTCTCTCTCTCTCTCTCTCTCTCTCTCTCTCTCTCACTCTGCAGGTCCAGAAGCTATCGACGACCATACGACTGATTTGATTTATATTTCATTTTAAAAACTGTTCTTTTACAGCGAAAACATTTCTCACTCCTCACCGCTCGTGCCGAATTTCATCAAACCGAAGGAAGTAGAATATTTTATCGGCTTCGAATTAAGTATAGAAAATCTACTCGGCCATCGAACTTGCTCGCGACATCGTCGGAAACTGTGCGAAATTCAATTCATCCGCAAAACTATCGGAAACCGAATTTCTGCTTTCGAATGAAACGAAAAGTCTTTCAGGGAACGTTTCCCTTTGGACAAACAAAATTCGACGATAATTCAAAGTCAATCCTTGGGAAGCAATAGGTCGTCGTTCTTCCAGATTTTTCAGCACCGATGGATTCCAATATTTTTATGGGAAAGCAAGAAGAAAGGATGTGAAATGTAGGAGACGATGAAAGAAAGTAATCGATGAGAAACGTGTGAATGCATACGAATGCGAATGCGTGAAAATACTGGAGATTTGCATTTAACTAAAGAAGTAACGCGGATCAGCCGCAAGTAGGTAGCAGAAAAAGGACAATTACGTGCATCGGGTGCTCGTTGAAGGGGCATAGGGTGCGACTCGTGAAAATAACCAGGAGCTCATTTAGGTACTAGATTGTTCGAGCAGCGACAGCGAGCTGCCGACTCATTTGGATCTCATCCCTCAGATATCCCGGGGGTATAATCCGTTTGAATTACAGCCGTCAACAGGGGCCCTCCGCCGCTACACACTTTTACGATCCGCCCCCGCAACGAGGAGAGATCGAGCACCTGTTAAAGGTCCATAGGAACTGGCGCGACGCGCGTTGCGGCCGCTTTGGGATCATCCGGCATTCTTCGTTCGGGCTTTTACCGGGCGGCCGACACCCGCGCGCTCGCATTCGTTAATTTATTGTAGCGGGTACGCACGACCCCATTGGTTCGATAATTTACCACGGCAGCTTCGTTTGTTAATTTATTCCAGCCACGGAGCCCTGTTAATTAATTCGTCCGGTGCCGCGGCGCCGTCTCCACTGCGCCAGCGCGAGCCGATCCTCTAGTTTTGGTTGCTGCCCAGTCAAGTCGGTCCGCGATAGAAGCTTCCGATTGGCTGAGAGCTCCATTTTTCTCTTCGAACAGCGCTTTAACTAGTCGCCGCGGAAAATATCTGCCTTTAAAATTGCTTTCTCATTATTTCGTTCGTTTAAACGCACCCTCGAGATTCTTAAAGCGGTTTGCTGCAGAAAAAAAAACGATCTGGAGGGCATGCATAATTTTAAACACTTTAGAAAAAGATGCGCGAGCTTGAATAAAGATTAGAAAGAATGATATAGTACTCGGTCTGAAAACAGCTTTCGAGCCACTAACGACGCAAAAACGAATGTGCGCCGAGCGGAGAAGGGCGTCTTTTGTCGGTGTAAGCGTCTTCCTTGATCGTTTCCGAATCATTAACCAAAATCACTCTCCGCGGGCCGCGAAATTAACGACGCGAAACAAACAAACCGCGGCGAAAAACCGGGACGCCCGGAACAGGTGAAAAACCATCGACGTCACGCGACAGAGATTTCGCCTTCATAAAACATGCAATAGGTTTTGTAACGGTGCACGGTGTTTACTTTCGGAATAAATTTCCAAGTTCCGAAGGTGGCGTCCGTTCGGCGTCTTCCGGTTTCCTCGCCTTCACGGTCTTTTAGCCGGGTGGCGCATGGCGCCTGTTTAAACGCGCGACCGTGAAACGAAAATAAAGAGAAACATCTTGGGAACAGGAATTTCGTTAAGTGATTTAAAACGTACGTTATAATGTTCCTCCTATTCTATTATATATCCTATTTATATGTATGTAAATTCTATCTATAAAACCTAGTTACCAGACGACAAAAACAGGTTCGCTTCGAAAAGCTTATCGTTGTCTTCCACCGATGCAATTTCCATTGTAAACTTCCCTTTGCGGGCTTCGCCATCCAAAACAGCCGTATAAATACGCAAAATCTTAAAGAGCATTCCACCGTTCGAAACAAGGAACGATTATTGAACCTTGAAGTCGGAGACGTCAAAAGACTATTCGGAATTGCTCTCTAAAGTACAGTTGCCTCTAACACGATCAAACGAAGCTGCAGATACGTCAACAACCCATACTCGAATGAATTCAAGCCACGTTATCCCACGAAAATTATTCAATAAATTACAACTCTGTATGTTATTCAAATTTTGTTCCATGCGTCGATGCAAAACCGAGAAAAAAACTGACACGTTCGGCAAGCTTGTTCGCTGGATCACTTCCACAGGCGACTGTACGAAGTTGCAGAGAACCGCAACCGGTTTTCGCGGTTGGAACGTGCAATCGTAACAACTCAAAGGGCTGGAAAGTAGCCCTGAAATACTTGGCGCAGGTGGAAAAGCAATTTCGTTGGCTTACCTGGACCATTAACGAGATCGCGACCAGACCCTGACTCTTGTGCCGCGCCTCGCTCATGTTGTGATACAATTCCGCGTTGAAGCCGAACACTTGTATCTGCAACAGAACATCAGACACAGACTGGAATTATTTCTATGTGTAATCGCGTCGCCCCCGTCATGCTCGTATTTCCCGCCGCGTAATTACGTCGACAAATTTCGTCTTCGCACGAACGAATTCCGGCCACCGACCGTGGTGGAGGGAGTGAAATCAGGGGGGTGAACCAAAAGAGGGAAAAGGGGGCGTACGCTTTGTGCACGACGATATATAATACCCGGCGGATCGTCTTCCCGAAATTGTGCTCCCCCGCCGGCACCGTTTCGTGCGTGTTGCCGCTTTCGAATGAATTAATCGTCGACAGATTTGAAAGGGGCCCGTGCTCAATGGCCCCGATCATCCCGTAGATCATGCCAGTTAATTCTTGAGACGCGGGTACTATGTACTAGCATGCTCCCAGCCTGCGTTTCTATCGCCACGGATCCTCCGATTCCACGGAATTTCAATCTTGGTTGATTTAAGAAAACGCTTCGCTTCGTCTCTCCATGTACAATGGCTTAACATTAATATTATTAGTACGGAAACATTTTTGTGCAATGGTTGTAGCGTGTCACGTCCGGTGGACCGGCCAAAGATAATAATTAATCGAATCAATCGTGTATAATATACAGGGCGTCCCACATAAATGGGAACACCTAAACATCTTTCGTATTTACAGTCCTATCAGAAAACTTCGCAGGACAAAGTGACGCTATCGGAGGGGGCAAATATAATGGTAAAGAAAAAAATTTTTTATGTCCTGTTTTTTAATGAAATTTCAAGATCACCGATGCTTTTTTAAATGGAATAGTATATTTTTTTACGTTAGCACGACAGACAATAAAAAACTGAATTCAGTGGATACGACCTTTTTGACCTTGAAATGACCCAGATTTGAGAAAAGGAATTTTCTTTTTAATCAAAATCCGAACCAATTTGATCTAATTTGTAATAGATCTCCGAATTTCAATGAAACTAAGAAAACGAGTGTCCACGTAATGCCACGTAAAAAGGAGCTGATTTTAATTTCAATTTAACCGAATGTAAAAATTGTTGGCATGTTTTAATAAACGTGCCCGGAATCGGGTGGAATATTAAATTTGACGTGATCGCAAGTAGCTAAATAAAAATCCACGCGTGCATGTACATTAATGTGAGGTTCCGCGATCGGTTCATTGTGTTTTACGTCGATAATAATGAAAATTCTTCGAGGACATTCCGTCGGTCGTTATTTTTTATGCAATATACCGCGATCCCTTATTAAGAACTTTATTTCGATAAAACGAAGACACGAAGCTTTGCCTGGTTCGCGTCCTATAGGTAAGGAGGATCGATAAGGATTCTTCTATGCATTCTTGAAACCGTATTTTTTTCCTCGTAAAATGAAAACTCGACGCTTGTTGTTTTTTCCTCGATAGAATTTCTTTACGCGAACATGGGTGAAAGAATATTGTGCTTGAAATCTGGTGAAACAAACGGAAAAAGTAAAGCACGGGAACGTTGGTAGAAATCGCCAACCACCGTGAAACATTATTATAATTTCCATACACTTTAGATTCTTCGTTATCAATTTAAATTTTTACTTGGATTCAGCGAATAATCGATAAACAGCTTTTCAAGTTTTATTTTGGTAAATTTTTGTTTCGTAGCGTTAAATATTGTAGATTGCATATTTTACACGTTTATTGTAAATGCGAGGAGATACGAGAGAGTAAAAATATTTCAGGAGAAAATTTTAAGAAGCCGTTATATTAATATTATCTTAAGAGAACTGCTAGGAAAATAAATTTTTATGTAGGTTCTGTGCGTTGCGACTGACGCAGACAATTTTTATTTCGCAGAAAGATCCGGAGCTCAGCGATAATTGAGGCTTTCCGCGAAAGTCGGACATTCGGCGACTATGCAAGATACATTCACGAATTCATGGAACTTATCGTCGCATTCACGTTTCTCTAAATCCTTTCGATTCGCCTCTATCCCCTTCGAAAGCACCCGGCCGCATTCGTCGTCATAAATTCCAACTAGCCTCTGTATATCTCGCATCTTCAAAGCGAAGCAATTCGTCTTTCGTTCTTATTTCGTGTTTCGCCGGCGCAATCCGGCAACTCAGGTACTCGGTTGGAATTTTTAAATAAGCCGTGGACCGAATGTAGTGTGGCGAAACGAACCTTTTTCGAAGAAATCGAATAAACAAATCTCGTCGGAATAAAACGAAGGAACGTGTCGGCAAACAAAGCCTTAAACCATTCTGGAAATACCGTGTACATTATGATAGACGTTCAAACAGCGATGATTGCATTTTAAAGAACTAGCTCCGCTAGTTTTTATCTGGCGGAGACGGTGGAGTGGAATCGATTTGACAAATGAGCGGCAGAATCGACGTCTCCGTTTAACCACGTCAAGATAAAAGGCATAGGAAAACGAGAAGGTAACTTTTGACCCAGGATCCGTTCGATGACGTAGTCTCTCTCTCTCTCTCTCTTTCTCTCTCTTTCTCTCTTTCCACCGGTAACGCCATTGCCAGGGCACTTCCGCCAATGCTTCGGGCTTGTTGAAATGCCTACGACGCGACGAGTCGTGGTTCAAAGACGTCGTCGCGAGGGCTGTTGCAACGCGACGTCGAACAGGTGCAACGAAGAGGGTGTAACCGGGAGTGGCCAGGGTGCAAAGCCAGAAAGAGAGAGATAGACACGGCAGATTGCCGAGGATGAGCGTAAATCCACTGCGCCTGATCAAAGTAGGACTCCGACGCTACTTGGAAGATTCCCCGCATCCTACACGGACTGTGTTCCTCCACCCCTTTTCACCCCTAACCCTTCAAGGCGACGTCGAGACTGCCGTCAACCCCCACGGAATTATCCTTCCGTTTTTCTCCGCGCGAAGGAAATGCGAACTTCTGCTAGCTTCTGCTAGCTTCTGCTAGCTTCTGCTGGTCGAAGTCGCTGTCAGCCGAGTCCCGAGGAGATGGATGGAAAATTAAGTGCAGGGTGCGCGCTAAGGGGTTGCTAGCCCTCGTGTTCACAGTTAGCCCTTGTGCCAATAACTGGCTACCTTGTAGTCGACTTGAATTTGCGTTTGCTGTTTTACTTTTCGCGGTGAAGCGTCGAGAAATCGAGCCCTTGTTCTTGCAGCAAGTTTGCACTGGTCTGTTATTCTTATTTATTTAGGGTTTGATAGTCGCTACGCTAAAGATTACTATAATTTTTTACAGTTTATAAACAGTCGAAGGGTAGTATATATGTATATTATTTCGTAGCAGTTCGTTGCGGTTTTAACGCGAGCGAACAAAGAGACAGCGTTTTAAAAATCGTTTTAAAAATGTTTTCGTCCCCTTGCTTGTCGCTCGCCGTCAGAAATATCAGTTTAAATTTGCATCGCGCCGCATTATATCGTTCCAGCTGATATTTTGTTAGAACCGACTGTTCAGTGGAGAGCACTTTAGTGGACGTCGATTAAAACGCACGGTGAAAATAGTTTCCCGCCGTCGCCGCGTCGGGGTATAAATTGAATTTTATAATTTTCCATCACTGTGAAATGGCACCGGAAACCGTAGACCCCGAAGAGTGTGTGGATTTAATTAAATTTTAGGTAGCCGTGTAATCGAATCCTAGTACAACTGCGATTACGAAAGTCGTTCTATGTTTAATGCCCTGCAGGGAAATAGTAAATGCAATTTAGAACGTCCTGCGGCGCGGCTAATTTATTGATATCGAGCACCGCGTAATTTTGCACCGGTGCTAATAATGAACAATTAAATTTTAACGAACCACTCCGGGCGCCAAATAAAACGTAAACGGTGAACGAAAAAGTTCGCTTTACGCGTCGGGACCCGGAAAAGAAACCCACTCTTTCCGCGGTATGTACGCGTCTTTTTGTGGATATCGTAAAATTTTCAATTACCTAAATTGGGTTAAACTGCGGTCAATTTATTCCTTTATACTTTCGTTTCATTTTCATAATCTTCGCTTCTGTCTCTCGAAATTTTTTAATATCACAACAACCTTGAAATTCCATTTTCCTCGATCGGATCGTAGTTCCTAGATCCGCTGACCGAGAAGAGTCGAGAACAGGGGTGGCATATGGATTGCGGGGGTGGCGGCGCGTACACTCGTAATTTCGCCGGGCACTTTTCCTTTCAAAGTGATCAAGGGAAGTGTTTCGAGCGGCCCTTAATGCATTCCGCGGCGGGGGCTGTGCTTGCGGATTTCCAGCGGTGTTTCAGCCCCGGTGATTATGCTCTAGTGGAGGGCAAAGTAGCGGGTAAAGCACAAGGGCTGTAGGCCGAGGATGGCGCGAGAAGATCGGATGGTTCACCGAGCGAAGATACTCGGAAGAGTAGGTGCACGCGGGGGTCGGAGAAGGGTGGTTTGAGGGCGGGAGAGGATGAACCACCCCACCGAGTCTGCACTTCACGTACCCAGCCTGAATCCTGAATTTCCGAGACGTGGCGAATTTCAGACAACCCCCGGCTTACCTCCGATGCCCCGGCGAAATCTTGTTCCGAGACGATAACGAATCTCGATGTCAGCCTGCTGGCGGACCGTGCCCGATTCGATCGATGTTGCCCCAAACCTGCACTACGGAAAAACAGGTGATTCGCACCCGATCGACGGGACACCGTCGGCTCCTTCGATCGAACTTTAACCCCCCCTGTCCTGGGGCTGTTTGACACCACGTTTGTGGACTCTACCCTTTCGGGCACACTGTAAACCCCAGTCGCTTTTTCGCTTCTCGCACGAAGGGGTCGAACCAAAATTTTATTCGCATAACAGACAACGAATAAGATCAACGAACAAAATGTTGTTCGTCGCTATCGAATTAACCCCCCTGTCTTGGGACTGTTTGACACCACGTTTGTGGACTCTATTCTTTCGGGCACACTGTAAACCCCAGTCGCTTTTTCGCTTCTCGCACGAAGGGGACGAACCAAAATTTTATTCGCATAACAGACAACGAATAAAAGTACCGAACAAAATGAAATAAGAATTTGTTTCGATTAAAATTGATCCAGTTTCTATATTCAATTAATCGACGGTGATGCGGGGCAGAGAGAGAGAGAGAGCATGTTTAAACAATCTGAAGTAATAAATATTGATGGCAGGCTACGGGGCGTGTTGCATGGCGAAAAGCCATCAGCCTCCGCCAGGAAGCTCGCGGTGTTTGAAGGATAATTCGAGCGTCGTAGGCGGCGCGTCACGACGTTCCTTGCGGCCTATGGGCATGCCATCAGGATTTCTGGCACAATGCTGTATTCCAGCGAGTGATAGATATACAGCTGTAATCCCACGCCACCCTCTCCGGCTAGCAGCTATATTAACGCACGAGTGCAGTGTGTGCCGTGCACCGTGCACCGTGCACCGGCGCGGCGGCGGCGCGAGTGCACCTATGCATCTACCGGAGACGCGACAATGAGAGCCGGGCGTCGAGGTGCGTGTACATTAATATGTAGATGGCCGTGTAGGTGTGCCCATTGGGATTTCCTCGTTCGCACGGAGTTCCGTCGAGCATAATTTTATTTCGGAAAAAATAGCCGCAACGTTAATTAGATAAGTTTCTCGATACTCGCGACGCTTCGTTCTCGCGCCCCGTGCGAATTTCATCGGCGACCCGAAACGACCAGCAGAGAAACGAGGAAACATTGATTCCTCCATTGAATTATTTTGTTATCGTTCTCCGCCTTCTTTAGGCGAATTCATATTTTCGATGGATGTTTTTATAGGAACGGGAAGAACTTGCTTCGCAATGAAGATTGGATATTGTATTCGACTTCTGCAAATTTAGGGAAACTAACTGAATTCGGTTCTCATTCGAATGCATTTGAAAAATTTGTAGTATTACGTCTATGGAAAAACCTCGACTAAAAAACGTCGAATTGTCGTCGACCCAATTTCATTCCTTTCAAGCACTCACGTTCGAGCCAACAGCCATTTTTACGAGAACACAGGCTACATCGATCGATCGATCACGCGGCGAACCTTGCCGAAAAAGAGTGTCTGTCGCAAAAACAGGTTAATCCTCCGAAGATGGTGTACAGAACTGTTATTCGTTCGATCGCGAGCGGAGCGTCGTCGATCCGAGGCTGATGCTGGAGGCTGTAAGTAGAGTTCGAATAAGTCGAACTAGTTCAAACTGCAACGTATTGTTTCTGGCAGTGGGAACTTTGAATTCTGATTTTTGAAAGTGAATTTTATAAGTTCGGAGAATATTTAACCTCTCAACTGAGGAATTTAATTTTAAAAATCCCCCGCGGAGTGCGGAATTAAAATCAATCAATGACGAGTACACGCGTCGAGTGCGAGGCAAATGGTCCTATTATAAATTTTACGAAAAACGAGGAAGGATTACATTTTTATTTGATAAAAAATTAACAATTCTTTTTTGGAAAGGTTATTGTTATTGCACCGCAATAGAGATTTCGATTGTCGTGTATACACGTCGAACGCAGTAAACTGGTTAAGTTGGTAAAATTAGGGACGGTTTACAATTGCAATTATCCCAAAATTCGAACTGTTTCAGTTTTGATCCATTTGAAGGTTCGAATTTTACGGAATACTAAAGTCGAGATTGAACACCGGAGTTCTTACAGCTCTGGTAGATGCAACGTTTCTGGCTCCGTAATTCTTGCCGGAACGCCGGGACCATGTAAAACTGGAATTTCGCACGCGCCCGCTGGAAGAAGTTAAATCCGAAATGGCGGCGCAAATTTGCTTAATTATTCCGCGTTGAGCGTTAACCAGTCGGGGAAATTGTGTGTGTGTGTGTGAGTGTGTGTGTGTATGTGTGTGTGAGAGAGCGAGAGAGAAAGACAGAAAGAGAGGGGGAGAAAGAGAGTGAGAAAGAGAACACGAGAGATAGAGATAGAGAGAAACCGGCCCGCGTTTCCGTAATTGTAGTGGTCGTTTATAGTTGAACGACTCTCGTCGCGTTGCGATTGTCTGTTGTCAGGAGTGCCACTCTTACTTCCGGTCAGTGTTAAAAGGCTATCAACTGGAGAACGCTCGGATTTGTTTTTTCACCTTTGTCCACGACAAACCAAGTCGGTTTGTTTAATAGTTTTAAAAGCATCGAACGGATGCGCTGGGAAATTTATTAAGTAGAAATACCCACAGCGCGCTCCTTCAGTAAGTTTTAGTAAATAACTTCTTTCGATATCGTTGCGATGTCTGTATCAAGTTTTCTAAACAAGTTCTACATAGTTTAAGCGGTAAGAGGAAAAAAAGGACGAAGTCAACTTATCAAACATTCCCAACAATTATCTTATCGAATGGTCTAATTGCCGTTGAATCCCGATGTTCAAGGAGCAATCAAGAAAAATTTGGATTTGCATAAAATTGCACAGGCAGCTCTCGTAATTAATTCGAAAAACTGGGATGATCGCACGGTTAACAGCCGCGATAAAATAGCCGGCAAAAATGTGGAGGAAAAATTTTGAGCAAGGAAATGGCGGGTCTCGAAATCGGGGACGCTCGATCTACTATCCCGCATGAATTACGCGCAATACTTCCCAATCTGCTCGCGAGTAATGAGCATCGCGCGACCATGATGCCCAACGCCACTCGCCGCGCCGAATGGTTTGTCGAGTAATCAACGGTTTGTAGAAAGGCATTCGATGTGTACGTGCGTGCCTATACGCGCGTATAAAGGTGCGGGAGCAATTTATCATCGCAATATGCATTATCGTGCGCGAGCGTGCTATCGAGAGTATTCTGATTTCAATGCTGCGCCTCTCTGTAATTCAACTTCACGGTTTAATCTTTCCGTCATGCACGCCGCCAATAATATAAGAGTCGTCCGATTGTAACCGGATATGCGATCGGAATCACCGGGTTGCAAAGAAGTCCGAAATCGACCGTCGATAAACGGTGCGTATGGAAAATCTCTGGATGACTAGAAATCGCTGAAATTGTTACTGCGAAACCGTGTACGCGAATTAGGATCGCGCGTTACGAAATTGCTGGCTCGCATATCGCTCGTTACATTAATTCACAACGCGTTTCACTATTCCGCTCAATTATAGTAATTCAATTCGGAATTGTCCCTTAAAAACGATCAATCGTGCTGCGGGCTTCGAAACGATGTTTAGTTAATTACTAAATTAATCCGCTGAGAGTTATTTGATTGATTAACTAAGATATCGGATTTTGAAGTCTTCGAATCTATTATTACAATTTCGTAATAATAAAATTGTGTACGTCGGAATGATATACCGCTGCTTAAATAATGTCGAACAAAGATTCTGCGTTTATTTACCGATTTGTATCGATATTTTGTTATTCCCGAATGCTGAATGGTAGGGAAACGAGTGAAACGAGACGACAGCATTACTGTTTGAACGGCAAAGGAAGGGAATTTCGGGATCTGAATGCGTTCAGGCAACATTTTAATGATTTCAAGCGATTGGTCGCACAGCCTGGACTAACTTTGGGCTGAAATTAAACCAAGTATGCCTGTTAATTTGTGTCCTCCCTGGCGCCATAATAACAGTACTCGAATCCCTTCGCTCGCTGTTTGACCATTAGGGGGCATACCAGGATTCTCACGAATACCTGCGTCCATCAAAAGGGTCCTCAGGATCCTACAGCACTGATTTCCATAGCAATTGATCTATTTTGACTGGTGCTAGAATTAACCGATCGATTGGACATCCTAGATTTTGCCGAGCGACTCCGGAACACTGCTAACTACCCGTACGTTCCGCTGACATAACTTCTTCCTTCGTTATGATTCCAATGGAGAAACGATCTGATCGGAAATCGAACCGTGATCGAGTACGATACTCTACCAACGAGTAGGTTAGGAGTATGGACTGGAATGTGGTAAAAATATAAAACGATCGCCTCCACAATTTTGTTGCACGTAGAACAAACTTCATTTAGTCCTGATTTTAGTCCTTGGTCCGAAGAAAACGCGACAGTTTTTGAAACTTTCGCCCTCTCTGCTTTCAACGGTGAAACATAGCGATGAATGGACTTTAGAAAACCGGTGTTCCCTTGGATCCGTGCCAATCAGAACAAGATAGATTTTAATTCGAAGTCCCTTTTGTTACTCGCGGTGTACCTATTATCCCGTGGATAATGATAAATGATTACTTCTAAAATAGTAAGGGTTTCCACGAATGATCCGGAACTTTCTCGAATACTTGGATATGGTCTAAAAATTGTTTAATCCTCGCAGGACTCCGGATTGCACGATACAGGCTCGGCCATCATTGCGAAGCACATCGAATGATTTAATTCGATGAAAGAGGACGATACATTCGGCCAGACAGCTTCAAAGGAGTAGAATCCAAGACGAACTCGCGTTCGTCGTAGCATCTTGAGCCGTGGATTTCGTGTGTCTGATGGAATTTCCTCGAGAATAGCCGTGGAAGCTTTTCATTCGCGCCCGACCATACACACAGCCGGCCTGGCTCAAGTTCTTTGACCTACTTGCGTGCCCGAAAGAACCGACTTTCGAATTCGACCGAGTCCTCTCGCATTTCGTCCAAGGTACACCCGATATACATTCATCCCCTTGCGACGTGAAAATCCGAATTGAAACCCATTTTCGTGCGAAAACCGTCGTCGACGACGTCCCGACGGCCTACCTTCGAAAATACTTGCAAACACTGTCGAAAAAAATGCAACAAAGTGCACACAAAAAAAACTGACTAAATCACTTTTTCATCGCATTGCGTTATTCTTTCGCTACTTTTTAGTTTTATAATTTTTTACGTTTTCTATTTATTTTTTCGACGAATCATTTTTATCAGATCCCTTTACTTTTCCATCTGCGTTTAATCGGCCGAACCACAATAAAAAGGTTACAGCTAATTCGGCGGTCAGCGGGCCGCGCGAAAAATCTATCGGTCGGCCGGAGAAAATGGCATAAACTTTGTCAGGCAGACCACGCAAAATCGTTTAATAGTTTAGTGCTTGATCTTTGATCGTCGACTGCGGTCACGTCGAACTGCGACCGGTTTTTGTTTCCCTCGATGCCAGCCGGAAACGCGGGAATACACGGTACGTGATTCCCCATAAATGTTATTTACATACCGCAAGCTATATATATACGAACCACACCAGATCAACCTCGTAAAAGAATGGGATCGTTAAATTAGACGGCGCGGCTCAGCGGCGGTATAACGCAAACGAAATTCGGTTTGATGCCGACCGCTCACGCGAAATTCGGCGTGCATCTAATATCGCGGTGAATTAATTTCATTCGACCGGCCGTAAAACTGGAACCGGCCACCGCCGATCGATTCTCGTCGCGATTACGAATTAGAACGTACGATTCCATCCAGACGTGATCTAATTATCGAAACAGGTACGAGCCCTATCGATCATCTTTCCACGAAAATCGTCTTCGATAGGATCATTAAACGATTGATTTTCGGACGTGTTTTCCTCGGAGTGAAAATTCATTCATTTCTGCTTTAGGTATTTGCTTTAGGTACGTTTCAATTTCGGTACTGCATGTAGGTGTGCGGTTAATTTAAGTCGGTTAACCTTTTGCACTCGGACCTAGTTTAACACGTTGACTGCCATGGGGGTCACCGGTGACCGGCACTCGACTTGGCTACAGCGCCGTGGGGGCCACCGGTGACCGGCGACGCAGCAACTAATAAAAGTACATAATTAGAGTAAATATGGATACCGATATATTTTTCAATAATATCATTGTTACTATAATGGTTTGAAGAAATTAATGCAATATAGAACATACAAAAAATTTTTTATTACTACATGCAAATAATATTTCAACATAATATGCATCGCATAATGAAAACTTCACGTTGGCGCTTTGGGAAAACCATGGAAAATGCGCCTGCCAGTCAACGTGTTAACTGGAAAATTAAACATTTCTTTTGACCTAGAATAATTCCATTCTATATTAATTCTTTTCTTTGTACGAATATGAAATTGATATAATACCTCACGCAATACTTAAATGTTTAGTAATTCATTAGATACCAACATATTTAGTAATGAAAACAATATTTTGAATAATGGTAGAGCAATTTTTAGTGGCGCCTCATAGTCGCCACTCGAGTGCCAAACGTTAAGTAATTTAGGTACTTAATTAGAAATTTTCAGAGTCCCGAGATAATCTAACGAACGTTCAGTCGAAACAGTCCCGTTCCTCTCTAATCGCAAGTGTTTTTCATAGTACTCGCAGCATACACGCTTCCCGACGAAGCTAGCAAGCCAATTATCACGCGCGAACGGTGTCTGTCAATGTTAATCTCCACTTTCATTCAAGAGCAATTAACCAAAACCAATTTCTGTTCCCAATACCAACTGTTTGTGCCGCGCTGCCAAGCACGAGCAACACCTCGACAAGATTGTCCCTCGTTACCACGAAACAATATCGATCACACGGTATCGTTCATCGTTGAAAATTCACCGTGGCGTTCTCGCCGCTGCTAATCACTCTAATTACCGTAGTCTTTTCCTCATCTTCGAACGTCATGTAATTTCCGTATTTCACCAATTACATAGACCACCTAGAAATTATACATACACATTTTTTTATCCGTGCATCTAGATTTCGGCAAACAGGAGTAAGTTGTAAGATGCACTATTCTTCGCCGAAACGAATGAATATAATTACTATATTTTTTCTCCGGATGATCACACGATTTGGATCCGATCGATCTAGGGGCCGAGCATCATCGCTGAGACATCGGCTAACCAGCGCGGTATGATCAATAATTAATGGGCAATAATGCGAGGTGCGAGGCGAGCCCAATTTAGCCGTGGAGCCCATAAATTTGTGAACTACTCCGACAGGCCTGTGTGGACATCCGGTTCAGGTGCGGGGACAAGGATGGGCCATTCGAGGAGCACTCGAGCCACTCCATCAGCTCCTTCTCGAGTAGGCTTTCGGCATCAAAGCGGCTCGTCGCTCAAACATGCCGGTAATGGTTCAGACTCGCTCGAGCACCGTGGCTCTGGGAATCCCCTTGTCCTCCGCGTAGAGCTTTCAAACAGACCCTTCGACTCTTCTCTCTCTCTCTCTCCCTCTATCACACACACACACACACACACTCTCTCTCTCATCGTGACCCTCGCCATCCCTTTTGCTTCCCATCCCCGCACACAACCCTCCCCAAGGCAATCGCCTTCTTTCTCTATCCATCTCTTGGCTTCCTGCGGAGACGGATGGCAAAAGGGAACCGAGACTATGGATTAGGTCCGTCGTCTTCGTGTGCTAGCTTCTACTACGTTCTCCGTGGAGTATCATTTATTCACTAAAACGCTACTCGATGAGACGAGTGGACCGATCGAGATGCAGCCGAGGAAAAAATATTGGACCTCGTTTAGCATTTTACCACGTTTTTTAACACGTTTTTATTAGCCCCCTTTCTTGTTTGTCTGCCTGCTTGTCTGTTTGTTCGGTGAAAATCTTGCAATTGATTTTAAACTAACTTCCCGACGAGCTAGAGACTCGAAACTTTCCACATAGCTCAGAACTGGATGACAATGCGATATTACAAAAAAGAAAATTTTAAAAAGACTGCGTTTAGGATTTATCCGCGCGGCAGAGCGTTCCCTACTTCAGGAGCCGCGGGAGCTCAGCGTATTTTCGTACGTGGAGGTAAATAATAATAAATAATTTCAACCACCCGCTGTTCGTTCGCGCAACCGCTCGCGTTTGTTTTCGATATGTCGCGGTCGCAATGCCGTCTGAAATTTACTACTTGTATCTGTTATAATCTCATCAAAATGTTTAAAATCGATTGAAAAATTTCACACGCGCCAGACTAAAAAGCAGAAAGTAATTATCGAAATAAGAAAAGATTTTTAATTTACCGCGTTTTTAACACGGACTAAAAAGTACAGAATAATTTTCACTAGCGCCCATACAGACGCGCTTGAAAATTTGTGATTGCAAATTTTGAATAGCTATGAAAATACTTGTAAGATTTAAAACGAAAAACGTAGAAAATAAAGACTCACGCAACAGTGCATATTATTTGCATTGCAATAAAATTGTTAGCGACTCAGATGAACTATTCGTGCATTAAATATCTATCGCGTGCACCCCACGTTTTTCGTTTTAAATCTTGCAAGTGTTTTCAAGAGAATTTTCAAGAGTATCTGTATGGGGCAAGTAAGAATTATTTTGTACTTTTTAGTCCGTCTTAAAAACGCGGTATATTAAAAATCTTTAGTTATTTCAATTTCGTAATTATTTAACGGACAGGTGCCGCGATCGGCAGTTAACGGGTGGCGCAGGCGAAACCAGACCCAATCGCGAATTTCGCCATAGCGAAGAAATATTTGACCCGAAAGAAAGGCTGGCTTTTAAATTTCTATTACACCGACGCGGCGCGTCGAGTCGACGGGTTTGGAAAGCGAGATTTTTCTCTCTCTCCCTCTCTTTTGAATTCGAACGGCGTTCGATTTGCGGGGAGATATGCATGCCGGAACTGGTCAAATAAAAATGGAAATTACGGGACAGTTTACGCAGGGAATCAATGCGATCCTTGCGCGGATTAAAGTTTTATTTCCAATTAAGCGGCGACGGAGCACCGGGCCCGTGATCCACCGCTCTGCGAACGGATATGTCGTCCACGTTAATTATCTGGCGCAGGTTTTAGCCGTTCGTTGCATTCGTAAGAACCTCGTGACTAATTCATTCGGTATCGATTGCACGAAAACTTCCACCGTAATTATCGCAATTGCCTTGTGCGTGCCGCTAAATAAATAATTCGAACGAGGGAACGAACTTTCTGTGGAATTACTTTGCCCTTGACGAACGCTTCGAAACTCCACTTATGCGCACGCATAGCGGCCCACTTAGACCGAGATTAAATTAGCTGGAAACTCGAAATATTTGCCGGCGCGCTTAAATCATTCCTTTATTAAATGTATTTTATTATGGACACGCGAGTATCGCGCGAAAATCTCATAGAGTTTCTGTTCTGTAATAAAAGAAAAATTGTAGAACACGAGATTCGACAGCATCGAGAGCATCGGTAAGAGATTTTTCGTTGAATTTTGTTAAATTAGTCTGGTGAAAGTATCGACAGAAAATTTGCCGGTGCGGTTACTCGATACTTCGGCCAAAGAGTTCGTGTTGGTGCGTGTCCGACGTAAAAACCGCGGCGTTCGAGTACAAGCAACACGACAGTCGATGTATCGACCGCGTGCATCATCAATTCGGATGATCGTCTCTCATCAACGCATTGATTTATTGGCGGAGGACTCGTTAAAAAGTGGCTCGATTTGTCACAGCAAAAAAGAGGGACGGACGGACAATCGCTCACGAAAGTTGGTGTAGTACAAATTTTAAACATTTCAAACGAGAATGGAAAGCTTTCGATTGTTCTACGAATATCGATGCGTTCATTTGCTGAAAACATGTATGCTTGCAGAATTACTATCGATACGGTAAAGCGAAAGAAATTTTTAAATATGAAATCATAACTAGTATCTCTAGTAAATTAAGTTCTTTAGTTAAAGAATTGTCGTGTCTTAAGTTAAAGAATTAAGTTCTTTAACTTAATTTTTGCATAACTTTAATGTCAAATTTTACTTGCAATATTACAGAACGTTTTACACAATTGTACATAAAATGTGAATTGGTAACTAAATGTGTAAATAATTTTGAAAAAGTATAAATCGACGAAACTGGCATAAGGAATGATTTTTTGGAGATTGAGAAGGTGCATCCAGACTTTTGCAACCGACTCGAAGGAGAGGTCCAATATTTTTCGGCGAAATGAAGCCGCCGGTAGGAAAATTAACGACGGGAATGATTAACAGCAAAATTCCGTGCAAGCTTTCGCCACGTAATACACGGGCCGGATAATCTGAATCAATTTCGTGCATAAAATTGGCCGGTGTGATATATTACACGTAAGACGGCGCGAAAGAAAGGGGGAAAAAAGCAGGTACGACGGAACACGACAAAAATGGTCGTTCAAGATAACCGCCGCGTCGCGTCGTTGTACGATTATGCCCGACCACGTTCCTCTCATATTTGCCGTTTGTATTCCCACACTTCTAGTTAGCGATTTCGGATTGGCTCGCGATGCTCGAATTGTTCACGGTTCAATATTTATTAACTCCGCTCTCTGCCGGGGAATATTAACACTGACTGCGAACAATGATGTATACAGTTAGAAAATTAATGGCATAATATTTATTCATGTCGGATGAAACGTGCCGTGCCGGTTATATGATTGATCTGTTCCACCGGAATTATTCACTTCCACCGCTGAAAATGGACGATGCTCGTTCGCGCGACTAGAAACGGTGCCTGTGATTATTACGACAGCTACTCGATAATTCGAAACTAATTGTTTCGCGATCCTTTTTTCTAACCGCCACGCACGTTCACCTGTAATACCACGAGCATCTTAACTTATTGTTGGTTGCGCGCACCATATTGATTTACGACTGCGAGGTCGTTGTAATATTTATGCACGCTGTTTGTATGTCATTGATCTGTTATTCTAGGCGCTTTACGTTGACTTGCGCTACTGAAAATCAAGCTTCGGTCAAAATCGTTAAATTGTACCATTGAAAATGAAATTGCAGGCGAAGTCGCCGAATTGTGCTACCGAAAATTAAGCTGCAGTTGAAGTAGCCGAATTGTCCTAACGAAACCCACGTTACAGATGAACTCGTTCACTTGCACTACGGAAAACCGCGTCATAGTTGAACCTAATGACTTGTACTACTAGAAACTGTGTTATACTTGACCTCGTGGGTTTCTACTACTGAAAATCACGTTACAGCTGAACTAGTTGACTTGTTCTACTGAAACACTCCCGATCCGTTGTCAAAGAATGAAATATACGAGGTGTGATCAAAAAGTAAGGTGACTTTTTGAATTTCGCGGGATACCTACAGTCGATTTTCGTTTTCTTTTTTTTCTTGTGCTGGTACACTCGTCCCGAACATATGTTCACAGTTTCAGCTATACAGGGTGGTCCGTTTAAGTAAGAACACCTAAATATCTCTTCAGGTTATTGCGATGCAAAAAATATTTGTTACGTAACGTGCATGGCGTCGATGGACCAAATATTTCGCACGAATATTTTTTTCCGAGGGTCATTTTTTTCGGAGTTGTCAAGGTCATCGGTGTTTTTTTGGTACATAACTACAATTTTTCTTTATCGCATCGTGTAACCGATGGAAAAATACATTCAGATATGTATGATAACGTGACCTTGAAATGACCATGATCCTCGAAAATTAAAGTTTTACCTAGAACCGATGTCGAATATCTTCGGCCACGACTCCTGAACCTACGAATGCGAAGAAAGTCCACCAAAAATACGGCTGTTGGACAGTAATGTCGGCATTACTGTACCAAAAAGTTTCAGAAGTGCTTCGAGGATTGGAAAATGCGCTGGCACAAGTGTGTCATATCTGAGGGGGATTACTTTGAAGCGGACAACATGAATATTGACGAATAAATAAATATTTTTTGATAAAAATAGAAAAGTCACCTTACTTTTTGATCACACCTGGTAGTTCGAGAAATTGCCAGGGAATCGTAAGTACACGTTGAATTGATCCCTGGCGAACACTGTCCAGGAGACGAGCATCCAGGCGTGATATACCGGCATCCACTAGCGCGGACAACGAGCATTCGGGATTTATCATTGCGGCGCGGCTATTCGCGAGTTCATTCGTCAGCTAGAGAGTACGAGAGAGAAAGAGAGAGAGAGATAGAAAGAGAGAAAGAGAGAGGGGTGGAGAGTTACACCTAGACGGGCCACGGGCTGATACACCTAAAAACGGCGGGGAAAAAGGGTGGGAACCCGGACGGCGTGTATAGCGAGAGGAGGATGAGGACGAGGACGAGGAGGACGGTGGAGGATGCGGGGGGTAGGACACGCCAGTGAAAGAAGAACACTGGGCGAAAATGGATGCAGCTGCCGGGCCGCAAGCACGGCCGCTGATTGCAGCACGTCGCGCCTCGCACCTGCTCGCGTGCGGCTGCGGATTTCGGCCGCGCAAACACGTACGGTTCGGCCGCGCGTCGCCGCTGAATTATGTGCTCGATTAACCTCGAATCGATTTCAGCCGCGTCGATGCAACCGAGGCGACGCGCGACGGGAGAAAATAATGATTCTCGCTTAGAAGCCGCCGAGGCAACTCCTCTCTCTTTCTCTCTTTACTTCTTTCTCCCTGTTTTTCTCTATCCCTGGCTCTCGCTCTCTTTTTTTCAGTAGCTCTAGCTCGCTCATTCTCTAGCTCACTCGATCTTTAGCTCATTCCGTCTACGGCTCGTTCTTTTTCTCTCTCTTTCCTGGTTCGTTCTTTTCACGCGATGCGATGTTAGATAGTTGCAACGCTCGTACCGGAAGTATCAAGGAAATGCAGCCTGGCGTTTGGAGGCTCGCGTTAACCCTTCGCGCCCGGAACTGGTTTGGCGTTGGAAGTTTCCTGGAATTAAAATCATCTTGATCGCGCACAATTCTAGCGGCTTCGCGTTTGAAGCGACGCTTGTAGATTAAGTTTTAATGGCCGTCGAACAGGCGAAATTCTTGCGAAGCGACCTTATCGCTTTTGACTGTAATTCAAATTGAAATCGTCGCGAGTAACCGAGACTGCGCGACATTCTTTCGCGGTCCGTCGACGTCCGCGGAAAATTGGGTCGTATGTAGAGAGAAGATTCGTCCACCGCGTGTCGGGGAGGACGAACAGGCCGCAGTTAATTGGGTCATCGTCGCGTCGCGTTTAACGAATGTTTAATTTGTCTCGTTACGAAACCGGCTCGTGATTAATTTCGATTAACGGCGACGTCGGACTGGCCAGCATAGGCGAGCAGTCTCGTTAGGCTATAGCTGCGCTTATCGCCGTTCGGTAATTTTGTTTCGACACTATGCTACTTCTTTGGCTCGAACTACGGAGCTTAATGAATCTATTAAAACATACTGTTCCCTTGCGCGCGCGAGACTTGTAAATTCCGACCGAAAATTCTCAAAGTAACCACTGGGTAGCAGAACTTCGAGATAAATTATTTTAAGTAACTTACAAATGTACTCAAATATGATACAACGAACATGATTTCTTAAACAAATTTAATTAAATTTCGCAACGTTAAATTCAGGATTCCATTTCAATTATTTGAATCTCCATTCGAAACGTCATTACTCAATTCGTTAATTATAAAATACATTAGCCCCGATGCTTGAAAATGTATCAACACACATGTATTTAAAATAACTTCTCGGTATTGATCTCTAAATAAGCTCGAACTGAAGTTTAAATAAATTTGCAACGACGATTGAATTAATCATCGACTGCATGTAGTATCGGTCCACCAATGATCGGGCAAAGTAGGAAAATGCATTCCTCGCTGCGTCGAACAAATCTATAAAACTTCATTATTTAGTTTCACTTCGTTCGCAGTGAATATCTAACCCACGAAATAATATTTTGCAAGCCATTCAAATAAAAGATATTAAAAAATACCTCGTACACAATGAACTTAAAATCAATCGATAACGCGAATTTATTTTGCGATTTTTCCCGATCTCGACGCCTATCCGACAAAATGAACTTTAAAAGTCAATATGGTAAAAGGTGAAAAGTTAAAAGATAGAAAATCCGAGCTGTCTTTGTCAGCGCACTTTGGCCGAGGCTCTCCGCTTTCGAAAAATGAAACTAACAGTAGATTAAATTTACTTTTCTGGTCGTGCAGGATCGAGGTATACATACATATAAGCGACGCGATACACGACCTATTTTTTCCCCTGCGCCAGCCGAAAAAAAGACGAAATACGATTTGCGTATCGATACGGGAGGCCGCGGTTGATTCATAATTGATGACGGCAGTCATCGGGACTGATATTCAACGCGAATGAACGGCGGCGCTATTGGACTCGTAAAAGATTCATCGAACCGGGAACTATAACTTTAAAGTATTCGAGAAAACGGCGCGGCGCCATGGCTAATGTTGTTCAGCTTTTTTTTCATTTATTTCGATTTCCTTCTTCGTTTTCTGCTCGTTCATTTTCGGTTCGCGAACGCCGCCGCCGCAGCGAAATTTCGACGCGCCACGGCAATAGAATTCGTTTCGTTATCTAAGCGACACGAAATCACTTTTTCAATTTCGTAAGTGAATTCTAGCGGGCTTCGTCAGACCGAGGATCAACGATATTAAATCCCCGCAGCTGGATACAAACCTCCGAAAATTTCCCGTGGCATTCCCGCAATGATGAAATTTGCGTGTCGCATATAACTCCCGCCCTTTGTCACCGTGTATCTTGTAATATATTTTTAAAAAACCCGACGCATACGCTCCGACACGTTTTCTTCGAATATTTTGTTATTCTCGCATTTTCTAAAAAGAGGAGAGAATTTATTCTTTTCGCGTCTCAAAAGTTGTTAGCATATATTTTTCCATTGCATAAATAGGTCTCAAATACTGGTTCTATCTTGTACTCGATATATAATTATAACTTTGCATTGTTTCCGTAATAATAATATATAATAGTGGTGACAAGACAGCGGATTTTATGCGGTTGTAACAGCTTTTGATTGTGTATTTAGAATGTGATAAAATTCCTGAATCGGAAACAATTTATATCCGCGTAAAGCTCCGCTGTCTAATAACTGATAACAATGACTTTTAATCTCTTAACTGCGGAATTTAGTTTTAAACATCACCGACCGAGTGCGGAATTAAAATCAAGCAACGAGTATACACGTCGAACGCAGAGCAAATGGTTCTATTATAAATTTTACGAAAAGCGAGAAAGGATTACATCTTTATTTGATAAAAATTAATAATTAATTCTTGAAAAGGTTATTGTTATTGCACCGCGATAGAGTTCTGGATTGACGCGTATACACGTCGAACGTAGTTAACTGGTTAAAGACACAGAAATTGGAATTGGTGTTTGTACTTACCTCGGCCGGAAAAGCGTAGTTATTAATCCGATGCTCCGAGCCGTGATCATTGTCCAGACCATAGTGAATATAGATTTCTTCGAACTGATAGTTGTACGCCAAAGGTCCACCCGTTATATTAACTCGAACCTTCGCCTCTCGGTCCGCTCTGAATACCAGAAACTGACCGGTGTTGTGCAAGTTTCCGGAAATCTGCGAACGAAATCGATCGTAGCATTTCAAATATATGTATATTTAGATCATTGGGACGCAGAAGTTCGCCGGCGAAATTGCCCGGAGTTCGTAGATTCCTACACTTTTATTGCACGGCTCGACGAACATTCTACCGCGGAAAAAAATAATAATCGAAAGACCGGCTTCAATCGGCGGAGAGCAAAAAAAAATCGGAATACCTTTCGTGCAATAAACGAACAATTTCGCGAAATAAATGATTCGAGCAGCGCCGGGGAAAGAATTCAATTATTTTGATCGAAATCCATTTTTACAATGAAAGTTAGGCCAGCGATGCGCACCGATTTTAATGTGCTTTGTGGGTGATATGGGGCCTGTGAAAATATTTGGCACGTCATTTTTTATATACAATGCTTTGATCGAGTATATCTCGAAAACGAGAACGGGATAATTGCGAATAATAATTATATTATTGTTTGAGGGTGAAATTTTTGTTTAAATTCGAATAAATTGTATACGGCGGGAACAACAAATCCAATAGTGCGTCGTACGCGAGTCGGTTAGCAATTTTTTTCGCTCGCGTTTATTCATCTTTTCGCAAATGATTCGTCGAGTCGGGTAAATTGAAGGGAAGGTCGGCGAACGATACGCAAAAATGGTAAACACAATGGAATGTATAACTAAAATGGCGTAGCATTATTAAGTTAGGCAAGAAACGTTATTATTCTGTATTACCCGTCCGAGCAAATCATTTTCGTTTAAATCACCGTTATTCCCGGCAAAATTTCAATCCACAGCCGTCCATTGAATTACGGTCCGCCGTATAAAAGTCCATCCTGATTAGGGTTACGTACTTTACCAACAATTAATAGGCGATCAAATTATCGTCGACGAGCTTCCTCCGATCGATCTCGTTCGAGAGACTTTTTCCTTCGAAGACGAATTTCCGAATCATTTCGCGCTACGTTCGTTTAAAACCTTCGAAATTATTTTACTTAATATCCTATTCTTATTTAAAAAAAATACCGAAATGTCTAATTACGTATGCATGTTCCAATGCTAATATGGTAATTTCCGGCAAAAATTGATTCTTCCTAAACGCGAGTAGATCGACTGTAAAAACATTCTACGAAAGTGACTAAAACAGCCTTATGATACCGTTCCGCGGTACAAAGCGTTAATCTCGCATCCGGCCCGTAAGTCTGGGAAATGAGTCTGTGCACGGTCAAGGCTTTACGAAATTTCGCCCCATTCCTAAATTACCTCCCCTGTGACTCTACCTTGGATTCTGCGGTTCTCATTTACGGCCTTTTCCCTCCGGTAAGCCTCTAATTAGCGCCTCATAGAAATACGCCGGATTGAATCCCTGAACTCGATGAAATTTCATGCGGCGAATCGTTATTTTCCGAAAACGGAGAGCGCGACTAGAAGTGTTTATCAAATTTTATTATTTTAGAGTCTCGATCTTGCAGCTCAATTTTTTCGATATAAATATACAAATAAATAAGGAAATAAATAAAGAAAGGGTTAGAAATTTGTGCGCGTAATAATTGCATCGAATTCGTCTCGATGCGGACGTCGCGCCGCGCCGGTTATAAAGGCGGTAACCGTGGCAATTTGTGCTCGCCGACTCTAAAACTGGTACTTTTATCGCGCCGGTAACTTAGATTCAAACCATAAACTCGGAGTTAGTGTTAGTCGTGTCTCAGACAAACGATCCGCTGGCTTCTCGCGTTGGAAAGCGAAAGAAACAGAGAGACAGAGGGAACAGATTGTTGTGTTGTGATTTCCGTGCTCGTTACCTGGCGAGGAGAGGCATGAAAATTTCAGGCGGACGTGCCGCGAATCCAAAGAATCGTCGCCGTAAATGAAATCCGTCTAAGAAAGACCCGGAGCCCAAGCATCGAAACGAAACGCCTGAATATGAAAATGGACTGTCGGCTCTGAGAAAGATATATCGCCGCGGACGAGACAGGAATTTACGTATCGACGATCCCCGGAGATCGTTTTAATCCATTACGTCTCTTAACACTGGGTTTACGGAGCTGTAGAAACAACTATTTCGCATTACTTTATAAACAAAACAAGGATGTGTCTATCCAAATTTTTGGCTATTTTTCCAATAATATGCAGGGTGAGTCCGAAGGAACAGAACACCTAAATATCTCCGTTACTTTTCGTTGTACAAAAAAACTTCTTAGGACAAAGTTACACTGTTCGAAGGGCCACATGTAACGGTGTAAGGGAAAAATTTTCAAGGTAATTTTTTTATGAGATTTCAAGGTCGTCGATGTATTTTAAATGGAACGATATATCTTCGTTAACGTAACGTTGCAGTTGACAAAATAACGAATTCATCCGTGTAACTCGATACGACCTCCAAATGACCTTCAACCCAGAAAAATGAAATAAATAAGATTCTACGTGTAAGATTCATTTGCTTTATTTCTGTATCATTCCACTTAAAAAAAGAACGATGACCTTGAAACTCGTAAAGAAATGACCTGGAAAATTTTTTCTCTTACACCGTTACATGTGGCCCTTCAGCCAGTGTAACTTTGTTCTAAGAAGTTTCTTTGTACAACGAAAAGTGACGAAGATATTTAGGTGTTCTGTCTCTTCGGACTCACCCTGTATACCCAAAGAAATAAATTTGATAAATAATTCCTCAGGAAAGCACTTTTACAATCTTAATAATCGCAAATTAAGAATATTAGAACCCGTCATTTTGACGGGTCCCGTAAATCTAGTGTTAGGTTAGGTTAGGTTCGGTTGATTGTTTACTCGCACCTCTTCCCTGCTCGGTGACCGAACAATTGTCGAATGTTGGGAGCGTTTCATCGAGTTAGCTTCTTTTTAAATGAATCTGTAGCGAAAAAGCAGCCGCCTGCTCGTAAAATACGGTTCCCGAAGACAATCCCGGCGGTCTCGATACCGCAATAATCCCATCTTGGGCCTCGGAAACGAGGCTCGTAGCTCCGGCGAGCGTGTTTCGGGAGCTACGAGCAAGAAAGGGCGTGAACTCGTCCCCGGCGGATAATTGATTAGGCATTTAATTGGACGGAATAGCAAGGCCAGACACTGTGTGCCGTGTCGCGCGCACCAGAGTGCAAGACGAGGCCGGGAAGTCCATTTTCTTGTACGTCGCGAGAAGCTGAATTATGGCGTCATCAGTTAGAAATAATGAGGTAACCTCGGGGAGAAGCCGGAGAGGGAGAGAGAGAGAGAGGCGCGTCGGCAAAAGTCGCCCGGAGATGACTTATTATTTTGCAATAGATTTCCTCTTTTTTTTCCTTCTCCTTCTCTTTCGGTTCAGCTGTCCTCGTACATTTCTTGCCGCCGAGCTATTCTCGACTCTAACCCAACGTTCCACCGACCCATTAACCCAACGTTTCTATTTCATCCGTGGTTGTTTCAACCCCCTGCACACAGGGCTAACTTCGATATACCATCTGTTCGAGGCAAGCGCAATTGGATTGCCCATTGGGCTTGTTTCTGCTAGTTTTTGCGACGCGTCGCACGCCGCTGCGAATCGCCAATCTGGCTCGACGATAGTCATTCCGTTGGTCGCCACGAGATGTCCTAATTTTTCTTGTCGGAGAGCTGGGGATCTTTGCGCGGAAACAAAAATTGTCCACCTCTGTTCCAACGAACAGGAGTTTCGTATTTCATCGAGCAGTTGTTTATCAGCATTATTATTATCAGTATTATCGAATAGAGCGTCTGCATTCGGATATGTATTCGGGAATCGCGAATCCGCCCGCCGAAACAGTTATCCGTTCGCCGCAGTTTTCGCTAGGAATTTCGAAGGACTTCGCACAGCGCGGCGCGCGCCAACTGAAATATTGGCCCACCGGCAGAAAATTTGCAGAGCATTTTTCTGATAAATGACCGCCGTGTATTTCGCTTTTTCATCCCGGCGACGTCGAATTCCGGCTTCTAAAAAGCTTCGGATTATTCCTGTTTATCCTGTCAACTTTCCTGCGTCGTATCTTTTCCTTCTTCTCCAGCGACGCGTTTCTCTTTCCATAGTTCTTTTTTCTCTCTCTCTTTCTATCTCTATCTCTCTCGCTCTTTCAGCGGTGTAGTAAGCAAGAATTAAGCGTTGTTGCACTTGTTCGGAGTTTCGAGGAGATTACGCGAGCGCGACCCGTAATTTGTACTCTTGCCGGGTTCCCGTAGCCCACCCCCGATAAAATAACGCCGGCTGAAAACCCGGTGGTTAATCGAGAAAGAGGATATCGAACTGTACAACTTCCCATTCGTATTTTTTATCTCGGCTTCAGATGAATATTTAATAACCCGCTGTGGTTTGGAAAACTCTGCTACGGAACTGTTTAAAACTTCGAGACCCGGTAAACTGAATTTTTTCCCGCTGATTTTGTCGAGATACGTATACCCCTAAACAGACCTAGTATAAGTATAAAACTTAGTTCGAACTTGCTCCGCGACGTGAAAATTTTTGAATTAATTCCACCGATTTTATAGAAACGTGCCGCTGCGCGATGGCGTATCTCGCGACGCGCTCTGTCTCTCTGCCGCAAGATCCTGCTCCTTTTTTCCTCCGAAGGACCAACAGAGCTCCGACTCGGATCGATGAGTCAGCCGGAAGAAGACTCGCGAGGCAGTTTCCGCGAGACAGAATCTCCGTACAAAGGGCCTGGTTCTTTCGACGGAGCTCAAAGTTCAGCCGGGGGTTGGATCGTCCCCCTGGAGGAAGTCGTTTTCGGGGCGAACAATCGTCATCACGGATTCTGGCGGCTGGTTCCCGCAGGAGCTGGGAATTCGCCGTGGATTCTGGCCGACGGTATGGGTTGGGTCCGCGAACGGGTACGAGCGGGTACGAGCGGGTAGCAGAGAGCCGCCGCGCCGCGCCGTCTCGCAGGAAATTTTCCTCGCGAAGTTCATCGGCGCGGTGGTGATTAATGCGACTGGCAAGTTTCTTTTCGGGGACTGCCGGTTCCCGGGGAACTTTCGGCCCGATCAAAGGAAAGTTTCGCGCGATCGACGCGACCGGAAGCTTCTCTCCCCACCCCGCCAGACAAAGTCGGCCGGGGGAAAGAGATTCCCCGCTTTGCTAACTCGCAATTGGGTTCCCCGGACCGAAAAGAATCGAATGTGACGTCGGGATTGTTTGTCTCCGCCCGTGGAATCAAGGGATTTGAACGTCGCGAACGCCGGGGCCAACGGCAAATGTTTATCGACGTAGACTACTTCCGCTGCCGAACGAACGGCAAATATTGTAGATCCGCGCTCTGCGGATTGCCGAGTTATGTGTAATGCATTAGGTACCCGCCGGTAAAGAGCCTGACGAGAGCCAGTTAAGTCGAAAGAGAGCCGATTGCTTTCGAGCACTGTGTGCTTAATCGATCCTGATCGTGATTGCGTAATGACGTACGCTTGATCTCGTGTGTACCCGCTCGACCGAAATACTCGTTCGAGTGGAGCAGCCTCGACCGTCTTCTTCCGAACCAACCTGTTCCCGTAACGCGCTAATCGTAAGACCGTTTGTCCGAATTTTTTCTAACGACACTGTACACTGGAAACTTTCGGATATGGTATTCGACGGAAATTCCTATTTCTTGTGTTGGTTAGAATTCGAATGACGAAAAAAGGTCCACCGAATATATTTGCGAAGTGGAATTGTTTCTCAATGTGTTCACGAGGTACCTAGCAAGAAGACTGCAGATGAAGCTTGAAATTAAATTTTTGAAAGATTGGTACTTTTTTTAACGACACTGTACACTGGAAATTTTCTGATATGGTACTCGACGGAAATTCCTATTTCTTGTGTTGGTTAGAATTCGAATGACGAAGAAAGGTGCACCGAATATATTTGCGAAGTGGAATTCTTTCTCAATGTGTTCACGAGGTAGCTAGCAAGAAGACTGCAGATGAAGCTTGAAATGAAATTTTCGAAAGATTGGTACTTTTGTTAACGACACTGTACACTGGAAACTTTCGGATATAGTATTCGACGGAAATTCCTATTTCTTGTGTTGGTTAGAATTCGAATGACAAAAAAAGGTCCACCGAATATATTTGCGAAGTGGAATTGTTTCTCAATGTGTTCACGAGGTAGCTAGCAAGAAGACTGCAGATGAAGCTTGAAATGAAATTTTCGAAAGATTGGTACTTTTTCTTAGAGTTGGTCGGAGTTCGCAAATAGAAATTGTAATAACAGTAAGTTTGCTACGGATGGTCGTGGAAGCTCAAATTTTCGGGAACTATGTTTTCTTGGGGTTAGCAAACACGACCCGAATAGAAATTACGATGATGATAATTGTAAGAAATATTCATGAGTTTGGAGAAACTTCGAAAACTGGAGATGGTTCGTGGATTACGAGGACGTATTACAGATTGCAATAACAATAACAATTATGTTTGAAAACATCTCGTTAATATATTCTTATAATCAATTTACTATTTCCTCATATTTATTACGAAACTGTACGTAATGTTTCTACGTGAAGATTATTTACTGTCAAGGGAAATAGTGAGTGCGCGTTTAAATTGTATTCAAGGGTCAAATGTAACCATAATTACGGTGGAATTGCCATTCTAAACCAATTAAAGTAGACAAACTTTCGTCGAGTTGTAGAATAACTCGTTGAAACGCGTGTCTGAAACTCGGTAGAATAGAACTGTGGCTGGTCAGTCACAGAACACATAGAACAACTTTCAACGTGTTAGTTGGCTCTGGAATTTGTGTTCGTTATTTTAGAAAATAATTATAATCTATATCGTTGAAGGAATCAATTTTTCATTTTAATCGTAAAGCGAATTATTGAATGAATTATTGATAAAATAATTAGAAAATGTTTACTTTTTGATCGTCGCAACATTTTGATCGTTCGATACAGTTATCGTTGCGCTAGTGGCGGTATCAACAAGTTGACTAGATTAAAAGTCAGTGATGTATGCGATCGACCGTGGAAACAACCCTCGTTATCACAGTCGACCAAAGGCGCAAGAATAGGAACGGTGGGGCAGGCAAAATGCGAGGAGACAAGTTAGTAGCATCAAGGTTTTGTCCTTTGTCCCGTGGTCCCCGGTTACATGCGCGTATAAACCAGGCAAGATTAATAGTTACATTACCGGGATACGTCAGGCTAGATCCATTTGGCCTCGCATCGCGATGCTTCCTTAGAAATTAATATTCAAAACAGCGCATTAATTCCGCGGACACGCGAGAGTTGACTCATTAATAATCCACGGATAATTTGCCATTCTGGGGCGAATATAGTCGCCAGGAACGAAGAATTGCCCGTTGCAATTACGCGACGAGCTTCTGACAAAGACCTTCGCCGAATTTCCTAATAACGCTACAAGCGATACGTACATTCAACAAAAGATATATCGTGCACCTGATATTATTAACCTGTTCGTACGACTAATTATTCAAATTAGTTCTTAATTTCTTAGCGACAACACAATTGATGCGTTCAACGATTACACGATGTGTTATACCTCCTCAAATATCATTTACCTGCTCAAACGAATTATCTCTGAATATGTTGAGCAGAGCTCGTATCGCTAATTTCAATTTTCTTAAAAGTGGTATACAGAATTTCTTTTCCGTCCGACTATATGCCGGTACACTCTACTTCGCGTTCGTCCAACCGTGCACAATTCCATTTTACTCGCTCACGTGGAACACACGGCCGCAGCTGATCCTTCTTACGTCTGACAATACGCAGCCCTGTTCTACCGAATGTTTATTCAAGCTTACGCAGACCTTCCGTGCCCGCTGCAACTCGTTTGAATTTAAATTTCCCATTACACTAAATATTCACTAAACAATCCACGGGAGACTTTGTACCGAAGGAAATATTATCTATGCTTCTCGGGCGGACGCGGTCTGGGCTAAAAATTATACGGGCCGATAAATGTACTGCAGGAGCAAAAGGTAAATGCGCTTGAAATTTGTAACTTTCTATAAACCAATTCAAGTTGCATTTTGATATCTTTAATCTTTCTTTTTCTATAAACTGTTGATCCTGTCCATTTCTTCTCGCGCGCGATATCTACTTTAAATTGTCCAGACGATTTAATATAGTATTTAATATAGTACGCTACTCCGCGACTTCAGGAGAGCTCAGCGACGAATTCTCTCTGTCATAGAAACAGGAATAAGCAACGCGACGAGTCACGGTCCAACGATATTCCCCGGGCGTTCTTTATCCGTCGAGGTAATCGAAGCCGAGCGTTTCGATAAACCCGAGACTGGAGAAATTGCCGGTGCTGGGGAAACTGTTGCGTATAAATCGCTGTAACCGTTGAATAAACAGGAACGGTTTTTAGATAGTCAGCGTACCCTATTGTCCCGCGAATTGAAACCGGTTACAAGGATCACGGCCGCTCCTATTCGAACACGGCCACCAGAACCAGCCGAATAAAATATTAATCGTCAAACAATGCTGCGTGCGCAAACTTGCTTAGGGGCAGTACTGCATGGTCTGTTGATGATCGCGCGCGGTGATTATGTAATCGAACGGTGATTATGTTCCCCTAACTGTAAACTTGCGCCTGCTGTATTCCGACCGGCCGATGCATCCGTTTTCTCGCAATTATTCACTGATTCTTCGTGGAAAATGTCTTAACCTCGTTTAATCGTTCTCCTCTCAGTCGTCGTGGGATCGAGAAAAAGGTGACGCGAGTCCCGGGGGTGCACGGGGCGAGAGATTCTATAGCCATTTCGAGGGGTACACCGTTTCATCTTTATGCAGAGTGTTTCGAGCCGAGCTGCGGCCAGGCCGGGCGGAAAGAAACGCGAGCATAGTTCGAATTTGTCGGGACAGGACACAAAGTGCCTTCCGCGGAAATGCCCGTGAAAAGGTTTAAACGCGCACCCGGGGGATCGTTTGCTCTGCCTCTCTTCCCGCGTTCTTCTTCGCCTGCCTCACCCCTCGCCCTTATCCGGCCGGGTTTTCTCTCTTCTCGCGGCCTCGAGTCAATCTTTCCGGTGGCGCAAGTAGCCGCGTTCTCACGAGGCGAGCTCATCGGATGCATTCCGCCGCTTTCAAACGGGACTCTCCATTGTACAGTTTCACCCCGCTGCAAACCACCCCCGGTTCTCGGCCCTTCGCAACAGCCAAAGGGAACACACCCTCGAGCGTTCTCCGACGAGAACTCGTGCCGGTTAGCCACCGTCGCACGGTTTCCTCCAGACCATAGACCGCTCGCGGATTAGGCCCCGTTTCCAGTGCAACGGGTGCGCTTTCTGCCAACGGCTATGTCCGAGCTGCTGATCGGATCGATGCAACTCTCTATAATTACGAGGGATTGCTGCTTTGGCGAACTGTACGTCGACGAGACACGTGTACGCGTTCGGTGAAATTTTTATCGTTCAGGATCCTTTATCGAATCTCGAGCGATCGGTGCCGGTGTGGGGTGCGGAACCACTACGGAACGTCTGCGGAGAGGGTGCGGGGGGTGCAGGAAGCCTCGAAGACGTACGTTCGACTCCGGGAGTCGGTGGCGCGGTTCGTTCTATTGTTTAATTTAAGTGCCAAAGTTTAAACCGGGTTAAACGTCGTATAAATTCACGAGCCACCTCCGATTCCGCACGGTTTTGCCGGCGCGGCGGGGCCGCGGGGCTGCGGGGCTGCGAGGGGATGCGGAATGGACCGAACGGCACTGTTTAAGCAGCGCGGGAACCAGATGTGACGTCACTGCGGTTTCCGGGCCGCGGTCACGGCTCTGACGACGGTCCGCTGGCTTTTTCTGCCCGGGATCTTGCCCGCGGCTTACTTTTGCCGACGACTACGGAATTCGCACAGTCCGAATCGGCGGACAATCGACCGATCGGAATTGGATTCTTTTTTACCCATCTCACACGCCTGTCCCCCTCCCCTCCAATCCCTCGAAACACCGACGATGTTTAAGCTGACGATCCTCTTTGTACCACCGACCTCGGTTTCCTTTCTCTGGAATTCTCGAGTCTGTTAGATACCGAGTACGATGATATTAGGAGGAATCTGTTTCGTGGGATTTTCGGAATTGTCTAAACTAGCGTGAACGGTGATAATCGTTACAACATTTTCTCGGATTGTCGACATCGAGTCGGTTACTCTTCATCAAACTGAAGCCCGCACGACAATTACACGCGATCGAATCGATTAACGAAAATGTAATCTGCATTCGGCGCGAGCGTTGAATCCGCGAGCTGTTATTTATCGCTAAAAAATTCACGCGGAAAGCCCGGCGCGAAGTTCCCCGCTAATAAATCACCGGGGCAGGACCTTACTCCTTATTCATCCGAGACGTTTCAAAAACTTTCTCTCTCGCAGATGTCCCAGAAAGCTCGCGCCGTTTAAAATTGTGTTTGTGTGTGCGCGCGCGTTCGGGAGAGTATCCGAGAGTTTCCGTCTTCGAGAATCTTTAACAAGTGGTTTTATTGCAACAAACTCGAGCCGGCAGCGAGAACAAACAAAAGTTCTCTCTTTCGGATGTATCGCGGAATGGAGAACAGAAAGTGGATGGGAAGAGAGGAGAGAAAGCGAGAGAGGGGGGAGGAGTATTCTTAACAGCGAATGACGGAGTGGTAGGCAGAAATGAAAGAGTCGAGACGAGGGGTAGCAAAGAAAAGGGCGGAAATGTAAACGAGCCTCGCGAAGCCACGGCTCAGCCTCGGCGACGAGTGTTTGCACGAAAGCTACTTCACGGCCCTGGGTATTATTTGATAAACTCGAAAAATGACACGGTTCCGGCCCGTTTTGAGCGCCGACAGCCGACGCCTAACTTTCGAAACGTGACAATCGAGTCACCGCGAAAACGGAACCAGCGGGATTGTTTAATCGCTCAAGTGTGCGACCCTTTGTGCCGACATTATTTCATCGAGCTACCCGCTTCCCTTTACCATCTCCGCTTCTTCCGCGTTTCCTCTACCGAAACCCACACGAATTAAACGCGAATTAAACATCTTGCGGTCGATGCAGAGAATTTTGAGTTTCCACAAAAGACCGCAGTCTAATCGTAATGTCTACATCGATGTAATTAGGACCGTAATTATGGGATGCTTTGGCCAGTGAACGTATCGAAAGGGTCCTTACGATTTCGCTGAATTGCAAAATAAAGAATCCGTAAACGTTCGTTGCGAACTCGTTTCATCGGTGAATAGAATTTCGAGAAAGCTCAAAGTTACGGCTGAGACTCGCCACCGGCGCAGCGAGGCGAGGCGAGGCAAAAGAGCACAGCGGTTCGAAACAACAATCTCGCGAAGCTTCTCGTTCCGGTGGCGTTCCTTTTTTTCTTCGCCACGAGCCGTTCAAAGAAACTTTCGGGGGAAACGTGGCCGAGTGTTTCGTCGTGGCGAGCACGCGGAACGGCCGGAGCTCTTTTGCGAGTCCGGCTACGCGACGCCACGCCGGGACACGTGCGCTTTGTGTTCCGCTTTCGTAAAAGACGCGCGAAACCCGTCTCAAAGGCGGAAAGCGTCGTTTGTTGCTTTGGGACGCGAGAACGCGGATCCTGAAGCGATAGAACCGGATCACGTGGACCTCACACCTGTTCACTCTGATCGCCGACACGTGAACGGAAGTCGCGATCGCCGTTGGCCATCGATCACCAGGAAGTTTACCTGAATGCCTGTGCAAAAAGATTATGGTTTTCTGTCGGGTTCGTTGCGTTTCGAAGCGATATCGAATTCTAGTCACGTGGAAATAGCGTTCTTATTAACCTCTCGCGTTACAATGGCGTCTTGGAAACGTAGTAGATTTCGCACGTCAAACCTGATTGCTAGAACGCGGATTTTTATGCGAAACGAAAATTGTCTGCGTTAATTGTAAAATGTCGATGTATCACATTGTTGGCGTAAATGCATAAAATCGCTGGAAAAGACGATTTAATACGTCATTTGTAACTTCGTGGCAGCGTTAAAAGTCGTTAAAATCGTATAAAAAACAATTGCCGCAAATTGATCCAGGTTATATTTAATCAGACAATTTCATTGGAGAGCAGATTTTACGAAATGGATGAAATTCTCTGGACTTCCTGTCAACGGTAATGGTGTATCAATCCGACGATAATATCGATATCATAATTAAAAGTGGAGTCGTCGCGCTCATAAAGCGTTTGATACACGAGGGATATTTTATTACCTTACCATTAAATACTATCCAGTTTTCAGTATATTCGCTTTTAAAGGGAGAGATTCGATGAATTTCAACGTAATATCCGCCAGGTTTTGTATATTGTAATCTCATATTCTCCGGTATTTACGCCAGCGAGATGCACAAAACGCTCGGACGTTGTAAATATTTTATTGACACGCGCCTCTTACGGGATTTCTGACTGTATCAGCTTTGTCATTCGCGTAATATATTTTTCAAATTCTCTTCATCTTTCGCGAGCCGAGTACAATGAAAAGTAAAATATTGTCTGTTGCTTATTCCCGCGTAATATCTCGTAGAATTCATTTTCTAAATTTTTACAACAAAATAAAATGAAACGAAGACGTAATAAATCTTTAAATATCAGATATTTTAATGTTGTATCGTATATTTGGAAGACTCTCGCGAGGCAAATGTGTATAAAAGTTCCACGAGCGGAAACAATTGGAAATACTTTCTCTACGGAACAAGATCGATGTTAGACATAATGTATTCTTCCTCCACGACGCAATTAGGGCTGCGTTCATGAAACAACATTATTCGGAACGTACTATCAGGGGGGATGGAGCACACACGCGTGTTCTTATCGCGTACTCGCGTGACATAACGCGGCGCCACTAGAATTTTACGTTTGTTCGAGAGCCGCGGACGCGAAAGTGCAGCTACGGAAATTGTTTTATGTAAATCGCTGGAGTGCCGTGTGTTCTTGCCGGAATGGCCGCCGATACGTTTCGACGCGAGTCTAGGAATATTCAGAGACAACTAACCTATAGGATTATCCGGCTGGCTCACCAGCACAAGGAACTTCTTTAAATTGCCGGAAACGCACGGTCCGCCATTCCATTAAACCGATGCGCTGTTTTTTCACCATCGAAACAATTTCATTCTATTTCGTGCTAATAATACCGCTTCGTCGCTTTCCGAACAAAACTGATACCGGGAATCGTTTCTGAACTGTCTATTTGTTCGCACGGAAGCACGGAAACGCGGTAAACTTTAAAATTCCGCGAAGAATATGTATAATATTTATAAAGAAGATTTCCATCGATTCGATGCACGTAGTTCGACGGATTAATCATCGATCCCGTATGAAAGAAAAATACGGCGAACGGTAGACTAAATATTTGCGGACCGACTGCTTTTGCCGAGCACCGACGAGCCTTCGGAAAATTATCATTTCAGTCTCGGCGATCGTTGTTGAACCGTCAAACAAATTGCCCGGCCGTCTGAAGGCAGATAGAACTAAACCGTTCCAAGGATCCCGGCAAATACACCGGCCGAGTGCCTGAAAAGTGGAACTCCAATCTTCTTCGATGAATATTCACCGGGCTACAGGGAGGGCCGGGCGAGGGGAGGGGCTGGAAACGCGAGAGCGCACATCTCATAGACGCGCGAGTCAACAATATTAAAATTCGCCTCGGATAAAACTGCCGCCGTTAGACTTAACTGCTATTAATTATCCTTCGACGATTAATCAAGCGCCGAGGAGGCGTGCTATTGGAGAAGAGAGGGGCGGACATTACTGTTTGCAATGTCGCATCGACGAGATTTACAATATTTACGCGCGGCGCGGCGCGTCGACGAGCATCAATTTCTCGCCCGGTGAAAATGGCGACGCGTAAATCGGCGAGCCCCGCGTTAATTTCCACGCAACGCGGCTCGATAAAACGTCGAACGAGAACCGGACGCCGCCGATGAGAACTGGTGTGGGAAGTGCGACGGGGAAATCGATCCCCGATGGTACCGTTTGTTAACGCCGGGCTACGAATTGAAATCAATGATCCATCTTTTTTCCATTACTTTCTGTGCTCTCCGGCCCCGACGCGACGTTCATTATTGCACGCGCGGGACGCGTGCTAATTGCTGCCGCGCCGATGCTCATCGCGTGCCTGTTCAAGGGCCTGCGTAAACGAACGTGAATGAATTTTTCTGAAATCATTTCACCGCGTTCGATCGATTTTTTTTCGAAATGTTCGACACCGACCGCGTAACCGCACGAATTAGACGAGCGTCGCCCATTCCCAGGTGACGAAAAGAACTTTTGACACAGTCTAATAATTTACTCTGATTTATAAAAATTCAACAGCCGTACTTTTGGAAGTACCATCGATCGAAGCACAGTTTGTCAAAGGGTTAATTTTTTCATATTCCTGAACGTAAACCTAGTCGTGGAATGACAAAGGACAAGAGCGATCTTGATTGATCAACGCGCAAATAAAACAGCTTGGAGTCGAAATCTTTACGAGCGACTCGCTCGACGGGAAATAACTCGAATCGAAGGGGCGGCGACAGAGAAAGAGAGAGAGAGAGAGAGAGAGAGAGTGATAGAGAGAAATAGAGGAACGGAGAGGGGGAGAATTCGTGGAAAAGTATCGTCACTTTCGACGTCGCGGGAGTCGGGACGTTAAAGTGGAAATTAACATTTTTCGGATGATTTATTTCGCCGGAGACTTTCTATCGGGAAAAGTGCATTCAACTCGGCAACGAGTAGCTCCGCCAAGGGTATTCCCAGAGCTGTCGCCGTCTAGTAATGGATTTCGAATTCACCGTGGACCGCTCTCCACTTTCTCTCTGTCCATTTTTCACCGGCCGAGTTCGTTAATTCGATAATAAATCCATTAATTACCAGTCTTCCTATTTAACGTTCGTCCCTCGCGCTCTCTCCGCACCTTCCCCGCCCCGTCTGTTAATACCCCTAAGGCTGCAGAAACACTAATCTTCCATTAAGTAAACATTTATTCATCCCTCCCGAACCACCTATTCGCCCCGCTACAGAGGACGGATTATCGATTCCGACGAATCGTCATCGATCTACGCGATAACGACGAACTATGCTTTCGAAATTTCAAAATATAATACAATAGAATAGAATAAAAATGATTCATATATTTCTAGAAACTTCTCTCGGTTAGTTTATTAACAGAGAAATGTAAACTGTGTCGCATTTTGCGAATGATTTTTGTTTACCAATAGTTTAATTGAGAGCTTGCTGGTACTCGGGGTATTGATTGGCTGTATGAATGCGTATTACGTAGTTTCCAGGGATCTCGCCATTGTGTTTTTTAATCGTAATCCCGCCATTCAACGCCTCTTTGTTTCCATTGTGAAGGTAAATTCCGTAGCTGGAGCGCGACGCTACGGTGGAGGAGAATAAAAAAGAAACACTCGATAAATTACCTTGTGTTTGTCGACCGACACGGGTCTCAAGTGACGGTCGAAGAGAAGCTTGTCAGGTTGGATGTTGATGGGGCTCTGTCTCCTTCCTTTGGTGCATAGCGACCACTCAGGATTTATCAGACCCCAAAACGAAGCACCTGAAAACCGAGCGAAAACGGACAAATTAATATTTTGTTTCGGCTCGCCGCAAAAATTTGTAGATTTCGATGTATATTGTGCGCTTTCGCATTTGTAATTTCGGCGTTTTAAGGTGAAATAGAGCCCAATTTTGTTATTCGAGCAACGAACTATGACGAATACGATATTTTACCTTTTGTTCGATGATCTTTTGCCAAAAAGAACAAGCGAGAAAATATTCTGTTGATTAAAGTTTATCGTTTGAATAAAGAAATTTGGTTATATTTCACCATAAAATACCGAAATTACTTTCTTGCCAACCAAATATAACAATAAAGATAATTGGAAACTGTAGGATTTAAGTCGTAAATAGAATAACACGTCCGCAAACATAAACAGTTTAACGTTTAATTTCAAATATAATAAATACAATTGACAAAATTGTCTCGTTTAAGTCTCTGTCTAAGATTAAACACGTCTTTACTTTTCAACACGTCAAACCAGAATTATTCAAAATCGCAAACTACTCCATATGAAGAACGCAGAATAAATCAATAAATAACAAATATCGAATCGTCGCGACATTCGGCGGAATTCTCGCAACTCGGAGCCGACTTCTCCCTACAAAACTATGCATAACAACCCAACCATTTTTATCTCACAAGTTGTCTGAAATTGACGGCTTTGAATGGGGATACTAGACCGACCTCGCGATATCGAGTCCAAAAAGAAAAAGGAGGTAGATTCAAACAGAAATGTCTCTGGTCGAAGAGGTTAAAGGGTTTCGACCCTTTTTTTTCGAACACCCAGTATAAATTCACGAGGAAGAAGGGCTCGGTGGCCGGAGAGCATTCTTGGTATCGATTCCAGCGTCCGCGCCGCGAAGAAAGTTAAATTTCTCAGAGGGACGCCGGAAACGCGACCGGAGAGGATGAGAGAGGGTGAGAGAGGGTGAGAGAGGGTGCGCTGGTCCCCATCGCCGGGGTTGAAACGAGTTCGAAACCCCTTTTACCGAATAAAAGTTGACGCGAGCCAAGGTTGGGGGCTGGAACCGGCGCGACTCGGTGCGGCGCGACGCGGCGGCCAGCCGGAAAAGTTGAAATTATAGAAATTTCAAATTTCCAAACGGCTGACAGACGACAAGACGATTCCTCGGGAAAAGGAGAGCCGCCGGTCCTCCGGGAATAGTCTTGCACGTGGTTTCCTTCCGAACTTCGCGGACTTTGCCGGGGAATTCGTGCTAGGACACCGATAGCGGGAAAATTGTTTCGCTTTTCCCCCCTTGTCGAAGGGAAACGTGATTTTAATAGGATCTCCATTTTTTACGTGTTAAAGTGCAGAAGCGCAGAAGCGCGTTTTAGCTTCTTATATAAGCGATATCGATATTTGGAGTCGCCGTCGTAGACAAGCTTAACAATTTACCGTTTCTTCAGCAATATTTGAGAATTTTTTTCGGAAGACCTATGAATTCGCGAAGAGCGCGAACTGTCGAGGGCCCTACGAGTGGCCTAACAGGAATAAACTTCCGGCGTTCTGCGCACGCGTTCATAAATATGAAACGATGCACAACGATGGGGAAGATTATTGAAATACTTTCCATGCGCCGGGAGCATCCTTTCCCTTAAACACGATACAATTCCGTCGCATTCTCCGTGTTCCCCATCCGACGTCCACGATATTAACGATCCCTGCGTCCTACCGGGGGCGGGGATGGGGGGTAAGTAATAAATTATTGCTCGTATAAACAACTCGCATAACCGACGCGCCAGGCACGTCAGCACGGAAATTTGCCACCGTGACGGCACGCGACGTTGTACACAAAGAGACCCGTGTTAGGAACGATCCATATAACTCCCCCCGATCCCCACCTCGGCGCGTGGTTTTCTACCCAAGTATTCCATAATGCGCCCTCTCTCGTCTTCATCTGCCGCGAAACAATCCCCGATATTCCGTTCAAGTACCCTGGAAACAATCGACCGAAGGAAATATCCCATATACCGATCCGGGAATCCAACGTCCCCCGATAAAACGAACATGCTGTTCGAACGCGCAGTCTTTCCCACCTTTGCGCTCGACGAAGATCACGTGGATTCGGTGATTCGCGTTGCCGAACAAATGCTTACGCGAGTTAATAAATGAAACAATACAAATACCGAATTAAAATGAAGGAAAACGAACAGCATATTGATAGAATATTCAGGCTCGTATGGTCAAATTATACTGTTAAAATTGTTGCGACTGAAGCTCTTAAAATGTTCGCAGCAACCGGGAACAGATGGATCCGAGCGAGTACCGCCAGCAGCGGCATCGAAAATGCGTACGCCGAAAAATCGAGGCGGGGCAAGAATTAGCCAATAAAATCGATGCCTCGTGAGCGTTAATAACCCCGTCGAACCTCCGGCTTCATTAATTTCCCCCTAGCCGGTGTTAACAGCCGCTATCTACCCGGTAATACACAGCAACGCGTTCAACAGATCGTTCGTTATCTTCGTGAAAATTTACGAGGCCGCAAGTTGCGAGGGGTCGAAAAACGGCGAAAGCGACCAAAAAAACCAACAAAAAAAAAAACGAAAAAAGAAGCGCGAACGAATAGGATAAAAAACAGAGAACGTAATAAAAAATATTTCCGTCGGCTCGGCGCTGTGGCAACGGCGTATTTTTTTCCGTCGCGTGTTTCAAAGGGAACGAGGGAAAAACCGAGGGAACCGATCACAAAGGCAGCCCAGCCCGTTCCAGAGTGTGTCGCGCTCCGGGGCGAGATTCGAGGGATGAATGAGGTTAATTGCGTCGATATTGTGACAATAAAGAGCCGGAGCGGTGTGCGTGTGCGTGGACAGCACGCGACGTGCATGCGAAGAAGAATGCGGACGTGTTGATACGGCATTGACCCCGTATACGCACCCTTTATCGGACGCGCTAATTTTTAATTACACTCGCGTGCCTGCGTGTCGTTAACGCCCACGTTCTCTCGCCTCTCTGTTTCTTTCAACGACACATGAAACTGTCGTCCATCGATACTCGGATGCTGTACGGGCGCCAACCGGGAAACTATATTCCTTTGAGCAACGGAATATTGAACTGTGCTAAGTGAATCTCGACCGACTCATTAGCGACGCGGCTGCTAATAAGGAAAACGAAAACATTGCGCCTCGCTCGGCGGATCTTCTCATCCGAAATGTTTTTTAAGACAGTCGTTGATACGATAAAATAATGCGAAAGCTTGAAATAATTTTGATTGTTCGGTGCAAGCGAGCAGAGCTCGACGAGGGATGTTGCAAGAAACATTAATTCTTTTGTACGCGGAACCTGTGATTTCAACGCGGGTAGAACGTAAAGTTATTATTAAGTGGGTAACACTGCGCCGTGTTCACCATTTCCGCAATGTACATATTTATACGGGGGTAAATAACTAGAGGAAACGAACTGGGCTGCATGATAGAGCAGCAAAGTAATCTGCAATAGTAATGTTGACTCTACAGGCTAGTTTGGGCTCCCAAAACTCATCGTGTTTTGAATTAATTTCAGAGAGCGTACATGCTATTTTCCGACGAGGGCGGTTTCCAACAGCTACTATTGTTGCTCCCAGAAAAATTTATTGTCAAACGTTAGAAAACTTATCGTTGTTCATGTTGCTGTAGCGGTCCGTGTTTTAATTTCAATGGCATTCGTCAATATTTCTTTCTCGCAAATCTTTAATGACCACGTTTGTTAGTTAAAAAATTCTGAATTTTAACCGTGTGTACGATCGAAGACTTCGTTACTGTAAATTGTAAAGGATGAAACTCGACACCCAAGCTCTCTGCTCAATTATAAAAATGAGACTGAGAACATTAAAGACGTCTCCCAATGATATTCCCAAACCCTGTAACCCGATCAGAGTACATATCGAGTTGCCATCGGTATCCAAACAACCCCATAAACCAACCCCTCCAACGTCCATCCGCGAACGAGTTCCGAATATTTCAATCTTCGCGCGTCCCCGGCAGCTCTTGAAATCTAAAAGCCCGGATATCTCAGCCCATCCGCTCGGAAGCCCCGTATTTTTCAAGCGCTCCATCCGCCGATTAATTGTTTTTATCGAGAAAAATCCGGGCCGGGCTGATCCAATCTCGATTAATCCCATCCTATCGTCTTAAGCGTTCTTCTTATCAGGAGCGGAATCTGGTGGGGCAGTTGAAGCAAAGGCGGTCGGCCAGGAGAGGACGAGAGAGAGAGAGAGAAAGGGGGTTGAAAGCCAGGGTCCGCAACACAGAAGATAGAGAAGGATGAACGGGGAGACGGAACCGTCCAACCCCTAACCAACTAGAAAGAGGGAGAGAGAAACAAGCAACGAGAGGAGAAAAAAAAAAAGTCTCGACAATTATTCCTGCCGCTGGGTAACCTGTAATTACGTCGGTTAACGAGGGTGGGTCTAGAGGAGAGTCCGGGGGTGTGTATTCACTTTCCTTTTATCCCGGTTGTCCGCTCATTATGAATTATTAGGCGTCCCTGGATGGAGTCCCGCGAGAAACACAGGTGGATAATTAAAACGGGTGTCGGTGAAATTGTCCGGCTGACAAACCGGTTTCTGGATATCGAGGCTTGGAGGACGAGTGTTGGTTTGGTGCATGTTATAACTCGCGTAAAATTTCTAGTAGATTTCGGGTCGCGCGCTGCCCCGGAGATGGCGAGTACGCGAAGGGTCGCGAGAAGCGTGCGAAACGCTGCTGCGACGCGGAAGAGCAGCGGAAGTCCGAGGGGTGCGAAGAGGGTGAGAAAGACAGAGCGAAACAGGGAGAGAAAGACAGAGGCCGTGTTGGCTTCTACACTTAATCACTTTTGCTAATTGCAGAATGATTGCTCCGCGCTTGAAGTTTCAATAATGGGGTTGTTACACCCCTCCGAGCAGCTCCGTAACTGGTTATACACCGAGTAAGGCTCTCCAGTTATCACCCTTTCTCCTGTTATCTACCGCCTTTCACCCTCCCACCTCGAACCGCGTTCACACAACCCCTCCAAACCAACCCCGAGCCACCTGCCCAAACCCCCACCCTTTTCCGACTTACTCAGGTAGCGGCTGATGAATGCCATAATAGTCTACCTGCCTTCGGGTGATAAGAAAGTAATCATTCCATCTGGCCTCCGTTATTCCATTACCCCCAGGCCCCGAGCTTGGTCAAACCCCCGTTTTCCCACCCCCTCGGCAGCTCCTGAAGGCGCAGGCTCCGGGAACCAACCCCGTTTTGCAGAACCACCGGTCAGCCAGACGCTAATTATGCAATTATAGCGGGGAGCCGAGCTAAGAGAGGGTCGGGACTGCCTCGAAAATGAAATTCTCTCTTCAGCTAGCGACCGAACTTCTAAATATCGAGTTAACGTTGCATCCCGCTTGATGAATTGCCGCCGCCTGAACACGAGGCCGAACCGCGATACCAGAAATCGACCAGCCGTCACTCGAGGAAGCATACTTAAAACGAACCTAAACGATCCGAACGCGGAACGTCCTCGAATCTGAATACAGTGGAGTATTCGGTTCGAAAGATAGATACAAGCGAACTCGAGAATTTTAGAGACCAGGTTGCAAGCGAACGTAACGACAGAATGTATTACATTAGGTGAGTTCGATATAATCGGATTGAAAGCGAGTGTAAAGAAAGAATACATTATAATAATGTAGCCAGATTCCGTGTTTGCACTGTCGGGAATGTAAGATTTTTATTAGGGTTGTTCATAGATCATTACCTCTCTCAGGTTTTATGTTATGTCAGCCGGCAGAGTTTCTTCTGTCAATAAACAGAAACAGGAATTCTCCAGGCGCCGGTATCAAAAACAGAACCCCAGCTGGTTATATCTGCTTTAAAGGAAAGTATTTTCTTTCGCTCGAGATATTCGTAGCCATCTCATCCAGAGGAATATTGTCTTCTGTCTGGTTATCGATAAGGTTCAATTTTAAAGGCACATAGAAAAGTTTCGAGATATTGTATTACGCTGGTGTGTTTGTAGAGGAATCTGGCAGAAAATGAGCCTAAACTATATCCATCCTCCACTCGTCCTTGCATTATTCCGACCTTGAGTTTTTTCACAAAATGTTGCTCGTACGCATTGTCCGTAGATTTACGAATAAACATAAACACGTTTACGGGTTATATAAAGAGCGAAAATCTATGAAGCTGTCGCTTGTTCCTCCATCGGTGACCCCATTAGAAGAATTTCAGAAACAGTATTTTAATTTTCTCGGCTCGTACTAGATCCCGAATTCCCGCGATCACGCTCGTTCCGAAAATTACAGACAAATTGCGCATAATTATCGGGAGGCGAACGATCGATCATCGAAAGAAGCAAGAGGAACAAGGGCGGGCTAACAAGCGCGAGGGATTCCAGGAAAAACTAATAACGGAGAAAGAAAGTTTGAAACGGCGCAATTACCATAACTCGACATTCCCCGGAGCTAGACATGATTTTCTGCGGAACTGTCTCCGATACTATGTGTACGTATACCGTTGCCGGTTCGTTCGAAACACGAAAAAAACGAACGTATGATTCCACGACCGGGTATATTCCGGTGGCGTGTTACCATCGAAACGACCGATTGCGACCGAGTGACACCTCGTATAAATATCCCCATCCATCAAGGGTGTCGCTCGCCACCCCTTAGCACCCCTGTGCGGCGCGACGAGCAGTTTCCTCCCTTTCGGAAAACAGCGAAATTTCACGGGGAAAAGGAAAAAGCCTAATTACACAGTCCCGGGTGTGGATTAAAGAGGGAAAGAGAGAGAGCTTCATTAGCGTGTAGATTTTTCACGTTCTAAAAAACCGGCCGGCGCGGCGCGGCTTCCCGCGCCACGCGGACAAAAGATCCACAGGCACGGAGGGGACAGTTGATTGGGCCGGCACGGCGAAATGTATTCATGTATGCATATGAATTCAGTCCTCCGTAGGCCGAGGCGTTGCGACGCCGACGCCTAGATACCCGCCGATGTCCGTCGCACGATGAAAAACATCTTAATTGGAGCTGGCGCGGCGTCGACACTGCCAATGGACCCCTCTGTCAAGACGATTTTCGCGACCGGTACTGGCTCGCCATTTTCTTTGGCCCAACCAACCAGACGTCGACGTTTTCGGTTTTGCAAGGTCCGTCGAGATGGTTTAACCTCTTAACTGCGGAATTTAGTTTTAATAATCCCCCACAGAGTGTGGAATTAAAATCAAGCAAAATGTCAAGTATACGAGGTGTGATCAGAACGTAAGGTGACTTTTTAGTTTTATCGAAAAAGATTTATTTATTCGTCAATATTTATGCTGTCCCCTTCAAAGTAATACCCCTCGGATATAATACACTCAAAACACTTCTAACCTTTATGCCTCTCGCAAACAATAAAAAAATGCTATATAGCTGAAACTGTGAACATATGTTCGGGACGAGTGTACTGTAGGTATCCCGCGAAATTCAAAAAGTCACCTTACTTCTTGACACGTCGAACGCAGGGCAAATGGTCCTATTATAAATTTTACGAAAAACGAGGGAGGATTACATTTATATTTGATAAAAAATTAATAATTCATTCTTGAAGAAGAAACTGTTATTGCACCGCAATAGAGATTTGGATTAATGTCTATACAGGTCGAACGCAGTTAACTGGTTAAGCAAGTGATTTTATCGGTATGTGTGTGGGAATCGTTTTAACATCTAAAATGATAAAATGTGGTTACTGGTGGTTTGATTTTAATTATTTCATATTTGAATTTTTCTTAAGTCTCTTTCGATCCCATTTATCAATGGCGATAATAAGTTCAGCCACTTTTTAATCGAAGCAGGCAAGGAAAAGATGAAGCTTTCGATACTTTTGATTGTTTTTGGGAGATTCTATAAAGTTGGATAATTGTTTTCGTAATAAATAAACCGTTCTAGCAGGTGGAGGCATTCGGAGCCAGGTGGGGCGTTAATTAAATTATCTCGCCGGCTAATAAATTTCTCGGGGCCCGGCTTCTTTCTATCCTCATTAATATCCCCGATTAATTTATTTTGACAGCCGGTCTCTTTCCGGCGCAACGCAAACAGCAATCTTCAGATAACCACGTCTCGGAAGAGAAAGAGAGAGAAAGAGAGAGAGGGAGAGAGAGACAATCGGCAGATCGATGAGTTCCACGGTTCAGAAAAGTCTCTCGACCCTTCCTCGTGCGAACCAGAAGCTCGTTGATCGGTTGCGACACTTTCCGTGTTCTCACGAAGCCGATAAATCTCTTTCTCTCCCCGTCCCGTGAAAACGAGAGTTCCCCTGGAATCGAGGGATCCAAAGATATCCGATTCGAGACCAGCTCCCGAGAAAAAAAGATTGTTCAACGCCTTTCCTTGCTTGTCAACCGTCCTACCCTAATCTACTCGTTGCCTTGCAATTTGATTAGCTGCAATCTGCGAAAATAGAAATTACATGCTAATCTCGTTTTCACCGAGCTCCGTCCGGGATCCCGGCTATTTTGCTAAATTTTATTAGAGCTGTGGGTGCGAAATGTTTCCTGTGGAAACGATCGAAAAGCACTTACAGCTTTCTCAGGTATTAGCTTCTTGTCGATTGACCATTTTTTTAAGCTGTTTGATTTACAGCATTTTCTATATAATTCAATGTAATCCTGTGCGATTTTGAAGTTAGACATTTAATATTTTGCAACAAGTACAATTCATTATTACCGAGTGAATACAATTATTATTTGAATACGCACAGGTTTGATCATTTTATAATCGTTCATAGTAGTTCACACTTTAAATGGAGAATGAAATTACAATTACTGTAATTAACATTCTTGGGTGATTATTTCAATGTAATTTCGTTGCGATAAATTCCCGAAATCTTCAGCTGGGACCGAAAATTCAGTATCAGTTGGCCGCGTTTCATCGCGCGGGGATAAAATAACAATGATTAATTATTACCAGAAATTACATTCACCGGGTGTATAGAATCCACATCCTCATCGTGCTTGAACGTCCTCGTAAAATGTTATTCGAGAAAATATTTTCTTCCCCCGCGGTGCTTTCAAGCCATCTTATATTCATGCTTTTGTTTCGCGTCTACTTCCGGCGGTCGGGGCCACCCCTCGTTATTTTTCTTCCGATACTTCCACTTGCATCGACGCTTTTAAGGTGTAATCATTTTGTTTTTGAATATTTCATGCATATCGAGATTGATCCGGAAGGGATCGGGAATTTTATGGAAATAGGTCTCTCAGCTTTCCGTGCTTTAACGTAAGTAATCCTTCCGACGTCGTATTTGCATACATTCCGAGTGCGTTTCCGGAATGCCTCGGCCCATTTCCGACCCTTTCTTTTTATTATCATTTCTCTCCCATTCTATCCCTCTTTCTCTCTCTCTTTCTCTCTTCCTCCCTCTCTTTACTTGCAACCAGCGAACCCCGATCTCTCGATGGAAAAATGAGAATTACAGGCGAGAGATAAAATCAATCACATCGCTGCGACACCTCCGTGTACCGTGAACCGTGAACTTTAACCCTTAAAACATTTATAACAAATTTTCTTGTAAACCAGTTAACTTATCCATCATCTTCTCATTACTTCCCTTATGTCATAATTTTTTGTTTAACGCTAGGTTTACGGAGCTGTAGAAATAACTATTTCATATTACTTTATAAACATAACAAGGATGCGTCTATCCAAATTTTTGGCTATTTTTCCAATAATATATACCCAAAGAAATAAATTTGGTAAATAATTCCTCAGGAAAGCACTTTTAGAATCTTAATAATCGCAAACTAAGAATATTAGAACCCGTCATTTTCACGGGTCCCGTAAATCTGGTGTTAATACTAGAACCAACAGACGAATCAAGATGACTCGTTTAAAAAATGTACTATTTCATATTTGCTGAAATTATAAAGGCAATTTTTAATGAAGCATTAAATATTTTAAAAAGTTTAAGTAACCAAAGAAAACACGGATAAAGCATTATCCCAGAATCTTTCGAGAAACTGTACAGTTCTCGGACTGTGTCAGGTTTAATGAAAATTCACGAGTCTGTCCAGTAATGTGCAAAAATGAGGATTGGGTTGAAATTTTGTCGGAGATTTTTATGGTAATTTGAATTTAATTTTCGCTCGAGAAGGTTCAGGGAATGGTTCTCAGTTCCTTTCTGCCTTGTCCCAGGACAAGAGGACGTAAGTTTCAGGATCATCTGGATTTACGAAATTTTTGAGACTGTCAGGCAACAAGAAGTTTGGTAATACATTCAGAGCTTTCAAGATTTGCGGCGCTCCCGAGACTTTCGAGCTTCCCAAACCATCACGGCTCGGATAACATTCGAAATAATTTTAAACTTCACGCTGTTCTGATTTCGACGGAACTTTCCGCGAGAACTTGTTGAGGACCTCTTACGAGGGTCCGACCGCGGAGTGTCAATCGCTAATTCCGATAAAACTTTCTCGCTAAAACACCAAAAATATCGTGAAATGTTTTTATTAATCGTAAGGTAGATTAAAAGACCGAAAATTATACGGTCGAGGTGGAAAAAGTGCTCGAAATTATTAAAGGAAGAAAGAAATATTTGTTTGTTCAATAATTCACACGTTTCATGCCCCAGATCCTGTGAAAATTTTTATTTTCCGCTAATTCCGTTGAAATCTGGAATATTTGTTTAAAATATGAGATAATGATTAAAACCGGATTGGCGGAATTAAAGCATGCAATGAAAATGGACGAACATTAACCAAGAGCCTTTCATGCACATATTTTTTAGGGGCACGAGAGTATTAAGCATAATTATTTAAATATAAAACTGAACAATGTATTATCCCATTGTTTACCAAGGAAGAGAACAATAGATTAATTTTTTAAATGAAATAATTATTACCGAGAGAGAATACCAAAAATCGTAATGAATTCTATTGCGAATTTTATGCATTACATTAAAATCCCTTCGTCGTCTCATCGAAATGAATAAAGATTTAATAAAATTTGGCCCCTGTTTCTACGAAAAAATGCAGAAAATTTTGATTTCCCACAAATATCCCCAGTCTAGCAATCATTCAGGTCAACTGTAATAATAACGCCAGTATTTCTGGAAAGCACGAGGGCGTTGAAAAATTCCATAGTTAATAAAAGTTTCACTGGCAATATTGTCCTCTGCGGTAGAACCTTATTCCTCGTTGGTTAAATTTCGCGATTACAAACGACAGATAACCGCGCGAAAATGAAATATTTCGAAAGCCGGCGCGGTGGAAGCTCGTACAACGTCCGCGGATTACGTCTCAAGTCGTTCGCGCCGTTTAGGTTGTCGAGTTTCAAATTAATTACCGCGGTCTAATTAATCAACGTCATTCATCGGGCGCCTCGCACCCGGGTCCGACCACCTCCTAAATGACAATATCATTGAATGGATGATTTTACATGGTGTGTGACGGCCCGGAATTGCGGATGCCCGCGTAAACCGTTTCCTTTAATTACAGAAGTTCTCGCCGATGTATCGTTTGTCTGATTTTCTACAACAAGCGAATTGTTCCTGCGGCTAATTTGTTGCTGCGGCAATCAAATCCCGTATCCGGAAAAACAGAAACTAGAAACAGTATCTAGCAATAATTTCACTGTACAAAATGGAATTTGCGAAGTTACAGATTTTCGTTTCGACAAGAAGGAAACTCTTTTTAAACGAAACATACAGGAACCAAAGAAGGATCGCAAACGTTAAAATCACTTCTGATATTTTCTCTTTCAAAAACGGCATCGAAACCAAACGGAATATAATCGGAAGAGTCGCAGAAACTGCAGATCCTCGCAAAGGACAGAGTTTCAAAATCCGCCTCGCGCGCTGGTCCGAAAAAAGAAAAGGACCGGAACAACGGTTGGAAAAAAAAAACAAAATGGAAAACTGTGCGCGGTAGAGAGGCAATTAATAGTAACAGCTGGAATTACGAGCGATTCGAAAAGCTGTGTACAAACAACGGGAACGAGCTTTCGAAGCTTACACGTCCTGCGTGATAACGATATCGGCGTCGATCCGGCACTCGCGAGTGCAGTGCGCGCGTAGAACACGCCGATTTACACACCGTCGCTGTCGCAGTTGTAAATTCGTTAATTAACTAAGGTAATTGCTCCTGTAGTCCAGTAATGCATTCGACCCTCTGCCTCTCTCCCTGCCCCACCCCCTCTCTCGCTCTCTTGCTCGAATGGCCAGTAACAGGCATCATACGGACGCGGGAACACCGACGGCAACGAGTTCAATTTGAAACGTAAGCAGCTGCGCCTGGCCACCCGAAACTCTCCGACATTTTACCGAACTTTCCGACTTGTTTAGGAAGCTCGTATGCCGACATATCGTACGGGATTTTATAGAGACTGCCGATGCGACTCTTCGTTACATAATCCTGTTCGTTAATTTACCAGCAATATTTTCCGAGGTGTCGATCGCTCGAAGTTTCGCAGGATTCGTAGATCGCCTGGATGTCCACGGGTTCGAGGATCAGGAAAATTCGCGCCTGGACGTGCACAGTTTCGATCGAGGCGGCGAACAATGTCGACGCAGCATCCGGCCGATTAAATTAACCGAGTTCGAGGAATTCCCAAGACTACTTTGTGTCCAATTAATTACGGAAACTTTCGAGGGAAGATGGACGTCTCGCTCTAACCGGATTGTACTCTTTTTCTTCGTCGACGCGCCGCGAACCGAGACAGAAAACTTGCATCGGCGAGCGCTCGCTTCCGCTTGTCCGTTTCGCCGATCTTGCGAAGCGAACGATATGCCTCGGCCGAGGAAAATTTAGAAGATATAAAAGAAAATTTACAGGCCGGCGTCAGAAGTTTCGCGCGCGCGGAATATATTGATCGGACTTGGCCAGAACGGAGAGAGAGAGAGAGAGAGAGAGAAAAAAATATATATAGTGGTGGAAAGGGGGTGCGGGTTGGGGGAGCGGACGAGCCAAAATGGCCTGTGAATTATTAATTAATAGAGCGATGCTAAGAAACGCCCACGAAGTTTCCGGCAGAAAGGGAAATACAAGGAGAACGGGGGAATGCAGTTCCGCGAACTTTCGATGAAAAATAGACTCCCACAGACAGCTAATCCTCGGGCTGATAGCGCCACCTTCATCTCGATATTGAATTCTTTATCCTCGAATTTCCCGCGCAACTTTCATCAACTTTCATCCCTGACCCCGCCATCGGATTCCTGGTAAAATGAAAATCGAGGCACGACGATCCGGACAATTTCCGTACCCAGTGTTTTACCCGGCATTGTTCATCCCCAGGCTGTACACGAAACTTTTTATTATGCAGGAAATGTGGTGTCGAATCGATTCCGAAATTGGGATACGTATTAAGACTAGGTGAACGGCGAACGAGTGTAAGATCAAACTCCGAAGAACACGTTTCTTTATTGTTAGCTTATAAGACTCGGCTTAATGTCTGCAAGTCAGACTCGGCTGTACTTGGTGTTGTCGGTGAATCGGTAGTCGAAACGGTTCTGCTCTTGTCGTGTTCGCGTAGAAATTAGGAAGGTTCGAAGGTAGGGGTGGTCTTGGAAAAAGCTGGATACGATTGGCTGGAGGGTGTGTTTTTGAACAGTGGTGGAAGAAGGAGTAGGGGTTCGCTTACGGGCGGCTACGGTTATAAACTTATAACGTTCCGCATGTGTTCGTCGGTTGCGGGTCCTAACGGTTCGCTGCATACCTTAAATTACGGTCGAAACGCTATTTTTTGGCTGTGCCTTTCGTCCTTTATGACGGCCCCGTTCGCTATTTCGCCAGTACAGGTACGTCGACCTTCACGATCGCGCACTTGTCCCTTGGCAAGGGGTTTTACGACGGAACAGGAAATAAGGATGTTCTTCCCACGTTTCTCTCACCTAAATAACCGCACTATTATTTATTTATTCCAGCTAAATATAATTACGTTAGAATTCAATATTATTCTCGGCTGGGGTGTACCTGCAGGTATAACGATTGCGAATATTCGTACAATTGTCGTTAATTCGAGGTGTGGCGCGGGGACGGTATTCATAATCCGATTCTTAATTTCGCGGAACTGTTTTAAGTGTTTACCCGCCGCCAGTAGCGGCCAACAATAATGCCGGTTTAATTAGACCGCGTTCTGCCGCAGGACAGTTGACTTTTCTTTCCGTTTTCGGCGGAACAAGGTCCTCTCGCTTGAACGCGACCGGAACCCCGGGCCCCGGGCAAACTTTTCGACGACTGAACGCCCAGTTCCAAGCGCGGACGCGGACGCCTCCCAAACAACTTTCCTTGATTAATTCCTGTAATTTTATTTGTCCTAAAACGCGGTCCTTTTGTCATGCACTGTTACATTGTTCCCCCGAACTTCGAATTTACGCTACCCATTAACTGCTGCGCCAAGCGCAAAAACTTCATTACGCCGCCAATTGCTGGGGACCAGAATATTCGAAATTCTCGGAAAACCGTCGGAGCCTATCGATTCGAGAATTTTTCGATTACTGCCGCAGAAAGTACGCTCGCGGAAAGGATTGTCAACGTATAAGACAATTTGTAACGTAAATTTCCAACTACATCGTATTTAACCTCCCAGCTTCGTTATACATAGTAGCTTCCCTCGATGTTATCTTCATCAACATCGCGCCAACATAGTGGTTCAGTTGTTTATTTTGTATTTAAACTCCATCAACCGTTAACGTATTCATTCGTATTACGTGGACAGAGATTGAACATTCGACGCGTCCCTTAAAAAGCTACATAAATCGTTAAAAAATTTATGAATACAGCCGACAGACACCGAGTTACTTTAGATAGTAGTTCTTACCGACGCACAAAGTGGTATTTGGGCTGAAAACCTGGGCAAAAGTCAAAATTGTAAATATTTACATACAATGTTGTGGTTGCGTCCCAATATAGATATGCCATCGCGTGGTGCACTCCTTTCTTTTGTTTATCCAAACAGATCTTCATTTAAAACATAGCACTTGTTCGATACACACGCCTTTGATCGCAGCATTCCATTCGTACGCATCTTTTTCTTGTTACAATTTTGATGTTGAAAGCGATCTTTGCGACGAAATTTGGAATAGATGTTGTTACAGAAGGTATGTACATTATATTAAGCATATCTTTGTCAATGTTAAAAAATTTTTATACGTATTTTTACCGAACTCCAAGCCTGATTAAGAGCTTTTAGATTTTCATGACTTTTTTTTGCATAAATTAATGTTTTATAACTTATACAACTCATCGCAACGGCATAAAAGTTACGTGGCGTTGAACTACAGGATATCTAGAATTAGTATACTGCAAAAAAGTTTTCACAAGTTTTATCACATTAAAAAAAAATAAAGCTCCAAATATAGCCCCTTCTTATTACCATGGTTTTAGTAACTCGCTTTCTCGTCTGTCTGTTCGGTACAAATTTCGCTATATTTTGTTATATACATAAAATGTATTTATGATTTTCAGATTTTAGAAAATCTGATTCCAAATTGGGAACATTTATTACGGCTTCCATTATTACACACGTGTAAGTAAATACAGTTGTTACTTCTTCTGTAGATGATCAAAATATACATTATTTACAGTTGTACCTTTATCCTCCGCAATTAATAATTTACATATATTACTACTATAGCCGTGCTAATAGTTTATAAATAAATAAAAAAATAAATATTAATAAATATGTAGCATCGTAAATTCGTCACAACCGTCGACGAGCCTAGACTCATGTTTTAGGATTTACGATCATCCCCGGGAAACGCAATTTTTAGGATCCGAACGTGAGGTCTGCGTGGGGCCTGCGTGGGCCATAAAGAGGAAGCGTTTGGACCATCGACAAAGCCCGAAGGTCCCTGGGAAAGCTGAAGGGGACGGAAGGGCTCATCGGAAAATACCGATGGGCGAGAGGGCAGAGTTGTTTTCCGCGTCGAGCCGAGCCGTACGAGTTGTAGCGAGTTGGATCTGTGCTCACATATTTATCGCGTGTACTTATTGTTTAAATTCTATTAAATTGTTTTATTCCCTATCTCGAATTTCAATTAATCCCCACAAATATTATATTTTCTTCGTGTTTTCATGGTGTTTTAATACCAAATACAATTTTCTACTACATTGAAAAAGTTTTTTTTTTTATTCGTAGCTGCCTATATACATTGTGACGGCCATGAATATAAATTATGACGCTACTCTACGCCATAGTTTTACATATGAACACCCATAAATATACTTATTATCGCTAGTATGTTGTTAGATATGACATTTTTACTCATAAACTAACTGTATAACGTAGGAAAAACAAGAAAATATTTTTGGCCAGGTTCTCAGCCCAAATACCACTCTGCGCGACGCGCGACTGTTAAAAAAGAAAGAAACGCATCAATTTGTTGAAGCTCGTGATCCCAAACAGAAGCTTGAACGCTGAAAACAAAATGTTCACCGGGTGGCAACTGGGATCCTCCAGTTTACCCTATTAAACCGCATCAAGCAACCCTCTCGCCGGTTCGCCTCGACAGGTCCCCGAGCCGTTTACGGTGGCGGTGTTGGCTGGAGGCCGTTGGGAAGACGGGAATAGCGAAGGGAGAGAGAGCACGGTATAGCGAGAACGCCGGTGAAATTAGAAAAGTCCTCGGGAAGCTTGTTCGAAATCCGTGCAGCCGCGTATTCACCCTCTCGAGGCCGCGTCGCTAGTAATGTATGCGCGCAATCCGCGTTGCGCGGCGGGCCGGCCGGGCCGCTGGATGAACCGACGCGCGTTGCGGCGCCACGAGAGTTGCTTTCCCGGAAACATATTCTATGCATACATGCATGTTCAACACCTGCGAAGCACCGACCGTCGTCGTCCGGCCGGGATGTGAAATTACGGCATTTAAATAATTTCATTTAATCTTTGCGCTCTGCCCCCGCGCGTCGCGTCTCGTCGAGTCGCGTCGGATATTCCTCCAGCTATCCTGGTCAAGCTGCATTCTCTCTCTCTCTCTCTTTATCTTCCTCTATTTCCAGCCACTCTCCGCTCGCAGTCCCTGCAGGCCCTCTCGTTTCGCAACCGGCCAGGTTCTTGGCGATTCACGTTCGACGGCCGAAATATTTTCCACCGTGTAATTTCGCGGTCGGCCAGGGTAACGATGGAAACTGGCTCCGCCACCGTGGAAACACCTTTCCGCGTTCGTTACTTGGCTCGTTTCACGGGGATTAGCTGGCAAGCCGATTTCCCGGGCGCCCCTCCCATCGCGATGGATCGGAAAAATGGCTGGGAATTTCCCGAGCACCGGTTCCGAGCGTGCGCCCGATTCCTGCTCCAACGAGTCTACACGCTCGCCGGACCTGTTATTCACTGGTCCCGAGGAGAGCACGATGGAATCCCGTGGCCGGATAATGGATGCTGATGGGGTTTTTATGTATGCTGCCCGAGCCGACCGAAGAGGACGTGTCCCGCAATCAATGAAGAAGGTTTGTTTCGCGAGGTCTCGCGCCTTCCGAGCCGTGCCGATCGGTTCTAAAAGTATTCTATCGAGATAGACAATATTAATTTCGGTAGATCGGTTTTGTACAGAAATCCGTGTTTCATGTTTTTCTCTCTGTACATCTCGCGATTCGAAAATTTCAAAATTTCCGACCATTCGTCGCCGTTTCTTCTCGCGATTCTCGATAGTCTCCTCCGACGCGGCAGAAACTTTGCCGAGCCTTAAGTCGGCACACTTGCATTCAGCGCGAAGTGATAAAGATGGAAAGTGGCCGGCATTTGCATGTTTATTCCACTTCTTTAATTCCGGGGCCGGCCTCTCGGCGAGAGTCGACTGCGCCGTTTTCATCCGGAAAATATATACGAAAGAGAAACCCACCCCCGCTTTGCCGTCTCGCGCTCTCGAACCCACACACGCGTACACATCCCCGTGCTGCCGACCCCTCCTCCCCCGCGCTCGATTTTCCCGCTGTTGTTTCGCCGCGCGCGCCGCGCCGTCCGAACGTTGGTCGCCATCTGCTTTGCTTCCTGCAATTCCGCCGCCGTCGAGAGAGAAAGGGAGGAGAAAGAGAGAGATTTGGCGGGATATTGCACAGCGCAGTTTTGCATGTGAAAATTAGCGAGCAATGGACGAACGAACGGCGAACGCTGAAGACGTCGAACATCGGCCATCTTAGTTTTTTTCCTCGGGTGTTTCGTCGCCACGTTTACTTGCTGTCGAGTGCTCCAACTTATTCCCGTAGATTTAATGGAAAAGACGTAGAAATAAAACGTAGAACTTGGGAAACGATCGCATCGAGAAAAGACTGCCCAGTGTCTCACGGAACAAGAAAAGTAGACCCAGTTTTCATGGTTCGAGAAAAATTCTGATAAAGTGTCTCTCCGAGCTTTTTCGTTTCCTGCAACGGACAAATTTCTCTTCGGTAATCTATGCACGCGAAGTTTACGAGCGCGTCGTAAAAGAAGTGCATTTTCATTTCTTAAAAAAACGTCCACGGGACCGGTGGATCCACCTCTCGCAGTTACTGTTTTCCGTTCTCCGGACGAGTGTAACATTCCGTCGAATTAAATATGACGCAGCCATTCAGATTCTCGAGATCATTTGGAAGCGTTCAGTTTATTTCATGCATCCTGGTCTACGAATATTCTCTGCTACTCGAATATTCATTTGATTCTATTATTCATGGGCTCGTCCTACTTTCTCACTTTTCCAAACTCTTGTTGCATCACGGTAGTACGGCTGCTTCTGCAGGGCTATCTGCGGACCGACTGGATACCGTATGCATTTCCAAATACTGCTAAACATACATATTTTTATTTCGACGCGTCTGTTAATTCCATCAAAATTTTGCTAGATGCAGCATCCCGCGAATCGATACTCGAGGTACGCGACCCATTTTACGGGCGCATGAAATTTTCATTGCTCTAAAATAAACATTTGTTACCCAAACGCGCATGCATGCTGAGAATGAATCGATAAAATATGATCGTGTGGACATATCGGACTAATTTGTGGATTATGTTATGGAACTTCTTTATCTGCGGTCCACAATTATTGGTAAAAAAATTACGATTCCGAACGTTGTTCTGTTTTCTAATGAAAACATTCTTACGTCCGTTTTGAAGTGGAATATCAAGGATGCGAAACGATATCGATCTTAAAGATACGAGTTTATAAAGATGTCTTTTCCGCGCGTGGCAGAAGTTCAGAGTAATATGTCCTGTACACGCAAACGTAAAACACAGAACACGCATGACCCGTGTCGCAGCGAACACGTTAATGTAGGCAGTGAATATTCCAGTGTATTGACATTCCTTTCTGACCTAATTTACACGTTCTCGTTTCTTCTTTAAGAACGCCGTTCAGACGAAAGGTCTAATGGCGTCGCAGCAATGGAAAATATAATATCAAGGGCTCGCAACTCCAGGAGACCTGGAGAAACAGTTTCGCTGTCATGCTTCTTTCTCTGGCTTCAAATGTCAACGAAATGTTAACGCCTGTGAAAAATTACTGCTAGATACATTTCATGAACAATAATAACAAATATTCCTCTACCTATTTTGGGATTTCAATATTTTCGCAGAAATATTTACACGAAAAATAACGAGATCACTTCCGAACAGTTTACCTTTTTCATTTCATTCGATGCTCCATGTTTTCATCCATTTAGTTTACCCTTAATTAATAAACTGCGAGGTTCGGGCTGGTTCACGTTTTTAGAGTAGATTCATTTAAAAGTTGAAAACAAAATTCTATTTTTATCCGGATGGATTTGGTTGATTAACAAATAAAACCGAAGCTTCGCGAAGTCCACTGGAATTTTCAACTTGTGATTTTTGCGTTCTATTATACGGTCTGCTGTCGAAAGTGTATAAAACAGAGGCTGTATGTTTTACACAGAGATTATTATTTTCTCTCGGCCTCGACAGGATCCTATTCGTAAATTTTCATTCGATAATTCCGTTCAATGAAAAGTGGCGTCAATGAAGCACAAAACTCGAAAAGTGATTATTTTCGCTTTTCGTGGTAGCGGCGACGGCGGCGGCCTCGGGTTGTATCCGAGTAGTAAAGTAAAAAATTAATAGAACAAGCGGCGGTTTAGAATATTAAAGCCAGAGGTCGCGGTAGGAAGACAGCCGGAAGGATTATAAAACGAAGCTCGGTGGAGGTCTTGTCCGTTTTCTCTTCCTCCCGAAACCAGGCCAACGTGCATTTATTTGTTCCGGCGCAGCGGATAACGGGAACCGCGATTCTTGCATCCCATTCAGATTTATAGAATAAACTGACGCTTTCATCGCGGAAAACTGCTTTTCACGATGCGATGAGGCCCTCTCGTCAAGTTCCTGAATCGGTTAATAAGTTTCCGGCGAGCCGCTTTTTCGAAACCCTAACACGATCACGATCCGCCGGCTTTGCAATATCCGCAAAAATTCATTTTTCGTCCAGGGGGCCGCGGGGTTGAATGGGGGTAGTGACACGGACAAGACAATTCCATTATGCACCGGTGGTGAGAAATAAAAAGAGAGAGAGAGAGAGAATTCCCATTCTGTTTGAAGAGTCTCTGCCTCCTTTATTTATATATTTCTGTAGCATTTGCCTCGGTGTACAATGAGATTAAGTTTCATTGTTGCTTCGAGAACTACACCCACACCCGCTAGGCTCGCTTCGAGAAATGTGTGAATAATGCTGTCTGTCGACTTCTCCCCATTACTCCTGGGGGTTGATCTTGTGAGCACGGTTATGCGAAAGGCGTACGACACGAACTCGGCTCCGCTCATGCTCGCGAATAATCCATGTCTAACGAGAATCATCTAAGACGACCTTCTATGAACCTGGCACTGTCGAATTGTCCGCCCTTATTTATTTATTATTATATATTATTTCGGTTAATTTATCTCTCTCACGCATCAATTTTTTGACCGGTACGAATTTTTCTCGTATACACAATTAGCGTTATTTTTCTGCCGAAGAAACATAAACTGCTCGCATTAATCGCCCCTGTTGCCAGCATAAAAACGATAAATCTATCGAGGGGGACTTGCACAGCATCACTGGATTGCATCGAGACAATATCGAAAACACGCTCGAAGAGAGAGCTCGATGTGATTTACATGCAATTACTTTTAATTATTGTACGTTTCTCGCTCATTCTCGTTTCTTTTTCTCTCTGGTTCTCTCGCTGTTTCGCTAATTGTCGATCTCAATGTTAACATTCGACGGGGAAGTGATTTTATTACGACTCCTCTCTCTCTCTCTCTCTCTCTCTCTCTCTCTCTCTTTCTCTCTATCGCCCTTCGTTTCGCGTCGGGATTATGCAATTGACGGTGCATCGTCGACGCACGTTTTTTGCCGTCTTTCGCAGCCGATGGTTCCGTGTAACAAAGTGATTCGATGTTAACGAATTCGCGAAACGGGCGCTGAAATATTCGACATCGGTAATCTTTTTCATCCGCAGAGAACGCGTGTTCGATGAATCATTTTGCATCGATTCTGCAGCGAGCTTTTCTCCTGGGCGTTATTAGAATCGAATCAGGCAGATTTCGCAATTTATTCCTATCTGAAAATCAGTTTGGTAAATTACGACACTCGAGATTTACGCTTCAGCATCATTCTTTGTCGTAATTCCTTGATCGATCTCTTCCAGAGCTGTCTTTTCAATGATTTCGGACACACTGGAAAATGTTTGCCCTTAAATATACAAATAAATGAATAAACAGCAGGATAACCACGGGAACGAATAAAGAAAATGAACAAAAACGACGGAAGGATGAAATAAATAAGGTAGGAAGATATTACTGGGCAAAAAGAAGATAATGGGAAAACGATGGCCAGAAAGCGAAAGAATATTTTTAAGGGGTGGGTGAGGAGAAGGAAATTGGGAGGGGGATGAAGAAGTCGATGGGAATATTCGACGAAGTGAGAACGAAAAAGCTTCAATACCACGGAACTTTTCCGGCGGCCGGATTAAGTCGGTCTCCGGGTGGTTCTCGTCTTTCGCGTTGGTGTACGCAACTAGTAGCATTGCCAGGCCTGCTCCAGTACTTGGAGAGCACTTTTCCGGCCCGTGGAAGTACTATTCCGAAGTGAAAATGAAATTTCTGCCGCGAGAAGAGCCGCGGCTCTCTTTCCCCTCTGACATATCCGACAGGACTTAATGATACACTTGTTAAACGCGCCACGAACGGCCCCGCGTAAGTGGAGATTTTTACTTAGCTCGTAAATAAGGGAGTTAATTAAAAATATTTTCTTTAATGGCCACTCTCCGTTCTCGCCGCTATAAACACGCAGACACGGTTTCAAGAGCGACCTCTCTCGCAACGAGTTTGAAGAATCAATTTTGTTTCCGAATAAGCAAGAATCTACCCGCGAACAAAATTTATTCGATCAAATAATTCAAGCGTCTACCATTACAATTACACTGCGGATTTTACGCGTTTATTGAAAAAAATAAATGAATGAATATTTATTTAAATATTAAAAACAACAGATTTCTCATAGAACGGAAAAATCGTCAGCGGATGTGTTCGCAGCGAATGTACGATTTTTCAGCAAGAAAATGCTGAGAGACCGTGCAGGAAATTCAGGAGAAAGAAACATTAGAGTCCCGGGGCAGCAAACTGTTCATTTTCGCCTGGCGGCGAGGTTGCATCGCGACTCGAGCTAGACTCCGTCTAAAACGTTAATTTCATTCGCATTCTCTGTTACATCAGTCACGTACGCCTCGACTACATCAACATCCATTCTTCCCTCGTCTTATTTACCCCCGGCAATATTGACTCTGCAACAAATTATATTCCTGCGTCGAATGCCGTGCCTCCGCTTCATATCTTCCATTCCAGTTTCCCGTTTATATACATTGTATCGTATATATATACAGAGAAAGGGAGAGAGAGAGAGAAGGGGACGAAGAGAAAGCAAGAGGAAGATAGGAAAAGGTAGAAAGGTAGAAAGAGAGAAGAATGGCAGCAAAGTCTAAAGCGATATTTTTCTCGAGGCCAGCCTCGAGCTGAAATCAAGGGTATGCAGTATACGTATGGATAGACGACGGAAGATGGCTACAGACATATATCTTCGCGAAGGGAGTCAGTTATTGGTTGTAAAACGGCCCGGCCATCTGTCCTTGATATGAAACCTCGGTGCACCCCAAAAATCCACCTCTGACCCCCCATCGATGGGGGTAATAAGTCACAGAAGTCGTTCGAACGTGTACCAGGTGACAGAAAAATTCTGGACCGAAACGATTTATGGAGATGCAGGCCTGGGCCATCATCCGCTATACTTTGCGAAAGCTGCTTGCTTTAAACACCGCATGCTTCTAAATTAGCTTCTCTTCATCGTTCGGCTTTTCATCACAATATTTCATTCTCAACAGTTTGATTTGATTCGAATTTTGTGGAAGATCGCCGAGGATTAACAGAAGATGGAAAAATCGCGAATTTGATAGATCAAGTCCGGCGAAATGAATACAAGGAAATGGTACCGCATAAATCACCGGAGCCTCGTTGGATCGTTTCGTTCATCGCATCCCGTGACTACAGCCGAGATATAAATCGCCGGAGACAGAGGAACGTTGATCAGTTTCCATCACGGTGCGGGGCCGGCGCGGCGGCGGCTCGGAGCCTCCTAATTTTCTTAATTTTAAGTTACGAGGCAATCGAGTGGCTCGTGGCGCCGGCACGAATTTTTTAATCTCGCCCGCCCCGCCGGCTGGGGGTCGCAGTTTTTATTAAAAATAAGCCAGGGCGCCGATAGGGTCGTGCGAGAGCCTCGAGAGTCTTAAGTTTAGTGTTGCTCTACGCCATGCGGGCCAGCTGCCACAAGAGAAACAGTGCCGTATACTTGGTTAAACGGACGTTCGTTTAAACCGGCCGAAATTTTTCCGTGACCTCGTTCGAATTCCTTTTTACCGCGTGAATTTTTCAACGCCAACTTCTTCCACCGACTACGTCGACGACAACGACGATCGTCGAATTTCTCAAAGCGTTATACTCTTTCTCCAACATGCGAGCGTATTTTCTTAAGTTGCTCTAGCTTTTAAACAGTACAGGATCATTTGAAACGTTGGCTACGCTCATTTTTATTCCAACGGCGGTAAAATTGTTTGATATTTTTTCTTCGTTTTAATTGTTCGCCGGTTCCGGCGATGCCTCGGACAGACTCAAAGGGCTTCTAAGCGCGGTCTATAATTTATTTCTGTAATCGTCCGGTGATACAATCTCTCGGTAAAACTTTTTCAATATTACACTTCCTCGTCCCACCTGGCATTCAATCGGCAGCGAACGCACAACAGAGATTTATTTTCAACAGAGTCCACCCGGAGATCTCATTATTCCGCCAGACGAAGACGCGGAGTACCTTCGTCTAACTTAACGCAATCGATCGTGAAATCCTCGACTATTAATGGAAATTAACTCGCGCCGATTAGTTTCTCTTTCTGCCGACGCCTCGGGCAGGTATCGATTCGCGATTACACGGCCGATTACTTTATCTGCTAACTCGGAAAATTGATGAAAATTCCTTTACACATTTACTCAAATGATTCCCAATGCTGCGAGCGATCAACGAGATTCGTCAGTGAATTCGATCCGCAGCGTGTTTGTTGTAAACGCGATTATTAAAATTACAAAGGAACGAAAATAAGTTTTTTATTATTCAAATTATGTGTAAGGTAAATTCTTGTTGTAAATAAAGGTTAAAAAGAGCTGTATACATACTGTGAACTCTTGTTTGATTTACCTTAAAGGTTATTAGAAGGTCGTCGATATATTTATAAATGGTTTCCATTTTATACACGGAATAAATTGAATCTCGTAACAAAGTCGAATAGCGGGTTGAAGAAATAGTTAGAGCTATATGTAATCGATTTGCAAGACTTACCCGAGATTCCGTCGTAAGTCCACCATTTTTCCCAGTTGGACTCGGATTCTGTAAAACAGTAAAGAAACATTGTTATCATTCGACAAAATTTTCAATAAAGCGTATCGCCGATTTCGCCAAGAATTTTTCCAACGCGCAAACGAAACTGGGCGATTATGTTAATTAAACGTCACAGCCGGACAAAGTCGAAACCTTAAGGGGACAGAATGTAGCCTCGTTAAAGCGGGGCGGCATAACGTTCGTCGGGAGGGCCGATAAATAAGCGTCGGCGATTCGAGGGATCGTAGGAATTGTAATAACGCTTTACGGTCGCGAATAAAATACGAAACCTTGTAATCGTTGGCGGCACGATATCTGAAAAATTCGCGAAACCTGCCTGCGAAACCTCCCGCGTCGTTAAACCGACGTCGGCCGAGCGAGAGAAACGTAAAAGCGGCGGCGCGGCGCGACGCGACGCAGAGAACACGAATAAATTCGTCGAAAAAGAAGCAACCACGACCCAACGAGCCACTGATTTCTACGTTTCACGGCGCTGCGTGACGTCGCATCGTCTCGTCGTCCTTGTTTCAATTTCTCAAACATGTTCTTTTCTAGTCTCTTACCAATTTTCTTCATTTTTTCTTTTCTTTTGTAACAGCTATACCCCTCTGGTAAACCGACGCACGTTATATTAGCAATTTACCAGCTCCTCGGTCTCGCATATCTTCCAACTTCCGGCAAAACTTTTGAAGCTCCATCACCGGCGCAGCACGGCGCGGCGTGGAGCGCAGGAGTCGCGGACATCGATCAATCGAACTTTCCCCGTATCCAGTGATCGATCAGTCGATTATTACAAAATGATTCGGCCCACGGAATTTTTCGAGAATGTTCCATCGGATCGAAGAACGCCGCGATACAAGATCAGTTCTGTCGCTTCGGGGAGACGCGAGAATGCACGAGTTCACGCAATTTTTAATAGGAAAAAGGCGAAGTTAGAGAATTTTTTGTTGAGCTAAGAAAAAAGTGAACAAAGGTTGGCAGTCGACGGCGAACAGAAATAACAAGTTAAAGGGTTCACCCAAGATACATATATCAATCAAAGTATGACATAAACATATTTGTCTGTAATATTTCCAATTGTATAATCGCTGTCTGTACAATTCGATGCAAGAATGATCAAACATATTGAAACTATCTGCAAGGAAAGAGTTGGAACGGTAGAAACAATTCCAAGTATGACATGAACATATTTGTTTGTAAGATTTCCAATTGTATAATCGTTGTCTGTACAATGCGATCCAAGAACGATCAAACATATTGAAACTATCTGCAAGGAAAGAGTTGGAACGATAGAAACAATTCCATTCCCGATTTCCGGGCAGCTCGGCGTGGCACTCGGAGTGTTAAGGGTTGAGTCGGGAAAGTTACATATATCAATCAAAGTATGCCCTAAACATATTTGTCTGTAAGATTTCCAATTGTATAATCGCTGTCTGTGCAATGCGATCCAAGATTGATCAAACATATTGAAACTATTTGCAAGGAAAGAGTTGGAACGATAGAAACAATTCCGTCCCCGATTTCCGGGCAGCTCGGCATGGCACTCGGAGTGTTAAGGGTTGAGTCGGGAAAGTTTGAAGACCATTGCTATAGCGAATCGACGGCACGGGGAGCGATCGTTCCCATGCATGGAGATAGTACACGAGGAGCACGGGAGATTGACAACGCGGAGGAGATCAACGAAGAGAGGAGAGAAAGAGAGAGATGGAGCGAGAGTAGGATAGGCCGAGAAAGTTTTCCAATTTGAGGCAATTAGTTTACCGTACGGGAGTGGATGGCATGCATCCAGATAATCGAATATGGGTCACCGTTCGAAGTGGAATGGGTCGCGCTTTGGTCAGACCGTGGAGACCGTGCAGACCGTGCAGACCGTGCAGACCGTGGGAAGAGAGGGACAAAAAGATAGAAAGAGAGATAGATAGTTTGACGCGAACGCGTGTGCCACGAGGGTCAACTAGTAGAACCCGGCTCCGAAGCAATAATTGTTCACGGCGGGTAGAAGAGGGTAGAGAGGGTCGGAATCTCGAACTATTCGATACGGTTAGAGCATTAAAATGTCCCTGCGATGGAACCCCGGCCGCGAGAAAAATTTGCATATAGAAAAACGACTAGAGCAGCCGGCGCGGCCCCGATTGAAAAAGTAATGAATATTGAAAGAGAGGTGGTAATGCGGAAGATAAAGTGTTCGGCGGAATGAGAATTCCATTTTGAGGGTGTTCACCGCCTCCAAATGAAACTCTCTCTCTCCCTTCCTCTCCATCCTTTCCTCTCTTTCTCTGCTCGACGGATACCTTTTTTCTCTGCGACACTCGGTCGAATTGTTTTCCGTCTATTTTTGCTGTTCTGGAAATCTGTTCCTCTATCTCTCTCTCTCTCTCTCGCTCTTCGCGTTGAACTCCGGAAAACGTACGCGTTGCTCGCTTGACCGTTATCGAGAATAATATATCGATGCTGTTTAATTCTTTCGATGTTTCCTGTCAAATTGCAGCCACTAATTTTGGTCGTAAATCATATTCTTGTCTAATGATAATAATTTACATTTGAGGCATGAAAGTATGCGTTAAAACTCTGAAGCGATTGTTCACGGACCGTTCGGTATTAAACCGGGCATACGTATTTCCATCTGCGCAATTTGCAGCGAATGCGATTAACGCGCGCAGAAATCCCACGAGTGACGGGGCGACGTGTCTCGGTCTCATTGAAAATTCAGCCTGTTCTCGAGACCGGAAAGAATCACTATCGATTCACGCAGCCTCGTTATTCGGTCTACAAACAATCCGAACGGAAGTCGCTTCGCGATCGTCCAATGAGAGACTCCGCTTCATTGTCTCGCCGCGAATATCGGCCCCGCGGGGCCGGCCGGAAAAATATTCCAGTGTCTGCAGAGTCGGAGAAGAAATCATTTTCATAATACCGTGAAACGACATAACTGCCGTGAAATTACGTATACGGCGTGATATACCGACTGTAACAAATTGTGTTAGGATTTACGAGGTGAAAGACGGTTGAAGAAGTAATCGCTGTAATGAATCTCGATCCCTCGGTTTACCGCCTCCGGCAAAAAAGTTTTCACTCGATGGCCTAAACTGTATTAATAAACGAATGTTTAGAAAAGGTTACGAAAAACAATTGGAACACGTCTCGTAACAGTACGTAACTGTTGGCAGTCTTCTTTTTAACATTATATAAAAATTAATTTTCACATTTTACTGGACAGGAACAATTTGCAGAAAGATCTACGACCGAGATAGAAGAAAACGTACTTCCCACGCGAGGCGAGGGTGGAAAATTACAGACATTTGTACACCGACATTATCGTGGTTTCCAAAGAAGGGGAGACTGGGAAAATAATAATTTTTTGCGCGCATCGTTCTCCTAGCGGAATAAACGTCTAGTAATAGCGAGATCAGAGGTCGGGAATGAATAATTCGCGCTCGGCGAGGATTGTTGCCGGAGCGCGGCGGTACAATTATGGTTAACCGAAATTTCTATATTCAACGACAGCCGGTGAAGTAACAGCCAGGGGTCGCGGGAGACGTTGTTAACTTTAATAGGAAAATTATGGTCGGATTAAGCGTGAACTCCTCTCAGCGGCGGATCCGCTTCTGCCACGGGTCCAGCCACTTCCACGTTTCGCACCTAGGTCCCCCGTTGCGCGATACTTTTTATTAAAACGGCAATTCCGCTCGGCGCGCGGCGGAATAAAGTGGATGGCTTCCTTCGTAACGTAGTAAAGAGGTTTATTAGCCCCGTAACTCCTTCAAACTTCCGGCGACCAGCCGGTTTCTCCTCTCTGTCCCTCTCGCAGTTCCGAGGCGCCGCAATTTTCCTCCGCGGCGTTTTACGCGCCGCGGGTGGGTTCCTCCGGGCCGCATTGTAATTCGAGTATTATTCGTTTAACCGCGATAAGCCGGTAATTACGAAATTGCCACACCTGTTGTCGGGGCGTCGCGACGCGGCGTTTCCTCCCGTCGCGCGTTCGCGTCGTTCGTGAAACGCGCGGAACGCTGTTGCTTGACCCGAATCCTGGATCTTTTATCGGACCCGGGTCGTCGCCTGGTATACTTGGACGCTTTAGTTTCGAGGAGTTTCTTCGTTCGGAGTTCCCCGAAGTCGAACCCCGTTGCTTGTCTCCGTCCAACAGACGCTGACAACACGGTTTATTCTTCCCGCGAACCAACTCGCCTGATGGAACGCGTTTATTGTTCCGGGGCCAGACTTCTTCGGTCGCTATAGTTGGATTAGGTCGACGACGACGCTCGTGATTTGCAAGATGCGAAACTCTGTGTGAAAACGATTGTTCCTAGTTGGAACGTACTATTGGGTTGGCGCGAAAGTAATTTCGGTATTTTAAGGTGAGATAGAGCCCAATTTTTGTTATTCAACCAATGAATTATCAACGAATAAGATATTTTCTCTTTCGTTCGATAATCTTTTGCCAAAAAGAATAAATAAGAACGTATTTTACCGATCGAAGTTCATCGCTTGAATAAAGAAATTCGGTTCTACTTCGCCTTGAAATACGTAAGGTATTTTAAGGTGAATTAGAGCCCAATTTTTGTTATTCAACCAATGAATTATCAACGAATAAGATATTTTCCCTTTCGTTCGATGATCTTTTGCCAAAGAACATTTCGCAATAAGAACATATTTTACCGATCGAAGTTCATCGCTTGAATAAAGAAATCCGGTTTTACTTCTCCTTGAATTACCGAAATTACTTCCTTGCCAACGATATATTTTGTTTCTCAGCTGTTAGCGACCCGAATGAACGAACGGCATCGACACACGATATATCTCAATTGTTACGATTCCAGTAAAAATCGGCGAGCACGATCCATTTCATTGCATCCGGTCAACAATGTGTTAACCGCGTCATGTGCCGGGTTTGACTCGTCGTCACGTTCAGGAGCCAAATTGGATCGTGACGTGGGCCAGAGTAGTCATGCGATTTTTTAAGCTATTTACAACGTTTGTTCCAACATGAATTTTATTATAGAATTATACTTTGCTTTATGCTTGTCTACGGATCTCTATGGATCTATGGATGTACGATGTAAGATATTCTGTGCAGCAGTCAGTTCCTTTTCGAAACGACGAAGGTCCGCAGGATGGAAACGCTCTCGGACAGAAACGACCCACGCCTTTCATCCGCGTCGTAATGCGATTTCCCTTTTCCCGGCGCATTTTTCACGTCCCGTTTAAACGAATACCTCTGAATTGCGTCGTTCCCGTGAGCCACTTAACGTAGCGGTCTACATCCCGTCGGCCCTCCGTTAGCAGCGTAATCAAGAAGAAGCGTAACCGTCTGCTTGAAAAAATTTTCGCGACCGACGCGAGCCTACGATCGACGCGCGACGGGCCGACAACCTTCGGGGGGAAAAACGCAGCTGCGCCCGAAAAAATAACGAAACAGAACTGGTGGAAAAAAAAGAGGGAGAAAACGAAGCAGCACGGTGAAAAAAATGGAAATAATTCCGAGACGAGAGCCACTCGTATATTAGCCTCGCAATATCCGGCGAGTTTTCTTAATCTGGACTTTATCTTAGCCGCGTCCCGTCTGCGAATTAAACCCTGCTCCCTGCGCTTCCTTTTTCTGCTCCTCTAAACCTGTGTTGCCCCGCCAGCCGGAAGAGGATTAATCTGACAGAGAACGCGATATATTTCCTGTTGGTAGACTTAATCGGGAAACGGCCGAGGGTGAATTATAAGGGCCACGGGGGTTAAGTAGTGTTTTCGGAGATATTTGACCCGCGACAAGCCTCCGGAACTCTGAACGTTTCGCGAAATTGTCTTATTCGTGTAAATCGTTGCTGGATAAAATAGAAAATTCCTTGGCCTTCGTGGACGAAACGTTTCTCGGTCTTGACGGATGTTTTTTTTTTTAATTTAATATTCATTTCGATACGCGTGTAAGGAATATTTGTGGGTGTGCTGCGAAGCGTTGCGAAAGCCAGCGCGAATATCATGTGAACGCGACCGTTTAATTCTAGTTGAAGGGTTCGATCGGAGTGTTTTCAATGCTCAAACGTTGGAGAAGTCATCCATCCGTCCGTAATTATTTCTGGCTGATACTCCATTAACGAAACCACTGGCAACAGTAGCTACTTCGTCGATTCCGTGCGGTGTAAAACGCGGAAAAGTCACGCGATGGGAATGTACGAACAACGCCGAGCCGAGTTGAATCGAATCGGTAGTTAACAGGTTCGACGCGTTCGTTGGATAATTTATGCGATTGCGTGTGCTCGGCGTTGCTGATTCGCCGACTCCGACACAGCCGATGCAACCAAGAAATTTATACAAGCCACAGATAAACAGTCCCCAGAGAAAGATCTCAACCTCTTACAATTAGGTAGTATTTCTGGTTTTTTAAAATTGGACCGAAAAATTTCTAAACATTTCATTGATCGCGCTTCAATTTTGTTTTTATTAGAATAGGATAGAATAGGTTTTAGTCTTCACACTTTAATTGCAAATAGCAAGTAATTGACTGTCGTTCCGTGAGGTTAATAGAACGTCAAAATCTCAACAAAATGCTATATATATAGGTACATACATTATAGGAAATGTTCCTGGGTAATTTTCATTCATTAGAGTGCGTATAATTAACATGCTCGCTGTCGCACACGCGACACAGCCACGATTCTGTATTTTACATAGAATTTAATATTATATTTGATACAAGAGAATCGCATTAATTTTATGCATGCCTGACACTTGTCGTGCGGAATAGGATTTTTGATTCGTTTAATGCGAAAAACGCTGGTAACGGATATTAATTGGAGATATTATAAATATATCTCGCCTATCCGAGAAAAATATCAAACCTGAACTGCAATGTTCCAAACGAGGTGTAGTAATTGATTAAACTCTCCTTTTGGTTCCCTATAAAATTTCATATTTTTCTGACCGTTTCCATATCAAATTTCACAGAAAATTTTAAACATTTCTTTTACTTGTTACTGCTGCTAGGAGAATATGGCTATCGAACGGTTTATCGATGTTGAATAAATTGTCGGAGTTGCAAGGGTTTGAATGTTTCAAATGCCCGACGCAGGGTGCAGAGAACTTTAAACGCGTTTTTCTCGAAACTAAGTTTTCCAACACTGTTCGACGGTTTTCTTGGAAACTAGTGGACCGATTGCTCTTCCTTTTATAATGCACATTCGGAACATCTGTCGCTATCGTCCCTACCAGAATCAAATCGATATTTTCAGAACATGGATTTTTTTTTCTACCTACAACTCACGGAAACCGCTAAGGGAAGCGTAAGTACTTCTGACTTCGGCTACCTGCTACTTTTAAAAGCGACTTTTCAAAATGATCGTGACATGGATAGCACAGTGGCAGTCGTTAGAGATGTAGGTCGTTAGAGGAATATTTAACCTCTTAACTGCGGAATTTAGTTTTAAAAATCCTCGACCGAGTGCGGAATTAAAATCAAGCAATGACAAGTATACGCGTCGAACGCAGAGCAAATGGTCCTATTATAAATTTCACGAAAAACGAGGAAGGATTACATTGTTATTTGATAAAAAATTAACAATTCGTTCTTGAAAAGGTTATTGTTATTGCACCGCAGCGGAGTTCTGGATTAACGTGTATACACGTCGAACGCAGTTAACTGGTTAAAGATGTAAGTACATTTAAGAGAAATAATGAATTGTAAGGGAAGCAGCGAAGAATTCTTTAGTATTTGAATGAAACTCAAGAAACGTGTTTTATTCGACAAGCCATTGAAATTCTTGTTGACGCTCGCGTGAAGAGCACAAACGTTTCAAAAGCGTCGAGATCGAGAAATTGAAAGTGCACGCAAAGCAGAGATGAGTGAATTTTTGCAATCAGCGTGGAACGACGGGGTCTCTCGTCAAATTGTTAGCCTTGTTATGGTGTTCCATGGAAACGGCCATTCCCGTCTCTTGCATCCCCATTATCCCGCTTGCTCGAACAAATTTGCCACCGGGAAAAACTTGCCCGTATTTTCCCTCCTTTCCCTATTTTCTCTCTTTCTCTTTCTCTCTCTCTCTCTCTCTCTCTCTCTCTCTCTCTCTCTTTCTACCCACCCCTTTTTCACGCACTCACGCATCGACGTGTTGCCGTAAGGTCTATCCGGAATAATTTTCTACGCGGAGAGTTTTCAATAATTCATGGTTCGCCTGCTTGCCCGGAGGTGTCCGATTACCATCGCTGGAGGGTGTACTTAGGTACTGGCCGATGGTTTACGGTTTAATAATAATTTGCAATGGAGGCAAGTTCGGCCAATAGGAATCGATGGAAATCGAAGGGAAGTTTCCGGGGCTGCGAAGGATCCCAGAAGAGGATCTAATGATCCGAGAAGAAGGAATTTCGACCCTACGTCTCGTGAATTCTATTATCACTTTAGAATTATTACCACCGGGTGGCAGGAGGATTTAAGGGCTCTACAAACGGCTGGAACAAGCGGAGCATATCTTCATATTTAACCGTGACGCGATTTAATCTTACCCGGCAGCTACCAGCCCGACATCAATTATTTTTAACTTCCGTGTACCTTTCAGACAGCTTTTAACGTTCATTTATTTCTTTCCGTTCTTTTATCATAGAATTGTCATCGATATTAGATTAAATAAAAATATTTTCGGCCAGTTTGAACGTTTATAGACGGCGCAAACGCAAAAGTATCCTCAGTGTAGGTGAAAGAAACGACGTGTAAATGGGAACGGAGGCAATTCGGAGCGCTGCGCCGTCGGGGCACTTAACAGACCGTGGAAGGAGCGGCAAACCAAATCAGACAGAATCTCGAGAATTAATTTAACACAAGGAAAGCGGAGCACGTGAAGCGTCGAGAGGGGTCAAAGGAAAATTGAATCACGTATTGAAAGTCTGAGGGGTTGATCAAAATTCAAGCCCATCCGGTGATAGACGAAACCGAACGAAGACGAATTAAAGTAACATGCTCTGGTAATTTAAGTAAATATTTCGCGACTACGAATGAAAGACACGTGAGGGAAATATGGACGGTTTCGAAGAGGGAGAGAGAGGGAGAAAAGGTGAAGCAAGAACCGAGAGGAGAGCTTGATACTGTTTAAACATAATATCGATCGACCATACGTACGAAATTATAGTCCACGGTACGCCGGTTCGCTTTACCAGATAAGACCGGGCAAATAACGGTGTAGATAGTATCTGTGCTGCCTTTCTTTTATCAACGGGCATATCAAATCAGTCTATAACTAACCGACCGGACCGACGGGGATGCCTCGAACATGCTCGGACTTATGGCTCACGAAACATTTTCGTGATATTAATTGGAGCTTGATATACAACCGACGGTTTACTGCCGAAATTACCGAGGTGTTCGAAACAATTCGGTAATGCGATCGATTCCGTGGACGGGTGCCTCGCATAAACGAGCAGGTGGGACACCGAATGTATACATATAATACAGGCCCGCATATAAAACTTGTGAAAAAGAACTTTCAGTATTTTCTATGCAATTCCGACCAGGTGAAACGTTTTTCAAACTTTGTAACAACGTATGGTCCAATATTTTAAAAAATCTTAGAAGAGATTGGTGGATTCCCTCTGTCTGAAATCATCGCGACGAGTCTGTCTCGTTGCGAGGCGACCGGTTAATTTTAGTTGGCACGCTTTAAAAATTCGTACGAAACTAATCCATAAGAGAGCGCACGAGCGTAGCGTCTCGCTCCGGCATTCCTTCTATTTCTTAATACAATTGGTGTTTCCAGCCAAAACAATCCAGCGGGAATATACGCTGGAGGTAACCGGGAAGATGCACGGAAGGGTGGTAGTAAACGAATTCCCTGCCTCGGTCTGCGTGGAATGAAAGAGCCGGTCGCGGTAGGGGTAGGATGGAGGAGCAAGAATGAGCGAAGGGATAAAGCAGAGGGAGAGAACGGAGAGAGAACGGAGAGAGAACGGAGAGAGAAACAGAGCGAGAGGGAAATCGAGGCCGACGGATACAGGAGAAAAGAGCGAGGGAGAGACAGATAGAATGGGGAGGGTGTCCAAACGAGTGGTCAAATGTAATTTAAAGAAGGAAGCCTTTCCCGCCGCCCTTCAACCCCACTTCAACCTATCCTCGGGCAACGACCAGAAAAGAAGGCAGAAAGTTCAGACTGGTTTACAATTCAGCCCGCATAAGGCAACTCTTCCGCACCCTTTCTGACTAACCCTCTATCACCTTCCCGAGCTCCCACTCCCGCAAAACCTCTACTATTTGACTTGGTGAAGTTAGGCGTGGTACGCGTTCCCGCACCCTCGAGCACACGCACGCTTTACAACGGCCGCAACGAGCCATCGATCCGCGAATATTACACCCTCGCTTCTTCTCTCCTCTCGTATTTTTCTTTTTTTCACTGCTACAACCCTCCCTCCAGCAACGAGGGAGGTCTTCCTTCTTTGCGGCCGCGTGATCGATTATCGGGAACCTGTGACATTCGACTCTTTTGATTCGGGGAGCTTCTTGCTCTTGGCCCTCCGGGATCCCTCGACTCAACCCCAACCCTTTCATAGCCCGAGGGTGGCGCTGGAGGCAAGTGTACACACTCGAGTATTCACCCTTGCCACCGCCAACTGCTACCCAATTTTTAGCTCCAGAGCCTCGCAGTCATTTTTTCTGCAGGAATTTCAGTGTTTTCGTGTGAAATTATTGCTAGACCGCGGAACTTTATGCGACGCGAAAAATGTTCGACGCGAAAGATAAATTTTCAAATTGCATTTCATCGAATGAAAAGCTTTTCAGAGTATTGAACGCGCGGGATTACCCATAGATCGCTGCCCATTTCAAATTTGAAAGGTTCAAGAGGCGACGGGTAAATTAGCTCGCTTGTTAGTAGTCGAACAGTTAACGATCGCCGGCGGCGCGCGGCGCGAGCATGAAAAGTAAAAGGGAACAGTATTTCCAGACGGTTTTAAAAAGCTGGAGCACAGCTTGGCGCGGCTCGTACTTAACATAATCGCACTGCCGCGGCGCATTACATCTTGCCGCGGAATACAATTTCCTCCGGCTCAGACCATACTCCGCGCGTACGCCATGAATTAAACGATATTCATTACGCGAATAATCGTACCAGCCAACTATTCCGACCAAGTCCCGCAGTTGCGACGCTAAAAGTTAGCCGAATTGCTTCCGGCACCGCGTTATTTCCCCACCGACGCGCTCTGCCACCCTCCTGCGTGCCACCCTTTGCCCTGTAGTCTTCGGAACAGGCTAGTATTTCATGCTTCTCGAGGGATATCCGCTTTTACTTCTCTCAATCGAAAGACTTTACCGATCTTTAATGAGAACAGTTCGATATCCACAAAAATCCTCGTCGAAGGCAAACACTTTTTGTTTATCTCGAACGCCCATAAATCGAGTCATAAATCAATGCACCCTTCTAGACGTTATCCTATATTCATAGGATAAACTCACTCCCGAAAAAATGAAACGCCACCAGTAACAAAGGACTCGATTGGGGGAACATGGACAAATTGTTGTCTCTCTGCCAGCTCTAGATAACCAACCCCCGTAGGGTCACCGAAATTTCTCCCTGGATCCGATCATCCCCTAATCTCTGGTAGCGTCCACAGGGGAGTGTTAGCTTCGCGCGGGGTGTTCGTACGATTTGACTCGTCCCTGGCGTGGGTGATCGAAGAAAACCGAAGGAGAAAACATTCGGAAGAGGAGAAAGGGTGCGCGGGGTTGGATCGGGGGTTGGTAGAGCCCTCGAGTAAACAAAGGAGGAAATGGAGTAAATAAAAAGCAACCGCGGAGGAGGTTGAGATTTGGTTGTGTGTCTCTCCACACACAGTCTTGACACATTAAGGAAAGAGCAAACTGTGTGTGGTATGGTAGGGCGCAACACACACAGCCGCGGGTGCACGTACGCGCACACACACAGAGAGGCCGACATAAACTTCCACCCCCGTCCTCTCGAGGAGGATAGAACAAGGGGCGAGAGAAGGGGCTGAGAAGCGGCTAAGAAAAGAAGAAGAGCCGAGCTTTAGAAACGGGGGAAACAGCTCGAAGGAATGGCAACGATAGCTCGGGGAAGGGGAAATATGGCTGTGAACGGTGGGTTGTCGGGGGTGAAGAGACGCGACGCCAGAGGTTTGGTCAAGGGACGGGGCGGAAACTTGCGGAAAAGTAATCCGAACCGCGAGCTTTATAGTTTTGTTTATTCCCTCGCATACAATTACGCTGATGACGCGGAGTAAACCCGGCTCAGACCTTTTATCTCCCCTAGTCCCTTCGACCCTCCGCGATTCCCTTAGATCCTCGCACCCCCGCAAACCTCTCACCAACCACTTTCTACGCTTGACGGTGATCGAATTTGACGGAGGAGTTTCACGTCGGTCCGCGAAAAAGACTACCAATTCATCGTTATCATATCTGTACGATTTATCTTCTCGTTACAAAATCTGTGCGATAAAAATTTCAATAGAAAATCAGGAGAAAACCGATATTGAAATGCAAATTAATGTTGCAGAAATATGTGTTTGTAATAAATATGGATTTTTCAGATATATCAACACTTTACCTACCGGAAGCCTATTAATAGGATTTTCAATAATTGCGCTGTACCAAACGAAAGCATAGAAATTTTCTTTTATATTGCAATCTTAAATGAAACTATTAGATGACGTTATCGAGGGTGACTTGGTAGTTCACAATAAAAATTGCAGCTGCTCTTAAAGGTTCCATTAAAAAGTGTTTAGCCTTGTACCATAGATTTTTTAAAATTATGCAATAATCACGGGTCGGTAATGCGTTAAGGACCAATTTAAGAAGAATCCTTTAATATTCGGTGGCTCCGAATGATTGATTTAATGATTTGTGGACCTGAAACTATTAGATGACGTTATCGAGAGTGACTTGTTAGTTTACAATAAAAATGGCTGCTGCTATTGAAGGTTCCATTAAAAAGTGTTTATCCACGTACCATAGATTTTCCAAAATGATGCAATAATCACGGGTCGGTAATGCGTTAAGGACCAATTTAAGAAGAATCCTTTAATATTCGGTAGACCCCGAACGATTGATTTAATGATTTGTGGACCTGAAACTATTAGATGACGTTATCGAGGGTGACTTGTTAGTTTACAATAAAAATTGCTGCTGCTATTGAAGGTTCCATTAAAAAGTGTTTAGCCACGTACCATAGATTTTTTAAAATCATGCAATAATCGCCGGTCGGTAATGTGTTAACTGTACAACGACCAAAGCTCGTAACGATTAGGAATCGACTTACGGTCGACGGAGGGAGCAAACGCGTGAAAGTGCACTTGGAAAATGCACCAGTGGTGGAGCTCAAGGTAGACAAACGCGGCCCGTTAGTCGAGGAAATCCTGAATGTTTGAACGATCACCGGTAATCGTGGCCAAACACCATTCCACGCGGCAAACTATTTCTAGAATAGTTGGCCGTGATACCTCTCGTTCCCCAGGAGCTACGAAGCGCCGTTACCAGAGAATCAGATCTGTTGTTTATTATGCTCCGGTTCCGTTCACGTTAGGTATCGAGGTTGATAGTTGAAACAACGGGGCTGGATCCGAGCCCCTGCCGGATCACAATGCGCAAAGTTTCAGAGGTCAAGCCGCAGTCACAAGTGGCCTTGTCCAAATGTGTTAGCTGGGATGCACAGTCGCTATCGCGTCCACACGCGAAATTCACGATTACGTTTGTCTTACTCCAACAAGAACATATTATACGCGTCTACGTACCCCCAGACATTCTATTTATTCGGCTCCGCGATGTTCCGATTTAATTCCGAAATACTACCATTACTTCTGCCGTACCCGTAAAGACTGCAAATACCAATTCTCCAACGATTAAGTCGTGCAATCAATATTTTTGTGAGCGAAATGCTCAATTTTTACCAACAATGTATCTAGGTATAATAAGAATGTCGAGATGTTCGAATTACATTCAAACTCTTTCCAAAATTTTCGCACTCTTCATAAATCTGACGATACGACAGTCTCGTACACGTCTAAATCCTGGAAGAACATTAGGCATAAGACTGCACATTAAGCGAAGCTCCAGTAATTAGAAAGTCGCTCAAACGAATAATACCAGAGATGATATGATTAACACCGTCGTGGAATATTGCTACCAGGATGCATTTCTGAATTTTAATTACGTAATGCGAAGAGCTAGCCGTTCACGGATAGTTGCGTAAACGCTACGAAAAACCTTTCCGTGACCCAGAAACTTCAAAAACGCGGCTGCGAGAGATTCCTATACTTAGCGCAAGTTATACAAGGCACTAAACTTAGATGATTCATTTGCATGAAGTAGCGGATCTACATTTATGGCTGAACGTAACTTTCCGGCTCGAGCAACGAAACGTATGCATGAAAATTTCAGAATTGTACGAAACTCAAATAAAGTTTGCGAGCGTCGAACAGCTGTAGGACGTTCAACGCTTAACTAGATGACTACAAACAGCCGAACAATAAAGATCACACATTCGGCTTCGTCTTGATTTCAGAGTGAATAACGCAGAATCTAAATTCTGTGAACGAATAGCAATGGAATGGATTATGTACACAATTTGAACGACGACGCAATGCCGAGACACGGTTAATGTTAACCCGCCGTTCCGGTCGGTATTTATTTATACCGATTTCAATGATGCGGAACGTCCCATCGACTCTCGCGGGGGTCACGGAGGAAGTTGCAATAAAATTTACATCGGCGCCGGTGTTTGTCGATACGAAGTTCCCCATGAAAAGCCAACTTTTCCATGTTCGGAGGTAGGGCGATCATGAAATTTTAATCGTGCCGCGCTTTCTTCGTCGGAGAAGCAATCACGTGGAGAATATCGGAGGGCGTTGTAAAATGTTTTCCGCCAATATACTGCTCTGCTGTGACAACGTTCTCGCGAGAGACGAGAACGCTGTAAATAAATCTCGCTTCGTTGTGAACGGAGTTTAATATTTATGCAGGTTCGATTTTGTTCACGTTCGCTGCCGGCGCAACTATTGCGAAAGTTTAAGTTAAATTGGCCAAGCGTTCTCTTGCTGGTTATTCTCTCGTTATTACTACACCGCTTCGATAATTATAATAGAATTATAATATCTTCTAGTTTATTCGACTCTTGAATACGCTCGTATTCCAAGTAAAGTATTATATTTTGTGTGAATTTTAAGTTAGAACGGCATAAACGGAAGTTTATTTTTTAATTACCAGCGTTCTTCGGTATTGTGAACTTTTTATAAAATATTTCTCCATATTTGTGTAACAAAATTCGTCAGACACATCGCGAAGTTTCTAAGCATTTCTGAACTTTCCGTGCTTTCGGTATTAATCGGGAAAATGTTGCAAAGAAAAAGAGCAGCGAGATATATTTATCGTTACGACAATGGCAGCGAAGTGTTGAGAAACTTCTAAATTAAAAAAACTCGTGACAAGCGAAGTCTGGGATGGAATTTTTCTTCATATTATCTGACGAAGAGTATTACCTCGTGATTAATCCTCTAACACTTCTGATCGTTTTACCGCGACGCATACGCTACGGTATGAAATTTAAAAAAAAAATTAATTAATCCAATTGATTAAAATATTGCCTCAAATATATTTGATACACGCATATAAAGACGATGAAAGAATCTCTCATATTCCATAAAAATCGAGTACATTGTTCCTAACGAGAGTACCGATTTTAGTGGCTCCAAAATAAGAATGTAAATGTCAACCTGACGGTACAGCGTTTCGGTACGACGATGGTTACATTGATGACATGTGAGGAAAAGCTTGATGGATCTGTCAACGCGCGGTCGTCGCAGAACGACGGCGAACACATTAAAATTCAATTACAGCCGGCTATTTACTCACCAATTTTCTACTATAAATATTTCGCGGAACGGCGAGAACAAATCCGAAGCTCGTCACCTGCCGCGACTAATGCCATTTGAAGTGGACAGAGCTTTTTATACTGATTCGCCGGAGTGATCTACGAGAGACATTTGTCCCGCGGCTGAACGTCCGTCGGGAAATTAGAGCGATTTAAGAGCGGAAAAGCCTGCTGATAATATTCAACCGCGATATACAGGTAAACAGGTCACTGGTTCCGGTGACATTAACATCGCTCGTTATTTATTGACTTCAGCCGGCGCGGTTTTGTTCGACCACTTCATAAATCTTGTCGTACTTCCGCGTAAACTTTCCTTAAAGAAGGTGCATACACTTCATAAAAAATTGGTAATAATTAATAACGGTCTCGTTACTTATGGCGGAACTTTGATAAGACATTAATTCATTTTATGAAAGTTTCCAGCTTTCTGGAAAAAACGATTTTTCTCTTCCTGGTCAGTTTTTGACTCTTCGGGGGGTGAAATTACTCCTTAGAATTTGACACGTGTTTTGAATAGTATGAAAAGTGATAATAATATATAATATATAATATATAATAATAGAAAAGTGCGATTAAACGTGCTCTCGATCTTTCCGGGTTCAAACAATCCCGCAAATTGATATTGGCTTTGCGTCGTGGACATCCCCGAAATCCGAGCCGCCATTCGTCAAAACGAAATCATCGTGTGTCTGGTCTGCGACCACGAGTTCATTATACAGCTGTAATTAGGGCGACGCCCAGAAAGCACTTGTCGTCGAGAGGGTGAGAGGCACGCTGGGGACGCGATATTAGTTCATTTTCGTGTCCTAATGTCACCGCACCAGCACGTGTTTATGGGTGGGGGTATATTTACGGGTGTACACTACACACCACTCCGCCTGATCCTCGTTTTCTCCCAAACCCAACTCAGTGGCGTAGAACCTAGCCGCCGAAATATCCTTTCGAAACGTTGAATCCAATTCAACGTAGATAATCAAACGAGCTAACGCCATCTACCCCTAAAATCTAACCCTACCGACCAACAAAATTGACCGATGTGTATAGTATTATAAAAATAACAAGATCAAATTTATTTCTATTTTAAGCGATTTTTACTAAAATATATACTGAAAAAAATATTTACTCAAAAAATATATTCAATAAATTCCCATGAAAACACCTTTACAATTTTAATAATTGTCAAATAAAAAATCTAAAATGGATCGTTGGACCTTTCGTGGTAGGTTTAGTGTTAAAATCGATTCGCAACCGTTCCGAATATTTATCAAGATATTAGTGAATTATTATTATTTGTTTGGAATTCATTTCAAGAATTGCTCAGGTCGTATGAACGCTACGCCAATGTTCCACCCTCATACACGGAAACCGAGCTCAAACATATGGACGATTATTTTCCCGCGGCAGACATCACACTCGTAGGTCACCCCGAAATTATCCGCAAAATAATACAAGCGGCGCGTAATTCTAACGTCGTGTAATTTAATCGCGAAACTTGACTCAATTTATGGATTAAATGAAAACCACGGGAAATCAGTGACAAACGGCTTTGATTCCGGTTGTTCGGTGCGCGCGAGAAAAATTATGATTCGCCCTGGGATTACAGATATTTATAGAAAAACGGTATTTAAAGCCGCCATTGCACCATTCTGTGGTTGTCGGTACAGTGGAATCTGATCGTACGATTGTATGCATTGAAGCACTCTGATCTTTTCTGCGCGCGACCGTAAATTTATACTCGCTGAACAACTATAATACGTTTTATACGAGCGTGATATACACGTACTCCTACAGCAGAACATAACCATGATTTTTAATCGTGAGCACATGAAAATTGTTCATTTCAGAAGATATTATGAACATCCACAAAATTAATAAGAGAAGAAGTAAAATAGTAATTGTGGATTTTCGAAAAATTGTGGAGGTGTTCGAGTAACCAGAAATCATACCTTCTCGTTTGAAAAAAAAAGAATTTTGAAACGACTGCTAGTTCGAATGCATTGGGGTCGCGAGAAGGAGCAGCTGCCGGCAATAATTCATGGTGTAACCATGACTTAATCAGAGACGGCTCCACTTTGCATTAAGAAGCAAGTCTTAGACAAAGGAAATCACTCGCTGATTCCCTTCGTTATGTACCACTCAAAGTTTCTGTAACAAGTCCGGACACAGTGAGAACTTCATGCCGCGACGACAAACTAAAGCGTGCAACTGTCTGAAAACTAATATCGAGCGAAAATTACTGTATAGACAGCGAGAGTAATAATATTTGTCCGCGTTAATACTACAAGAATATTTTCATGTAATCGACGGGCACTTCTTTGACAAACGAAGTACCCTTCGACAAACTATACATCCACACCTCGATCTCGTTCAATCGTTTAATTTACTCAAAACGATTAGTCAGAGAAAAGAATGTCTATTCTGCTCCTATCTCTTCCAATGAAAGTAGAATATTTTTACTCTACATAAAGTGAGACCCGCAGTCTATCGCGATATTAGAGTGACAAGCATAACGAGCCAAACGCGACACAATCGCATTGTGTCAATTAGCAGTATTAACAATCGTCACTTTCAAACTGAAAACAAGCTGAAGCCGACGCGTTCACTCGACGAGGGATACACAAAGATCGATTCCAATCAAGATATATCCGTACGTAAAGGAATTCAGCTTGTAGGAGTTCGAGCCGCGGTAGAACGTCGCCGAAGTTGTCGTTAAACGACCGACGAAGTAATCTGTTTGCAGACTGTGTCATACCAGAAGTGAAGCCTTCAAGTGACAAGCAGCCACGCTTGAAAACTTCGAGCCCACATCATAGCAAACTCTGCCGTTGCTCAATCGTGTACCGTTGCTGCACACTCGATCAACAATTTTCTTACAAATAGCATCATTTTTCTATCAAACCATACACCGCCCACCATTTTATCATTTCCATTGAAGCACCATCATTTTTACAGTGAAGTCGGGTTTACTATCCAACAGCCGTGTTTTTGGAGGACAGTAATCCTGGTGTTGCGATCGTATTTTCGTTACTTCAAAGGAGAGTCCGAACATAGAGACGGACAATGAAATTCAAAGAAGAAGCCGAACATAGAGAAAGACAGAACGAGTGTCTCTTTCTTTCCCATACGCTGTCTTTCCTTGCGACCGAAACTTGAACCGTCGATTTAACCACTAAATATAATTGGAATTATACGTTTTTGGTCTTATTTTAATCAGAAAAATTCCCGAAATACCCGGTGTTGACTCAGGACAGTAAACCCGACTTTACTGTATCTCCTTTCGTGTCGCGTAAATTTCGCTGAGAAAATACGATTAAAACTCTTGATTGTAGAACATTTTCTTTATTTTTTGCAGTAACGTTTTCGATGGTGCCTGTTTCTCTCCATTTTCCGAAATTCATGTTCGCAGTTAAATAACGCGCCCTCGAAGTTTTAAGTATGTACCATCCGTCCCGAATGTAATTTCAGACAACTGGTTGCGAATTTGGATGGTATCGCGACAGGAATTTGAAGAATAAACGTTGCAGTAACTGCACCGACCGGAATTACGCAGCTTCCGTCAAACTGAAACGTAACTGAGGATCGAGTGGCGCGACTAACATAAGCTGCTTAGAATTTACGAGTTAGGTAGCGAACGTAGCGCCTCTCTCACTTCCGGCCCCTGTCTCATTCACCGGCATCGTGAACTTTACTTCGCGACTACGACCGCCCGCGCCCGCGCTCATCTCATGAATTTCCATCCCATTAAGAATCGCGCGGTAGATTATCATTTGAATAGTAATCGAAGAAAGGAGCTGCAATGAATATTAAGCGTAAAAAGTTTCGCGACGGAATCCCGTCCGAATGGATTTCCACGGGAACCGGAGATCAGCGTTTAGAAAAATTAGGATCCCGAGCGGTTATTGCAGTTTTATGCTGGCTCTCGACTTCGTTGTCACGGATCTTTGTGCGTTTATAGCCGAGGATAATGTTTGAAATCCTCGACTATTGCTGCTTCAAAATTTGTACTCGTAGTCCTACATTATTATACTATTTGAAAGTTTTATTATCATTTTTAGTGCTAGCCTTAACGTTAATATAAAACTTAACGTTCCGCGCTACCTCTTCTTTCATTCGGAAAAACACTCTCTGTAATTCTTTGCACATTATTGACAAGTCGCTGTAAAACTTACGAATATCGTAATAACTTTATCTGTATAACAGTATTAAGATTATCTTTCTCCAAGAGTTAAACATTCTTCAATACCTTTATTGGTTTAATTGCAATGCGATTCGTGGCAATTGATCCTCGCAATATAGAGAGCGTGTAAAGGTAAACATATCCTATTCATAATACCGATTACAGTTGTTCCGGTTTCGCTTGCGCATCGGTCGGCCATAATCCCGATGTTCTCGAATCACAGCTGTAAAATACAATGTACTGGAGTACCGTGATTGACGGGGACAAAGTGGATAACGTCGTTCGCGTTACCAACAATTCGATTTATCTGTAAGACCAACGATAAGGGTATCCGATACCAGTCGTGACATCAATGCGTAGTTCGTTGCTATACGGTATCCGTTGCATTCGATTCCGTATCGATTGGTCAGGTTCTAGCTTTTCGTTTGTTGAATACTGATATTGTTCGCCAGCACGGAGAGTACCTCTTAGGACATATTTCCTTCTATAAATTTGATTCCCTGTACAGTCGAATTTTTTTTTAGAAAGACAATAAATCTCGCAACGATACTTGATTATTAATTATTCTGAATCACCGGAGAAAGGAAAAATTCTTTTAACGTCAATTTCCTTTTTGTCTGAAAAAGCGTTAAAGATCTGGAAGAAGTTGCTACAAAAAGGAATGTATTTTTGCCAGAAAAATGACGAGTCTTCCATTATCTGCAGGAAACATCGTCCCAAGAAAGAGAGGACAAATTCGTTGCAATTATTTCCATCGGCGAGGATTAAGTGCGAATTGTTCGAGAAACGGGAGCTGATCCGCCATTATAAATGAAACTGCTCGCAGGTGGTTCTTTCAAGCCTACGGCGCGGAAGAGAAACCCCGGCTAAAATGGATTACATATTGCTGTCCCAGCTTGCAACGGACAGCACACACTTGACCCAGGTCGTCCGAATAAATCGAATCTCCCCCCTCAACCTAAACGGAATTATACTCTCGAATCCGGTGATCTACGAAAATTAAAGAAGACTTTATCCGGTGGCCTGCAGCGCCACGAAAATTTCATTCCTCTCGTCCGCGATCGAACGGAAGAAGAACTCTCTCTTTCTCCGCGGCGATAAACGTCCCGGAGAAAATTTTATCGGTTGCCATTCTTTTCGTAATACCTGGACAAGCTGTATCGCATTACATTGCGGATTCCATACCCCGAAAAATTTCGTCCATTCTCTCCGACTATCTTTTGGGAATTCTAAAGAAGAATGAGCTACCCCCTACGATTCCCCATTTTACTCCTGTTACTGCGTTTTCGGAAATGTAATCCTTCCATTTTCATTCGTGTTGCCATCATCAAGATTTTACTTGTCTTTCGGTTGCTAACAACCGTAAAATATCATCGTTTTACCCTTTTTAGAAAAATATACAACAACATAAGTATACAAAAATTCTAATAACAGCATATAACAGAAATGCAGGAGAAATCTGAAGATATCGCAGCATCTTCTACCAAAGTACCCAACATTATGTTTTAAAAAAAACCTATTATAATATTCTGTTTTTCGGAGACGCCCGCGGGAAGCAATTAACTATAACTTCCGACTATCAGTATTTTCTAAATAGGATTGCATGCACTCCGATAAAATCTCGCGACAACAGTAACACTGAAACGCTATAATTGTTTTTGCCGCGGCGTCGTTCCAACGTTTCTCCTAGCATTTTTTTTACGCCGAGCACACGCGTTCTTATCACGCGAACTCCAAAAATTTGGACACGCCGCTCGCATTCGGAACCTAGCTAATGCGAGAAGCCATTGAAAATTTCAATCACGTGCTCGTCTTATGCGTTCCGGGGACTACGTACTACTTGCAGCTACGGCTGCTGCAATACCAATTGCCCGTAATGCTGGCCGTCTGAAATCCGAACAACGCTGAGATTCAAACTAAATGCAGCTTCTAAACATTCTGCCGCGCGCGAAAGCGAACGGAAACCTTTGCACAATTCTAATCGAAAACTTCCGTTCGGTGGAACGGGCTTCTTAACGATCTTCGTTGATTTTGCGTTGCGTTGCTGCTCGAGATTGCTTCCCAAAGATTATTTTATTCGCGAGGATTTCGTCGCAATTCTGTTTCCATATAGACATTTCTTTCTTTCTCGAATAAACTTAGCGAGTTGAAAGCAACAGTGTTTTTAGTTTCTTTAAGTAGTTTCATTGTTTTGCGTTTAATGAGAACAAGATACGTGACAAGCATGTGTGGAACACAGTTCGAATCTAATCGTCTAGCGACGTTCAGGCAACAGTTCGCAGGATTTCACGGGTCCTGAAAACCATGAAGCTCGTCACCGTCCCGAGCACGGTTCGTCGAATTCCGTCGAGTGCCTTCTCGATTCCTTGGGCATCGGTCCCCATGAAAATCGATTTCCGGTTTGGTGGTAATACGGCGAACGTAGCCACGACTGCTTAAGCTGTGTTAGGTCAAGAGAGGAGAGCCAGAGGGTAGGAAAAGTGGAAGACCAGCGCGGTGTGGCACGGAGTGATGTACACGTACACACGTACACGGTGTTCTACAGAGAGAAAGTGGTATGGGAGAGGGCGGGAACGGCTGTGTGTGGTTAAAGTGGATTACATATTGCTGTCCCGGCTTGCCGCGTGTTGTACACTTGGCCCTGGCTAGCCTTCCAGGTAAATCGAATCACCGCTAACCCGAACGAAGTTAGCTCCGTCCTCTCAAGCAATCTCTGCCGCACGCATCCCGCACGCGGTCGCGAAGGAACGCTGCGTTTCCACTTACGACGAGCAAAACAACCACAATTCCAGCTGATTCCACAATTCCAGCTCCGAGAATCCATATTCCTTCGACGCGCTGTCTTTTCCCGCGAGAACTCGTTCCTCGTTCGCTCTTGGCTACCAAAAGTTCATTTATCATATTAGGCTGGCAAGAAAGTAATTTCGGTATTTTAAGGCGAAGTAGAATCAAATTGTTTTATTCAAGCAATGAACTTTAACGATTAAGATATTTTCCCTTTTGTTCGATGATCCTTTGCCGAGAGGAATAAATATGAAAATATTTTATCGATTAAAATTCATCGCTCGGATAAAGATATTCGGGTTTTTTTTTCATTTTAAAGCACCGAAATTACTTTCTTGCCAACCGAATATAATGTCGGGTAGGTTTACAATATTCCTGCTGCATGAACCGGTACCCGTCCAGTTTACAAGAATACTAATCAAATCGAGTAGCGAAGCCTGCTTACTTCGATCAGGACGAGTGAGTGCGGGTTCCGAAGCTAATTTTACAACCCCAGCAATATCTCTTCTGACAAGTGTGCTGCCAGAAATGACGGTACGCTCCAGCAACGTTCCAGCAAGTACGCCGGTGCTACTAACTCCGCGAATCCATATCTCGGCTGTTAACCTTTCGCGGAGCCCGTGTGGAACGACACCCTTTCCCTTCCCTTAGCGCGTTCGATTTTTATGACAGGGATACGACGCAATGTAGGTGGAACCGTTTACCTTCGATTCGAACTGTGCAGTTTTCCTGGGAACGCCAGGGAGTGTGCCGAAGAAATAGAGGTAGAAGTGTTTGTTGCCGGGTTCGGGGCTCAAGGCTGTTACTCGCGAAACGGCTTGGATGAGGAATGGAAATCAGCGGATTTCTATTTTCATGGCTTATTTTCCCGAGGGTCGGGGGCCGGGGACCAAACCTGTTTGATCTTCTTGGAGAACTCGTTGCGTTCGAAACGAAACGAATACTTAGAACTGGGCTTTCGTAACACTTCTGATTGGCAATTTTCTGTTAGAATGTCTGTCCCCATACGTCTACGAGGTGTGATCGTAAAGTCAGGTGACTTTTTATTTTTATCAAAAAATATTTGTTTATTCGTCAATATTTATGTTGTCCCCTTCAAAGTAATCCCCCTCAGATATAATACGCTTGTGCCAGCGCTTTTTCCAATCCTCGATGCACTTCTGATAAGCACTTTTTGGTATAGCTTTGAGCTCTTCCAGCGATGCAGTCTTTATCTCCTCGATCGATGCAAAGCTCCGTCCTTTCATGGGTTTCTTCAGTTTTGGGGACAAGAAAAAGTCGCATGGTGGCTGAGGCATGATCGCGGTGTTGTTTCTGACCAAAAAATTACTCGCAAGCAACGATGCGCGAGCAGGTGCATTATCGCGATGCAAAATCCATGAATTGTGTTTCCAAAATTCCGGGCGTTTTATAACTTCAAGGTAATACTCCTTATTAACCGTACGACCTTGCGGTAAGAACTCCTGATGCGCTACGCCATGATAATCGAAGAAAACAGCGAGCAAAACCTTGACGTTTGATCGAAACTGGCGTGCTTTTCTCGGTCTTGACTCTTCCGGGGACTTCCATTGGGACGATTGGACTTTGGTTTCGATGTCGTAACCATATACCCATGATTCGTCACCAGTTATGACCCTTTTGAGTAAATCAGGATTATCATTGACGTCGTTCTTCTGGTCAAAATTAAGCAGTTTCGGAACAAACTTCGCCGAACACGCAAAACACTTCTAACCTTTACGCTTCTCGCAAACAAACGAAAAATGCTATACAGCTGAAACGGTGAACATATGTTCGGGACGAGTGTACCAGCATAAGAAAAAAAAAGAAAACGAAAATCGAGTGTAGGTATCCCGCGAAATTTAAAAGGTCTCCTTACTTTTTGATCACACTTGCTGAGAAAGTATCGTTGAGTTTACAATTTCTGGATTTTGAAAATACGTATTTGAGCAATTCGATATCGACTAATACGGATCCGATTTCGCCGGCCCAACGATGATCAATCCTCCGCGCGAGACAATAAATTCGATCGAAACAACAGCTCGCCTGTTAATAAACACGGTTGCGAGAAAGGATCGACGCATCACGAATGTTAATTAACCAGCCGGAGGGTGAGCCGGTAGGTGGATGCTGGGCGATTAGGCTCTTTTACGGTCAGGTACTTCCCGTTCGCTTCACGGGAACAGGTGCCCTTAACTCGGCTCGTTTACGTGCCCCCCAATTGCTCCCTTATCTTAATTGTTTAAAGTAAATTCGCCGGGGCTGGATGTTACACTGTCCGGCCGCGCCTCGTAATTGCTACCGCCTCCGCAGACGATGGTTTTCCCGTTTTATGCAGTGGCCAGTCTTCTCCTCGACCGTCTCTCGGCGACGACTTTTTTACCGAGTTAGTGAATCGTTGCCGCTCGAACTCCTCGTCGTCCGCCCTTCTTATCCATCCCGTCGGCGCGGCGTATTAATGGATCTCTTAAATTCATTACGCACGCCGGAAGAAATTTCCGACGCTCGGAATTTTTCTTTTTCCATTTTTTTTTTCTCGTTCCCCCTCTCCCATTGTGCGGGGGCGGGACTCGCGGCACAGTCCACTTCGTCGCGTTTTAAGAAAGTTCGGACGGCTGTCCTCGACAGTATCGGGAAACGGATAAACGTTTTTTAATTCGATTCGCCGATTGTCCGATCCACTCGATACCGAGTTACCTCGGCGAAACAATTATCCTCGCAGCGAAGAACTTCCACGGTTAAAGCGTCCCTCGAAGGATGATCATTATTTTAAAGCAATTCGGCTCGTCATTTTACATCTTTAATTGCGCGGTTGGATTCGAAGATTATGTTTGCCGTGACTGGCGCTCAACCAGTTAACTGCGTTCGACGTGTATACGCGTCAATCGAAATCTCTATTGCGGTGCAATAACAATAACATTATCGGGAATAAATTGTTAATTTTTTATCAAATAAAAATGTAATCCTTCCTCGTTTTTCGTAAAATTTATGATAGGACCATTTGCCCTGCGTTCAACGTGTGTGCTCGTCGTTGCTTGATCTTCGTTCCGCACTCTGTGGAGGATATTAAAATCTGAATTACGCAGTTGAGAGGTTAAAACATTACAACGCGCCTGCAAAATATATATGAACCTTGATTCGTATAACGATAAAATTTTGTACCTAAATTCCGACAAACTGAAGCGAAGGAGATGGTAATTGTGGGTGATTTTGTTTTCACTCGGAGACCGGTTAATTAGCATTCGTGACGCGCTGGTACCCTTCTGCGGCCATGTTTATTAACGCGATAAAGGGGTTGCGATGCACCCCCCGTCTAGCTCGACCGCAGAAGAAGTAACGCAATGTTTGCCGATGCACCGTGGTAATCGAGAACGCGATAATCCCTAAATACAGGGCCTGCCAGTGGCCGTTTTAGTCGGCGGGTTCTCGCGAACCAGGAAGGCGCTAATTGGAAGGTCACCGCGTGTGGCAATCGGTGGTTTCGATGCACCGACACGCATACAGTCTCCTGTTCGACGATTAAATGCGATATCAAAGAGAATCGAGTCCTTTCGAGAAAAAAAGACTATCGCTCTTCGAACCTCTCGATTTGTTTTGGCGTCGTTGAGGTCGTTTGTCAAGGTCACGGGCAAGCGAAAAATAATTTTCATAGTTAAAGAAATGATTTTCCCACTTAGCATAAAGTTTTACTTTATTTGATTCCCAGGGGGAATTTATAATTATTTCAGCGTGGTTTCGCGTGACACCACAATTTCAGTTTCGACAACAGTTTCCAACGAAAAATGATCTCCGCTTTCAACGCCTGTTTACGGTAAGCGACGCGAGCATTTCGTCAACCATATCTTAACCGTGCTCGTCTCCGCTTTATCACTATGTCTGAGCTATCGTGACAGCCAGGTCGACTATTTGCGGATGACAGACCCCGTTGCAACGAGGAACGCTAATGTTTGTACTCTACGCGATCGGTTACTCGAGTGCATTAAATCCAATAATCCCGACCAGAGCTACGATCGTTCTCATAGCGACGTGCATCTTAACGCGACAGGTATCCGGTACGTGCATACTCCGAAAATTTAGTAAAACAAATATCCGAGAAACTTTAAGCGGTGTAAGGAAAAAGAATAAAGAACGTTGATTCTAAACAAATTCTTGCTTGTCTTGACTGTCGGTATCGTGTCTCTTATAGTTTTCATATTATTCTATTGTGCCACTGTTACGCCATTTTTGCAGGTTTACCGTCAGACGAGCACACAAATGAAGTCTCGCCTCTGATCCCAAACAAAGTCAAAGTAATCCCCCGTTCAGTTTGACACGGCGAAACAGCGATCCTCAACTTCAGAGTTGTTTGCGTTTCATTACAAACAACGTTGCCAGATCGGGCGTCGGTCGATAAATACAATTCCATGACGCGAAAGTCAGTGACAATCGAAATCCCCGTGATTATTTGCAGATAATAATCGGCGCCGTGCATTTCGCTCCCACTCGATCGGTTATGTGTATTTGATCCAATAACGTACCGTGACGCCATCGCTTCGCGTCGGTTGCATCGACGATTGCATTCGTTCTGTACTCTTTAACTTTAACAACGTTCTAAGCGTAAATTTAGATTTATGCGATAAAGTGTACATTCATTTCTTTGAAAATTTAATAACACTTTCCCTCGCGGGGGTAGCAGAGACAAATATTTACACGCCTTGTTTCTTTAGCCACGCCGTGTACATAGAATTACTTCTCGGTTACTATCCCCTACGATAATATACCTGGAAGGTAGACTGAGCCCAGTTCCTTTAGGGTCAAACATAAAGCAACAATATACTTGGTTGGAGCAGTGTGTGTAATTAAAACTTCATCGATCATAACGAAACACAAACAGGTCCCCGTTGCTTCGATAAAAATAGAATATTACTATCTTTGAAAAATAATATAAAAGGGTTTCCTCCTTACAGCACACTGTGAAACTGCACGATGATTTTTCAGACCCAGTGGTCTCTAGAACTCCGCATTCGCGCAGAATTGACATCATTGGAGTCAGACCATACCCACCTAGGCAACCAACTAAAGTAGATTGAACACTGGGCCAACCGAGCCCAGCCCGGGATCAATTTTACCCTCCCCCGCCACCCCACTTCACCGTACTTCATCATCAAGCTTGAACTTCACCTATGCAAATCCCTAACACCGTTGCAAAGCCTAACCTCAGCTATTTTCGAGCTGCCTCGCATCGACACAACAGATATTAATAAAACAAAATCGACCAATTCCACGGAAACCGGTTCAAACCCGGCGACCATCCATTCCAGTCTACCACGAACAATTTTCTAACAGACTCGCCCGTCGCACAAAATTACAAGTCACCAGAAAATAATTTCCAACCATACCTCCGAAAAATCGTTTCACACCTTTCGGCTCCCCGAGCGTCATAATCGAGGGTGCCAATCTTTTCATCGCTCCAGATTTCAACAATGTCGCTCCCGGGTACCGGATTCGAAAAATGCGCTTCGATACGGCTAAGCGTCCGATGACCCACTGTCCGTCGTTGATACAGAAATTCCGCGGGAAAATTGTTATTCGAACCTGTGTCCCGTTGTTTGTGTTTTTTTCTATTCCGGACAGGAGCGTAGACGGAGCGGGAAGAGACGAACGGGGAGGCCGCGGTATGGAAAGCGCGTTCGACTCGGCATTCACATGGAAACGCGGAGATTTTCTGTATGGTTTTGTAACGGGACCGGGGGCCTGGGCCGGGCGAGAAGAGTATATAGAAAAACATAACGCATCGTATGAATAGTCACGGTTCGTGAGTGCACTGTTAAGCGCAGGTGAACGCGACTCGAATCGAAAACGACTCTGCGGGTGGTTGGCGAAGGGGGTGGTTTCGGGGTGCGGGGGATGGTCCGATGAAAAGGGGGTCACAGGGAGTTGCAGGGGGCGGTACACATTGGTACGTGCGTCGACAGGGGAATTGTTGGTCCCGTTAGTGTTATTGGGTACCGTACACTCGAATAAGCCATCAACGGACGCGCATCCGCTTGAAAATCGTATTCGTTACGCGACTAGTCACGCGTCTTTGTTATTACTACTGCTTCGAACCGGTAACGTATTCACTTTGTCCGGAGCGCAGCGCTAGGGATGATGCGCGAGGCGCGATGCGCCCCGAGGTTTGTTTCGCGTGACGGCGCGGAGCTCGTCTGAGATTGCATTACGACCGATTCGTGCGCGAAATGGCTCTTTTGAGTGCCCCGCGAGTATGTTACCTCGAATCAGACCGGTCGCGGTCGTTTGATATTTCCGAGTATCGACGGCCGGCGAGTCGGATCGCGATGGGCTACGAGGCGTTGGAGGGTATTTGAAGCCGTTTCAAAGGGCCCTTGCGCGTTTCGGCCGGTTCGAATTTCAAACACATCCGAATTTTTTTCAAAATTAAAATGCCCTTTCGTTAACCAAGAAAATACGAGGTGTGACCAAAAAGTAGGGTGACCTTTTGAATTTCGCGAGATACCTACAGTCGATTTTCGTTTTCTTTTTTCTCTTATGCTGAGAACAGCGTACGAGGATAGAGCAGTCCAAATACAACGAAAGATACAAATACGTTAGAATAGGAATGCTACCGGAATATCTGAGTAAGGAGGGTAGAAGGGACAGTCATAAGCTCATAGCGCGAGTAAGATGCGGAAATTCAGAGAACTGGAATAAATACTGGCTGGAGGAAGAGACAAGAGGATGCGACCTATGCGGGGACAAGTATGGTAGCCTAGAGCATTTAACAAGAGATTGCAGGATAATGGGGGAAATTATCAGGCTCGAGGGTGTGGTGAGCGGGAAAAAAGACAGAAATGTTGAAGAGTGGTTGGAGAAGTTGAGCAAGAAGGAAGAAAAGAGAGCATAAATATACCAAAGAACATACCAAACCAACAAAAATGCAAAAGTTAGGGAATGGGGAGAGGAGCAATAAGTAGGGAATTAGGTAGGTTAGTGATAATTAGGATGCTAAAAGAGTAGGACAGGATAGGAATGAGAGAGACATAGAAAAGAATGAGAGACGGTATGGACCGAATGCGTGAAATAAGATGTAATGTAAACCAAGTCACATTTCTTAGCTGTAAGGCTGAAATAAAGCAAATTATTATTATTATTATTATTTTCTCTTATGCTGGTACACTCGTCTCGAACATATGCTCACAGTTTCAGCTATATAGCGCTGGCACAAGTGTATTATATCTGAGGGGGATTACTTTGAAGGGGACAACATGAATATTGATGAATGAACAAATATTTTTTGATAAAAATAAAAAAGTCACCTTACTTTTTGATCACAGCTCGTACACCTTCAGGATTCGAATGGCGCAAAAATATAGGAAAGGGAAGAATGGGAAACAGGGAACTTTTCCGATAACATCGATTCCCATCGATCGAACGAGGATCGCGTGACCACTGGCAACAATTGAACTTCTATTTAGATGTCCGCCGACAATGCCGAGCGCATTTAATCCAATAATGCCAACTGGACCACCGGCAATTCACTCGTTTGCACGCATATGCATCCATTTCCCGTGAGCACGCGCACGCGCCCGCGCTCGCGCCGGCCCACTTGGGACACAAGCAGCTGTTTGGGATAAGTTTACGTATTCAACGCGTGTTTATGTACACGTGCATCCGGCCGCCGTCATGCATGCGTGTAGATTCGAACGACGAGGACCGCGATGCGCTCTCGTAGGGTTCATTCACAGCGCGTGGTCGATTGTCGGCAGGAAATGAGATGTGAACTCGGATCCTTAGCGTTCTTTTGTTTGCACGCTTTTCCGGCAAACGATACAACGCTGTGCACTGTCCAAAAACCCTCGCCGTGTCGTTTGATGCTCGGACTTAATATAGCGGAAAGAAGTTTTTGATGCACTATTTTACCTCTTCTCTCCGGCAACGATGCATCGGTAAACGCAAAACGAAATTCTACGGTGAGACCCGATTTCGTAAAGCATCGTTTCGTCGGTCAAACTGATTTGAAAGGGATTTTCTTACGCGAAAGCAGCAAAATGTAATGTGTGGAGAATTCCCCGAATTAAAAGCGAGCGCACGCGTAACAGACACCGCGATTCGCATTTTTACTGTGGATGGAAAACTTATGAAATTCTGCCGGATGAATTCTAAACGGGCGGCGCATTCGTCAAGTTAGATGGAACTCGGTGGCAGTTCTCAGTTAAACGTAATGTGTGAATCAAGCTTAATGCTGCAGTCAGTATGTCTGGCTTATACGGCCACATACCACTTAATCAGCGATGTACGTATTGCAGTTACTGCCGCTGAAAGTTACATACGCGTGCGTGGAGTGAATGAGATTACTAACTCAGGCTTTTGACTTGCTTGTCTTTGATGTCTCGTGCGTGTACACGCTGTCGTAATCATTTTTTAAATTAATAATCTCTTGTATCCTGTTACGCGAAACGTACACTTTTACAATTGAAAATTTCATGCTCTTTATTTACCGTTTAAGTAGCAAATTATGAAAACAGAGACTTTATAATTACTTAATATGCTGGCGTGTGAGCCCGTGCGCTTCGCGCGTAGGCCCTTTAACATTTCAACCATAACATTCCAAAGGCCACACGCTGCAGTTGGCATGTTGGAATTGTAATTGTTTGGACTGATTCCGTTTGTCAGCTTGACGGACAACTCTCGAGCACGCCGTAGATATTGCACTTCTTAATTCTACAATTTTCGGTAAATATTTTTGAAAAATCATCCACCAAATTACGAACAAATAGCCGTTCAAAAATGTGGTGCTCGAATTTCGCGGGGTCTAATTAATTCCATTAAAATCGGTTGGCGACACGGCGCGGCGGAATGTTATGTTTACAGTGAAACGTTGTTTAAAGCCATACACGACTGACATACCAGTCAATTGGCGTTCGCGTAGCGACGCTGTCCGATGTACAATACCGAAGGACAGGATTTTATCGTTCGCTTTGAGCCGCAGGCTAAATTACAACAAGCGGACCGAAAATCATTATTGCTCATCGGGCCAATTACGAATGACAAGCGCGGTTTCGTTGCGGCCAGTCGTTTGTCTCCGCGTTCGGATACTCGAGTGTATTTAATCCAATAATGCCAACGGGACCGGCGACAATACCCTCGTTGACGGCGTACGTTTGCATATGCCTCTATTTCCGTTTCCCCTTCGCCGCGCCGGTGTGCGCTTACGAGTGCGTACGAGCGGTTCCGTCTGGCACGAGTATGCGCGTTCCGCCCCTCCCTCCCCACAAACCACCCTCGAACCACCCCTCCGAACTTTACATGTGTACCCTCTCACCTATTAGCGATCCTCTGTACACGGTGTCCCAATTTCCATACATTCCCCGGCTGCCTTCGTTCTCGGCTCCGCCACTTTCCATAAACTAATTAAAAACTTCAACGCATCGTATCGCGTATTTGGAAAAATTAGGGGACCGCCTTTTCTCTTGCGTACCGCCAGAAATTTCAGGATGCCATCGCTTCTAGACGAATTTTGTTGAAACAGAGATAAATAACAGTTAACCCCACGCTTCGCAAATCAACTTCGAAGTGCATACGAAGGCAGCGAATGATTGCGATTGAGCACCTTGTATGTATAGCGATTGCGAGGTTTGTAGTTACACACTTTATTACGAATTGTTGCACACCGATGATTCGCGATTTTAAGCTAACTCCAGTTGGATTCGCTCGTTCGTATCGTCCTTGCGCCCTTTCGACCTTGTCTTCTCGTTTTTCTTTCGTTTCCGATTCTGTTTCGTCGCGTCCTGTCCATCGTCGCTTCGGTCTCTTCGCGATCTGCTGATTGTAGATTCAGGTGGGAAAATGTAGAGTATTGTAATTGGACGTTGGCGTTTTGGGAGGAGTTTATAGTATAGTTTATGCGACTTAAAACGGTAAGTCCGCTCGTCATTTCGGTGGGTCGGTCGCACGTGGCGTCCGTCTGTCGAGATCGAAATTGTCGGATTACGGTGGTTGTAAACCAATATAATCGGTCAGTTCGAAACCGATCCAGATGCGCTTTTTGTTGTACACATAACCCTTTGCAATAATTCTGCAATATAATAATTCTGATACCATTATTCAAAATATTTGTTGCGTTATTAAATTTGTATTTAATATTTTAATAAACCGCTGAAAGTATTGTACGAGACATTATATCAGTTTTATATCGATGAAACTAAGAAAATCATATGAAATGGAAATATTTTAGGCCGGAAGAAAGATTCGATTTTCAAAAATTAGAATAGCACCGAGTGCAAGTCGGTTGGCCCCCTGGAGAATCGGTGAGGCAGGTTTGCCCTTCGGCGTTGCCTTCGCAAAAGAAGCCTGATTTTGTTTTTTATTCTCTGCTTCAATTACAAGAGACAGAAGTGTTTCCAAACTACGTTGCCCGAGTGCCCAGCACCGAAATCGCGATAGAATGGAATCGTTCCAGCCCTGGCCCAACAATTTATGAACTCCGGTGACCAAAGCCCGCAGCACCGGAGCCATTAACTCCCTTCAAATCTCTCTGCACACCCTGTACATCCTCCAGAGCCAGCAACATAACTTCCCATATGTATGCAGGTGTCCGTGTCTCCGCGATCGTTTCCAACCCCTCGCGTTCCGTTCCAATACGAATCCGCGTGTGTGCAACAACTCCGCTCGCGCTCCCAAAGCGTCTATCCTCGCGGACGATGATCGCAGCAGATGGAGGAGGAGGAGAAGCGGGGATGAGGCTGTTGTTGTGTATCCATAACCCTCGCAGGATGTTTCAGGTTTGGGATTTCTACGGAATGTTAGCGAGCGACAGCAGCGGCGCGACGGCGAGAGGGCGGCCTGGTAATCCGCTCGGGGAATGGAAGGACTTGAATTTGGGTCGCGCGATAAGGGTAATCCAAGGGTTTCGAAATGCCGGATAATTTCTACCAGGACCTTGCCCCAGCCTTGCGCGTAAACGGCATCCCGCCACGGTGTGCCGGTCCTGGCGATCGCGGACCAGAAATGCTCGCAATTCCGTATCGCGAGCAGTTCCGAACAGACGAAACGGTTCGGCCACGGCCACGGCTACATTTTCGAGCTATGCCCGCCACGGATAATTATTATCGCGCCAATGAAACGCAAGGATATAGCGCGCCCGGCGGATTATGTCCGATCATGCTGGACTTCCATTCCCTATCCCTCGCCAACGATCCTCTTCGCTCTTTGATCAAGTAAACCCCAAATTTACGAACCCGTGACGCGCTATAACCGATTCTTCTCGAAAATTCAACAAGGATCAATATCGGTCGACAACAATGTTACGAGTGTAATTTGACGACATGAATATCCGATAGGGCTTAGCTCAGAGATTATAATTAATTTGAATTTTTCTTCGGTAACTGTAATTGAACGCGGATTCGCAACATGTGATATTCGACCCGACAGCTTTAAACAACGTTAACGCTTAACAAATTACATGAATAGCAGCAGAAATTAATTTAAACCATGAAGTGAACAGAATTGGATCGCACGTGAAACGTAACTGATAATCGAATGGAACATTAATGAAACACGAATGAGATTCAAAGGAAACGCTTATCCGTTCTCGAACCCTTTTATACTGTGCAGTCGACGTAGGATTTAATTAGGTACCATTAAATCGCGTCGAAAGTTATTTTAGTTTCCTATTGAAATTTATTTTTCGCTCCGCTGTACGCAGTGCTCTTGAAATTATCCTAGCGACCCATTTCTTTTTATGTCGGAAATGAAATACAATTTATCGTGATTATTGGGTAATTCACGCTCGAATAACCGCTCTAATTTATACCGATATACGTACAATCTTTATCAATATTACTGTTATAAATATTCCCTAGTTGCAGTACAGGCTGCTTCCAATTGTGATAGGTACCATCGATCGTGATGCCACATTTGAAACAGTCAACAGTTAAAGGAGGTGTTGCAAAAACAATCCAAATGTTCGATACAGAACAAGTTCCAAGCACACGCAAGAAAATCGACCAATTCCTGTTTACCTAATGATATAATTCGTTGTCCACAAGAGGAGTGGTTAGAAGGTTGGGGTGCAATCCAAAAGGGGTCGCAGAAAGACAACCCAACTAGTGTCCCATGCATAACAAGATCCAAGCACACGCAAGAAAATCGACCAATTCCTGTTTACCTAAAGATATAATTCGTTGTGCACAAGGGGGATGGTTAGAGGGTTGGGGTGCAATCCAAAATGGGTCGCAGAAAGACAACCCAACTAGTGTCCCATGCACAAGATCCAAGCACACGCAAGAAAATCGACCAATTCCCGTTTACGTAAAGATACAATTCGTTGTCCACAAGGGGGATGGTTAGAGGGTTGGGGTGCAATCCAGAATAGGTCGCAGAAAGACAACCCAACTAGTGTCCCATGCACAAGATCCAAGCACGCGCAAGAAAATCGACCAATTCCCGTTTACGTAAAGATATAATTCGTTGTCCACAAGGGGGATGGTTAGAGGGTTGGGGTGCAATCCAGAATAGGTCGCAGAAAGACAACCCAACTAGTGTCCTATGCACAAGATCCAAGCACGCGCAAGAAAATCGACCAATTCCCGTTTACGTAAAGATATAATTCGTTGTTCACAAGGGGGATGGTTAGTTGGTTGGGGTACAAGGCAAAAGGAGGTGGCACGGTGACCGTCGTACATGGAACGCAATTTCTTTCTCCTCCCACGGGGTTCCGGGCGCAGGTTCGTTCTCCCCGTACAGAAATACCTGCGAGCCATGCAAATACCTCTTCGAAATAAGGTCGCGTACCGATATTTCGTCGTTCCTTTTTCTCGCCGGCCCGTCCCCGGTTTTCCCGTTCGGTATTCCGGCCCGATAAATTCCTCGTGGATTCCCGAGGATTCGGGGAGAGGGGTCTCAACGACGGGGCTGCTTAGTAAGGATAATAACGATAATAATGACGATAATGGTTGCGCCATCCTCGTTCGAACTCTCGGGCTCTCCTCTCCCCTCCGCGTCGCTTTCCACCGCTTTTCTCCGCTTTTCTCCGCTTTCCTCTGCTCAGCACCGCTTCGCTCCGCTTCGGGGACACGAAGATGGTTACACAAATGGAATCGAACTCTCGAAGCCTCCGGGGCCAGGGTGGAAAGGGTGAAAAACGCAGTTATTCCCCGCCGAATTCTTCGCCGAGGAATATTATTTCCTCGAGACGTATCGATACTTCTTTATCGCGCTCCCAGACTTTCTTCGACTTTCTCTCCGTACCCCCCGCCCCGCAGTTTTCTATGCAATGCCGACCGTCACTCGTTAATCGAGCTTTCGAACTTTTGATTACACTCGCCATCCTTTCCCGTGGCACGGTATTCAAAGCCCATTGTGCGAGAAAACTTGGAAACGAACGCCGAAAAAATCGAAACTCTGACTGAACTACGTTTTTCTGTACGCGGATACAAGTGGAGGGTCGATTCTGGTTAGAAACATCGGATAGACATCTGTCGCAGGTTTAATAATACACGCGTTTTTACACTTTGTAAAATTTTCCAGATTTCAGTGCTACGGCTTCTTCTTAATTTTTTTCTGTGGCACGCAGTTTTCGAATTGAAGGTTGAAATATAAGGGTTTAAAGGTCCCAAGGGATGTTAACGATAAAAAAGAAATATACAAGGCTGTCGTAGGGCTGGCATATTGTGTCTGTCGCTTGGTGGATCACTTTATGGCCGTGTGCGTCCCTGGAAGACGGTTCTCGTCCGCGGAATACCACGAGATTCGCAAGGTGCGTTTTCCACGCGGCGAGGTCTGCGAACTGTTCCCCGTCCATGCGAAACCTGCATTTGACTTGGAAATAGAAGGCGACCAGGCCGATCCGCGACGAACGATGAAACATGCGCAACTTTTGCGTCGGTTCCGACCGAATAACCGTGTTCTGGAGCGTGTTCGGGAGCGATCGCAGCGATAACGGCGCTTTTCTGTGTTGCTACCGGTGATAATGTATGTACGAATAGCGAGGAAATATGACTGGAGAGGTATATTTCCCGGGATGAACGAATTTTTCTACGGTTTCTCGCGCGTTATTTACTCGGAGCGATGTCGCGGAAGCGGACGCCTTTTGGTTCTAGCGAACTTATGGCTCGCTTGCGTCGAATGGTTTCGCGAGTTAGAAGAGAAATAGTGCTTTTATCTCGAGTACAATGTTTCAGTGAATATTTACCATTTTTTCGAATGCTTTTAAATTTTTTGTACCATCGTCTTTATCGATATTGAAATGTCCTGATGCAAAATTCTACTAAATGATAATTACAAGAGCTTGCTATATATATATATATATATATATATTTGTTTACTCGCTTTGTTTCGCGAAAATTTATATTAAATACTGCTTAAGAGACGTTACTCCTTTGAAAGCAGAATTTTCTTGAACTCCACAGCGTGATATTGAAAAGGAATACGCATAACGTAATGGGACTGCGAACTTGCTTTCTAGCAACTAAAAGCTACAATTCAACTCTGTCATGGCAAGATTGCGCGGATGCTTTTAGATCCTCATAAATTCATTTAAATCGCTTCATTTAAACTTCCGCGAATTCTACTCGCAAACTGCGATAATATTCTACGACCGAGATAATGTTTTTCAATGTGTTGCGATATACAGTTCTTTTCAATCAAATCGCGAATTGCAGTTGAAGTTTGCAAACAAAATCGAAGCCGATTGTCGCCGGAAAGAAGCCTTAAATTAACGGACATTCTGTAATCATCGCGCTAATTGCCATAAGCCGTCGATCAGAGGTATAATGTCTGTTTTTCGATCGTTGGACAGCCAATATACCTAAATGTGGTCGCATGATTAACTAGTTAAGCAGACCGATCAATTAGTCAATTGATCGGGCCGACACGATCAACTAATTACAGGACGGAGCGGCGATATTATAAGGGCAAATCGGTCGGCCAATAGTATTACTCGATCGATTTATTCGGATAACTATTAACCCGACGCGGCTAATCAGTTTCATCGATTACACGACAGGATCGATCCCGAGGTGCATAACGTGTGAACTAAGTTGACGAGTTAGTCGGTTACAGTTTAACCGTCTGAATAATTGAACTGGATAGGGTTTCGAGGAGAGACCAAGACAGCCTATGATAAGTTAATCGATTTATAATGGCTCTCTGTGCACGCCACAAGCAAAACAACAGTTTGAAATTCCGCTTGTGTAACCCGCTCCCGCTGTCACTAAGAAATTCGCGCATGGGGCTCTGTGTTAATTGCGCCCGGCTACTGGCGGCTTACGTCGTTCCTTTCATTAACACCGGAATTCCCATTAATCGCTGGCAATTTCTCTGTTAACCGTACTCGTGCGCCGAACCGCCCGAGAGATATCTCGTCACATTTCTACACGTAATTGTCGATCGCCTACCAAATTCACTTAATTCGCGCTATATTTACCGGAAGAGTATTAACGCGTTCGCTGCTTCGCCAACATTCGCTATCGATTCACTCCGAACCATAAGATCATTTTGATATTCACACTTTCGCTCGAGGGTTGCAAAACTGTACGCCAATCTACTGAAACACTCTACAAGAACCACGGCGAAAGAATCGCTGACCAGGGATTGGGAATGCGTTTCGGCGGCATTAGACCGAGTTCGGCGTCTTTGTTTTCTGTGGTGTTTCGAGAAAAGGTGCAAAAAGGCCCTCTTGAACGAGGACGAAAACACGCAATGCGGCTCCTCGGCCGTTTCCGCGTCGGTTTACCGGTAGCACGTACGACGTCGTTCCGGCGCGCGGCGCCGCCCCGCAACGCGTCGCGCCGTAAAATACTGAGGAAAATTGTTGGCGAAACTATTCGCGAGCGTTCCCCGGCAACTATGTCGCATCAACGTGTCTGAACACGGCTCGGTCGCCGGGACGCCGGAACTGATGCCATATCGGGTTATTCCGGCAATGACGCCGGCATTCTGCAGTCCTTATGCCATCTTGACTCGCCTACGTATGCCTGGTTGCACACCTTTTCAAACGATCCGCGACGAAGAGGGCCGCGAGGGCTCGCGGAATGATCCTCGACGATGAAGTCGCACAAGCATTATACAAACAAGGTTACATTTAATTTTTCAGTAGTATCTCATGAAAAATGAAATTCGATGTTCGCATTTCTCGAAATGTCACCGTAAAAGTGATCCTAAGCAGGAAATGAATTTCTATTCTATCTCCGCAGCGAACCGCTCGATCAGAAATTAGCGCGAGCACACCGGGAGCATTAATTACTGCAGCGACAGTCTCACAACAATCAAGTAACGAAGTCCGAGTCCGAAGCGCGGCTAGAGAGCCGGGCAGCGTAGCGTGCTGGCCAAGTCGAGCTAATCAAAATGCCCGATTCGAAACCCTTTGGAAAATTAAATTGAACCGTGCTGGATGCAATTGGCACCCGGATAGTTAACGCCATATAGAACGCAGGGCTGTTCGCCGGAAGTTCCGCGGGGCTAAACGTTCTTGTTCAATGAGCTAGGAAGCAGAGCGCGGTGCTGGTAACCGTGCTCGAAGGATACACCGGGTTTAATTGGAAAAAAGGGGGAGAGGGATAATTTCTCTTTTCGGTTTCCGGGCACCTCCGGCCCCTTTTCTCTCGACGACTCTGTCTCGCTATCTTTCTCTTTCTCTTTCTCGTTCTATGTATCTGCCAGAGCATGGTGTCCGTCGAGGAAGTATTTGCAGGCGACTGTACAGAAACCCAATTTAGTCTGCGGTCGACTAATCCTATCCTACTACATACCATCAGTCGATAGCTTGGGGCTGAACCTTCTCTCACCCTCGTACTCGCCCTCGCCTCTGTTACACCCTTCTTTCGCTCGCTATAGCTACGTTCGCGCGCTCGCCATGGCCCCTCCCGCTCTTCCCGAATGTTCCGCCGAGCTAACTGTCCAAAACTGGACTCCAACGAACCACCCGTTTTTTCTTTTCCTTTTAATTTCTTTACTTTTTTCGAAAACTCCCGAGTTCTCTGCTCGCGATCGTCCCCCTCCGCCGCGAAAGTTTTACTGAAACGGCGAATTTGTTTTCGCCGGGAAACTCTTTCGCGCTGCTTGCGCAAAGTATACTATGGGGAAAGCTGTGGGGATAAAGAAGTGATTTTTAATTCTGGACTATTGATTCGACGTCTTACCAAAGGATTGAAGAAAATTCATTTTTGTATGATTTAAGTAATCATTTTAGAAATTATCTATGGCGTTTGTGCACGTTCGTATTCAAGTTGAATCGAGGAAATCCATTAATTCATCATTTTTGTATGATTTAAGTAATCATTTTAGAAATTATGTATGGCGTTTGTGCACGTTCGTGTTCAAGTTGAATCAAGGAAATCCATTAATTTATCATTTTTGTACGATTTAAGTAATCATTTTAGAAATTATCTATGGCGTTCGTGCACGTTCGTGTTCAAGTTGAATCGAGGAAATCCATTAATTTATCATTTTTGTACGATTTAAGTAATCATTTTAGAAATTATCTATGGCGTTTGTGCACGTTCGTATTCAAGTTGAATCGAGGAATTCGATTGTGGAATTCGTGTGGTCACATTCGTGAACTGTATAGGAAAATTTTATTTGTAACGCTAAAACCTGTTCGATATTTGACCAAATATTTACCAATCCATTTTCGTTCCTGAAGTTATTAAAATCATTGATCAAAGCTGCATACGCACCATTAAAATCGCAGATTCAGGAACAGGATTGAAACCCGTATAAAAATATTGAAATACGAAACAATGCAAAAAACGCAACTAGCAATTTCAGCAAATTAGAAATCTGTTGTTCAATGAAAATTCGGTGAACATGCGATGCAAATAACATCGAATTGCAATATTCGTTCGTTGTTTTCATTGTTCACCCACTATATTTTTATTTCCAACGCCTCCAGAATATATATTAGTATAAATAACGTAAATCTTCCTCATGTTATTTGCCGATTCTATAAAGGCTTCGGCTTTTCGTAGCCAGATTGATTCTAATTAACAGGTGGACAGGATAAAAATAATGTCGTACGGTGTCGGTTCGCAAAACGGTTCGGCGCCGCGTGTCATATGAAATCACGGGACAGGAATTGCGAAATTAACCGGTTCCGTCGAACGCATCGATTCCCCGAGCTTTGTTTTCGTACGAACGTTTTCGGAATCCCACCTCCGCAAACACACACGATCAAATATTTGCCGATGTATCGAGCGGCTCCCACCTCCAACGTTGGGGTTTGTTGCTTATCAATCGATATACGCGCCGGCTCCTCCGCGCTCGATTTGAAGGTCAATTTCGAAAATAGGTATTTCGGGCAGCTGTAAATTCTCCGACAATGCAAACTAAATCACCGTCGGCAGACGCTGAACTGCAATTCTATACAAACATAAATCCACGAGCGTGTCTGATATAGTCGGCTTTATACGCCGCGCCGTGGATATCGTTTCCTCCTTCGCAATTGCGAATCCGATGGCGAAACACCGCGCGCACATCTCGCGAAAACTCGTCTCGCGATAAGGACTGATTAATTCTATATTGCCCGATACAATTTACTAGAGCTGAAACCGGAACGCATTAATACGAGAACGCTTGATGTTGCTATAATTCTTGAAGTTGTAACGCGTAATGTATAATGTATAACGACCACCGCGTGTCACTGATCCGATAACGGTGTTTGGCAACGAAAAAGAAGTCCGATTCGCCACAGGTTGCCGAGAAATTCAACCGGAATAAGTGTTAACGAGAAATTACTCAGCCACTAATTATGCTAACGACGTGCCAAACGGCGCGCCGCTCAGATTAGCTGGAACGTTAAAGAACAGAGCGTAGAACGAGCAGAGGGAGAAATTACAGCATCCGCGGCCACAAAATTTAATCTTCACGAAAGAAACATTATTATTATCTCTAGCTTCGTCGTCGAACAGAGATCAACGAACAATCGGAAACACTCTGAACGCATGATTGAAGTTCGCACGAACCGCTTCTGTGATTATAAATCATCGAAAGAGCATCGTGAAATACAAGCGGAGGTATCCGTGGTGGTATATCTTCGAGGAACAACATTTCACGCGAGCTATGTCGTTAATTTCCGCGGGGTTTCCCGTCGCGAACTGACGGAGCCAAAACAAACAGACGAGACCCGGAAAGATCGACAAAGAGAAACATAGAAAGAAAGAGAGAAACGTAGAAAGGCCGGCACGCGTTTTCCAGGGTTTCGCGTCGCGCTGCGCCGGTTTGCGAATTCTCTCACCCCGCGGGGCGACACGGCTCCGTTTCAGCGGGCTCGGAAATAAATTACACGGGGGAGGAGCCAAACAAAACGAGACAAGTCCGGACCCACAAGTGTTTTCGCTCGCCGACGCGGCGCGGCGTCGGATTTAAGCAGGGAGCGCTTTAAGCTTTAAGCCTCGTCCGCCCGGCAAACAAAAACACCGGGAGAAGATAAAACAGAGTCGGGGAAAAGGGCGGAGGAGTACTCGATCGATCCCGTTACCGTGCAAGCCGCCCCCCGACGAAACGTTCAATCGGAAAAAAGAAACGGGGAACAACGAAAGAATAGCTCCCCAGCCCATCCGAGCAGTCGGGGGTGGGATCGAAAGGGGGTTGAAAACAGTGCACCCCCGATGAGAGCCCGGTTTTTTCGCATGATCGCAGGAGTGCTGCCCCGACACCTCGAATTCGATGTTCCAATTCGGGACAGGTTCCCTCCGACACTCCACCGACCCCCAATCATCCCCTTCACCTCGCTGATTACGATCCTACAGATTCGTTCGACTCTGACGGCGGAGAAGTTGTCAATCGTCCAGCGAAACTGTGAATTCTGATCTATGGACGAGGGAGAGAGAGAGAGAGAGAGAGGGTGAGAGTAGGAACGGAACAACGACATCGTTGTCGCCGTATGATCATGCGATTATTCTCTTTACTACGGGACGTGTATCGATTGCCGCAGATTGCCGGCAGAGTGTCAACGGCGTCGATAAATCAACCGGATTGTCGTCGCCGCCGCGGAAGAAACGCTCGATTGGATGATTCGGGGGAAACGTGACCTCAGGGCACACGGGAAAATGTTAGGGCAATGGTCGTCTGGGAAACTATTTTGATGGTCGTTGGTCAGAAATCTGATTGTTTGGGGGGCTTGTCGATGTAATTCGGAGGGGGTGCGGGTACGTTCGAGATTTCTTATTGGAGTTAATATTGTACGATATCCAAACGGTTTAACCGTTCGAGAACGAGGACCGGTGTTCGGTTTTCTTTATAAATTGTTACGTTTAAATTATTATTATAATTCATTTTTACCAAAATGAGAAGCTCTGTCGGAATATATTCGGTCGAGTTGCAGAACAGAAAATTTCAAGGTAAATTCCGGTTAAATAATTTCGATATATTTTTCAGCAGGTTTGGGCGCGCATTGCGGTTTAATCAAGTTTTAATAATTCGCGCGATCGATCCCGGTGATGGCCGATTTCCACGACCGATTATTACTCTTCAGGTAGACGTCGGGATTCAAACAGCGGCCCCTCGGTAGCACAGTGGCTATTCCAAGGGTCGGCGATCGGTTCCCCACGAGCAATTATCGATATTCCTTGCCGTGTGCGGCGCATTTTTCCGCGTCCGGTATCTTCCTCTATCGACATATCGCCGGGAAAATTTCACGTGCGTGGCGATCCCCGACCCGTGAAATTGAACCGTGTGATTTCGTTCCGAGGGATGGACAGCCGCGGTTATGCGAATAAGTGCATCGCACCGGAAGCCGGCATCTTACGTATGAAGGATCGCAAGGCTTCCCTCTGCCACGTTCGATGTCGATCTGTGACGTCGACGAATGGAAAATGGAAACTCGAGTTGTTCGTGTTCCTTGGTTATCCAACGATCTCTCGGAAAATATATTTCTAGAATTATCACAGACTCGAGGTTCGATCAAATTTAGTTAGTTATCAATTTAACATTAAATTTAACCTAACATTATGTGGCGGTATCCGTCGGGGGCTGATAATTACCAAAATCATTCCCCGGCTTTCGCCGCCGGTGGACAAAACACAACCCTATAAATTATCAATTGTTCGACGAAGGTCCACGAACACACGATGTCACCGCACACCCTCGGACGTGTTACGTTGCGAACGAAACGCAAAGTCACCGCGCGAATAATTTATTATGACGTTGCAACACCGCGAATAAATGCCGTGGCGCCGTTATGAACACGTCACTCTTAAAATCGACGATCGAAATCGGCGAACACGTTGTACAAGCCACCGCGTTTCACAGCGACGTGATTAGCGCGCCGTTCGATGCACCACTAAATTCGCACATATAATGGCGCTAACGCGTTTTTACGTAGCTGGAATTGCGAGCCAATCAACGCGCTACCGAACTTATCCTCGATTCAATTATCCCTGTATCAATTATTAGACTTTATCCGAAACGATTACACTCCATTTACCTCGTTACATCGTTTACGTTTCCCATTTTCTTTTACACCGATCCCTTCTTGCGGTAACCACACATTTAGTATTTCTAAGAAGCTCGATAATTTCTGATTCCGGGAGTTTAATTTATCGTATTCATTTGTGTTCGGTTAGTGTAAAAGTGTTGACTATGTATTTTCGTTTTCCGGATCATTTTTTTTACTTAATTTTATTGCAAAGTTATAGGTTATAGGTTATAGTTATATTTAAAAAAAAGAAGAACGATGAAGGAAACAGACATTTGACGGGCCCGATCGAATTCATTCGTGCAACCGCGGCTTACCGTTCCCAAATGACTCGACGGAAATGCATTCATGCAGATTCTCCTATTTGCACCGAGAGATAGAAAGAGAAAGCTCAACCCTCCGACGCATCGCGTCGTCAGCTTCTTTCCAAAGGAATATAAAGGCATTGGGCTTTATCGCGTTACACGGTTTAGAACCGTGAATTACAGCCTACCCGATCGCATCTCGAAACCTCTTAGGCCGGGGGATCCCCGGAGAGAACGGCCGAGTTCGTTAGTCGGTGAATTTATATTCAAATTCGCGTGGGAGGGCTCAAAGTCTGGCGCCTCGGCTTCTAGACGCTGCTGATTTCACGTCATAAGCAATAATTATATCTGCTTTCTGTTCGAAATTGATTCCGCGATTCGCAGACACCGAGCCGATCGCTGTCGCGCCAATTAATTCGCGATTCGTGGGTAGGCATGACTGTTTCGTCGCTGGTTAGTATGAATTTGATGTTGATAGGGCAAACAAGCAAGATGTAAATAATTTTATCCAATAGCTTATATGAGGAATGATTCGACAAATATATTTCTTCGGGCATATATTATTGCAGAAACGGTTGAAAATTTGTAAATCTATCATTAATGTTCGCGATATACATATTTCGAAGCTCGCGTATGTGCTTCAGGCCCGCAGATTTTGATCTGATCGCGTCCAAGCCGGCTCGCAAAAGGTAACAAGATATTCATCCCTTGGAACGACGATTCCGAAACATCGCGAAAAAAAATCAGGCCTGTGTACGCCGAATGGGAATCCAATTTTTCGGTCGCGTTTTGACGAAGCATAACCTTGAAAATTGCTTGGTTAACTCCGTGCGCGGGAAAAGCCGTTGAAAACGGAAGAGGCACTTTTTTTTCCCCGGGCGTGTTTGGACGAGCTAACGGCAGGATGAAAGGGTGCACGGTAGGGTGAAGGGTGTGGGGTTGTATGTATAATGGTATCGTCGAATGTTCTTTGTGCGGGACGGACGAAAAAGGATGGGCGCGGTCTGGTAAAGGGCCGGCAAAAGGCTCTCGTCCTTTCTGGCGTATAGCCAGTCCACGTATTTGAATGCAAATTCAATCGAGCTCCGGTGAATTTTGCAACGTGATCCTCTCTCTTTCTCCCTCTCTCGGTGTTTCTCTCTCTTTTTCTCTTCACGGGTGACAAGAGGGGTCGCACTTGGAAGCGAGCTGCGGGGGTGTCATTAATTCACGAAGGATTCGCGTGCGCAAAAGCTGCCGGCTAGGTCGAAATCTTTAGAGAAAAATTAATTTCTCGCCCGGGTACCGTTAGCCGACCCCGGCAAAGTGTCGTTGAACGTATTCACAGAGGGCCCCGAGGAGAACGACGAAATTGCATTGGAAGTTGGGCTTCTGTCGCGCACACGGTTTTGATACGCCTCTGTGTATCGTGTAGGCCGTTTCTGACCGACGGCTTTCATTTTCTGTTACGTCGGCGGACCGGTCAAGTGTATCGCTATCGAACCCCCGCGGACAAAAGAATACACGATGACCGGGAATTTGGGTTTCAAACGGCGATCAGGGTGCACGAATTTTACATCGATAAACAAACGTCTCCCTTATTTTTAATTACACGAGGAATGCCCGATAAACAGAAGCTGATAATTACAGATCCAAGTGGATCCTGTCTTGGTGGGACTCGTAGCAAAGCCAGCCGTTGAATAAACGATTTATGCGAACGATATGTGCCCAGAATGACGAGGAATGATAATTTCACCCGGGGCAGCAGTGAATCAAATTTACCGTGTACCGTAAAATCCACAACAGATGCATTTTAATAAAGGCGGCCTCGTAATGGATGCGCAACATTGTTTACGTGCGTGTAGGAGTCCCCGGTAGCATACGTGGAACAACAATTTCAATAATGCGAGTGTTAGCAGGGGCCGTCACGTCGCGTCGGGCCGAGTACGCGCAACTCGCCGTGGGAAAATATTTTTCTTGTATAACCGAAAAATGTGCTGGTTTACCGGCCGGATTGTTACACAGCGAAAATATTCGCAATCGCGGCGCACGCTAATGGCGGCTCAATTCTATACAATTTGCGACTCGCGTTTCGTTACACGGCTGTTTTCGTTTGTCGAGAAAACGAACGACCCTTCGGGGAATTGTTTACGATATATTGTTGCGATGCTCTGTAATTAAATATTGACAGATGTTGAGGACAATTTATATTGTAATAGTATGTTACGTAAACAACGAACGAATACACTGTAATAATTTGTGCATTTACAGGCTACAGAAGCGTTCAAGAATTCAGTTCCATTTTTAATTTTCATTTTCCGACTCGAACCGAACGATATTTTGGGGATTTGTTTGCGATGTATTGTTGCGATGCTCTCCGATTAAACTCGATAACAGCGTCGGGGAAGCAACTGGGAACGGAAGCGGAGAAACCGAAGAACGGCCGAGGAATCCGAATAAAAAGAGTTCCTCCCAAAGTGCTCGAAAAACTCTCGTGAAAGTTTTATTTAAATGCGTTTTTAGCATTCCCCGCTGCGTGCCTCGCCGTGCCACTGGCCGTGCTTCAACCGGAAGGCCCTAAATTTTTAAGCGAGTCCATTTCCTCCGGATCTAACGGGAAAAATGGTATTGTAAAGGTTACACTGCTTCGCTTCCGGCTCGAAGTCGTGCTCTGCGAATTTGAAAACCGGCCGTTACATTCGTCCCCATCGAAAGGGCCTAGCCGATTAAGGATCCAAAATATTAGAAAGCAATTTTAGAAAGCATCGGATACCGGAAAATCCGCGGAAAGCTAGGTAACTACCATCGAAAATAGATAGCCATTGAAAAACCTCTATGGGCAGTTTTGACAAGTTTTAGTGCTTTCTCTGTAATTCTAAATACGGACAAATAATTCCGTCAACCGTGGATCGGTGAAACGACAGCGAACGTGTTAATCGCGTCAAAAATTCTGCGAGAGCCAACACCAGCGGCAAAAATAGGTTTATCTTCGCTCAAAAATTGATCGAACGAGTCCGGACAAACCGATAAAAATAGCGTGGTAAAATCACTGTATATTAAGATCTATTACCGGGCGCCGGTCGACGAACCATTTGCAGGGAAGCGAGCCGGTTCGTTTCCGGGAATGAAATTGCATCGTCAGTTGCATTATTCGCGGCCCATTACGCGCCGCCGCCGGAAAAGTTCGGTCTCGGAAAAAAAAAACTTTCTGTTCAGCGTTTTCAGTTAATTAATTAAGAACACCGCGTCCAAGAATCCGGCCGGGCTCTAATAAAACGGTGACAAATGAAAATCGATGCTCGGCGGAACGGGGGATAAAAATTACAAACTTGTGGCCGATTACCGGGGCGTGAATTTCGCGAAATTTTCCTCGGTAACTCGCGTCTGTCCCCCCGTTCAAACCCCCGAAATCCCACTGCCCGGAACTTTCAAATACAATACATATCCCATCGATCATGCTCGCGCCAATCACCCCCCGTGTATCGCGATCGATCAATATTTGCGTCTGCAAATATCGGCCCCTGGCCGTGTTTACAATATAAAGCGATTCGGTGCCGGCTACTAGCCGGAACGTTGCAAAGCACGCCTCCAATTACTATTACGCTGCTTAGTTGAGTCTACTTGTCCTAACTGTGCTACCCTTGCAGTGGATAGCTAAAACAATATTATTAATCCTAAACTGGAACAGTACGGTAATCTAATTCGTTGAATTACGATTGCATCAATTTCCCGAACGTAAAGGATAAGAATCGGTGCAACTATCGTGGTACGGGCGGAGTAGAGACAATCGGATAATAAGCCGGGAAACCCGAGTGTTACGAACAATTCGCGAGCGGGGTCGCGTAAACTCCCGGGCTCGCAAATAAGCTTCGGTTTTTCGCGACGCGGGCCGGCAACACGCGCTTAATGAGAGCGTAGCGGTCGCGGTGGAACACGCACTAATTAATGCGACCGGACGAAATCCGCGAAATTATGAAAGCGACCGCCGCTGCCGTCGCGGTCTGTGCGCCTTTCGCGATTCTATTCGCTTAAGAACTGGTTCGCGAATAATCAATCGGCCAGCAGCGGCCCGATCGAATTTCCGCGGTAATTGAACCAGCAAGTAAAGAAACCCACCTAACCACGCGATAGCCGAGTGAAAAGAGCGGAATTCGCCGGGGGGAACGGTTTAAAAATCGACGGGAATGAATTAATTTTTATTTAAACCGACCGAGCAAGCTTTAACGTGGACGAATAAATCGTTCAATTCCGACGGTCCCTGTCACGTCCCCGTTTCACCGTTGCCCGAATGCGGTATTATTGTTCCTACGAGGAAATTAATGGGGATTTCGTTACCTGTGATTTTTCGAAATTTATTCCACCATCCTGCAACCACCGATGAAACCAACGATACAGCGATGCAGATTTATTAAAATTTTGACCCCCGCGATCATCGTTTCGAGTTCATCGAAACTCGCTGACGGTTGATCGCGCTGCTTTATTAGGTTTTAGTCGGAAAATTCTAAATGAAATTTCAGCAAATTTAATTGATTCATTGTGCATACACTTTTATCGTGCATTCATCGAGTCATCAATTTTGTTACTTCTTTTTAGTTATACTGTAAAGTATAATAGAATTTCAGGCTTACGCTTGTCAGTTCATTCTTTTTCTGTGGAAAGTTCGATTAATTGTTTCGGATTAGCGTATGTTTACACTGGCTGGTTTGTTTGAAGAAGAAATTCGATGTTGATACATGCGATTATGCCTGTCTTGTTTCGCTGATAATAAGCTTATGGCGCTTGTCTAAGGGTTAACTAAGTATCGCGAACGCAAACATCGTCAGCTAGCGATCGGAAGTTCTGGGAAAGTGAAGGTTTACTTTGAGTGAGCATCCGAAAATAAATAATTTCGAGCTGCGAGTTGCTGATGCTGCAGTTAGTTTGCGCAAACAATGCAGCACCCGCCTTGAATCATCTATCGCGAGAAATATTTCCCCTTTCCCGTTTTCCTGGTAAACATTTCCGTGAAACAAACATTTTATTTCTTTCGTGCGAAATTGGAAGTCTCTTGCAATCGTTATTTACATTTGCGTTTTATCATTTCGGAGTCAATTAAAAGTTATAACGATATTAAGGGAGTAGACTCGATGAGTTGTGTGGTACACCTCACACCGCTAGTCGCATGTACGTATTTTTCATATTTTTACTGTACCGAAACAGCAATCTGACGACCGCCAATTTCAGACAGCGAAAATCCGGGTAAAACTGAAACGTTCGTCCCACTTTCCCGGTATCGTTCATGCTTGCACCCTTATCTCGCTTAATGCAAGGACTCGTTAACATCGGTGTCGCCAATGAAGCCCCCGAGGCATCAAAAACTTGCAAAAAAAAAAGGATGTTTCGCGTTGAATAGTCAGCATTTCTGTGGCTGCTAGAAATAAACGCGGAGACCCGGGGTGTTTTCAAGGCAACAAGGTCATCAAGCCTACGACGTTACGTGTTTTCATCCCCCGAACCAAATGAACTCGTAAAGCAATTCCAACGAACCCCCTTCTCGCCCTCCGACGCAACAGTTTCGCAGTTTCCGGGTGAATTAACATATTGCGGGGGCGAGAAGTATGAAAGGTGGGATGAAATGAAGGGCGGCAAGAGGGAGGGATGGGGAAAGAAAAGGAGACCGCGGGAAAATTTCCAGCGGCGTCGCTACGTGCCTGGTCGCTCTTATTTGAGCAACACGCCACCCGGCCCCGACCTTAGCTCTCGCCTCTCAAAAACATTTTGCAGTTCCGGGACCCTCGGGGAATGGGATGCCTCGCGAACTTTTCGCCTCCCGCGGGAGCATCCGGGACTGCGCGAAAACCTCGAATCCCGTGCCACGCAACCCGCCATGTCAGGCGAACCCCCGCGACGACGTTCAACGTTTCGTATTCCGCTTCCATTCCACGTCACGACGCGACGCGTACAAGTCATCGCGATGACGGCCTCGATCGTACCACCGCGATCCTTCCCTCCCTTGGATTCCGCGATTTCACCGTGACTCCTCCAGTCAAAATCTTCGCTGCCACGACACTGTCTTTCGAGATAAATCGATAAACAACACGCGAGTTTTCGTCTACTGTTCATCCAACGAAATAACAATTCGTCGAACTTGATTTTATTCGTTTACTTCTACTTTTTTCTATTTAGTTTCTATATCGAGGATCACACGTGCCCGCGAAAATGGCGAATTTCAGATTTGGTGGGAAAATGTTTTTTTAACACTTTACCCACCCGAAGCCTATTAATAGGATTTTCGATAATAGTGCTGTACTAAAAGAATGCATAGAAATTTTATTTTACATTGCAATCTTAAATGAAACTATTATATGACGTTATTGACGGTGACTCGACTCAAAGTCACCATTAAAAGTTGTTGTACCATTATTCAAGATAATGTTTACATTATTAAGTACATTGGGATCTAACCAATTACTAATCATTTAAGTATTGCACGAGCTATTATATCAATTTCATATCCATAAAATGAAAAAAATCATATAGAATGGAATTATTCTAGGTCGGAAGAAATGTTTGATTTTCAAGTTAAAATAGCTCCGTGTGCAAAGGGTTAATAGGATTTTCGATAACAGTGCTGTACTAAATGAAAGCATAGAAATTTTATTTTACATTGCAATCTTAAATGAAACTATTACATGACGTTATTGAGGGTGACTTGTTGGTTCACAATGAAAATTGCTATTGCTATCGAAGGTTTCATTAAAAAGTGTCTAGCCGTGTACCATAGATTTTTCAAAAGAGTGTCCGAACATAGAGAAGGACAGAATGAAATTCAAAGGAGAAGCCGAACATAGAGAAGGACAGAATGATTGTCTCTTTCTTACCTATACAATTGGAATTGTATCGTGTCTGGTCTTATATTGATCAGAAAAATGTCGGAAATACGATAGCGAAAATTTCATTAAAAAAAATAATGAAAATTAAGAAAGTTGAACATTTCGATTCGTTCGAGTGAATGCGTGATGTTTACACCGACATACCCGAGTGGATATCAATCATTGTCGTCTTCGGCAGTGGAACGAGTAGGCACTGGACTTAGAACCCGGTGTTGATCGAGGACAGTAATCTCGACTTTACTGTACTTCGACAACAAGGTGGTCCGGATAACTGGTTGCGCGCCACCCAGTATATTAACACCGTCTAGGAGAAAATTACTCGATCACGTCCTGTGACTGGAACCTATCTCCCGGCTCTATAGGCCGTTTTCTCGTTCGCTCGCCGAACCCGACGAAGGGGGTAGCTATTTAGGAGCTTAGCACCTCGCAGGGGTGAGTCTGTGGAAAGGGGTGGCCGTGTAGCTGGCGGCGTTAGGCGGCTGGTAGCAGGCTCGCAACCACTGTGTCACCTTTATCACCTTTATCACCTGCTGCAAATTGCCACCATTTGGATGCTAAACCCGGCAGTCTCACCTCGCGCTGACGATTATTTGTAGGGACGTATCAGGGGGTTGGAACTGCCGGGGACCGGGGTTCGTTAGTTTATGCAGGGACCACCGGAAGAAACAAGGTCCAAGGTAAAGGTACAAGAACGGAAACGAGAAAAGAAACGACTGGGTAGATACGTTGGACGTTTGAATGACGAAAAGGGGTTGCGCGGAGGGATGATAGGTTGAAACAAGACGATGCTGAGAGTTGCAATCACGGCGAGTTCTGAGACGGTGACTGAAGGATGACGAAGCTTCCTAAAGGAGGGAGACGCAGAAGTCTCCGATACGGAGGAAGACGCGAACGTGAAACTAGGAAAAAGAAATTTTACATAGGGTGGGACGAAAGTATTTCGCGGACGGATGCTGTAAAGTGATTTTATTGGATTTAATTTGTGGAATACTTTGCTTCTTATTTTATTCCAGACATAGTACTCGTAGTTATGCAGAAGGTCTGTAACGATCTTTTAAAAAGCTAGGATTTGTTTACGATCAAACAGATTAAAAGAAGTTACAAGTACAACCTTCTCGACATAATTTTAAACGTTTTAATAACGGACGAATTCTTAGGTCCAAAAAGATTAAAGAGGAAACGAAGGGATGGAAGAAAGGAAAATGATCAAGTCAGTGTTCCAACATCTTTGGGATCTTGTATTTTTTCCGACCAGTTAAATGTAACGAATTTCGTCGAGGTATTTCTCTAGAGCTCTAAATTTCTATCGGGTTTAATTGAACGGTCCGGTACGAAATATCTGGCTCGAATGCGAGATTGAACGGCGCAGATTGAACAGAAGAAGATCTCGAGTTTTGGAGCGGCGCGGACAGGGAGAACTCCATTGACGGGAGCAAAGTATCGATTCATTCTGCGGCGGCCCCCCGGACGTCGCCATGGCGCAACACAATTAATCAGAACTGGTTAACGATCAAAGGAATTTAAATTAGTACCTAGTATTATTAACGTTAGCCGGGGAGGGAGTGCTGCGGCGAGAGCGGCGGCATGTATCTGTGCAGCTACTACTCGAGGTGCAAATTGCATCTTCAGAAGGATCTCGGCGATGCGAATTCCTTGAATTTCAGGCCAACTTGGAGACGAGGTCTGCTTATCACTTAAAGAGAACATTATAGAAACAAGCATCTTATTAGCTCCGCTATCTTCCTCTCCCTCTCCTTCTATCTCTTCCTCTTCTATCTCCAGTTGAATACGGTGCAGACAATGGCCAGATTAGGGGATCGTGAAGATTTTCAGAACGCTGATTACTCTTTCATGAGTGATCTCGGAGAACACTTTATTGGCTACCTCACGCAAATCGCTGCTTTTAATCATTTCGTTCTCGTTTCGCATGCTATTTCAAAACGAGTGACACTAATCTTTCAGTAGGTTCAGAGACTCGCGTTTACCGCGAGACGCTCGAACAAATCGAATTTTATTATTTTAACGAGAAATCACAGCAGTAAGTGGCTATTTAATTTGCGAGTCGGAAGAAGGTCCACGAACGTTAACAATAGTCCGGTGTTCTCGAGGCGGAAAGAAAGGGAACAGAAAAACCGTCGGAAGAATAATGTTTGTACACGGTCGTGCAAAGAGAAAACGTTGAAAAGAAGCAACGGCAACACGTCGAAGGGTACGAAATCACAAAGTCGCGCGAGGCTGGGCGAGCAAAGCGTGGAAGCAGAAGATGGAGCATGTGCGCAAGATAAAATGGCTGAGATAAGGGGCATCGGAACCTGGGACAGGGAATGGATAAAGTGTAAACACGAAGACAGGGATCGGGAACGGGTTAGGTGGAGGCGAAAGGGAGAGAGAGAGAGAGAAAGAGAGAAGAGTGCCCGGTATCGGAAAACAATCGGAACGTTCGTAGTTGTTGGTTTCGCGCGTGCGAATTACAGTGTCTCGCTGCCTTCTCTCTTTCTAGCAGCAGTGTCTCGGGTAGCTTTCTCTGATGACGTACGAACCTAATATCCGACGGAGAGGTTAGACAGCTAATTAGGGGCTAAGCCTAATGACGCCGAACGATGCTCGCGCCCATAATCTTCTCTTAACTGATAATCAAAGCCAGCTGCCGAGACAGAAGTCTTCTCCGGCTCCTCTGGGCACTCGAACGTAATTTTCGCTCGAAACCAACCTCAAACAAGGAGCTGCACGTCCTCGACCGTGAATTTCTTCGTCGGCCTCTTTGACGATCGAAACGTGAAAGAGGATTTCTGGGACTTCGCCGGACCGGAAAGTCGGCGAACCGGTTTCTACATGGAATGGCGCCGATCGAGTGACAAATTGATACGTGTGCCTCGGATTTATGGCTGTTGGGTCTGCTATCGATTCAACCGTTCCACGATACTGGGTGTATCTAGTTTGATTATTGGTTCGTTAAAGGTGAAATCAATTTCGTAACTGTATCTATCTATTTTTGGAAGTCTAAGTGAAACGAAGGTCTCGATTTTATAGGTCGTGGCAAATTCTTTAGTCTTTTTCTCTGCCATTGTCTGCTGTTTTTAATAATAGGTTAGGTATCGAAGGTTCTCATGCGAGAGACACCCTGTACATAAACAGGATCCGCGTGTTCTCGCCTGTCGCGTCTATACATTCTAATTTCTCAGGCCACTGTGCCCCCTTCCCCGCAAATCTTCCTTTTTCTCCTTTCTCTCGTAATGACTCTCCCGCCCCTTTCACGCTGACAGATTGTTACGAATACCGCGGGAATAATGCCCAGCTCGCCAGCCACCCCCGCAGAGCGCCCACTTCACCTTTCTCCAACGAGAAATAAATGTACTTTTAGCCGGTGAAGTTTTATCGGGTCGTCTGAACTGCGACAAAGAGCGGGATGGAATCGCGACTGCCTGAACGGTTAATGGTGTCGGAAGTTCAAGTGCTGTATCCTCGAATAGAGTAATTTTTGAAGTACCGGCGAACGGTAGAAACGGTAAGGACCTTTGGATATTTTTGATAATAGAATCTGATTCGTGCAGTCCCGATCTCGTTTGCTAGACAATGTCCCATTGTTGGAAAAATATTGTTCGGTACAAAAACGAATCTCCTTTGATGCTAGAAAAATATTTCTGCCAGGAACGAGTTATTTTTCATGCTAAGAAAATATTATTTGGGTTACAAAGGTACTGCGGTGCCGGACAAATATCATTTAGATAATTTTATAGATTATTAAATACGCGGATTATATTGAAAATAATGGCGAATGCCTCGACGATTGTGTTTTTATAATTTTTTTTTTAACGAAAGGTTGATTTTATCTCGAATATTCGAAAGAATTCATTTGCATTCCCAAGAGGATATTTATTGCAACTGACACCGTTACCGACGTGCACAGTTTAGGTAATTATTGCATGTTGCTTTGCAAATTAAATATGATCAAAGTTAACATTTAATTACGAGAAAATAATTTATCTGCGGCTCGGTTGTAATGTGTACAAACCGTTTGTATTAAATTAATTTACATGTTTGTGAAATCAAAGGTACGATCGAAAACAATGTTTATCTTTGCGCCATATTGATTTGCCGATGGTTTAATTAAACATCCGTGTTGATCGGAAAAGACTCTTATTTTACTAAAATATTATAACACGGTTTTTTTAGTGTGAATATTGGAAATTCTATCGGATGAAATCCAATTGAATGAGAGTTCGTCAAAATTCAACAAAGTCTGAATAATTCTTGATTTTCTTAGTTACAATATTGATTATCTGTCAAGCCGACTGAAATGTGAATTTCTTTCAACATCTGCGGTAAAACGTTGGTTGAATCGGGATCGGGAATGAGATGTCGATACTATATTATTTTGGAGATGTTTAGAACTTTTAAGGAGAAGAATTTTCCGCGAAGTTATGATACGAATGTGCTCGAGATTTTCACAGTTTGCTTCGTTTTAGTGTTCCAAGCAATTAGTTTCCGGATTCCTGGCCCCTGAACACACTCGCCAACTTCGGAATTACGTTCACGGTAAGTTCGGAAAACCTTCGTGCCATAAACTTTTGAAAATCCCCTCAAATTACCGAACGTTACTTTCAAGTTAAAAATGTCTGCCGGTACAGGAATGTCGTTCGTGTTCCCGCCAACATTTTCTACTTGCCTCGCACATGTCTAATTAATTTACTCGGCCACCAATCTCAACTTTTACCGCTTGTATTGCCGCGACACTGCGGTAGCAATCGATGAAAAATAAAAAAAACACTTGCCGCAACATTCGCGTTGAACTATTCGATTAAAAATTATGAAGGTCTCTGGAATAGTTTCTTCGGCAATTGAATAACAATTTTATATTTTCAGCTGTATAATTTATTTTCAGAACGAAAGTAATATTCTTATGAAATAGTTTGTAGAATTTGAGAAGTTCTTTGGAATATAAAATATTTCAACATCCTTCTAGACGCCCAGCTTATCTATAATTTGAGTTACAAAGAACATTAGCACAACTTTAGCCCGATGCGTAATCTGAAGCAGGCGAGAGTCGTTCTACAATAAAGAAAATAAAAGAGAACATTCTTTCCGGAATATTATAATACTTTTTCAGCTACATTTCTACGGACAACCTAAAAAGCTAGTAATGCGAGTCTGATGTAAATTTTACACCATTCGCCTAATTATTCGCCATCTGCTCGCCAGGTTGGAGTAGCTCCAACGGTATTTTTGCATATTTAGAACATGGCTGAGTAGTTTTGTTATCCACATCGCACGCGAGTCTGAATATTTCCATATATTTAAGTACGCTCCTCGAAAAAATAACAACACAAACAATACATTGGCAAAATACAAAATCCCACAAAACCGAACCCGAGTTATTGTCGCATGAAACAACAGTTCAAAGAACATGTTCAAACAAGGTTATCGATGCGAACGAGTATCGAGTGCCGCAAATAAGAATAACGATATTTCGGTGTTAAACAAGCCGCAAGATAATTGCCGGGAATTTAATGAAATACAGGCAATGTTTACGCGCTTCCCGGAAACAAATACTAATTACAGATGTAATTAATTTTACCGCCGGTCGGTGGGACCATCGGAACACAAGTTTCATCGAAAATCCTATCGAGAAACTGCGGGGACTGCGAGTTATCGATTATCCGACGAATATCGACTGGCGCCCGGGAGAAAAACACAAAGAAGAGAAGCCTGGAATTCATGAAGATCCTCTTGCTGTTTCGAGCCACGTATCGGGGACACCGGGGCAAGAAACAGGAAGCGAAGAAAAAACGAAAACAATCGCAGCTTGAATGGAAATAGTTCCCAAGATTTCGGTGACTTCGCCAGTTCCGGCTAAGCCGGATAATCCGGAAAGTGCAAAGGTGTGGGAAGCGAAAGGGCCGGACACCGTCAAGGGTCGTGACGAAAGGTGAAAACAGCATGCAAAGACCAAGAGAACACTTGAAAGAATAGTATGAAACTTTTCTCCTGGCGCATGGCGGAAGTATTTTTTCGTTCGATACGAATTACGTTGATTCCCAGAACACTCTGTTTGTACTTTCAATAGGACGTAATATTATTCGTCGCAGAGAGGGGAAGACGAGGGAGAAAGGTGCGGAACGTGTCGGAGAAGATGGCGGTGCGAGTGAAGAGGGGTCTCGCAATCGATCAGGATCTTAGGTCCGATTTTCTCCCCGTTTGATTCGTTTCGGTCGAATTAATACGTTCGACGAGAGGTTCCGGGCGCGCCGCCAGACACGACGCGACGTGCCGTGCCGGCACGGTTTCAATTTGCCAGTCGACTCAAACAGGTTCCCCGAGGCGTAACCGCGATGCGTGCGCATACCGATGAACCCCTCGTGCACACCTGGAAACATCCGGCACCACGTTTCCAGCCCGTGTCACGAAACCCGGCCTGGATGTTTCATTATTCCCTGATTTCCTCGTAGGAGTTTATTTCCTCCACCCTCTGTCTGCATTTACCCGCGCGCCGCGTCGAGAGAGAGAGAGAGAGAGAGAGAGAGAGAGAGAGAGAGAGAGAGAGAGAGACAGAGAGCGAAACAAAGAAAAAAGAATAGCAACGCAGCAATTTTTAACCGGCCGGCAGTGGAATGCTTTAAAAGGCATCGATCGGCCGCCTCGGTTTCAATTTTCTCGTGTGTACGTCCGTGTGTGTCCATGGCTTTTTTCCTCCCTTCCTTTTTCCGCGAGTTGTTTGCGTTTGTGGACCGGAATTTGAATTCATTCGGGGGATTAAACTACCGTCGGATTTTATTAATAGAGGACGTTGCGCGTCGATTGGGCCGGAAAAAGTGAAATTCCTTTTCCCCGATTTTTCGTTTTTCTCTGTCGAAACTGTTGATATTTTTCCTCAGAAAGGAAGATATATCGCAATTGTTTCATTCTCGCTCTAGCTCATCGATTACTTTCTATTATGCAACGATCCGTCGATATTCGTTAACCACTTTTTGCATCGTCCCAACGCCTTCCACTTATATTCTCAATTATTTTAATTCGAGCGTTTCCATCCGCTTGCGCTCCGCCAAATTCGACGGTCGGACTCCGGCTGAACGAAGCTACAAGCGTTTTCCGTCAAGAGGATCATTGCTTGTTAGTGGAGTGGCATTCCACGAAAACTTTGTTGTTGTTTTTTTCAATGAAATCAATTTCCCCGGTACGCACGGCAAATCCGCGCAATCCCTTCTCTATCGCGTTTAGAAATTAAACGTTGCCTTTCGATCAATTAATAACCGATCGATTAGTTGCGCACAATTTTTTCAAACGTTCTCCATACCCTTTTGGTTTTCTCGTTAACTTCAAAACCAATGAAAATTATTGAACCAACTTTTCTTCTCGCGCGACAGTCGTGTTTACTTAATTACTTAATTCTCTACTTTTCTGTTTCGTCGCCGACTTCTCCCGCGGCTCGCAACTTTTTACCAGCGGCAGCGCCCTTTCGTTACCGGCAACTTCCCCACAGTTGGATGAATAAGATCCCTCCGCATCTAGATGCGGAATATGCCGTGTAATTTCGCGATCCGACGGTTCTCTAATTTATTAGAAAACTTTAATTATCACCCGCGAGTAGTAGCTGTATTACGCGGACACCGACGAAACAAGGAACAATGCGCAATTTCTGATGGAACGCGTTTCTTATCTGTTTCGAGATGTTATTTACACTCGTGTCTCGCAAAGGATTATTATCGTACACGATCTTAATACTACCCTTATAAACGGAGCATTTCACATCAGTTCCGAGGACCACGCTCCAATTAAAAATCGTTTTCTGTTGGGTCTGGGTTGGTCGGATCGCAGCGTCGTAGTTAAATAAGAAGATGCATCGTGAATCTCGCGTATCGAAACGTAAAGCCAACCCTGGTGTCCCGACATCTCATCAACATCCAGGAGACGAACGCCATGAAATCTGAAGCTCGGAAGGTCGTCGGGTATGGGGGATGCGTTTGATCGCGGAGAAGCCACGGGGGGGTTCGAAAACGTCAGCGTATCGCGCGATGAGATAAAACGACGACGGTGTATGTCCATCAGCGGCAGCGAACCGGCAAGCCGTATCGCGGCCCGGTATCGTCTATCAGCTCCGTATTATCTCGGGCAGCGCTCGCGCAAATGGTGCGAACATCCGCGAGGCGCCTTCCTAACTTATCGTCGTAGGAAGTGGCCCACCCGTCCTCCTTGTCGACGAGCCACCCCCTCGACGCAACCCCCTTCAGCTCTCCACCCCTCCCGCCACTACTTCCCAGAGCGTTTTTCCGCTTTATCCGGTCTGCTGCGAGGTAAAAGACCCTCCAGAGGCGCTGGAACCTCCCTTTGTGAAATACACCCCGACCCGCTCTACCTTCTCTGACCCCGCAAACCCCCGAAAAAGAGATCGCTATTTTTCTCGCGAGCGCAAGAAACCCGGGATCCATCGAGTGGGTCAGTTAATATATCGTTGCATGCGAAAAGCTTCGAGTAATTGGCCCATCGGTGCTCGATCGATTGGATGATTGAGAAACCGATGTGGTGCTAGAGAACAGAATTCAGATCGAATTAATATTAAAATTATATGGTATTCGTGTAGTGAAAATATAACGATACTAAATTAGCGGATATGTCGACACCGTGTTTAGAGACGAACACAGCCGGAGGAACTTTGAAATTCGCCGGGTCCCGCATCTGCATTGAAAAGCAGACGGGAATGAAGCTCGGGACGGATGCGCCCCGAAGAATAAATTGGTCAGAGGGCGGTTTAAGCAGTACATTAGCTTCCGGTGAAAACTTAATTCACCGTCGCTGAAGATATCCACTTATCCTGTCTAGCAACCGAATATATAATCTCTCCTCTCCTTCGCTTTGCGATATCCTGTCTCGGCCCTCGGTGCCCTCCTCGTCCTTTTCCATTCCCGCTCCTTATCCGCTTTAGCGAAGAGCCTTGGAAAGTCTTCGGGAGCTTTCGAGCATCTTCTCTCTGCTCTGTGCCTCGCCGTTTCTTCACTTTTCCCATCGTAGGCCGTGAATGATCACGAGCGACATTAATTACGGTCGATTCCGCCGAAAGACACGGCTGCCAGGAGCTCGTTACACGCAAACCTTTCTATAGCGGAACCTTGTCGAAACCGTATCGTTCAAAAATTTTTAGACCCAGGAGAAATCTATTTCGCTTCAGCGATCTGCATAATCCGCGGTTTAAATATAAAATTTTTCATTTTTCCCCTGAAAACATTTTATGTACAATTTCTTTTTGGGCCGTTTCGCGAGACAAAAATGAGAAACAATTCCGTGTTGTCGCTGATACGCCGCAGTGTGTTTCAAAGATAAACAAAATTTTGTTTAACCCCCGGAAGACGTAAAGCGAGACTGCTGCGTGAGGGGCGGATGCCGAGTCTGTTTTGATTCATAGTACGTTGTAGAATATTTACTCGTATAACAAGAGAAACAAACTCCCAGCGGGTTTCTCTCTCGGTTTCTCTCTCTCGCGTGTGTGTGTTGCTAAACAAATTTTTACACGAGAATACTTCTTTCCTCGTTTGCTATTCCATCGTTTCTCTTAAAACGTAGAGATACATTTAATTGCAAGCTGACTGTGGATGCATGTGTGGCTCTAAATTCTGTGAAAACAATTTTTGTAAAGTCACTTTTACATAGAAAAAATTCAGGGAAATATTTTAAACTCGAAAGACATGGCAGGCATTTTCTCGAAACCATTTCTGGAAAACACTTTGTTTTGTTCTACCAAAGGCACGCGCTCAAAGAATCCTTAATGATTGTTTCGTGTTCGCAGAGGTTTGTATTCGTCGTTGTACAAGAGGTTACCGCAATTCTCTTTCTTTGTTCCACTTTTAATGGAACAACTTACAGAAACGAGAATTCGCGTAAATATCCGCAGTTTGTTCGCGTCTGGTTCGTAGACAAGCCAAGAAGGAACGTAGCCACGCCGAAGGCAGAGAATTCACTGTACGAGGAGTAGCGGGATAGTGTCGTGATTAATTCGGAGTAATCTGATCAAACCCTTTTTTTTCGAGTTATCAGACGGCGAAGGGATGGAGGATTTTCTTTCCCGTGCGAGAATGTGATATGCCGCCGAGATTTCCTCGGGCGCAGCGGTGTGCAGAAGGCACCTGGAAAATATTGTACGAGGGAGAAGAATCTCGCGCTTCTTTGTGGTAACGAAGTTAGAGAAATACGAGTAGCTAACCGGGGCCGAAGCACAGCCTGCTGCGAGAGAGACTTACGCCCACCATATACTCGCACGATCCCCATAAAACATAATACCGGTATTAAGCGCGTTACTCCTGAAAACGTGAATTTCGATAGCGCCTACACTCCCTCGATCGCCCCGGTAATGCTTTTATCGAACACCAATCGGAAACTACTATTTCTTTTCCCGCGGGATAGCACGAACCGTCGAATATTTCAACCGAACCTCCTATAAATCCCTACTGTTTAATTAAAAAATTCTGGACCGGCTTTTTCTACCGGGTGTAAAATTCGTATTCAACGTAAAAATAACATTCGCGATGCTAACTCTATTGTAAGTTGACAAATGTCTCGTCGGAGACGGACACAATTTTTCCATGTACAGTGGAACCTCAATACTCGCAATCTCGTAATACCAAAAATTCCATTCGGTCACAATATCTCGACGATACAGCAAACTACCGTCGGCGCGCGCTAGCGGACCGCCTAACTTTCCATAAAACAATAAACCCAGCGGGGGAAAGAACGTTTAATCTGTACACAGGGTGGAGAAAGGAACGAGGTATCGGATCCGGTTCGGTCGGTTCCGAATTCCACGGTGCACCATCCGGTCCGGGGGCTGCAGTGCTGCAGTTTTCGCGTTGCGGCGAGCCTCTGTTTCCGCAGGCGAGAAAGCAGATTTTAAATTACTTCGCCGCTATACCTACATATATCCGCCGATGCGAGCGTTACCAATTCTTCGTTCTGGCACGTTGTACATGCATTAGCGACGATACGCTCCTGCCTGCACACCCCTGCAACCCACTGGAAGCCGAGGGTGAAGCGAAAACACCACCACCGGTCCCGTTAGCGTGTTTTTCTCGTTTGTTTTCCGCGGCGTGGCGGTTCCCTTCGCCATTATGTGTCCCCCAGTTTTTCGCGACGGTTTTTCTCCCAGGCGGTCTTGTCCGCGACCGGCTCTGTCCCCGACGCTGTTCTCAGGGCTAATGAACTCTGACTGATAAGCCGGAATGACGTTTATCGGCCCACAAGTCCGGTTTTTGCACTATCCCCAAGGTTTTTTCAGTTTTCGCGAATCACCGGTGCTTTTGCCACCGTTGCTACCCGGTTCCGCCGACCCCGCAGATAAACTGCGAACGTAATAATTCATCGTTCCTGGTCTTTGCTTCATTTTTTTTTCTCCCGTTTCTGCTTCGCGGCTCGATCGTGCACGGTCTTGCTCGGTTACGCGCGCTCATGCTGTCCCGCTGTGCAAACGCCAGATTGTTTTGCTGCCCGTGAGTTATTCTTCGTTGGGAAATTGTTGCTGCCCACGACGCTGTGCGCGATCTCCGCAGAGGGTGGTGATCGTGGTTGTAACAATGGTTGACCGCGCAAGCTGAGAATTTTCGGAATTTCCAAGTAGTTGATAAAGCGGTTGAAGAGGGCTCCCTTCAGGTTTAATCGAATCGATCGTTATTAAATACCGTCAGCTTCGTTTCGAATTGTTTTGACCCGTGACGACATCGCACAATGAGAAGTTCATCGGCGTTAGTTTGGTTAACTCTCGGAAGGCAACTCGGCGTTAAACGTAACCGCTTCCTCATATTACTTTCACGGTGGTTTCCGGCGAAGAGAGAGGGAGAGAGAGAGAGAGAGAGAGAGAGAGAGAGAGAGAGAGAGAAAGGGGAGGGGGAGATTTTAGCACGCCGGAATAAAAAGGAAGTACGAGGCGTTCCGTTCCGCGGAAGATACGGCCGCGGTCGCACTTCAAACCAGAAGCTAACAATGCGCCACTAAACTTCCAGATTAGCATCGCATTAAAACTAACAATACTACGCCGGGTTATTCGACGACTCCTCGGTTGCAGTAAAAACTTTCCTACTGCCCCGTAAAAGATTCGGTGGGCTTGTTTCGTCAGGTATCTTTCTTCCGTTCTCTTTACTTCGAGATCTCTCGGTTCCCGCGAATGCTTCTTCCGAGACGATCCTTCGTCAATTCGTTAAGAAACCTATTCATATTCGGGTTGCATTTAAACCGCGATTGTTACGCTCACCCTGCTCCGAACAATGACTATTTTACATTGAACGCTGTCATGATTTACAGTAGCGAATCTCGAAAGCAGCATCCACTGGTTAAAAACAAGACCAACGCGCAGTGTCCGCAGAAATTCTATCGGAGTAGCGGCAAACTGCTGGAACGAAAGATTTTATCGTCCCTTCGGGAACAAAAATGACTCCGCTGCGGATTCTGTTTACATTAGGAAACATTTCACGTCATACGCGATCGTCCATAACGTATTTATACTCCCGCGAACGATCGCGAGCGTTTACAACGTTTACACGAAAGCTCGGGCTCTCTTCGCTTCGATGACGTGACGTAAACTGACAGAAAATAATAACACTACCGCGCGAGCCGAATAACACCGCTGTCAATATTTACAGCAAGCGAAAACGGTGATTAATGGACGCTGGCGTTAATCAAATCTCCTATTCGACGAATACTGTCACGTTATGTCACGTTCTTCTCCCCTCATTCCCTCAGTTTCTCTCGCGTGAAAGTAAATAGAATAATCGTCGGTTTGCAACGTGTCTTCGACGGAAGAAATTAAATTTTCTCGCACGGCAGCTCGGTGTTCCAACGTACAATAACGAGAAATAAAATGGAAAAAAGAGGGGAAACTGTCGAATCAGCGGCAGTATCAACGAATGAAAATTGACGGAGACGAGCCGGGGGCGCCTGTTCCCGTTTTATTTGCCTTTGCTTGCTTTTACCAGCACACGTGAATAAATCATCGATATGATCGAAACAGAAAGCCCTCCGTCGAGCACGATTTGCGGACCTCTGTTAACTGCGCGTTTTTTCGTTTTTATAAACCCCCTCTGTGTCCATAAATTCTCGATCCTCCTTCGAAAAAGGGGAAAAATAACGGCGCGCGATACACGCGGCGCACGACCAACGGAGACTAACGAGCACGATAAGTTCTGCGTCGCAAAAATTTCCGTGTACCGACAAACGAAACCGTTCCTTCTTCGCTTATTTTCGCGGCGAATCGATCCGCGAAGCGAACGAACTCGATATTAAATCCCGCCGCGATACCGCGATCCGTATTTGACCTGCGAAATCTCGTGAAAATTTCATTCTTCGCATAAATCAATTATATTTCTTGCCTGTGCTAAGGAATATCTATAGAAGCAATCTATAATTTTCTTTTTTCTCAAACGCGGATATTCGATGATCAATTTTGTGCTCGAAGTAACATTTTATAAATATGTTATTCGTTATAAATATTATCACTCTTACATGATACTGTATATTTGAAATCGTGTTTTATCGAGTCTGCCCGATCTACGATTAATACGTTAAACGCGGCCGTCGATTTGTACAATATTATAGTTTAATATCCTGCTAATACATTTCCAATACGGCCTCCTCTTACGTTCATAACGCTCTGTCTGCGCAAGAACACGATTCCTACCGAGCACATTAATTAGACAGATCGCAGAGCCACTCGATTCGCACATGCGATCGTATTTCAAGATTTTTCTCACTTACTGTGGGATATTCATTCATTCGGTTCTCATCCGGTTTATGGGTTCGTTCAATCTCGTTGGACGAATCTTTTAACTTCAGACAAGCGTCTTTTCATTCGATCCCATTGCCGTTCGCATTATTAAATAAATATTTATGCTTGAAACCGAAACCTTTGAAAATGTCATTAGAGCCAGAGGAGAAAATTATCGTTGAACATTCATATGTCTGTTCCATGACCCAGTTACGCTATTGTCCCCGATCACGAACGCTTCGCACGACTTCTAATTAAACGGTATTTCTCTAATATTGGTTAAAACCACTTTCCACCTGGCAATTAAGTAAATACGGAAAGGAGATCATGCGTGTTGCACCGAATCAACTTCTATTTTTACCCGGCAGCCTTTCCGCCGCAATTGAAAAGACAGGAACCAAGGCGGCTGATTAGAAAATCCCCTCGCGTGCATGCAGATGACTCTCACCCTCCATTCTCTATTAACGCGTTCAAGGTTCCTGCCTCTCGCTCTGGTAAAATCCCATGTAAACCGCTGTAACTATTTACAACGCGATTCCTAGGTGAATAAGTAATACTCTTTGCGCGAAGTTATCGAAAGTACTTGCTGCATAGTCGGCGAGAAAATTTCCGTGAGCAAAGTTTCAACCCAACATCTAACAAAATTACGGCAAACGTTCGGCCAAAAAATTAGAAAATTTCAAATTACTTGGTTGTCCGATTAATTATATTTTCCACTTTATTCGCGTCGTTAGAAATTTATCGGAGACGAGAACTACTTACGACACAGCGGAATTATTGCGAGTACTATTAACAGGCTGCCAGTGGAAAAGCCAAATGCCTCTAATTAGCCCAGCTCCATTAAAATTTTGATTTCAATGGAGGAGTATCTAGAAAGGTTCACAGCAGCGTCTGGTAGTTATTACGTCTTTAGAAAATTCGCCAGCCGGCCAGCGAGACACCCAAGCGGTCGGAGGCGTCTCGAAGTTCGGCGATCATTCGCACCCGTTCCTCGCTTCGGTGGATCGATTAGGGTAGTCAAGGGCCGATCAAAGGTATCCCGGTGCAGCCCCGGATCCGATCGCCAGCCCGTTCAATCCCCGTTGTTTGGCAAGCCTCTGGCAGACAGTCGTGAAAAGGGGCGCACCGTTCCATTTCGTCTTGTTGGACTCTCATAAAAGTGGACGAATGCGGACCTTTTAACGGACCAAGTGTAAACCTACACCCCCGTCGCCCGAGCCATTTACCCACCCTCTTTGACACGGCATTCCTGTCTCCTCGCGACTCCTTGCTTTCTGTCTTGGTCCTGGACCCGGTGAACGATGCCCGTACTTTGCTACCACGATGAAACTTGCACCCCCGTTACTGCCACTTACACCCCCGCGCTTGCAATCTTTCCTTGCCTATGTTATTCGTCAGACGGGGAACGCATTCTGCAGAATTCTATGGAATCTGTTGAGCTGGTTTCCAAGTTGACGCGACAGCAGTTTTCATCCCCTAAGTGTAAGCCTTGGTTGCTGAATGAAACGTGAACCTTATGGTCTTCAGTGGTTCTATAATTGATGGTATTAGAAAATTATATCTCGCGTTGTAACAAGATTATTCCTACAGTGGCTGACACATGTTCGATGTACGTTCGGCTGTTGACATTTCATGCTCGACTTACACCACTGTCACTGGACCACTATTGATCCCATCGACACTCTTGAAACGGGTTTGCATTGGTATCGCGCGGTTGCCTCGATAAGTCCTTAAATGTCAGGCCGATTTATATTCGACCGTGAAACCGTATGATCGAGATTCTGACAACGGAGATTCCACCGCGAATATATTTAGTGCCGAGAGCGTCGATACGAAGATATCGGTGAAACAAGTGCCGAAATAACTTGCCGTGGGCGAAACAGAAATAAAAGTAATCGAGGTATAAGTCGCCACCGATTTAACCTCTTAACTGCGGAATTTAGTTTTAATAATCCCCCACAGAGTGTGGAATTCAAATCAAGCAATGCCACGTATACACGTCGAACGCAGGGCAAATGGTCCTATTATAAATTTTACGAAAAACGAGGAAGGATTACATTTATATTTGATAAAAAATTAACAATTCCTTCTTGAAAAGGTTATTGTTATTGCACCGCGATAGAGTTCTGGATTTACGCGTGTACACGTCGAACGCAGTTGACTGGTTAACAAGAAATTGTCATCAACACTAAGCCTACTACGAGGAGTCAAATGACACATTTTAAATTGTTTTATATGACAATTATTGAAATTGTAAAGGTGTTTTCATAGGAATTTATTGAATATATTTCTTGACTCCAGGATATATATTATAGGAAAAATCGCACAAAATATAAATATATTTAATCTTGTTATTTTTATAATACTATACACATCAGTCACTTTCGATGATCGATAGGTTTAGCGTTAAACGTATCCACATAGAAATGCTATAATAATTCTTCGACTTCTCAAATGAAAAAAAAACAGTCTCGTGTATACCGGCGCGAATCAGTATTCGCTTCATGTTTGTTTTCCGAGGATCGTGTTAATTCTGTTAATCTTGATAGTATTCGATGATAACAGAGGTATCGATGTTATTATTGTAAATATCTAAATCGGACATTACGTTTCCTGTCGATTTCGTTACGTTTCGGTATCGATTCTATTGCAACATACAGTATTGCAGTCGCGTGTCTGACTATGTACGTGCATATACTACTGCAACTAGACAATATCTGTTTACACTGGCTTTTATATCTGTTAGCTGTAACAAGGTTCATTCACTGTTGCTACACTACAACTGTTGCTATTACTACATTATTGTACGACAGAATTAATTCCCATATTCATAAATAAAATAAACAATTTTATTTCTCGATAAATAAAGATGATGATACAGAATATAGCGGTAACACGCATTTATACAAGAATATGTAAGATAACACGGATTTACAGATAATAAAGAAGATAATATTTTTCGGAATTAATTAAACGAAAATCCTCTACGACACAAAACGATGAATATGAAATATAAAACACTTCTATGACTTCTATCTAACAATACTGGTAGCAAAGATAGCTATTTAACCAGAATTAATGACGTACAAAATATACCTTATATTATACACAGAAAATGGATTGTATTAAATGAATAGCGAGTATTAAAACGTTTCTACGACTTCTTGACAATACCGGTAAAAATAACACCGATTAAACCGGAATTAGCAATGCGTCCAACAATCGCATCGCGAAATCCATATTCTACAGTGTAGAATCTACACGAAGGATAACGGATAGACTCGGTACAATACACGTTGATTATTGTCTTCGTCATCTTGATTTAAGCTTTTTAACAACGTTTTCACCGGATACTATCAAACGGCCCGGACATTGTTTGATAAAACGTGTTATTCATCGGCGGCACTTTCATTCTCACAATAGAAGTCCGTCTATGTCGCGATAAAGTCCGATGAAATATAATCAACTTTCGAAGCCCCGCATCGACGTACAAAGCGAACAACGAACGATTCTCTGTAATTAATGGTGGACCTTAAAGCGCTTCTCTGAATTATTCCAGCCCGGTTTCCTTTTTCTCTCTCTCTGGGATAACTTTTGGTATTATAGACACGCAAGCACTCGCATCCAGACGCAGAAAATTCCACTTTCGGTGTGTACGCGCCATGCAAATCCGTGAAACTGCGGATGGTCAAATCAAAAACTCTGGAAACTGGAGGGTTTCGGTGATCCCAGCGAATGAAAACACCATATTACGTAACAGCGAACACTTTTCCACCGTCGGTCGAATCAATTTCGCGCCACGGCTGGTCGCATGTTTTGCAAGTTTGGATGTGGTCGTTAATCGGCCGATATCTCACCGATCTCGCGGGATAAATATTCCGCGGCATTACCGGTGAATTACAAGCGGATAATGAATCGTCCTTAGCCGCCATTAACGGACTATTATCAAAGTAATTGCGGCGGACCAATTGCTGAAAAGTTAAACGACGACGCCGCCTCGCGTCTCTTGCTGAGTTTATTGTATCGATTTAACCCGGGTTATTTTAACTCCTCTTCCGCGGAACTCCGAGTCGTTATTAACGAATAGAAACCCTCTCTTTCTCTCTCTCTCTCTCTCTCTCTAGCTCTCTTCTTCTTCAGCATCCACGTCTGCTCGTCCCCGTAATTATATCTCGAGCCTCTCACGAAGCGCGACCGAGACTTTCTGGAGGATCCATAAATTTCCTCCAAGAATTCGCGGCACGCTGCGCCACCGAATTCCCGAAATTTTCTCGCCAAAAATATTTTAGAAATTCATCCCGACCTATCCGACACCTTTCCCAACTCTTTCTTCCACCTGTCACGCTCTCGCTTTCATGCCGGCTCTCTATCGCGTTGGAAACACGATTCTTTTCCCGCCAACTCGAAAAATTCGCTGCTGGGGCTTTCATAGACGAACTTACGCTGTGGACACGAGTACGGATTTCCTCGACAAAACATAACACTAGGTTTACGGGACCCGTCAAAATGACGGGGTCTAATATCCTTAATTTGCAATTATTAAGATTGCAAAGTAGCTTCCCTGAGAAATTATTCACCAAATTTAATTCTTGGAGCATATACTATCGGAAAAATGGCCAATAATTTGGATAGATACATTCTTGTTATGTTTATAAAGCAATGTAAAATAGTTATATTTAGACCTCCGTAAACCTAGCGTTAAACGAATGTTCTTCGTAATGACTAGAATGAGGTAAAATTGTAACTCCGTCCGAATGCGCTAAAGAATAGCTTCGCTCTCGAGATGGTTAGTTAGCAGAATTTGCGGGTACTACATAACAATTTAAGCTACGCGACAGCGTTATTACAAGATGTAACATTCTGCGACCTTCTACCGGAATAAATCGAATAAAACAAGCACTCGAGCACTCACTTTTCATCGCTCGGATACCAGAAATCCCACGCATTCCGCTGTTACACCGGAAACCAAATACCGCCAACTCCTTCTCGAAACAAGTAACGAAATTCCATTCCAGACAAATACTCTCATTTCATTACCTTCCGCGACTTGCGATCGCACTGCGATGTTGAACAAGTAGCCGTTGATACAATTTTAAACGGATCCGTCGCGAAACATAAATATAAAGTAATTCAAAGAACATTGTGCCCCGACATCAAAGTAATCAATACGATCGCAAGAGATTGTTTTTTGAAAAGCACAACGTGCTCCGCATAGTTAAAAAACAGACGAAATTCGAGAACCGATTCGGAAACACGGGTCCTTATGATCCACAGGCTGTCGGAGAAATTGAATTCGATTATCGAGAAGCCTCCTGCCTCTCCCCTCTCCCCTATTCCAGCCACATCCCCCGAAATTCATCGAAATATCCGGAATCGTCCGAATTATTTGTACCGAGCACCAGGGCCCATGATCACGCGAGCTGGTATTAACGGCAAATTCGATTTTAATTCGCCGACCGTATAACTCGTTGACGCGGGATTCAATTAATTAATATTTTTAATTAAGACTCGGCCCGGGCGCCGTGACCCACGCGAAACCGCTTATAAACGATTAGCGAATTATCCGCGCCCGTTCGAATAGAATTTTCATTAATTTGTCCGTAATGACCGACCGCCGGTTACTTCGCTAATATTTATGGTTTAATTATGTTGCCGTTTGATACGGCCGCTGATTCGATCCCGGCGTAAATCGAACGGTGATCCTCTGTTATTCGTGTGTTGATAACAGCTGGACTCGACGTTTCAAGGAACTGTTCTCGATGGTGGTCTCTTGTCGTTGGTTTCCTCGTTTTGCGGGACGACGACCGCCATTTTGGAAATCGTGGTTTTTTCGAGTGACGGGATCGATATGAACGGTGTACTAAGAATTTTTGTTTTGCGATATTTGGTCCGCTTGCCGCGCGTACTTTAAGCTTCGTGTCGATTAAAAATTATTTTACTCTGTTCTACGAGGTCCTTGTCCGCGTTTGTTGTTTAATCACATTATCGACTTCAACGTTGAATTGTTAAAATAGTTTCTAGTTTGTCTCATAAAATTTCTTGCGATTTTGATGCTGTCTAAGATTTAAGATGTTGAGCTCCCGGAGAAGAAAATAATTTATTCGAGATTAACATATGTGCAGTAGATTCAATTTTCTGAAAGTTATTCTGCGCGCTTAAAGCTTGGAAATTTTTTAATAAGCTCCTATTTAGATCCTAATAGAACTTGTAAGACAAGACACAAAATTTGATTAAAAGAAATGAAATATTTGAGCAAATTAAATTTTTATAAAAAGGTATTATTGTGCTCGGTTGAAAGCTTGGAAAATTTTAATAAGCTTCTGACTATATTTAAATCATAATGGACCGTATATAATCGGGAATATAATTCTTGAAAGAATTATTAAATACAGAAAATTGAATACCAATTGGATTTTTTAATGGGAAATGTAATTTCCTTTTCTACTTCAGTTTCTGTAAAATGGATAAGGAAAGCATAATCATGCATAAACGTCTGGTAACAATTTCAGCACGTGTTCTAGTCAATGAATTCAAGGGGCGTGACTATATTAATCGCGGTACAATGAATCTTCGAGGCAACAAGACGACCCGAGCTCACGAAATAGTTCCCAAAACCACCCTAAACCATCCACATTCGTCGTAACCACTCAGAAGCTTCATTCGTCCAGACAACCTTGTCAACAGTCTGAACATCCACCGCCTGACGTTCATGTTCCTCATGATGGTACAACGCATTCATGCATATGTGGCTCGCCTAATCTCGCTTTAACGTAACAAACACAGGCTGGCTTGAATCGCCATCAAATATCTGGCGCGCGTGGAACGATAAATGGGTTTCTGTGGCAACCTGCGACGCTAAATTAACAATCATTACAAAGACAATACCAAAAATCATCTGCGGAAAACAACGAGCGTATTCTAACGTTTCAAACAATTTTTAAACAATCCCCAATTTCATTACATTTCCTAATATAAACTACGAATTTTATTTCCTAAACAACATCTCGCAATATTTTGCAGTTTTCAGACTTTTGCGCGTAAACCAAATTCGTCTGAACAAATGAAAAGCGAGGTAAATTTGCTTTATGTTTGTGATAATTAGATTGCGGATGTTTATGCAATTTGCAATTTTTGTAGACGAATTTTAAGAAACTCGAATCAAATAAAATCTTATTTTCTGTGGTAATGGCCGTTCTAGATCTGAAATAAAGTAAAATCGTACGAAATTTTGTGGTATTTTATATCCTAGCATTTTTTCAAAATTTTCAAGAGACATAATTGCATGAAGATCCGCAGTCTAGCGATAATAAAGATCGGCAATGCAACATTTTTATATCTTTGGACAAAACAAAGTAGCGAATGGTGTTTTTTTTCATATTTGAGGAAAAGATAGGTTTCCCGACGGTGCGGTGCGGTGGGATAGCGTTCATTACGAGAATATTGAAGCTACGCTAGGAAGGTTTGTTGTTACAGGTGTCGATTCCCAACGAAGTTGCCATCTCCTGGGGTTGTTCGTTCCTGGGTGTCGCCCCGCAGCAAAAGTACCGGCTAGAAAACGTAATGGCGCAAATAAATTCACGGACGACTGCTCTTGGCAACAATTTTGGCTCTGGTTACTCCACGGTAGACTGATAAAACCTGTCTGGACAGAAAAAAATAATCGCACCAGTTAAGGGAAAACGGAATCGCTAATGTGTGCTCGCAGATACCAGGCAAATTGCCGAGCAGAGTTCAACCATTATACAAAATAAATTTGTTGTACGTTCTTGTGGATTGTCGACGAATAGTAAAACTGATTCAAATTTCCACTTCTGCGAGTAATTATAAATAAGTTTGACGATTATATCGTTAATAAACGTCGTGGAAAATTGCCGGCATTCGCGTAACTAAATAATGGTTAATCGAAATGAACAAATTTCACTGGATTCCCGAATTTAGAGTATTTATTATTTTCGTGTATTTCAGGACCCGTCGAAAACATTTTCTAGCATGAAGCGTCGTGTTTTGACAAACGAATTTTCATTTTTTTGATCAGCTGAAGAAGACGAATATTTTTTTATCGGGTAAGAGATCTTTCGGATTTTTTCGGTGTTTCTATGCGCGCGGTTACGCGTTCTCACTGATCGATTACGATTTCATGGAAATTCTTCTCGCTCTCCTCGCTTTTGTTAATGGTCCATCGATGCTGCCGAGCAGCGTTTTGCATTATTCTTCCGCTGTCAGAGTGATCCCTCTTAAATAATGGTCGTGTTTTAATGACGATTTCAGATTGAGTACAATCGAGAAAGTTAAAGCGGAAGACATTAATAAAACTGATCGACGCGATGTTGTTCAATGGAGAGGACATTTCTATTCATCTATAAAGTTCTTCAGATATATTTCATCGTAGCAAATTGTATACTTTACATATTTTGTAATTATACGATTAGAACCTGATTCCGTTTTCCTGCAGACAAGCCGTTCCAAAACGAGAAAGAATAAATCGGCGACCGGCGTTTGCTAGCAGGAAAGTGGAACGTTAAACAAACGCCGCTACGTTACAGCTAACAATCGAACGTTTACCGTGATCGACCGATATGCGAAATATTAGTGTGATAAATCATATCGCATTCCGTTCGGCCGCGATTTCCCATTTAGACGAGCCCGGCACGCGTTATTGAATTTCAAAATATTTCCACGTGTCCACGTGTCCCTATGCTCTTTCGTTTTAAACATGTCACCTTTTCAACAAAAAATACTGCCGAAAGTCCATATTCCTTTTTGATGTTGTTGTCGGCCGAATTTGTTCGCGCTGACACCCTGTCACGGCCCTGGCCAGGAAAATCGAAAACGCGGACAAAGTACCAAAAAAAAGAAAAAATGGAGGATCCAGCCCGAAACTCGAAAATCCAGCATTCAGCAAATTCAAGAGAGGCGCCACTCATTTTCAGTTTTGGCTGATCAGAAAGGTCCTAGCCGATTAATATGGCCAAAACTGTCCTTAAGGTTTTTCAACGACTATCGAACCGTTCGAAAGCTGACCAAGAAAAATTGAAGGCTAGACCCTTGCTAATATTCTAATAATATAATATACTAATAATTTAATCCAAACATCGGACCTCTACTTTCAATCTTCACTCTTTCTAGCTGAAGCGTATTACACGTTAACACGGTTAAAATACGGTTTCGGTGGCCCCGTAAATCGAAATTCGGACCCATAGAATTTCCGGGACAGTTCTCGGAGATCTGCCAATCGTGTCAGCTTCGAATTTCAACGAACGACGCGATGTCTGCGATTTCGAAGGGGCTCCGCTCCCGGTTGAAAAAACTTCGTGTACGCGCGAAAATTCGCCGTATCTTCCGCGGTCGTTGCACCGCGAGTAAAAATAACGTAAAACCCTCGGGATCACGGTTTTAATTACGTCACAAGTTTCTGTCGAGTTTCCTGTCGACGTCTCACCGTCGGCTGTCATCGCAGAAGTGGGTTGGGGGTGCGCACGCGTTCATTACGTCACAAAGACAGATTAGGAAACACGTGTGGCGCGTGTCATTCGCGCGAGAGACAAATGACAGCTGGCAGATATTCGAGGAAACGGACGAGCTGAAAGGGATGAGGCGAAGAGGGTGGATGGCATAGCAGACAGAAGGGGGTTGCGGAAAGGGGGATTTTATACCCGGCTCTGATGAGAATCTCTTTTGCGGGCCACGGAATTTGCACAACGGCCCGCCGAAAGCTATAAACTCGCCCAAGAAAAACGTGTAATTGTTAATTGTTCCTTGGACACAAAAGACAGAATAAACCGCAATTAAAGTTCCCCTACCATCCTCCCCGCCGCCGCCCGGTGCTTTTTACGTTTCTTATTGCGTTCTCTTTTTCTCTTACTTTTTCTCTCTCGCCCGCTTCTCTGCCATTTTATCCGGTCCGTCGCCCATACGTTTATACGTTCCGCTATCTGTGAAAGTTCGCGTTTCGTCTGCGGTTTCGCGTTTCACGGACTGTTCCTGCTGCTTTAAGCATCCGGCGCGACGAACAGTTGTGTTAATCAGATTCTCGCGTTTTCGTCGAATGCGTTCCGACGTTTTTATTGTTCCTCATTTTGTTCCGCACGTCGGCTTGTATTTTCGATGAAATTTGGGTTTTCGGGGATAATTCTCGGAGAGCTGTCAGCACGGATCGACTTGGTTTGCCAGGCTTCGGATAGAAGGCGGAAGCAGAATAAGCGGGCAGAAGCATGAAAGCGAGTTGGCGAGCAGATAACGCGAGTGAAATATGTGCACGGGCATTATTTTTTTCCGAGTAAATGTCGCGTAATAGGAAAGAGACGAAGAAGCAGGAGGAGCTAGAGAGAACGTGCTGCATGCCCAGGAAACTTGACTTAGTATCCGGGGATGGTTCGTTTTTCGGTAACGAAAAGAGGAAAAAGAAGAAGATCGCTCGAGGAAGACGCGCGTCGCGACGCCGAAATAGAAAACATGGCCGCGCAAACGTACAAATCTTATTCCTCCCTCAATGATTTTCTGTCTGTTTGGCAATTTTCTTGAACCAACACATACATCTTACAACAATTTAACTATACATACACATTACGCCATCTTTGAACATTTTTGATTGGTCTAAGAAACAACTTATTTTGTGCAAGTCCTACGAAAAATATCGTTCTATATTCTTATTAGCAGTTGCCGACCAGTTTCGAAATTCCGGGAATGATCGCCGGATTCCACGTTTTCTCCATTTTCCACCGCTTTGGCTAACCAGCCGTTCCAGAGTCGGTCAATCAGTCTGCCTCAACTCGGTCAACCGATATCAGTGATCTCCAAAGAGCCCCCGCTTTGCGAAACTCGAGCGTGCCCACTCGAGAGATCGTTTGCCTTCGATACAAGTTCCGGCGAATATAGGGTGGTCCATTTACCATCACCGTGAAATATCGCTAAAACTTCTTGGACTTCGCTTGCGCGCCGCGCCGAGGAAGCAGCTTAACGAAAGTTGCGTGTACCCTGAAGAGATCATCGTTCCCTAGTCAACAGATTATTGGGGCTTATCTCGGTATTTAACTTCCTAAACATAGGTCGGTTTACAATTGCAACGGGAAACAAACATACTTCGACGAATCTAGTTTTGTTACACCCCCCGCAACGTCCAGAATACCTTCTCGATAACGTCACTTCGCTTCCCATCTGCTGACCTTAAGTTAAATGTCCAACTATTTATATTAGGCATAAAAGCGATCATTTGTGGCGGACCGCGTATCGTTGCCTGCACAGCGGACCTTCGAAAAGGTTAAAAGGCATTATTTTAAAATTTAATACGCCTCGAAGAGGACTTCGCAGTTGCCTGAGGATCATTCGTGATGCAGGCAGGTTTCGTTGGGTCAACCGCTTCCAGATTTAGAAAAATCACGAAGAAATGTGGAACCTGAGGTAAGAAAATATTGAACCACCCGGTGTATACGCGATCAGACCACGATCCTCCGTTAAACGCTCCCTCACAATTCCCCGCATTGATTCCGGCGACGCGCAACGCCGCCGCCGATACCAATGGCCCTTTCAAAGTAACTCTTATTCCGACGACCCCGCGTGACGACTTCGTACAGTTTGGTATTATCTCTGTACCCAGCGATACGAGTTCTGGGGTTCATGTTTGATAAGATTTATCGGCCGAATGTAGATATCCCGATGGACCATAAAATTCGGGTACATTGTTCGCCGAATCACCGTCTTGTTTTCGATCGAACGGAAGCAATTTTCTTTAGCATATTCCATTACGGAAAAATTCGACATTCCTGTGCAAAAGCACATTTACTATTTCGTATTATTTCTTCGTAATATTGGAATTACTATCTACAATGACAATGGAAGTGAAGAGAATTAAGTTATTTGTTTCGAATACTCGAATGGGGGTATACAAATGATGAAAATAAAATTTGTATGGTTTCATCAGAAATATGATTTCAATGCATCAATCACATTTTTCTCGAAATAATTGGAACGTATCAATTCGATTTTCTTTAAAAGAGTTTCAACACATCAAATATTTTTCATTAAAATCGAATTCGCCCGCATCGGATTTTAATTAAAATATTTTTTAAAAGAACGATGCAAGCTAACGTATCGGGCATTACACGATTTTCTGCATAGCGACCGTGTAATTACACCTACAAAGAACGTAAATAACAAACCGAATCTGAGCCTACCTTTTTCGAAATGTTTCAACCGTTCGTAATTAAAAACGAATGCGATTCGCGGGCGCAATAAAAACTCGGCGGAAAGTTTATTTTCCGCGAAACCGAAAATTAGCGGTTTGATAGGATCGATTGAAAACATGTGGGAGGGGGAATAAAATACCACAAAAACATGCTGAAACTATTGTTCTGCGTATTATGTACAATTTTATTATATTGTACATTCACTTCGGAATCCCGGAAAACGTGCTCCCGTCAATACTGGGAAAGAGTGACGATTTTTCTAAAAATTCATAAAATCAGCTGATTTCGTTTCTTAAATTTTTAGACTATTTTTTTAATTCTTGAAGTTTGTACACAGACGGATGTTTCTTGCAGGTTTCTGCAGCCCCCACAATTTTTTAATGTAGCCTGCATATTTTCCAGGCCTCATAAATCTTTACTGTTCCGTAAAATTTTTCTGTAAGCACTGCAATTTTTTAACTATTCCTAAAATTTTTCTGCTGTTACCGCAATTTTTTCGTCAACTTCAAAATGTTGGCACAGTTCAAACAACACTTTCGTACTTTCCGCAAGATTTTTAGCTGTTTTTTCGCAAGTGCAAAAATGTTTTCGTAGGTCAAAAAATACACTAGATTTTTCCTCCAAGTTGTAACATTTTTTCGTGAACCTCAAAATGTTGGTTTACGTTAAACAAGTTCTTTGTAGGTTCCAACAATTTTTTAAGTCCGTAGACACTGTGAAATGTGCCAACCGAATAAGACGACTTCGCGCAAGACCATCAATTACATTATCCGAAATATTTTCCGCGGCGGCGGGCGAGGTATCTCGAACGAAAGATAGAGCCAGACGGAAAGTTTAATTGGAACGGGGCAAATAAATAACAGAGAGACGATACTTCATCGATCGTCGCCGGCCGAATGCGATTTAATAAGTACGATCCAATCAGCCTCGTGATTGAACGGGCCACGAATATCAAGTGCTTCCGAATTCGTGAGAGCTGCCGATTCAACGTATCCGTTTGCTTCCGTCGGGATTCCCCTATCGTTTTATCCGTTCTCGAGCATGATATTTTGTCCCATTAAACTCCATATCCGAACGAACCGCTGCTGATGTCATCAGGTTGCCTCGGGTTGCCAATTTTGCAGTTTTCTTCGCCACGCCGCACCCGCGCCACGGCCCGTCGATAGGACGGCATTAATATTGTTAACTCGTGACCGGAAGTCGTGTGCGCCGCAGCGAATCCGCGGAACACGTGATACGCCGCGGAGTTTCCGTCGACGTTTTATTGTTCCGACCAATGTTTGCTTTTCGAAATTGATTTTACGTTCAATTTTCCACGGACGTGTCAAATTTCCTGATTCATCATCTTAATTGTCGTCCCCTAAGATGAGCACCTAACGCAAACCTTTTATACATCTTCGCAGTCCCGGCTTAAAAATATTTTTAACCTTCATCGTAGGATTTAGAAAATTAATAACTTTCTCCTGTAACTGTACTTTCTTCGATTAATTAGCTAGGAGTTTCCAAACGACAGATACAAAAACGCCGATGAAACGGAACGATGCAATCTAGTTGTTCTCCTCGAAGACAAATCATTTTCCAGAGAGACAGATACAAAGAGGCGTTTCTTTTTAAAGGCAAAAACGAATTCGTTAGATCCATAACCGATATTCTTCTCGAGGTAACGCACGCAGCGGTGCGATCAGGCGTAGAAATATAATTGGAAAATAATTCTGTCGATCGGAAACATATCCCGAACAATACTCCTCGCAGAGTCATAGCTGTTTTATTACTTCTTTCGTTAGAAAACAATTCGTAGAACTCGGTGACGTCCTAATTGTTGACCCTTTATCAAAAATTCCACTTCCGCAGCATCCCAGCGAAGTCGAACACCAATTCAGTATCGATTGATTCCCGTTTTAACTGTGACAGACGTTGCCGAAATCAGCAGAATAAAAATCAGCTGCAACGTCTGGATTCAGAAACTGGTGTTACGGAACAACCGAGAGACGATTCGTGTATTGGCGAGTTCTCGCGGCGAAGAGAGTGGAAAGAAGGTGACGTTTCCGGGATGATCCTCTCATCGGCGAGCAAACAGCTTTCATCCATCAAGTCGCCGTTGGAGAGGACTCCCATCGAGAAGAGAAGGCGATGCATTGAATTCTCGTCAGGTTGCGGGTCGCCGACAAAAACCGAGGAAGGAAGCGTCAGTAGTCAAAGGCTAGGGATCCGGTCGAGAGCGGCCGTGCACAGAGCGACGCAAATTGAAACAAATGGGAACTTATATGCATCGGGCCGCATTCCCAGCGTTTTTACTGCCGGCTCATTTCATTTCCGGCTGCCACGCCGGGCAGTATGGTTTTATTGGTGTTGCCGCGTTATGGTTTCCCGCCGTTATTGTCACTCGTTCCACCACCCTTAAACTCGTCGTTCCGTCGCTGACGAGAGGAAAAGACAGAGAGAGAAAGGGAGAGGATCAGACCTCGACCACCATCTTCTCCTCGAACCACGTTTGCTTTTCACCCAGTCACACTTCCGGAACCGTACTCCTCGGAATTAAACCCGATCCTCTTTTTCCAACTGGCGATGAGATTTTTTACGCGCTGTCAGGTTACTTCTTCGCGTTAGCTTCGGCGGCACAATGGCGGAAGGGAAATCATACGATCTCTAACAACAGGAATGTCAGCTTTTTGTATGTACACGATATTTCTTATATCAGATTTGAAATCATATTTCTTTCTCGAAAGGTGCAACGCAATACGATTAACCTCTTAACTGCGGAATTTAGTTTTAGAAATCCTCGACCGAGTGCGGAATTAAAATCAAGCAACGACAAGTGTGCACGTCGAACGCAGAGCAAATGGTCCTATTATAAATTTTACGAAAAACGAGGAAGGATTACATTTTCATTTGATAAAAAAATTAACAATTCATTCTTGAAAAGGCTATTGTTATCGAGTTCTGGATAATCAGAACATAATAACAGTTAACTGGTTAATCGTACATCGAATTTGTAAAACTAATTTCTGCGAATTTAGCAAAATGATTTTACTCCCTCCAGTATAAACGAAATAATTTTGAACGAAGGAAGAATGAGAGCGATATAAATAAATGAGAAGAAATAACATCGAAAATGAACGAACGGGAACACGAACGCGAACATGATTTTCTTAAAATACTCGACGCGGACGGAACTAGAAATTGCAGAGCGCAGTCGGCACGATGAAACTGTTCGATCTTCGTCCCATTTTCTTTTCGCCTTTCAGCGGAACGCGGGGCTCTCGCGTGTGTGAACAAGCCATAACTCAGGAATTCTATTGCCGAACTTGGGTTATAACCGCAAACTTCGTTTTAAAGGTCCATCGATTCTAAAAGTTCTTTGGTTAATTCCACCTTCGTTTTCCGGATCCCATTAACGCCACGGTCGGCGATCACAGACTGACACATAGTCGATAGTAAACTTCTTTTAATTATTTTCTTAAACATACCGGACCCGCGGTATTAACCTTTAGAGACTTCATAATAATCTTGTCCGGACTTGCCACCGTCAATTTAGAGCGAACGATTTCATTAAGGAGTGTGTCAATTTTTAATTTAACCAATTTATTTTATCCTTAATTTCGTAAATTCGTTAACGGGTTTCATTCGATTTTGTTCAAGCGAATACGATATATTCTACTGTTGTACGTTTCCAATCAAATATCCATTGGCAATTACAATTACGTCGCGAAATTTCTGAGCTTCGCATACTTAATTAAATCGCCCCGATCGTCCCGATAGGACAGCAGGATGTTTTACAGTTGGGTCAGCGGAATCTTCCTTTGAAACTTTGTCCGTCTACTTCCTGCGATAGGACATCCGGCCACGAACGTCTGCGAAACTGTAGCTTTTCCTGTTTCCTGCTGAATAGGGAGAAATGGGATTTGGGGATAAGTCGTAAGTCGACTAACGGAGAATGAGGAAACGATGGGGGTCAGAGGGAGAAGGCTTTAGGGGGTGGTTCGGTAACAACTAGAGGCCGGGGGTGATGTTGCAACAAAAGGCTGCACTGGAGAAATTATAGACTTTCTCATAGAGCTCATAAGATTTATCGTAATAATAATAGTAACAAAGGGAACCGGTTCGCGCGCGTAAATTGAGACTCTCCGTTTGATAATGCATTTCCCGATGAACCCATTCTCGTCCCGTGTTTCCATCACGGAGTCTCGGGTTTCGGAATGCGTACTTTCCTCCACAATGCAACTACCGATGCAACAGTCGCGAAAAATATTGCGTCGAATATTTTTCTATTTTTCCTGGGCACGTTCAATTCTGCGTAGTTTATTTTCAATAATAACGCTCGAACTTCGTACGAAACTCTGACAGAGGTTTTGTCAATAATTTCAAGGGAAATTTCGGAGACTGAAATTTTCAACGAAGCTCGCTGTAAAAGTTGCAAATATAATTCGAAACTTTTGATTGAAAAATATTCGAGAAATTCACAGTTGAGGATTATGATCGCGTAACGAGGACGTCGCGTCGGCGCGGCGTTTCGATAGTCAAGAAGCTGTAAGAAGCATCTGGAAAATTCTCACGTGTGAACCGTCTCTGATGGAACTTAAGGTTTTTACTTTTAGGATTGGAAGCTCTGTGCCGAGCTTTCCAACAGCGAGAGAGAGATGGATAGAGAGAGAGAAAGAGGAAGGCGATACTCGAAGTAGAATCTAAATCAAAAACGTGTCTGCTTTAAGAAAAAGATGCCGGATAGAATGAAGATAGTACAAAGTTCTACCAGTAATCTTCCAGGTCAGTGATTTAATGGCCATCGATCTTCCGAGGAATACTAACGATTTTCAGTTTTCTTCGACCCGCACAGAATGCAAACGATGTCGACGAAAAGAAAAAGCGCGAAATGCGCCATGAATATTTATTGGAAAATCGTTAAAACCGATATTGTTCGGTTGTTTACTAACTTTGGATGCAGGCGCTCGTGTAATAACCTGTACTTCGTTCTGGGAACCTCGACAGAACAAGTTGGACGCCCTTAAAACAATTCAATGTTTCTTTAGAGCTGATAACAGGTTCCGTCTGGTTTTTTCCCATTCATTCTCTTATCGTATAAAAATACATAGCAATAGCTGACAAGATAAAACGGACCGGAACTTTGCGTCCGACCCTATAATATACGAAAGTTTCATCAAAATCGGGGCCAAATGGATTACTCCGCCCATAAGGATTAGATCGATTCCTCGACTACGTGACTCGGAAAATCTTTGGCGTGCTTGCCAGTGGTTCCACCGATAATTTTCCCTGTTGGCGCGTTAAGGGAGGATTCTTGTGTAACAGGTTCAAAAAATCAATTTCCTTTTGCTCGAATCAAACCTGCAACGTTCAAACATTCTTTCGTAACAATTTCAATTCAATTTTCTTGACGAAGAAACACCGTCTCTCTTCTAAATGTTATAACTTATTCCATTTTTCATACGTGTCTTTGGAAGTTGGCACTATCCCAGCATAAACTATCCTACTTTAACCCTTCGCTGCGTTGAGCCAGACTTTAGCACCAAACAGTTATTCGTTTTACCGATTTACATCAGATTCATCGATAATGCTTCGAATTTTCTAGAAAAAAATCTGCAAAAATCACATACAGCCGTTACTCTGCAATCTTATAGCAGTCACGAGGGAATTCCGAGGGAAATGTATGTAACTTTTAAACGGGGTTGTCGTTCCTCTCTGTATCGGCTCGACTCCGACAACTTTTCGCGCCGAAAAGTTCGCCGAAACAATGAAGGAACCTGGCGGCGCCGCGCCGCGCCGCCTTCTGTCAGCCTTTCCGTTCTCTCTCTCTCCTCTCTCTCTCTCGCGCTTCTTTCTCTCGTAGCTTCGCCTCTGTTCGAGGGAAATACGGGACCGTCGTCGTCTAGCTGGTTGGTTGTCTGTCGCCGATAGCAAGTTTACATCCGAGACGATAGTTCGAAGTGTTCCCCTCTATCCCGTTACTTTTATTCGCGACTACTTTCCCGCCCGTCGTTCCTATTCCGTCGTAACTCTTCTAACCTTTTCGCGTTTTGTCTAGCGACTTTCGACTTACTCCAGAGTCGCCACCCCCGCAGACTTCATCCCCCTTTGGTCCCTACACACTCTTCGATATCCGGTCTCAACCAGCTCGACCAGCCTCCACACGAAAGACTGCAGTCTCTGGATCAGGGATGTCGATATCAATTCGACCGGGTCGATGTCAGGAAAGTTGCACCGGTGAGATATAATGGACTAACTTTCTGTTTTTACCGTGAGATTACTGTGTTTCCCCGACATGGTTGTTCTTCCGGGGGCTGCGGTAAGGTACTACGCGCGACGTACACCGCCTTCGTCAAACAATTGAACAATTTTGTCAGAAAACGACACAGCAACCTGGAAGTTTGTGAAAATTGTAACCACTCGTGGAAACACAGATTATTTTCAAGTGGACTGCAATATTCGCGAGGGCCCCATGTACGAGTACATTCATTAACATTACTATTTACGAAATCATTGAAATTCGACCGTAAATGACTCGACGAGTAGGTTGGCGATTGCTCGATGCACTCCGAAACATCAATTTCCAATAAGCTTTTTCCGTCGAATATCGCGACGTTGCGTTGCAGCCGCGCAAAACGGTATTTAACCAGTTTTACGGTGGCAACTCGATTAATTCTCATTTAGTATGCCTCCGACCATGATCTACGCATACCGGTTCGCGTTTTACCATTACAGTTGACTTTATTATCAATACATCAGGAAAAAGTTAATTCTTTTGACGCTATACACCGGAACACCCCCTTAAAGTGTTCGTGTAGCACTCGCCGTCGATTCCGGTCTCTTTCGAACGCCGGAGCCACGGAACCGAAATTTCCCATGAACACTCCTGACCGGGTCGTGTCTGGCCGGAGCGGTGCGACGCGGCGTTCCATAAAAATCTTTCAATCTAAATTCCGGCTCCGGGGAAGTTGTCTAAGTCCAAAGGTTCCCGTGAAATTCATTAAATTACACGAATTCGCCGCGGCGAAAGGAAACCCGCTGACTACCGCAGATTTTATATATCGCTCCTCGTTCCTCGACGTCCACGGCCTGGCGGCGGCGGTGGTAGAGGGGGTACATATCGTTTCTACCCCCGAGATTCCTCGCACTCGAAACGATTAACTGAATTCCTTGGGATCGCTGTGCACGTAGCTACCGCACCGCTAGGTAGCACGGGATGAAGGGAATCGTTTGCTGGAAAGAAGAAGCCTGTTTTCGCAATCTTTCTTTTCCCGTCGTCCATTGAATCCCTGGCTTTTCCTTCGGAGAAAACTAAGGGCTCAGTTTACAGGGTGACCCATCATGGCGACTAATTAATTTCGTGGCCGTGTACTCTTACCGGGACCATGGAGGACGGCCGTTATGTAACCGGCCATCAAAGATGATTAAAACGTAAAGGCGTTATTACGACGATTTCACGGCTCGGTCGAGGAGGTCATTCGACGAGCACGGGAGGATTATGGTCACGGATATAGGATAATAAGGATCCAAGGAGGTAAAGACGAGAAGTTGGGCGGTACGTGACTCGAATCGGCCGACCGAAGAAGGCTCGAATTACTTTGACAAACTCCGACCGGCATACGTGCCTCTTTACACCGCGCACTCACACCCCGCGACCGGTCTTTCTTTCTTCAACAACGATTTCTTTCCTGATGCATCGGGCTCGTTAGAAATCAACGAACAGGTACGTGCGCACCGTACACAATCACATAGACTGTTCTATTCCAAAACTCGTAGACAATTATTCCCAATAGGTTGCCCGTTTAGAAACACACGCGGTGTGATCAAAAGGTAAGGTGACTTTTTGAATTTCGCGGGACACCTACAGTCGATTTTCGTTTTCTTTTTTTTCTTATGCCGGTACACTCGTTCCGAACATATGTTCACAGTTTCAGCTATATAGCATTTTTTGTTTGATTGCGAGAAGCATAAAGGTTAGAAGCGTTTCGCGTGTTCGGCGATTTTCTGCTGTCGAGAAAAATGGATCGAAGAATTTGCATCAAATTTTGTGTGAAAAATGGAATTAAGCGCTCCAAAACGCTTGAGATGTTGACAGTGGCATACGGTGAGTGTACTTTGTGTAAAAAAAATGTTTATAAGTGGTGCAAGCTCTTCCAAGAAGGACGAGAAGATGTTAACGACGAAGCTCGCCCTGGACGTCCCAGCACGTCAACAACCGATGAAAACGTTGAAGAAACGAAGAAAATAGTGTCGGGGAATCGTCGAATTACCATTAGAGAAGTTGCCGATGATGTCGGCATCTCGTTTGGTTCGTGCCAAGCAATTTTAACGGATGTTTTGGGCATGAGACGGGTGTCAGCGAAGTTTGTTCCGAAACTGCGAAATTTTGACCAAAAGAAACGTCGCATGCGAGTAATTTTTTGGCCAGAAACAACACCACGATCATGCCCCAGCCACCATATTCGCCGGATTTGGCCCCTGCGACTTTTTCCTGTTCCCAAAACTGAAGAGACCCATGAATTGACGGAGATTTGCAACGATCGAGGAGATAAAGACCGCATCGCTGGAAGAGCTCAAAGATATACCAAAACGTGCTTATCAGAAGTGCTTCGAGGATTGGAAAAAGCGCTGGCACAAGCGTATTATATCTGAGGGGGATTACTTTGAAGGGGACAACATAAATATTGATGAATAAATAAGTATTTTTTGATAAAAATAAAAAGTCATCTTACTTTTTGATCACACCTCGTACATGGTATCTTAAAACAAGCGTTACAAACAAAAGATTGACGCTTCGTTTTGATAAAAACTAGCCTTCGCGAGGTAATGTGGGTTCTCAAAGACCCCAGCTTCAGATTTCTGAAAAAAATTTTTATACGAATAAAATTAAATCTGTTCGTTTACTTTTTATCATGTGTCATTCTTTATCCCAAATTGATTAAAAACGAGGCTATTTATGAAATTCATTTGTCGGGGTCTAAGAGACTCCGCTATTTATGTGTCATTAGACCTTACCTTGCGAGGACTAGAACTGGTTGGTCATGAAAATACGATACTTTGAAAGTCTCAAAACGTAAATTATGTGTCATGAAAGCAGTGTTAACTCGTAGAAAATTATACCGGAATCGTTCGAATATTGTTAACGCTGATCCCGAGTGAACTATAATGAGGATTTACATACAATAGTGCCGGTTGATCTATTGAATTCTAGTTTGAGAGAACCGCGACGAACACTTTAGCTACAATCACGGAGAAAATGGAGAAAGTATGTTATGGCAAATTGCAATGCGAGTGACACTGTGTCTGCTATAACATTAATTCCGTGTCACAGTATAACGACCACTATTATGGTCGCAATTTGCGGTTAAAATTCGCACGCAGCCTCGGTGTTCATCTTTGTTTTGCCATCGTCGCGGCTCGGTTTCACGTTTTGCGTGTTGTTAATAATAGCAGGGGACACAGTTCGACCGCAAACCGTTCGAAACCTGTCGTTTCGAATAAACTGTAGAAACCAGGGGCTAAAATATACGTAATTTATAACAATTATATCGGCGATCCGCAAGAATCTGGGTCAGCGTGATTTCAGAGAATTTTTAGAAAAATCGTGAAAACATGTTTCGCATACTTCTAAATAAATTATGCCAGACTTGCATTAATTCTGCGGCGAGTTAAATCATTAATCTACTGTTCTTCAATTCTTCGTTTATTACCTCTAGTCTGTTTCATTCATAAATAATACTATACATGTGTCGGTGTTCATGGAACTTTCAAAATGTTAAACAATTTATTCGGATAAAACAGCACATTTCGGGTGAATGTTATCGAAGTTCTCGTTTTATTTTGTATTTTATTTGGCCGGTTGTTGTTGTAGAATCGCACAAAACGAGGTTTACCGATAACCGTGAATAATTAATTTAGATCTGCTTTCGAATACACGGTCCGCCTCGTGGGATGAAGTTTACCCGTTCCGGAAGTAGAATTGTTTGAAATTAAACCCGCGGCTTGAAAAGAGATGCGAATGAAGGAGATAATAATTCAAACTCTGCTACATGCGTGTTAGCCAGAATAAATTCGTAGAAATTCGCTTAACAGTGCAGCTTCTCCATAAATCGATCATTCTATTCGGCCTTTTCGAATTTTGTTATATTTATATTTTAGAAATTTACATAAACGTCCACAGCGTAATAATTACCAAGAGAAGTATTTGTCAAATGGATCAACCTCGTAGCGAGATGTAAGTTTCGGCAATCAACCGTGATAGTTTGAATGCATCGCTCCTAAAAGTTTCCACCGGCGCGGTAACTATCTTCGCAATACATAATTGCAACCGACACACGCAGAATTTTACAGACCGATCGATTTACAGGTATCGCTCGTTACATTGTTAGCGAACACCGAATACCGCGCGCTCACATTAATGTAATTCTGAATTATACACCTTGCATTTGCGGTAAACATCAACTACAATAACCGAGAGATTTCGATACCTAAATCGTTACGCTGCCACGGTAAAATATATATGATATCGTAAACAATTAATGAGTAAACTGGGCGAAACACAAATAGTCGCTGGTACGTGCACGGGTGACACGATTATTCGGCCGCGAGAAGCAAGAGCAATCATTATAATGCATTCTAACTTTTCACCATCAATCTTATGTTCCATGCAAGACGCGCTTCGTGCAATTGAAGACACAGCGTGGCAAGCATCTACAGTAAAGTCGGGTTTACTGTCCAACAGCCGTGTTTTTCGAGGACAGTAATCCTGGTGTTGCGATCGTGTTTTTGTTACTTCAAAGGAGAGTCCGAACATAGAGAAGGACAGAATGAAATTTATAGGAGAGTCCGAACATAGAGAAGGACAGAATGAAATTTAAAGGAGAGTCCGAACATAGAGAAGGACGGAATGAAATTCAAAGGAGAAGCCGAACATAGAGGACAGAATGAAATTCAAAGGAGAGTCCGAACATAGAGAAGGACAGAATGAAATTTAAAGGAGAGTCCGAACATAGAGAAGGACAGAATTAAATTCAAAGGAGAGTCCGAACATAGAGAAGGACAGAAATGAAATACATAGGAGAGTCCGAACATAGAGAAGGACAGAATGAAATTTAAAGGAGAGTCCGAACATAGAGAAGGACAGAATGAAATTCAAAGGAGAGTCCGAACATAGAGAAGGGCAGAATGAAACTTATCGCGTGACCGATGACAGTTCCGCAGGCCTGGTCCTTTATTTCAAGTGGACAACGGACTTTTCCGAATTGCCTCTTTTGGTTTTCTCCTTACTCTGAGTCTAGCGACGTCCTTCCAGTCGTCAGTTTATTTAACCACCCATTTCCAATAAAAGTCGGGTTTACTGTCCAACAGCCGTATTTTTGGTGGACAGTAATCTTGGTGTTGCGATCGTATTTTTGTTGCTTCAAAGGAGAGTCCGAACATGGAGAAGGTCCGAATGAAATTCAAAGGAGAGTCCGAACATAGAGGACAGAATGAAATTCAAAGGAGAAGCCGAACATAGAGAAGGACAGAATGAGTGTCTCTTTCTTTCCAATACGCTGTCCTTCCTCGCGACCGAAATTTGAATCGTCGATTTAACCACTAAATACAATTGGAATTGTATCGCGTTTGGTCTTATATTAATCAGAAAAATGCCAGAAATACGATAGTGAAATTTCATAAAAAAAATAATGAAAATTAAGAAAGTTGAACATTTCAATTCATTCGAGTGAATGCGTGGTGTTTACACCGATATACCCGAGCCGCGATCAATCGTCGCCCGCCAGTGGAATGAGTAGGCACTGGACTTAGAACCCGGTGTTGACTGAGGACAGTAAACCCGACTTTACTGTACCAGGAGACTGTTAATAATGCAGAACAGTTCGCTGTGGCCTGAAAGAGTGTAGTCGATCGTTGTAACAGAAATTCCACATTCTCAATGTAGGACGTTAGACGCAAAGAAAGTCAGATCCTCGTGATCGTCGTCGGCTATCTCATGCTGCATCCGTCGATACCGTTCTCCTCTCGTCTCGGTACGCGTCTCTCGAAAGCCTCCGACGCGATGCTCGCATGATTCCCGCGAATGTCTTTCGTGGAAACGCGCGTTTCCGCACGGATGGCCGCGCTTATAGTTCGCCGGGTGGAAATACGCTTTCGTCGCCGCACACCGCATCGAGCCGGAGACGTTCCTCTATGACAGACAGTCGCGAGTCCCTTCCGTGATTAGTGGAACCTATACATTATTTCCTCCTCTTTCGCGATCTTTCCCCTCGCTATAAATCAGCCGTGTTAGCTATTTGGCGGAGCGCCGCGCCGGGTACGTTTCAATCGGGTCAGGGGTGCTTTTGATTAATTGGGTTGGCGAGGATAGGGAAAGATAGAATTTTAGATGCGTTCGTGTAGTTTTGGGAACGGCGTGTGATCGAGCATTGGCGGGAGGACGTAGAAAGTTAGGACTTTGGGACTGCTCGAGAACTCTCCTCCCGACACATAAGAGTTTATAAAATGCCGGGAGATTTGAAAATCGTCCAGATGGGTTTCGCGCGTCAGACAGAGAATACGGGATGGGGCGTTTTCGCATAACTGTTTAGCCGTGACATGCACGGAACAAGGGTCTGAACAGATTCTCGCCGGTAGACTTTAATTCCGGGGCTGAATCACCAAGCAGAAGGAGCGGAAATGAGAGAAATCTCGCGTCGGAGGGTTTCATAAGCAATGGGATCAGAACGAATTCTTTACAACGTCGCTGCACGGCGCAGGTGGGGGGATGCTTTCGGTGTAACGCGGTGCATGTAATATGCAGCGTGCAATATGCAACGCTGCTAACCGAATAGAGTCGGGAAGGGCTCCCCTGTATTCGTAATTCATACCCGCGCGATTCGAAATGGCGAATTCAAAGGCGTGCGGCACGGCCGCGCGAAAAAGAGAAATCATTGTCACCCCACGCCTGCTCGCGTTAGCAGAAAAAATTGCATTTTCATGGGAACCGTAAATTCACACGTTGCGGTGCTGCGACGCGTTTCTCTTGTTTTTCTCTTACCGGGATGCACAATCAGCTTTCAGTCAGTCTACAAATGATTCTAGGAAAAATGATCGAACTGGTTTTCAAATTTTACGGCAGCTGTGCAATTTTTGTCGAGGACAGATCTGTATCGAGAAACGGTGAACAATGCGTAGAAGTCACATGTCTGAATCATTTCAGGTTACAGACCGTATGGGTTTAACGTCGCGGCATTTTCATGACAATTTTAGAAAATTATAGCTTGGAAATTTCTCAGATTTTGATATTTATATCGGAGAATTTTTTCACCAACGCATTTCGAATTTTCGAGTGCGCATCCCGTGTTTTAGAATTCGGCATCCAGTGGATCGAGAGATCGTTCGCTCGGTGCACGATCGTAACAATACAATTTTAGGTGATCGATCTATAGAACGCGTTCACGGTGTAAGGGAAATTGCTTCGAATTTTACGATAAACCTGACTGTTTTTCCACGTGGCCGGTTACGAGATAGCGCGCAGGTGAAAACTGTCGTCGCAATGATACCGGGGAAACGGCATTCCCAGGCATTCTACCTATACGAATATTGGCAAGTAACGTACCGTAAAACAACACAGGGTACGCATAAATACAGCCGTGGCGTGCACCGCGGATCAGACGAATTTTTCCGCGCCCTGCTACGAGAAACCGCGAGCGTGTTCGCGACGATCAAACGACGCGTGCGGAAATTCAACTGAAAATTAAGAGCTCCTTTGTCAGCTTTTTTTTCCTGTGCGAGCTACAACCGGACCGGAACTCGTAATTTATTGTCGAACGAATTGTTGGACGGTTCTTTCCGTAACGCTAGAAAATTTACTGTTGTAACAGTTATTTGATTTTTTAAACGTTTCCACGCAGCCTCAATGATATTTTTAAGGAAAATTTTGAATTTAAAGTTCCTCGGACGAGTTCGAAGCTTTCCAAAGTATGTAATTCGTTAGGAAAACTAAATGTTTTTGATGCACTGAAGTCGACGAATAAGGTTCTCGACGATTTTCGCCATTGAATAAAATATAGTGGAAACGTTGACATTCCGTCGCGGCGAAGTGTACAATTGCGGGACGGGCACCAGAACCCGACCCGAATCGATATTATAAGGTGAAAATGTCAGAATTTATGACGCGGAGGAGTCGGAAACTCGAGCATGCCAGAATTTAGGTATCTGTGGATTCGAGGATTTCGAAAGGGGAGCTCGAAAGCGAAGTCTGCGAAGTTTCGAAAATGTTTGGGGATATGGGAACTTGAGAAACGGAAGTGTTCGCAATCTGAGGAATGCGCGCCCGCTAGGTGTAACGGGAAGTTTCAAAATTTCACTATTTTGGCTGCTGGAAATCCGAATTTACTTGAAAATTTACAACTGAATAAGAAAGTAACAACTACAGATATTTATAATAATATTTTCCGTCGACGCGTGATGGGGATGGTTGCTTAGTTACGGAAGACACGTGACACTCGACAGCAAGAGTGGGAGTTGAGATGGTAGAAGTGGGGATGCTCGATACTCGCTGGCTATTTCAGACCTGTTTCGTGCAACCGCCGAGGTTATACCGTACACAAAAAATTATCGACAACGGGCACGAAACAATATAGTTACACGTTGGGGAAGCGTTGCAACGGGGTGTTTCCATTTCGAATAAATCAAGGGAAGGTTCGACTGCATCGGGTAGCTGCAACAGCCCGGTGGTCCGAGGCTCTCGAAAAAGCAACGCTCTCCACGCCGCTATCTCGTATTTTTCAATTTGCGACGCGTTCCTCTATTGCGGCTTAGCGCGTTGCTTTTTCCCCTTTTACAAAATCCCTTTCATTTTCGTGCGTGTTCACACGTTAACGAGGAGGAAAGGGACAGGGTCTGCGCGTGTATTGCATTGTATACGTACATATGGAAGAGAGAGAAAGAGGAGGAGGAGGAGGAGGAGGAATGTATCAGAAGTAGTATCCGGTTCAAACGGTTCTGCTCGTTTTGCCTTCTAATATGGCCGACTGCCTCTCTAAATAACGTGATACGCGATACAGAGATACAGGTGGATCCGTGCCGCGGGGCAAAAACGTTCGTCGGACTTTGTTCGTTATCGCAGCCTCGAAACAGCCGAAACGCTTCTTTCGATACGAGAGAGAGAACGCCCCCGCATAACAATTTGACATCGAGCCGTCGCGCCGAGCCGGAGCAATTCGACCGTGATAATTTCGCTTTTTACCAAGCGAAGCACGGCCTCCGTTTTTCGCGATCCGCGAACAAGATAGACATGGAATTTCGCAAACATCGCCGGTTCGAGCTCGTTAAACAGCGAACCACGCGCACCGGATAAAACTAGACGGTTCTTTGGGAAGGTACACCGTACGCCCGACAGTGTTAATAACTCGTAAATCGTTGTTCGTTAGCGTTCCGCGCTGCCGGGGCTAGAAGCTGAAGATATTAACGACCGCGATGAATCTTGACCGTTTCGGTGCGTTTCGTTGACCGTTCTCTGAATTTTTTACGAAAATTCTTATACGATAAACGAAATAATGCACTTCAACGCGTTTGTGCTGCCAGCATGTTCGTCTTCTCTTCGACGAACACCTGCGAGACTCTGGTAACTTGATGTAACGTGTCTTCAGGTGTTTTCAGGTTCGATTGTGTGGGTGTCGTAACGTTCAGTCTGAAATCGGCGTAATCAGCGATCCCGGTCAGAAATCCACGGCAATCCACAGCAATTCCTGCGCATCGCGGAGGTCTGAGAATGGCAACGCGATGCCTCGAGTGGGTTCTAGTGGCTGGCGAGAGCCACGAAGAGGGTGAAGAACGCTGATGCAACCGCTATTTATCTCCGGCCACCCTCCGAAAGGCATTATCATTTCAAATTGGCGGGCTGTTCAGGCCTGCGCGAGGCAGTTTCGAGTTGGCCAGAAACCGCGAAGAACATCTCGAGGAAATAGTCTGGAGATCCTTTTACGGTGATTGAGATCCCGACTACTTCAACGGTTCATTAATTAACCCTATGAGGATGCGGATTTTTTTAAAAACATTTCTTTCTCCTCGGGAAGTTATGTCAAAGTCTTCTGTTCTGTGAAAAAATAACAACCGAGGTATTCCAAGATATTTAGGAACATTTCTCCAGATTTGTCGTTGTCGATCGGTTGTACAACGGGTGAAGAAAACGAGCATTTGTGGTAGACCGCATAAAATTCTTGTAGCTCGGTTAGGCACGAACATAGGCGTCCACGACGCCTCGTAATTTTCCATCTGGTCCCCAATGGTGCCTCTGGGATACCGGCGTTTCAGCCTGCATCTAATCGCTCGCATTATCGCGTAAGCGTACTCCTTCGATCGAATCTCGTCGACTGTTATCGTCGTTATTGACGGGAACCACCTCGTAATTACGTGAGAACGCCGATAAAACGAGCTACCGACGCTGCTGCGAAGTGTCTCGTCTAAATATTTCGGTTACATCCGTTATACCTGGACCCCGATATTCCTGCTACCGCTATTTTCAACGTCGCTGGCATTAAATATAACCGTTCACGTCACAGGATTAATATATCGGTCTCTAAATTGCAACACCGATCCGATACGGTGAGTTCCAATTTTAGACTGACGGGAATTTTGTGTGGGCTTTCGGAACTTCAATTTACAATTCCACCATTGAACCGTTGTTCAAACTAATGCTTATTAGAAGACAATTCTATCGATATATGCTTGACGAAGGAGTCGTTGACATAATCCAACAGACAAAATCAAAATAATTAAGACGCGAGACGCGGCTCGTTTCCGTCTCGACGAAAGGAAATGCGCGCTCGTCGGTTTTCTACATTGAAACGCAATCAAACAAACAACTGTACGGTGCACAGTCTTCCGTAACGTGGAACAGCTTTGTTTCGGAGCTGTGTCGACGTAATCTGTTCGCTGCTTGAATCAGGAGAGAGAGAGAGAGAGAGAAAGAGGACAAACCGGAGAAAACGGTCCGCGACTCTCAGTTTGCCACGCTGGCGTGGAATGCGTGCAATTCGTCCGTCGAATAAATTCGAGAGACACGTTTCTTCGTTCCCTGACGGGCAACGGAAGCTCGTCGCGGACGTGTTCGATGGCCCTGCTCGAAATAAAAATGTTAGATTTATTCGGACTCTATTTATGGCGCAGAACCTCTTTCATGGCAGAGCCAAATGCTGATACGCGGTGGAATATATTTTTCGTTTTCTTCCATCCGATGTAATCACACTGTAAATCTTTATAATTCTCCATTTTCAAAGCTTCGCAAAAGAAAATTGTTTTGACTAATTTATAGCTCAGCAATTGATTGATCGAACAATTGAAATTCACTCGAATTCGATCAATTCGCTTGGCAACATGATTCGAGCAGAAAAGAACTTGATCCACTCTTCGCTCAAGACGATCAAGTTACGTTTTAAAACGAGTCCGTTTAAAGGGGATCGTTTGCAGTTAATGTTCTTTGATATTAAAATCAGATTTTAGGTAATTCATTAACGGGACAGGTATGAATGGGCGCGGTGTAAGTCGGCAATCGCATTAACGGGCAAGTTTGCGTTGGTTTATGTTGCATGAAAAGTGGTAAGAGATTACAGATAATGCTCCTTAAAGTACCCGCTTTATGTGCAACGTTCACGGGCTTCGCTGTATATTCTTTTTTTTTTGCGACGCAAAGAAAAAAACGTTAAACATTAATGTACTTAGCGTAGTGCTTCCGGAACGATGATATGATTGTCACGGAAAAGTGCAGGTCTTAACAGTGAGATATTCTTCTTTTTTTCTGTATCGCTTCCTACTTGAATTATGCACTCGTTGCAAATAGCGTTGCATCCGTTCGCGATGGAAAGCATGGTTCCACTATTATACAGGGTGTCTCGTTATAAATATATTTCTCCTTTCGATGGAATTTCAAGTATTCAAATAAAGGAAATGTTTCAAAGTTGACGAAAACGTTCGCGATGGATGGAAACGATTCGCATGGGGGAATTCGCGTGTGTATAATAGTAGATTCCCGGTAGTTTATTTAAAAAGCAGACCTGCAAATGACAGGACTATTTTGAAATATTAAAGAAAACACCGTGCGATGCCACAGAACACGTACACGAGGAGTTTGATACCGGAAAATACGGAAAAATTTACTTCTACCGGTTCAAGCGGATACGGGATACGGGATACAGTTTTAGAACCACTATAAATATTTGCCGGCCACGAAATATTCGGAAAACACCGTAACGATCGCAATATTTCGGTAAATTTCACTGAAAAGTAGCAGAGGCTCGACCAGCAACTATGTGGGTCGATCGTCCAGGATTAATAAAAATAAATCTGAGATTACTGCGCCGACATCTCGTTTTATCTAGATTGATTTCGGTCGCCGTTAACCGTTCACTTTTCAAGCCTGTATTTTTTTTCGCGCCCACCACGTCCACTAGCTAATCGTATTTCTCCCGTGACAAGTAATGGGGACCGATGTGTTGACAGACGATTACGTTCCTGTCTATCGCTAAGCGTAAAAGTTATCACTCTGTTTCGTGCGAAATGTCTCGCTGAAATATTCAATTTTCCTGCGTTTCCATTTTATTTGTATCCGCGGCGACGGTCGTCCGTCATTTTGCGAAAGATTTGCAAACGCGCAAGTAGAATCGGTTCGCCAGTGGTCGGACAGGTCTTGAAACCATTGTCGTACGTAATATGTTACAGATACATGCTTCTGAAAGCTGTGTCCGATATCGTTCTAATAGACAAAAATCTTTAATCTTGTTTATTGCAAGGTACACTCGTAAGTAATTGAAGGTAAACAGTGCGATTTTACGGGAGTTCGTTCCCTCGGCGACTTTCCCTAGGATCTGATCGATTCGCACGCAAAAGTTGTCGAACGCGAATCGTCTCTGGCAAGAATTCGACACGAGAAAACGAAATCTCGGTTCCTGACAAATATGTTTCTAACAAAGTGTTTGCTCCTCTGAAAAGTGAGTATTTATTTTAGCGGACGATTGTAGATTTTATCTAAAGTATGGGATTAATCAATTTCGTCTGGTTCGTGATCGAAAGAACGAATTCTGAGTTTTGGAAAGGATAACTGCCTTCGTTCATTCCCAGTCAATAGCGAATTGACGGTAACTCTATCGATCTAATGAAAGAAGAGAGGCACGCGAAAAGAGAAGAGAGAAAATAAAAGAAGAATAGAGAGAAGAGAAACGACGCGTTTTGATTCACTTTCACGGACTCCCGTACTTTTCACCTTGCAGATTTTTTAGGGTCGAAATCCACCGCCGTCCATCCATGCATATCGTTTTTTATTTCCCCGACGAAAGCTCCGTTAATGCGAGCGTTAACACCCCACAATGCGCGTTGGCTTTTTTTACAATCCCCCTTTTCTTCGTCCATTGCGAGACCTCCTCCTGCTTCCTCGCCCTCGACATATCTCTCCCTCTCTACCTGTATTTTTCGCACTCTTTCACTCGCTCTCTCTCTCTCTCTCCATTCCTCGGTCTCTCCTTCTCGCTTTTTCCTGTCTCTTCTACCCGGCCGCGTAGATTACGAGAGGGTCGGCACGCCGTAAAATCTGCCGACGCGTGTAAAAACGACTCGCGTTAGCCTGCAGCCATTCTTGTTTTATTTTCCTTGTTACTATTTGCTGTAAACCGACCACACACCGAAAAATCTCTCCGAGACCGGCCGTAACTGCTTCGACAGCCGCTGGTCCTGACGACCATTATGCCGTGTGCACACGTAAGAGCCCACATCGAAGGAGCCACTCTTAAGCCACCATTCACTTGCCTGCACATTTCCCAGAAATATACCGGTGAAAATTACGACTATTGGAAATTAGGATGGTTAAAACAGAAAGCACAACATTTCTACCCTCGGAAATTTCGATGATTAATGCTTAATCGATACTTGACCATCGATAGCTCGCAAAAGACCGATTCCTCGGCGCCACCGGAAAGAAAGGAATGATCAAGAAACCTTTTAGTTCCTTAAGCACGAAAAAGGAGGTCCGCGGGAAAGTTTCATTCAGGAGCTGGTTAAGCTCAAACTTTTCTGGCACTTTACGGCAGCTCGGAGTTCACGTTCCTCCGCAACTCTGCGAAATAAATATTTCCCTTCAGTCGCCTAATCCCGGCGAAATCGGCGATTCATCGAGCATTAAATCCCCGAACGAGAAGATCGACGCACGATCGACGCACGATCGACGCACGATCGTCTCGCTGTAACAGCATCGTTAAACAACAATTAAAAAAACAGTCGGTTCGGTAAATGTTACTTTCCTTTGCAATTGCAAAAATATAAAAACGGAAATAAAAAACACGAAAAACAATTTACGAATACAAAACGCGGGGCTTCGAAAATACGATTCGCATACATGTACGCATCTCTGTATAAACAAGACAATAAACATTCACCTAATAAAATCCATCGAAACGCGTTCGAACGCGGAATATCTTTTCCAGAAAACAATGCCTCGGGATGCATCGGTTTTTCAGGCTCGTTTATTACAAATGAAATAATTAACTACATACTTGGTTATACTGTCCGGTGTATCGGGCCAAAAACTAATTCGCGGCAATATTCAGTCGGTTGCGATCAATGGTCTGCGGTCTTACTTTCATAAACAAACAACTTCGGTTTATTACCAATTAGCGTTAACAAAGGGATTCCTGAAATATTTTCTGCAATACTTTTGTTTTCGTGTCTGGCGAAATTAGTTGCTTGTTGATAAAATTGTGGTAAACGTCACGGGAAATTGTGAGGAACACATATTAGTTTAAACATATTTATTTTTAGAGCTGAATTTAACGGATCGGTACAAATTATTGGTTGAAGATTTTCAATTTTTATGAAAGACTCCTGTATCGCCAAAATAAATATTAGCGGAAATCCGCTGAACGAAAGACTGTGCAGAACCGGTTCGCATGACCCAGCGAGCTCAATCGCTCCGTGCCGCCCAGCGGATTCGCAACATTTTCCGAATCCTCGCGATTCTTTCCGTTCGCGAACTGTAAAAGTCACGCCAATCGTAATTTCAGCAAGGAGTTGTAAACGACATCGAGCGGATTCGGTAGTAATTAAGCGGCGTAAAGGTCGCATTTCGGGAACGGTACACGCCTACCTTCCGCGAACGCGCTCGGCCGAGTATTGTATGCGGGGTTCGAGCAATTCTCCGGGCAGAATAATTGCGGGGCAAAATATCTGCGAAAGTTGGCCAGTAAATCACTTCGAACAAAACCTCGGGAGTATCCTCGTGGGCCAGGTGCCGCCAAGACACCTGGTCCAGGCCAAAAAGCGTCGCGACGCGCCCGGCGATAGGCAAATCTCAGACCGAGCTGTCTGGGGAAGAGCGATGGGGCGATAGAGAGACCGGGGAAAAGAAACATCGGAAAAACTCACCGTTGATGACGACAATGGCGCCCAGGAGGCAGAGCAGCAAGTGTCGCAGGCACATCTTTTCTAGGTGCGGGGGTTTAGCACAGAAAAAAATGCGAAACACGAGTGCGAAAACCGGGGGATCCTCACTTGGCCAGCATCGTTTTTCGGGGCTGGCTAAGCTCGAGATTCTCTCCTCGCGATCTCCGTGGACATCAGGCAGCCAGAGCACCGTGGAGATTCGTCCCGAGGATCGTCATCGCGATCGAACACCGCTCGGAGATCCTTCTACGGCTTTTCCGGATCGAAAGACGATCGCGGAACGGACCGATGAATGACAGCTAATTAGAGCGACTCCGGTTGATCGGACACGATCAAAGGAGGGGGGTCTGGCTCTCGATTGGAATCCGACTCTTGCCCTTCTTAGACTCTCCCTTCGACGACCGTGAACCCTCTTCGGGCGCTACCCTCTTTCTCGAAACCGTGGGACAAGAGCTCTGCGAGAGACTGCCCTTTGTCCCCCCAGCTCCACGGATATGATATCGCCTTTCCTGCGGATCTTCGATCTGCTTGTTTGTTCTTGATGACGTCAGCTAGCCAGCAGATCCTTTGCTCGGTAAGAGGAAGAAGGAGACAGGGAGGGTAAAGAGAAAGGTGCTCGCCTCCCCCGAGGGCCGAGGGATTCGAGTTGATCCCCTGAGGAGACTGGCCGGGGGACTAGCTCCGAGCTCCTCTTAAAGTAATTACTTTTTCCGGAGGACCGTCTCGAGCTGGTCGAATTTTAATGATCAAAGCAGCCGATCGGAGACGCCGGACGCGGCTACCGAGCAGACCTGCTCCAACAGCCTGATCCTCGAGGTACGCATTACCGGCGACGATCTCACTCCTCCTATCGGACTGCACACCTTCTAGCGTTCAGTTATCGAGGATAATTCGACTTGTCACGTTTTCCAAATCCGAGCGTGCCTCTCGCGCCGATAGTTCGGGGGATGGAGATAGCGTTAAGGGTCGATGCGTTAGGGGTTGATCCGCGTCGGGGGTGAAAATATCCGCGGAAACACTTTGGCCACGGGACGCTTCCGGCCACGTCGAACTCGCGGCGCTTACTGAGTCTCTCGAGGCAATCCTCGAGGGTGACGAGCACGTTTCTCGCCCCCACCAGGCAGGGGATGACCGCCACACGAGAGGCCGCGCGCTGATCCGACGAACATGCGCACCCGGTGCCAGCAGGTAACGCGCGTCTGAAAGCGTCGCGACGCTTCCCGAGGAGACGCCGAAACTGACTGAGCAACGGTCAAGGCGGCCCCCAGGACGCCCCGGCCGACAGACAAAGAGAGGAGGCACCGTAAAGCGCAGCCACCGGGACAGGCTGACAGGCACACATACACACGTTAGACTTGCGGCAAAAGTTATGACCTCAAAGGGGTCGTTAACGAGCGCCCGCCAAATTAGTATAACGGCTGTGGAACACTTCTACCCCCCACTCCCGGGAAACCCAGGCCTCGATCGCGAGAGAAGCGTCTTTGGGATGAGGTCGGTTGTGGGATTCAGGGTTCTTTCTGGTCAGGAAATTGTTCAGGACTTGCAAAATGTTTGAAATTCTGCTGCCTGTGCTGTGGGTTTCTTACTTTCGTGTGTTTGTGTCTGGATTCGAATGTGTGTTGACAATAGTTGTTGGATACACCCTGGATTTTGACTGTGGGGTGTATACAGCAGTGTTTTTACTAGAAATTGTGTATTTTTGTAACTATTTTCGAGAGCGGTATTAAAAAATAATTTGTAGACAGTATTAACCATTATTTTATTGTAGGGTTAATATTGTTAGAGGGCTGAACTTTCCAGTGTAGGATTGAATGAGCATTGGACATATGTTAAAAGCACAATTTCGTCGACGCGTCTCAACGTTTGCTTTCCACAATGACAACACCATTAACGGTGTTATCGAATGGTCCTGATACGCGTCCGACAGTGATACACCAACATCCGCGATCGTGTTCGACGGAAAAGGTCTGCAAGGGTCGCCACTCATCGTGATCGTTAATTAATCTCTATAACGCGATCGCGGGTCTAGAGTGATACAAGCCGTGCACTAACGAGCCACGCGTCACACACGATCAATGTAATTAATAATTAAATCCGCCGTATCAAAGCGCCGCGTCGCCGTGAACTCCGGTATCTCCAGAGACGTAAATAATTATCCGATAGCCGGGACTGTATGCAACCGATAACCAACAACGCGTCCTGTCACGGCACCCTTCGACAAAGGGTCGGTTAGGTTGCGACTTACGGGTACGGCCATCCGATCCCTGGGAACAACGATGCTATCCACATTCGTTGCGATCCCAATTTTTAATTAGCTGTCCCTCAACCTGCCGCGTCAATCCAATTAATAAAAAAATTAATTTCCTGGGATGTAGGCAGCCAGAAAATCAACATTTTCGAGTAGTTTGAGAAATTGAAAATCATATGCAACAACCTAATATACGAGGTGTGATAAAAAAAGTGAGGTGACTTTTTGAATTTCGCGGGATACCTACAATCGATTTTCGTTTTCTTTTCTTTCTTATGCTGGTACACTCGTCCCGAACATATGTTCACAGTTTCAGTTATATAGCATTTTTTGTTTGTTCGCGAGAAGCATAAAGGTTAGAAGCGTTTTGCGTGTTCGGCGATTTTCTGCTGTCGAGAAAAATGGATCGAAGAATTTGCATCAAATTTTGTGTAAAACATGGAATTAAGCGCTCCAAAACGCTTGAGATGTTGACAGTGGCATGCGGTCAGTGTACTCTGTGTAAAAAAATGTTTATAAGTGGTACAAGCTCTTCCAAGAAGGCCGAGAAGATGTCAACAACCGATGAAAACGTTGAAGAAGCGAAGAAAATAGTGTTGGGGAGTCGTCGAATTACCATTAGAGAAGTTGCCGATGATGTCGGCATCTCGTTTGGTTAGTGCCAAGCAATTTTAATGGATATTTTGGGCATGAGACGTGTGTCAGCAAAGTTTGTTCCGAAACTGCTTAATTTTGACCAGAAGAAACGTCGCGTGTGAGTAATTTTTTGGCCACAAACAACACCACGATCATGCCTCGGCCACCATATTCACCGGATTTGGCCCCCTGCGACTTTTTCCTGTTCCCAAAACTGAAGAGGCCCATGAAAGGACGGAGATTTGCAACGATCGACGAGATAAAGCATCGACTCCTGCATCGCTGGAAGAGCTCAAAGCTATACCAAAAAGTGCTTATCAGAAGTGTTTCGAGGATTGGAAAAAGCTGTGGCACAAGTGTATTATATCTGAGGGGGATTACTCTGAAGGTGACAACATAAATATTGACGAATAAAGAAATATTTTTTGATAAAAATACAAAGTCACCTTACTTTTCGATCACACCTGGTACTTACAAGCGTTCGAGTTTCATAGTATCCGTGATTTCAATGCCTGCTGTTTCAGATTAGCGATTTAAAACATAGCGAGCCTGGATGTAGAATAATATTTGCTACAGTTCGTGCAATTTCGACAAGTTTGCCAGCTAGGTCTCAGGAGCTGGGATCGCTTATGCGAGTCGAAGTTCCCGAAGACTGGGGCGCAGCATAGACGTCGATGAACCATTTTTATCTAGTTCTCCGTCGGCTCTTTTTACGGAGCGAGCAGTTTTCTGCACAGCGATTTAGCAAGTCCCAGCAATAACCCGGAAGGAAGGAGACGGGCTGGAGCTAGAAAGAGAGGAAGAGAGGGAGGGAGACAGAGAGAGAGAGAGAAAGAGAGAGAAAGAGAGAGTTTTACATGCCTCTCGGGCCGTGCTTTGATCGGCGGCCCCTCAAAGCGTCGGCCCCCTGTCTCATTCCGATTCTGTTTTAGCTCGCCCGCATATCGATATTCCCCGTGCTTTTTTCTTCGCCCACCTCTTTATTCTCGCCTTCGACGCCGACCAATTTTCGCCCTCGCGGGGAAGAAGCGTGAAGATGAACAAAAAGAAAAACAACGCTCTTCCTCTCATTAACCGCTGCTGGTACCGCTATGGGAGAGCTTGCGGGTAAAAGGCCGGAAAATATCCTATCGCCCGCCTACGTGCGCGCCTCAGGAGTTAAACTAATTGTTATCGCGCCGCGCTGGCCCGACGCGTGTCAGGTGAAAAATCAGGTGGAGCAATCTATTGTGCCCGAATTCTCGACCGATGATTTTTCTTATGGCGATTTCTACTTTTCCGCGCTTCAGTTTCATCTAACCCTCTGACTGTGATGCATTTTGCGGTTAATTCAGAAAATAAATATACATATCTTACAACCTGTTAAACGAAGATTTAACGAGCAGAAGTTCGTACGATGCTGTTATCGTGCAAGATAGTTATTCGCGATAACTATGCGAAAGGGGCTATCGCTTTCGATGCACAGATTGTCAACCGATATTTCTGAAAGTTGACAGAGAACGCGTACGCGGTAGCGAAAGAGTCACATATTATTGCAGATTATTCATTTGCATGTATATTGACGGAATAAATTACAAAATTGCTCGATAAAACTGTCCCCGGCTCTCCCCCGAACAATATTTCCCGGTCAATATTGAAACACGCCGGACCGGAAAGTAAATTTGTGAACAATCATCGAGTGGGACGCGGTTCTCGCTATTAGGATGACTCATTCGATTGCTCAATTACACACGACACTTGCATGTAACTAAATATTTCGTTCTTAGATACAAAAGTATGCGATAGACAATACAAAGTTATAATTTTTATTACACCGGTACGCGCATTTATATAATCTATAATTATTTTTAACGAGGATGCTCCTGCAGAACCGATCACGGCTAATTTATAAGTTTTCATTTGTGAGATATTAAAACTCGCGCGATAGACTCCGAGCGGAGCGAGAAACAAATTACTGTTTGATCGGAAGTTTCTCTGAATTAGTTCCCTCCGTATAATTAAAACGGAGTCGTATCGCGGCAATTATGATCGATCCGGCGAAGTTGATAATATTTACAAGCAGACCGTAAACGCGTTAATAATATGTTCGCGAGGCAAACCTGTAAACGATCTGTTTACTGGCCTAATAAAGAAGGAGCGTTTCAGGATGGGGGATATTGAATCGCGTTGAGCCACGGATTTCCCCGGGTATAGAGATTGTTCGAAAGCAGACCCGTTAATAATTAACGGTGGACGCGTTAACACTGTTTCGAGTCGTGAACAAAATTAATGTTTTAACGGCGACCGTGCGGCCGCCGTTGTTCAACGATTCCGGGGGCGCCTCCGCGAGCGGAAAAACAAATGCGCTTTTGTGCCCGTCGGATAATCCATATAATTAAAAAATTTACACACTCGCCGAATAGCCGTGGAATAATGGAGTCTTCCCCTCCTCCCTCCCTCCGATAAAAATGTAAATATGGACGCACTCGACAAACCGACTGTGAGCCACGCGAAACCACCGTGAATTCGCAATGCCCGTGAATTTTGTTCGATTCCGCTAAAGTAGAAAGCATGCAAATCAAGGATTCCGGTGTTCGGAGAAACATTGATTTATTTAGCTGGTAGATTTTCGCTGGGGTTTTTTTTATCGACAGAAGATTCGACAGAGATTTTCCATAGTCTTCTATACCACTTGGACCTCCCGGTGTTTGTTTTGCACTTTCATTAAACCGCACAGCTTTCAGAAATAGGTGCGAATGTTCATCCATTTTAGGTTTTACTTTGAAAATTGAAAAATTGGGAAGGCAGCGATATCTAATTTGTACTCCTAACACATCGGGCAAACGTTTCGCATCAGCGTCTCACCTTACCACTCAATAATCATCTGCGGCGTGTTAACATCGTTCCGCGCGATAATATTCGCGAGCGTACTCGAGCCGGATCGCGGAATCGCTCGAATTACCAGACTCTGTTTCGGATAAACTGACCACCCCGTATAACTGTCCAAGTTTATCCAGCCGCGACGTATACGTTCGCCAACGATTATTGTGACAATTTCATTTCGCATTATCCAGCCGAACGGCCAATGACTCTATCGGCGAAAACTACCTCGTTTCCACCCTTCGTCCCCGTCTCCGCCCTCTTGGCCTCCCCATTGCAGCGGGATGGAGAGGGGTAGATTCTAGGTACACCGGGCCCGGACTACAGCGCACGGTAAATTTCCCTTCGGGACATGTTTCGCGCATATCGAAATCCCATTTAATCGAAATTTCGGATGAGCCACGCTGCACTGTCCTATCCTCTCCCTTCTCTCGCAACCTTCTCCCTTCGTTCGTCTGGATCGCGTACTTGCTACCCGAGCCGAGGAGGCGGGGAAAAAACGCCGGGGAGAAAAAGAAGAGAAAGGAACGGAAAAAATATAGTTCGAGCGGTACGTTTCGCGCGGATTTACGGCGACTTACGGATTTGTTTCAGCGGAACCGTTCACTCAGCTTGATTGGCGCAGGGAGGTCCGAAGGGTGCAAAAAGTCTGGGGAAAAAGAACAGTTAGAGGTCGAGGTTGGTTCATTAATTTTTAACGCGTACGATTTTTATTAGTGAACCGGTTTGATGGCTTTTTGGACAGCGAAAGTTTCCGCGTTTAAAAATTCATCGAAAGAAAAGGGAAAAAGGTAATACGTGTAACGCGTACTTGAAAAATTGTTGTTGAGCGAACGAGCAGGCGAAACGAAAGACAGTGGAACCGTGAGCGTTTTATTCGAAGTAAAACAAGCAATAAGATTTTTATTTTTCATTATATCCCGATGATCTCTTATGATCGCATCTTGTTTCGCCAAGCTGTGAAAATGTAAACACGCACCCGTAAACGCCGTGTACGTACCGTGTTATACGAGCCTCTTTCTTCACCGTGTTACACGAACGGTGTCGCAATTTTTGTACCGTGTTCCAAAGAATACATGTTAAACGAACCCGTCATATACGAGGGTTTACGATATTCTCTCTACGTGGAGCAGTTCGTTGAACAACAAAGTTGGTATATTATATTGATTCCGAAAATTTGTCGATTTACGAATGTTGTCGCTTTCGAACAACGCATATGGGCAATCCTCCCCTGTTGATATTTTTGATTTGGAAAGGGCCATTAAAAAATTGCCGGTAAATCAAGTACTAAGAAACAAATCACCATTTCAATAAATCGGTGTAAACGCACTCTACAAATCCTTCCACAACTGGAAATCGTAATTAGCTACTCGGGCAAAACGGATTATATTTACCTCAAAACGGACGCGATTTGCAGTAAATTTTGGATGTTTCGAACAAACCAAAATGAACTAGCAGAATACGCGTGCAGGTTAGGTTTATCTGCAAAGCTGCGAGCGTCGATTACCATAAACCGCCGATCCTTTTCTTCGTAATCTATAGATATCGCGTCGACGCGACGCGACGCGACGTCGCCCGTCGATCGTCAGTCTGTCACGCGTCGATGATCGCATGCGCGAAAAAAGCAACACGCACATAATTCCAAGCGGCGAGTTGATTGGCTATCAGCGGACGGCCTTGATAACGAACTGCGCTGTTATGAAAATAAATCCGCGGGTGAATCGTAGCGAATCGTAGCGTGTCCGGCGCTCGAGCACGGTGACAACGTTTCGCCACTTTTGCGTATATTCTACGTTTGGTAAAAATCCTCTTGGTCTAATGGATTTTATTATCGTGCCAGGTGTTCGCAGACATTTTAGTAATCTTCGGGCGTTCTTCTTCTAACGGCAACATCTTTTAAATTCCCGAAATATCAATATAAAAAGAATTGATTTTCGCGAATTCCAGTTCCAGGCCAACAACGTGGAGAATTCGCGGAGGCGGGAATGGTTTCGCGGATGATTGTCCCATTGGCGGACCGTTCGGGTGTCGATTATAGTCCTCGAAAAGTGCAAACACGGTGGAGAGCCAACCCTTCGATAACGCGGGGGCTTTCCCCTCCCGGTCCGAGTATTTTTTTAATCTTTCAGCCAAGAACTTTTCAATATTCGCCACACTTCCCCCGGGATGTTCCGCGGTATCGATATTCCATTTCGTTGGGAATCGAGCGACGACCGTGGCGACGCTGCACAGATCACCAGCCGACGAACACGAGGAAAAAAATATATAGGGTGTCGGCGGGGGTGGGACCCGGTGAAAGATGCGACAAGACCGTCGTTTACCTTTATCGCCGACCCCACCATTGCACTCCCCTGCCCTCGTCGGCGTCATTATACCAACTGGCATCGGTGTACCCTCAGCGCCCCCGGACCCGCTATGGGAATTTATTCGGCCGATGCTATGAGCTTACTTATGGCGAACCGTCTCGTCGATTCGAAACCCTGTTACCCTGACGCGCGATGGAGCCGAAGGATCTGGACGCGAAATTTCTGGAGCAGCTTTTTCCTGCTTCTGGCACATATTGCGAAGCCTGGAATATTCAAGTAACTTTTTAATCTACCTACCTAACAACTACGGAAAGCATATTCTAATGTAATTAACATTTCAGTTCTATCGTTATGATCAATGTATAAGCAGATTACGTATTCCTCGACACTTCTACATGGATATTAAACTATTATCTACAAATTATCAATGAAACTAACTCTGCGATACGGTATGTCCAATCTGCTTATTAATTATACATTATATGGAATATTATTGTATCCAGAAGTTATACGATTCCGTAGGGCATATTAATATTCGTATTAGTATTAATCATCTAATAATCATTTCGCATAATAATCATGTATTCGACGAATGTATATCAATCCCAACAGCCTCACAAATTTGAGTAACTTTTATGTGGAATTACGAGCCTGTCGTCGCCGTTTGATTAGATCTAGTATTAATTATTTACTGCAATCGGGATTACACGTTTTTGACCGATGCCCGTACCAAATGTTGCAAGGACTACGGTTTTCAGCTTCGGCTTATTGATACCTGCGCACGGAAAGGACAATTCGAATGAATAATTCGGATATTTGCAACCCGCCAAAGTGATTCGTATTCAAATGTATGCGATAGAATTTTACGGGGAAAAAGTCGCCCCAACGGAAAACGTCCATGCGAGTATATACACATATTTCTACGGGTGGGAGGGGGGAACTTTTTAATATGTATTTCCGAATAAAATGAAGCTGCGACCGGAAAACCGAAATATATTAATTGCAAAAACATGTTGCAGTCGTCGCGAGTAATTTATATTGAATAAAACCGTGCGTTCATTGCGTTCCCAACGGCTCACGTACTATAATTATTTCGACCGAAGATTACAGCGATTTCCAATATCGAAACTTTTTCAATTGCATTTCGCATGATTTCTCTTGATAATACAAATTCGCGTATACCATCTACCGTACTGTGCGTTCATTTTTCTTTCCGTTCGTTAAATGATTTCGTGTAATTTCACCTTTAATTACGATCTAGACAATCGTTTAACAATGCTGAAATATCGATATCGATTTCTGGACCAAAAAATTGAAACTTCTCTCCTCGCAAAGCATAGCCGTCGCAGTTTATGTAAACCCGGGGCAACGACGCTGGCTATCTAAACATTTGTCGGTTTCTAATTAAGCACAATAAACTGGGAGTGATATCAATGGGACCGGAAAGCAAACAACGGATTTTCCCGTGGAACGAACACAGCTGGACTCTCGGCAAAAAGGTCTCTCGTCTGGGAACGCATTGTCGGCGAGAAGAGTTCCGCGGGATCAGTCTCGCGTGCGAATAAAAACCGGCACAGCGATTTTCTTTTGGTGGTACGCAAAGCGTGCAAATTAGGCGGCTGAAAAGGGGAAGATGGCGGCCGCCGCGCCGTCTCTGTCCGTGGAAATATTAAGTTATCGCGTGGCCAACTTTCAATTCAATTAATTTCGATAGAGGTCCGGTGACCCAGAACATCACCACTTCGTCGGCACGCGAAATTGTTTCGCATCTTCCTTTTTTTCTCTCTCTTTATATTTCGACCTTCCTTTCATGCTTCATCTTTTGGTACTATATATGTATATACATTTTTCTCTTTTTATTTTTTAGACAGAGAGAGAGAGAGAGAGAGAGAGAGGCTTACACCTTTTTTTCAGTGGCCGAGATAGAAGAGCCCGGTGAAACCAGTCCCGTGATTCGAGATGTTCCTCTGAAAGGATTAATGATTTCCGACACAAAACCGCTGATGTATTTAATTCGCGAAAGTCGGAATGGATGGCGAACTGGAGAGGCGATACTGGATCGATAGCGATCCGCTGCGAATTTTTATTTGATCTCCTAACGTAATGTCTAATACGCTTTGGATATTTTATTTAGGAAGTGCAGTTCATTAAATTTAGATCGTATTCTCTTGTTCGTTATTGTTATAAATATTTATTGTTGCCAGTAAATGGATTGGGAGGATCCACTTTCAGATTATATCGCGCGTTTAATATGTACATTACGATTCGTAGTAAATAATTAAAGCTGCATAACCTGAAATATGTATCTTTCATTTTAGAATAAATAGCCTCTGGAGTTATACATTGCCACGTATGTTTAAATATTTTATCTATAATTGGACGAGGTGCAACATTACCATTTTCGAAATATAATATTTGAACATTCGAAGGGATTACCAAAACAATTTAAGTAACATATTTTTCCCAAATAAAACATAAAAATTAATGGAAAACATAGAATTCGTTTCAATATACGGTAAAAATAACTGTAGCTTTATTTATAAAAAAAAAAACAAAAAATTGAAAATGTGGAGCATGACAAATCGGGGGGAGTTAGTTGACTATTAGCTAGCTAGCCAGTTCCGTAAGTGTGATTCACGATTTTTCGGACGTTTTATCCACCGTTTCGCATGTAAAATGCAATCTGGTTTGAATGAAATTGGAATCACACTGGTGGACCCTTTCAATGTCTGCGGTGCGCATTGCGCTCGCGAAAAAAAATGGCCGTCGACTTTATAGTTTTTGCTGATTATTTTCCGCGCGGAGTACACACGCGTTGCTTTCACGGTCTCTGCGCGAATGGGATTCAATAAATTTTCCTACCGAATGTCCCGTTACGCTCGCTAGGTGCCGAACAACGCTAAACACGTCCACAAAAAAGCATGAAGTGAAACGTGACCAGCTCTCGACACACTCTTCCATTCCAGAATCCATTCGCGAATTGAATTCCAGCGTAAATTCGCCAGTTTCAACTAGCTTACAGATTTAAACAAAACGATTGTTTGAATATTCTTTTATATCGACCGTTACCAAATATGATCGCCGGCGTGGATCGACTGAAACTGTAAGAATATAATTCTAGGATATTGTTTAACGAGGTATACGCGAAACGGACACTATGCTACTGTATAATATTTTTAGGAAAAAGAGCAGGCAAAGATATCCTAATGTACATAATAATATGAATGGTTAGAATTGTAAATGGTTGTACAATAGGACTACGTGTAAATCGAGAGATATCTTATCGTCCAACGGTGTAATTTTAACTGAAGCCAACTAGATAGCGCGATAACACTGTAGTGTAGATAACGGTATACAATAGTCCCAGTTTAATTGCCGCAGGCTCAGGACTGGATCGCGACTATTGTCGAGGGAGGAAGTTCCTGGATAAATCAATACTGAAAAATTGTACGTTACATGCGTGTGATTACACGCGTTTGCTCGATTGAGCATACAGTAGGTAAAAGCGCTAACTAATGAATAGACCAGATCTCTCCAGCTCCCGAACCGAATCCGAATCCGACCGAAAAATATCGGTAGCAGTCGGTATCCGGTTGCCCCGATACTCCAGCGAATCGACGCGCCTCTTCCAGCATTCGTCCATCCGCGTCGCGTGAAATATTGAAAAAGTCGGCGGCAAAGAGCACTCGGAATAATCCTGCAGGCTCTGGGCCCCGAGGGTCCAGCGGCGTTTTCGACGCGTCTCGTCGAAGGATTCATTAACGAGTGGCCACTTTTCGCCGGACCGGCCACAGGCAGCGGCGATAACAGTAGCCTGCGATCGATCGATCGCGATCGGTAGGTGTAGGTCGTACGTATACCTGCCGGTTCGGCACGGCCGGCCTCTCCACGCGCCACACGAATGGCCCATTCGTCGCTCACATTTACCACTGATGGTTTTGCACGCAATTTGGAGTCACGCCAGGACGTGGTTTCCCACGACCATCGCGGGAGGACACGCCGGTGGGTGGGGTAGCGAGGGTCGAGATTGTGAGATGGAACAGAAGATAGGCAGGTCGATCGGCTCCTGGATGAGGATGCGGCGTATTCAAGCGGATTGCCAAGTGGCCGGTGCCACATACCGGACAGTCCGGCGGTTTGCCATTAAATTCGAACCGAACTCTACCAAGTTCATGCTTTATTTAGTGTCCGTCGACGGACTTACCGATCCAATCCCGTGACGAGCGTTGTGGTGGCCCGTCGCGTTTTACTCGTGCGAGCATCGAGAAGAGTTCGACAAACTTCTTCTTCTTCGAATCGGAAGAAAATGTCTTTACCTGTGTGTACAGGCGCCGACTATAATCGGCATCCACGCGACGACATCTCTGTTTCTTCCATATTCTGCGATGTCTCAGCTTTAACCGTTTACACTCGGAGCTGTTTTAACTGGAAAATTAAACATTTCTTGCGATCTAGAATATTTCCATCCTGTATGATTTTTTAAATTTGGTAGATACGAAATTGATGTAATACTTCGTACAATACTTAAATGTTGAGTGATTGATTAGACACCGACAAATCGCAATGGTACGGCAATTATTAATGTCGCCTCAGAGGCGTCACTCGAGTGCTAAGGGTTAATTTATTTCAAATCATCGCTCTATCTCATTTCTATCGAAAGTTCTTTGATTTTGACACAGATGATTGTGCCGTCGCGCAATACATGGTGGTCCGTTTAAGCGATAACACCTAAATATATCTTCAGGTTATTGCGATACAAAAAATATTTGTTACGTAACGTGCATGGTGTCGATGGGCCAAATATTTGGCACGAATATTTTTTACTGAGGGTCATGTTTTTCGGAGTTGTCAAGTTCATCGGTGTTTTTTGGTACATAACTACAGTTTTTCTTCATCGCATCGTGTAACCGATGGAAAAACACATTCAGATATGTATAATAACATGACGTCGAATATCTCAACTATGAGAACAAATGAAAATGCAGCAGTGTCGCGCCAGCATTTCTTCTCGCGGCTCCGCTAAATTCTGTCGAATAATGCGAATATCGCCTAAGAAACGCAAAATTAGGCTTTCTGGGATAGTAAGCGCGCTAGATTTATCTTTTATCTAGCGATTGCGACTATGGAGAGGTCCCCAATATGCATAAGCGAGACGCAATTTTGTTAATACTGGACCCTTGCAATTCTCGTGTACGTACATGATTCTAGCGGTGTATGGTGTACCACACAACTCATCAATTCGTCAAGGCCAAATTCCTTCCTACTCCTTTAATGCCCGAGTCCATCGTCCAACAGAAGGTCCACCAGCAATCTGCATTCCGCTACCGGAGCAGCAAGTTTGCCCCGCGATATACCAAGGTTCACCCCGATTAGCCGAGTTGCGGCAGCGGTAAGTTGGCCCCCGGGGCAACGTCCATCGAAAATGGCGTCTCGACGTCGATATATACGGGCGGTGGTTCGACGTCGCCGTCGACGGCGTCAGCTAGAAGACGCGAGCAGAGGTTGGCCGAATCGAACCGCCGTATTGGCTGATGGAGGCGTTACATTGGCTGATTGGTCGTGCGACGATCTGCTCGATCGAAACGTTCGACTTCTCGACTTCTCTCTTCTCGACTGCTGTCCGATTGCTCGGACCAAGGTGGCCCGTAGTTCGACCGGAACTTCCAAGTGTCAGGCCGCAGCTCCGGTTCATCCTCTTCTGGACGATGAAATTGACCGGTGAAAAAGGGTCTGAGCTAGCTTCCAGCGTGATCTGCGCTAATCTCGGGATACTTTGGACCTCTTACTTGCCAGTAGTTTTCGCTGGTTACTTTCCTCCACGACCCGTGAAAGGGAATCCTTAAATCGCCGAAATTTATCCGACCTCTCTCTGTTTTTCTTGAACTGACGTTGATAGAGAGAGAGAGAGAACTGGATATGCCAGTCGTAGATTGGAGACGATCTACGATGTACTAAACGCGGCTATTTTACATTGATTTATCACGCGTCTATGGAATCCAATTTTGTATTAACAAAAAAGATTTCGAAAACAACAGCGAAAGAGATTTCTGCAGAAATCTGACACGAAATACAAACATTCGTGTGCGTGTAAATACATTTCAGATACAATTTCATGAGAAAATACAGACTTTTCTTTGGCAAAACAACTTCGAAAAAATGTCCGAGCGGGAAGCATCGTCGGAGAAAAATAGCCGCAAGGGAAAAAGAATCGCTCGGTCGCATGTTTTTTTCCTGGTTGTTACTCAATGGCGATATTCCAGAAGCGATTCAATTACCTACGAAGTTGAAGGTACTCGCGCACGATCCGGTAATTGTTGCGGTCTACGTAGATGGCTTCAGCCAGCAATATTCGTCGGCGCTCGATATATCGGCACCAGATGTAATTGCATGGACGGTGCTTCTACATTTCAATTTCATCAGGAGGCACTGGTGAATTACCGGTACACGGCATTTCCTGTCGTTTCCGCGGAATCTCGTATCGCCGGTGTTAATCGTGGGATCGATCAATTAACGGAATCGTTTCGCTCGTCGCATCGGAGGCTTCTTTGCCGGCGTTATCGGTGGAAGTTCGTCGATCGACTCCGATCTCGGTTATTCTCTTCTCTGTCCGTAAACAGATTTATTTTATATAACTAATAATACCTACCGATACACGTTTGCCACCAGACCATCTCTCTCCCATCAGAGATTCATTCGAGCATCGTCTTATTAAACAAGTGCATATCCTGAGACTCGTCTCTGTAACGCAAACTACCAGACAACTATTAAATTAAGCTATTAAATTAATCACCGGTTAAATTATTCAGTTAACGCGTCCCAGCATTTCCCGACTGACACCGCCATTAATTCGAATTTTTGCAAATCAGAGAGTAACAGAGAAAGGAATTCGCGATGTTTGGTCGAGTGAACTCCGAGCATTAATTGAGCAGAGATAATTGAATTAGGGAAGTAATTGTAACATTCGCTGATGCTCGATAATCGCAGTAATTTGACGACCATTGCATCGTTGAATAATAATAACAACAACAATAATTATAATTATAATAATACTAACAACAGTGGCGGTAATATAGAATAGAATTATGCACAGGAGTTTCGTCCACGTCATCAAATATTAGTGGCGTCGACAGCGTTACATCAGACATCGATTAAATATTGAACAGCGTTGTTACACGGGAACTAATCCCTTTACTGGGCCGTTAAATTTGATTCATTCGGCGTCTCGTAAAATTTAACTTTCGATTAAACCGACGGCCATTTAATACGATCGGTGCTTCGTGAATTTAAACGACAGTAAATTCGATCGGGAACCAGAAAAAACGGTTGCGAAGTGTTCGTCGATGTCCGCCTCTCTTTTTTTCGTTCCCTTGGTTTTTTCATGTTTTTTTTTTTTTTTGTAAACCCCCTAATGAATTTATTCGCGATCGATAGTATCGTCGACCGCGACAGCGTTAATTACCGAAATGCTTTTTTTCTGTTTCCATAACTTTCCCTTAAACGTCTGCAACAACCTGTCGAGGAAAAACAAAACTTTTTAATATTTACGACTGTCCGTCGGACAGCTTTGTGTTTTTAATGATCGCGCAAGATTCGCGATCTACTCTCGTCGATTTTTCGGGGGATCGAGTTGGCTTTTTCGATTCGGGGAATTTCAGATTTTCCGGGACACGCGTGCGCGTTATTGTCGCGAAATAAAATCACCGCGCGCGAAGTATATAATTATGCAAACAAATTCCTCGCTAGAGGAGTCACTAATTTAGCTTCCCGCTCATAATTAAAACATTTACTTCGCCAACAACAATGAGCGTGAACGTACATAGCGAGCCAGTCGCCTGATAAATCAACACTCGCTTTCAGAGGTTGCCTAAATAAAATACTAACGCAAACACAAGCTGCTGGCGTGCCACGGTAATCACGAAGATCTACTGTCGACGTTCTAAGCGTTCCTCTCGGAGCTTAATGAAATTATGTAAAAAGGAGATCCGGAAAATTATATCCGATCACTGACAATATTCATGCACAATGTTACCGAGGATTCGGTTGCAATTCGCGAATTCATATATTATCAGGTCCGATGGAGAAATCTTGCGTAAGGAGGCACGAAAGCTCGAACAACGAAAAAACTATGGAGGCGAGCATCGCTGTAACGGGTCGAAGAGGGACATGCGAGGACGACTAAAGCTCTGCAAAGCTTTTTGCGAGTCGAGCCAATTTGTCGGACCCGATTCCGACAAGTCGTCGCAAGAAAACATTTGACAAACGTCTGGATAACCCTACGAAAGGACTGCGACGTTGGTTTAGTCCTCCGAACGAGTCCTGTCAGCTTCATCCCTATTCTGGACCAACAAATGGACTTTGCGGACCTTATCTTTCCTGATAATCTAAATATTATTCATGAGAACAATAGTGGACTGCGGATCTGTATGCAAAATAAAAATTATCCAACTCGGTGGACAAGCGGAGTCGCAGGCGAGGGGAGCACGCGTGAAAGGGGCGGGTACTCTCTTTGTCGTACCGCTAGGAAAATTAAGTTTCGCACACGATATAATTAATGCGACCCCGCGAACGAGACGGACATTACGCGTTACCGCATTAGCTGACCCTCGTTCCCCTTGCCGTTCCCGCACGATCCAAGAGGGCCCACGGCCGCCTTCCATTTCACCTCCGCCACCAGCTGAACCTTCTACTGCCGCTTCCGGCCATAACTCAAAATCCCTCAGGTGTGCTAACCGCGTATGCCGGCGGTCACGTTGGAATGTTAGGCCGCGAGCTTCCACCGTTATTAAGCCTCGTCCACGTTCGCAAGCGCCGCACGTGCGCTACGACACACACCCCTGTACCTTCTCGGTGCACCACCCCCTACACCGCACAGCGGTATTGAAATTTTCCTGGCGAATTTCTACGCACCCCCGGCTCAACCCTGATTTTATACACCCTATAATAACGCGTCTTTTAGAACACCCTCGTTTCTACACCTTGCGTATCGTTCGACAAAATAATGCGCGCAATAAAACGCATATCACGTTAAATGTAATACCATTGAAAATAAGTTCGATCTTGCCTTTCGCGGCAAGACGACCAGCGAAACGAGATTTCAAAAACAATGCGAATAGTCCCTCAGCGAATTTTTAATTGCCCGAAATCCCGGGCCATAGCTTCGTTAACTCAAAAATAAAGCAACGACGGTATCGCATATTCATGAACTGTTCTCTTTCTTCCATTGCAACAATTTCAGAGATTACCACAATCAGAGTAATCCCGTCATACCGAACCTAACACCGGCAATCCACCTGTCAAGCGAGGGTGCGCGTTCATTATACAGCGCCCGTGGGGGTTGACGAATCTATTTAGTAGAAAATGGAAGGAAAAACTCTTCTCGAATCCGTCATAGAGTTTTTGTTGCAATTGCATTTCGCGGATTTGCATACGCCGCGCGGACGCTGGAGCCCGCGGTCTAGTCGTGACTAATGAATCCATTATAAAATTCCCGCGAGCTGCGAACAAGCTTTTCCGAAACCGCGGGGAACAGCCTGTATCCAAGATAAAGTTATTAAAACTTGCCGACACACTCGACCAGAAGAAAGAGTGGCTCATTGAAATTAATTCCGTGCGACTTTAAACCCTTCTCTCTCTCTCTCTCTCTCTCTCTCTCTCTCTCTCTTTCTCTAGCATTCGCCCGATTTGCCTCCCGATTACTCGGCTCGCGAAAGTTACGTTTAAATCAAGCTTCGCCGACTGTCGAGCGCTTACTCTTATTTTTCGTTTCGTTGAGGGACGAGAGACACTTTTTGCAGCTCTCTTCAAGAAGAGTTCTCCTAATTTTTTCCACGAGTCCGTTTAATGCGTCGAGGGCCGCTCAAAAGGCTGCTGCAAAGCGTATCGGACCCGGCAAACTGTTATTAACACATTAACAGTCGCGAACCTTTTTGTTTCCGCAATGCTTTCACGTCGAAAGAATATTCATTTCATACCGGAGCTGGCCACTCGTCATTAAGTTATCGATTATCGACTTCGTTCAGTCAGTTTATTTATGAGCATTAATAGAATAGCGAATTTGGTTTTTGATTTTCGCGAGATAGCGCGCGATGTGGGATAAATAATTCGCGGGGATGGTTTGTATAAATATAGTCGGATTACTTATTAGTGTCAGCGCGATGAAAGGGGTTGGCCCCGCAACAGAGGGGTTGCTTTTGCGGGCGGGTATTTCTGGGACGGTTCTCTCGCGGGTCGAAAGGGTGAGAACCCGGCCGGGCTTGCCTGATTCGAATTGATTCGCGGAACCGGTGAAAGACCAGCGCTGGTTTCTCGTGAAAAGGATGAAACGCAAACTTTTCAGCCGACGTGCCCGGGTGCGATTTTTTTCTCTTCCTCGTTTTGCACCCCCTCGTTCCGGTCGCCTTCTTTCTCTCTTGACGCTTCAAGCCCTTTCTCCGTGAATCGCGGTTCCGGGTTACTTGAAACGGCCAACTACCGTATTCTTCGTCCTCTTTCGCCGCGCCGCTTCAGAAGAATTAAACACTGTTGCTCTACGTCCCCCTCCCCTTTCCCTCAATAAGTATGCAGACACTTATCGAATGTATAGCTGACTTCGGAAAAAGTTGAACAGAACTCCGGTTTTGTTCAAGGGCTGCCGCGTTCGAGGAAAACGCAGCTTCCGACAGATTGAAATTACTTTACTATAATGGTTAAGCTCTGCGAACGAAATTATATTAAATGTATTGTTAAACACTGTGTCGATATTGACGCATTGTATGCAGTACCTTTCTGGCGCTGTTGTTTGATTCGAATGGTCGATACCTGGTTCGATTCGTGCGATTTTTGAGGATTTGAAGGATCAGGCTTTGCTGTAGTTGAAATCCACGGACTAATTGATCGCGGTTTGCTCTGGCTCGCGATTTCCTGCGAAAACATGAACGTTTGCGTGTCATGGTCGCGTTCGTACGAAACAACGCCGGCAGCTGCTCATCAACGGAGTTGATTCAGCTTTGCATAGCACAAGTGATTCGCCCCGTTGTCGTGGAATTTCGGTTTCAAGCCTGTGATCATTAAGGCGCCATGTACAGACTCACTGTCTCTTTGACGGTGCTCCACGGAATGCCTGTAAGTTGGCACAAACGATCGTCCTAATCTTACATGGAACTTAGGGGTTCTAGATGCACAAAGGCCGACGAGCGCGACCATTCCCGTTTGATCGAGATTTTTGGTGTCCCCCATTAGGTTGCTCGCCGAAACTGTTTCCCGTCCAGCTCCTTTATTTAGAGCAACAGAATTCTCCGTTTGCACAATTCTCCATTTAAAACATGTTTCAGCGCGCTCGTATATTTTATTCATTTTCAATGTGGCAAATGGGTTTCTCCGTGGAACATCATGAGATTTTGCGTTTCACCGCGCTTCGTAGATTGGAATAAATAAAACCACGATCCATCCACGTTTGTAATATACACGGTGGAGCATCGATCGGTTAATGCATTGCTTGGCAAAGCACGGAGGAGCGGAGATGCTGCAACGTGAAGCAGAATGGAACACGGAGCGGGCGAGTTGCACGCCGTGTGATGGGTCACGATTTTGTAACAGCATTACCGAGGTATATTGTAACTCGGGTGTAACTAGTAATTCGAACTGGCTCTGGCTATAGTCAATCAAGATCCCGCGGCGGTCCGGCCACGGTAAATTGAAGCGATTCTGCGGGGTACCGTTGTCGTGATTTCATTTCTTCCCCTGGTCTACGAAATTGCGAGCTCGGGCATTTGATCGGCGCGCCGTGTGGCGCACGGGAAATGCAAAGGATCGACTCGCATTATCGAACAATCCGATTCACCAAGGAACACCGGCGTTCCTTAAACTTACTTTATATTTGAATTCAATTATTTCCAAGGCATGCCGGATAGAGCGAAAAGAAATATACTACAGAATTTATGAAAAAGATAGGTTATCTTTAACGGGTTTGGTGGTTCGCGTGCGGACGACCTTAAAAGTAGTATAGCGGCCCGTCGAGCCCGTGAACGCTCCATTTTCGTAGATTTTCAAACGCGAAGACGGACTCGATTGATCCGGGGGAAGATTGTGTGGCCTCACGAACGCCCGCGGCGCGGCGGTGATTAGAGCAAAACGCTTTCGCAAAATAGCTGAGAATCAACCCTGGCCGTGTGCGTGAACAATCCTGAAACAGTTGCAAACGATATAGTCGGCCCGGTATAATAGCGGAACGTATTTAAACGCAACGATAACTCACCGAATGTCCCCGACATGCCTGATTTCGCGGGAAACGGTGAAAGGGCAACGAGCAATGGCGCTCGAAAACGAGGTTAATCGTGGTAAGTTTCCGTTGTAACTTTATGCCGTTCTGTTAGTCCGTATAGTTCACTGTTCCGCCATATACCATATCGTCTGCGAATGGGCTGATTTATTGGCAATTATGGATCGACGACAAATGCCAGCCCGTTTGCGGGCTGCCGGGCTGGCCGCTGGTAAACCTACGACGAAGTAATAATTACACGAAAGATCTATGGACGGTAACTTGACGGGCCTTTACCTCACACCGGAACACGTTAACCCGCGCGCAACGGCTGATGTTACGTGTCAAACAGGCAATTAAATAAACTCGACGTTCGCGCAGTGGTTTTCCGAGGAATTGCGCACAACGTTTCGTTTCTGCAGATAGTTTTATATTGACTATCTGGGAAACCGGATCCGGTACGCGCCATGCCGTTTAAAACAAACGGGGAAACAGGATCGATTTATCGAAACAAATTCGAGGCTTGGAGCAGCGCCCGGGCCAGCATTTTTGCGAACCGATCGCTGCGTCGATCCACCGGTTTCAAAGGAGATCGCGAAAAAGGCGGGGAAAAAAAAAGGGGTAGACAATCGTGCGAGCGCAGGTTGACACGCTGTGGAAAGCCCCCGACGCGACGTCGATGCAAACGGGGGGTGAAGGGGGTGTTGCGAAGGGGAGAATACCGGCGGATGGCTGATGCGAATTGAATCATGGGGGCGTTTTAGCGTCTACGTGGGCCGCATTCGAAATATCAAAGCTCCGGGAACCCCGTCCAATAGAAGATCGGCCCCGGCACACTCCGCAGAAATAAGATTTACGCCAAAAAATGCGAGGAACCTTTTAATTTAATGCTGTTCCGCTGAATGACACCCTGTGTGTATACCGTATACACCGTTCACTTTACAGAATTAACCGGCTCGAAAGGGAGGACGCTTCTATGAAACATTCAACAGCCTCCAGTCGGTTTGCTATCCCAGCCAACCTTAATTGTATTTCCTCTTCTAGAATTTTATGAGTTAAGAAATTATACGTTACACGCTGTCCCGGATACTGACCGGAAGACGTTCAATAGTCACGACGTATTCTAACGAAGCTAATAATCATTCATGGTCCGGCTATAGAACAAATAAAAAATATATTAGAAACGAACAGCATAGCGAATGAGATTTAACAAACATTTCTGACCAGTGTTAGATGCTGGCACACATAGCTACCGATTTATTTATCGCCAGCCGGTTACATTGTGCTACTTATGCCTGAAGTTGCACGTATCGAGCAATCGCCATCATGCGAACTCATCTCGCTGAGCCCATCCCCGATTCGCAAAAGCGAGGGAAACCGGAAAGGAAAAATGTTCCCCGAGACTGCATCGATTTTTAAATTTGTTCGCCGGCGTGCAGGTGGGAAAAGGAGAGAGAGTTCTCCTTCAGAATTTGTCCGATTGAAAATTTATCCGATGCGCGCGGTATACCAAGCAGCCGTTGCCCCTTCGTACCACTCCTTCGTCCGCCATTTTTTCTCCGTATACTCGCCTTATCCACCTTTTCACTGTATCTTCTTCTTTTTCGCCTATTTTCAGCTGCTCTCCTCTTTTCCCCGCTTCTTCTCTCCGCGAGAGAAAGAAAGAGAGAAAGAGAGAACGCAGACCGTCAATAATTTATCGATCGTGAGAGCCGACAGCGAGAGAAATATTTTATTTCCTGTGTTGTTATAACTCGCTTCGGATCCTGAAGAATTCAGGAACGACAGCACCTCTCGTCCCGCAACCACTTGGATTCCGCGCGCGAAAACTTCCGCGGGAAAAATGCGACTGACGAGGGAAAAGCCGGCTGCTAATGGCGGCGGCTAAAGATCGTCGATTTATTGTTGTTTGCGAAATATTTCCGCGATTGCAAACTACCACGACAGACAGGAGTCTAAATGAAAGTTACATCATGTTAAAAAGGCAAACTATGTCCCACAGCTCTTAACACTGAACCTACCGACCATCGAAAGTGACTGATGTGTATAGTATTATAAAAATAACAAGATTAAATCTATTTATATTTTGTGCGATTTTTGCTATAATATATTGGGTCGGCAACTAAGTCATTGCGTATTTTGTCAATAGGTGGTCTTTGCACATTCTTTTGTTTTGTCAACGCGTTCAAAGCACCTAACCTATATTGTTTTCTTGTTGTTTGGACTTCCACCTTGAATTTAGTAAAAAAATTGTATCGATTAGTTGTTTAGTTTCGTTTTTATCCCAATTTAAAAATGGAAGAACAAGTCGTGCATTTCAGACATATTTCATTGTATTATTTCCGAGAAGGCAAGAACGCATCGCAAGCACGAAAAAAGTTATGTGCCGTATATGGGAATGAAGCCTTGAAAGAAAGGCAGTTTCAAAATTAATTGCCAAATAAAAAAAAATACCAAACGATTAATTAAAACGTGTACGTTCAACTCGCCAAACTGACCGTTGCAGTTCAAGAATCGGCCAGAATTGGCAAATCGTAAGGGTGTTGTTTTCCAGCATGACAATGCAAAGCCACACGCATCTTTGGTCGCTCGCCAAAAATTATTGGAATCAGGTTGGGATGTGTTGTCACATCCACCATACAGCCCTGACCTTGCGCCTTCGGATTACCATTTATTTCGTTCCATGCAGAACTCCTTAAATAGTAAAATTTTTCATGACGCCGATGATGTAAAATCGCATTTAATTCAGTTTTTTGCTGGCAAAAATCAAAAGTTTTATCAACGTGGAATTACGACGCTGCCTGAAAGATGGCAAAAGGTCAACGACAAAAACGGACAATACCAAATTGAATAAAGTTATATTTTTAAGCAAAGATTTTGACTTTTCCTTCTTACTTCAAATACGCGATCACTTAGTTGCCAACCCAATACATATACCGGAGTCAAGAAATATATTCAATCAATTCCCATGAAAACACCTTTAAAATCTCAATAATTGTCAAATAAAAAATGTAAAATGGGTCATTTGACCCCTCGTGGTAGGTTTAGTGTTAAGTAAATTTGCAGAATTGCTTATCGAATCTCAAAAATGTTACCCTATTTGGTTTCTTGTCGTACCGATCGACTTGCTCGAATAATCTCGACGAAATAATGAAAGAACTTTCGTATCAGGTGTGTAGCGTGAATATTCAGAGCCAGGGGACAACAATGATCGATTCCATGGCAGAACCGGCTCAAGGGAGAGCGAATCTCCAGCCGGGAGGTCAACAGGAAAACAAGAACGACGGAAGTTAATACGAAAGAAGACGAAAAATTCCGTACCGGCGGAGAGGGGGGGGGGGGGGGGGGAGGGATGAACTGAAAGCAGCGCACAAAAGTTTGATACGCTTTAGAAACAAGTAAGATAGTGGAGAAACTGGAAAGTCGAGAAGTCAGGTGCAAGAGGGGAAACGTCGAAGTTGATGAGGGCGAGAGGTTGGAGGAGCAGAATGTATCGACGAAGACACAGGACTAGAATAGATGAAGAAGTTTTGACTGTTAGAGATCCTACCGTGCGAGAGAAAGAGAAAACTGTTACGTCTCCAGTGGCGTAAAGATTTGCCGAAAAGAATTGAAAAAATGTGCTGGAAGAAAGGAAGGAAAGGTGGAACACGGAAAAGTAAACAGATAAAAATTTCACTTTACCTCTAGTTAATTCTGTGGCCGAACTTCTACACGGTACTTTGCCTGCGCATAGTTTCGTTCGCTATAGCGAGCTATGGCTGTGATTCTGGCACAGTTCCGTGGTATACTACTTCTGTTTTCTACCGAGATACTTGATTCTGGAAGAAAGTTTACCCGTCTTTGGATTTTTGGAAAATCCTTTGGCAGATTCTCAAATAATTTACGTTTTACTAGATCGATTTTATTCTTGTCGTTTAAACAGTCTGCAATTTAATTATTCGGTGAACCTAATTATTTATGTCTTGGTCTAATAGATTATTGTCGTAGATACCCAGCCTGTTCGAAATCAAAAGACAACTTGATTTCGTGAAAGCAAATGTCGTTTTGAACGTCAACGATGAACAGCAGGTTTTAAATTGCACCCGACGTCGCGCCACTTGTTTCAAAATGACTGCCAGGTTAATTACACTTGTCAGCCACGTATGACATTCAATTTTAATTCGAAATCATCATGACCTACATACGGGTTGTGGAACTCTGTAAACGCGTTACTCGCGAATTTAGTTTCTATAACGAGAGCTTCGTTATATCAAAAATAAAGTAGGTACCTTGTTAAAGCTTCATTAACCTTTGCTTACTGTTCAAACAGCCATTACATTGTTAACAGAATTCTGTTGGTAAATGAATCATTATTCGACACGTTTTCGAACTAACCTGTTAAATCGATCGTACGCTTCTGTGCCCATAAAACTATTCCGCTTTTGATACTATTAAAATTTATTATTCGACGATAAAATAACGGAACGTGTATCGGTGCAGCGAAGGACGATTGGATTCTCCGCGACAATGAATCCAGATTTCAAGCTGTTGATAACAATACCGATCGTACGGGAACAAACTTTTCCCGGATGTGTTTCTCGCGACGTGAAAAATAAGGAAAAAATAACGAAACACTCTGTATACTTTATAATTAATGCTGATATCTCTGACGTGCAGCGGATAGAAGTTTCACCCACGCCGTGAAGGGAGAGAGAGAGAGAGAGAAAGAGAGAGAAAGAAAAGAGAACAACTCGCTTAAGCTTCTCTCGGTACCCGATGGCCGATGTTAATATATAATACGTGTCAGGTTTAAACAAACTCTGAAAATAATTAATGGCGATAATCTGGAGGGCGCATGTAGACCGCCAGATGGTGAGTTTAATAAGTCAAATTAAATTGGATTAAGAGGAGCCGTGCTATCCGAGCGATGCCCGAGGATTTTGAATATTATATCAGGAATTTTCTATGAGTCTGTGTCGGAACAGCTGCGAACTGGTTTGCTACATCGCCGATATAAAGCCGAATATCCGGCGAAGATGTTCTTTGTACAATTGTTTCGAACTGACCATGCTGCATCTTTAATTAATTTTAAGCCCTCGTTGCGGGAATTTTCAAAACGGACGGTCGAGAAATCGCGCAAATACAATTTCAACTTTGAAACTGAGCTCGTTTGAAATAACCAGTTCGCAATCCCCGAACTCGTTCCGATTATCCGACTTTTGTTTTTTTGTTGTACTTTTTAATTTATTATTATTGAGATTGCGAAGATGCATCCACGAGGAATTATTCGACAAATTTATTTCTTTGCGCACGGCTATGCAGGGCTAATTATCGCTCGCGACACAAATGAATGGTTTTTGTAAGCGCCAGTTCGGAAAGAGAAATGGGCAACCCTTTTCTTGTCCCCTCCCTGGAACCGCCCTTTTACGACGGCGCGTGAAATTATTTGCACTCGATTTTCACGTCGCAAAATCGCGAGGACGCGGGCGCGACACGCTTGTATAATTCGCGAATGTTTTCCACATCTGTACACGGCCGACCGATATTACGATGCTCTTTCACCGTCACCAGAGCCGGACCGAGTAATTAATGGCGGCCCTTTAAAACCGGCCAGCCTTTTCGGCCGTCTATAATTCATCATTAGCGGCGAGCGTATTTTTCGTCGTCCAGCGATCCGCGGTAAAGCATCGAGTCCCGCGGATCGACGATGAATATTGGCGATTTCGCGGACGTACAATGGCCGGCCCGAAGATCTCGAATATTAGCACGGTCCATCGGGACACATTATCGACCGGTTAAATTTAGAAGAGCAATAATTATGCTCGAAAGAGGACGCTATCGCGCGCCGACCCCTCGTAAAGAGCTATATCGTCTTGACGCAACCCGGGGGTCGGGGGTTGGTTAATTAATAAAACACTCTCTGTTCATTATCTAATTGGTAATTGGATGAAGAGCGGAACGGGGAGTAATCTCACTTTTGATGCGTCATGCTAGATCGCCGTTAATGCCCGTTCCCTGATTTCACTGACGACGTGAAATCGGGTCGCCGAGGACGGGGTTGGAGGGTGGAAACATGATTACAAGATGGCTACCTATAATCGCTGTGATCTTGAGACTGCCGAGAACCCAGGCATCCTCGATGACGGGTTGAAATTCTGAATTTTTATGGATTCCTCGTATAACATTACATTTGGGAATAGGGCCTGGCCGATTGAGATGGTCAAAACTGCCCGAACAGGCAGTCAGCTGAAACAATGAATCTTCGCGAAACCATTTAGCATCGCGGGGATTTGAAAGGCAAATGTCCGCAAATCCTCTATCAGTTCTATGTCACGGAAATTAGAGAACTCGAACACGTCGCTAGGAGAAGAGAGAAATCAGGACAAACGAGCTCGAGCCTCGTCGTTCGAAGAAAAAGCAACGCGCGGGGGTGGACGAGTGACAAAACCGTCGTAACCGGAAGTCGGCGTTGCACAATCGTGCCAGACGATTAAGGCGGCAAAAAGGACCACGGGAAGAGGAGGGTACACACAGGGAGTCGTGGGGGTTGCCACGGGGAAGAGTCAAGGTGTATAAAGTGCGGCGTAATCAGTATTCGGTCGGCACCGACCGGAAATTCAATTCCATCTTGGGGTTATAAATTTTTTGCACCGCTCGTAAAGGCGTGCTCGCGGAGAATCATCGTGATATACTGGGTGTCTCGTACAAAAGGGGTTGCGCTGCACTAGGTCGCGTTGAGATGCTAATTTTTACACGAGAGATAGCGTTGTTCGTCTATCGATGGAATGGATGGAGCATATAAACACGAACAAACGCGTAAGCAGTTTGCGATTGTGCTTGTCGATGACCGATACATTGGAAGATCTCACAATTGCAGTTATCAGCGAGTATCCATCGGAGGATTCGATAACGATTATATTCTTCGTGTATGTTGCGGAAGCTGTGGAGCGTGTCAGTCGCGAGAAAAGGGATTTTCCAATATAATTGCTAATGTAGCAGCAATGGGAATGTATTATTCCCGTGACTGGTGACGTCGACATGCTAAACGCGATGACGCAAGCGATCGCGTCGATAAAAGCCCTCCGGATAACCGGGAATTCCGCAAAATCAAGCTTACTGTCGTCGGTGAGCAGGACCCACCGACGATTTCGCCGTTGCAACAAGAAATTCCTGCGGTCAGCCGAACTGGGATCAACGAAGAAACTTTGCGCGCGAAATTGAGGTTCTATCGAGGCTGCAAATATGAATATTGCGCGCTAAGAGCGCCGCACAACTATCGATCCCTCGAAATACCGATCGTTCCTATCCCCCAATCGATTCTTCCGTCCACAATGATTCGCGAACAACACAGCCGTCAATGCATGATTTTCCCCTCTAAACGAAAACCATTTTCCCGACAATAAAAACAATTCGAAAATAAAACACAATGTTCCCCACCCCCCGTCGTATTCCCAAAAACACATCAATCACGCGGACTCAATCTATTCATGCTCACAACACGCTCGAAAGAATGATAGAGCTATCATTTATCAAAAAAATTTTCGATTACACCATATGTTTTGATATATTGCTTTTTACTTTTACGCACCGAGCTGTGCCGATATAGTTGTGCTTTGCTGGCCGTCTTCGCGAAAATCACTATCCCGGCCGAGTTCTAAGGCTAATTAACATTCGGGCGCGTCCTGCTTTAATCTTGCTGACTTCAAAAGAAGAGACTAGCTCGGGGATTTTGTGCAATCTCGGTATAGTTGATTCGCCGTTCCGCGTCGCAGACTAGTTTGAGGAAAGCCTGATTTAGGTTCAAGTAATTTTCATCTGATTTGTAATCTGGCTGTAAAGAAACTTTCGCACGCACAATATACTACCATATTGCATCCTTCGTCGAAATTTCAGTCAATAAATGTGACTGTACGATATCCGATGATTAAATGTTCAATTTTGCAGTCCTCGATACGGCAAGTCGTCAATAAACAAAATTGAAATGATCAAAGAGTTGTGTAATATTGCGACGATTTGACATATATCAATTACACGTGGAGACAAAAGTTTGTTGTAGCTTTCGCCTCGAAACTCGTGCAAACATTTCGCGCGTCAACTGAAACGAGACGAGACGGCAAATAAACACGTCATTAACTAATAATTAATTTCGCGAACGTATCGAGCGAACGTATCATTTTAAATAAACATTGCGAATGTGGTTCCGTAATATTTACGGAGGGCGTTAACGAGGCAATCAATCAACCTGGCTCGAGCCAGCTTCTCGCTACAGTAAAATCGCATTAACAATAAGACACATAGGAGGGTGCGCTCGAAAAGTTGGTGAAATGCATTTTTTACTCCTACGTCAACGGTGCTGCGGCTACTTGCGATTTCTCTGCAATTTTTTCAAATTTCCTTTTTCACATACGATATTAACGCGAAACCCTACCACTGCCGGTTAAATGACCGGATTTATATTTTTCATCTTATAATTATTGAAATTACCAAGTTCCTTATATGTAAATTGATTCGACAAATTTCTTTATCCAAGCACATATTGCGATCAAAATTGCACAAAATCTAAATAAACAGAGCCTTGTCATTTTCGTAAGTTAAAACATTTGAATCGCTTTCAGTGCTCGGTAGGTTTAGCGTTGAAAAAAGTTATCGTCTTTTAACTGTACAGGATCGAATAAAATAAAATCGATTGGCAGCAAACCGAGCAGAGTCTTTCTTATGGGACGCCAAAGAGCGCAGGAAAATGCAACTTTCTTGTGGAGCCAAGAGAACCAAGAAGAGGCAACGACGAACGACAGTGTTGTTGCTCGTAGAATTGTAAATTAGTTTTACGATTCACGAGCTTCGCGGTTAAAGTAACAGAAGCAGCCGTGTTACTGTTAACCGTTATGTTCGTACATAAATATAAAGCAAGTCCTCCGGACCCGAGTCGACTATCAAGCAGCCAGGATGGATGCCAAGTCGATCCGCGAAATATTGCGGCGTATACTAGACGCAGCGTTGTGAATAAATTTATAAGCGTTGCTATTCTATTGCTCGTATCCGACGTTGAATAACTCTCTCTGCATTCACTTCTAGTCCGGAATAATTGTTCCGCAGCTGTCAATGAATTAGCTGTGAACGATGTCCTGGACGGTGATCTGACACGACAAATTCAAGTAAATAAACAACTAGACTAAATGTAAGTACGGGAAAGAAACGAATGAAATCGCCACGATTGAAATACCACGTTGCTACGAGAAAATCGGAGTTACACTGATTGGCTCTCGAGTCGTTCAATTGTTAATTTAGGGGCGCAGTTGCGGGAGGAATTGCGAAGCAAGGAGTGAAAGAATATGAAGGGGAGCGATAGGAAAGGCTGCGGGGTTTCTAGGCAGAAGGCTATTTAGATTTATTCGCGAATCCTCGACCCGCCGATATATCCTACGAGTGCACGTGCCAATACCAATAGGCGGAGTGGTTAATACCATCTGCCCTGGCATCCATCCTCGCTACTTGATAGTCAGCTTCCATTCGAAAGCTTCGTCTTATACCACGGCCTATACAGTAATCCTAACTCTCATCCGCTTTTTTCCCTGAATCCCCTCTATCACGGAGCGGCGTCGGCTGCATTCCTCGAAACGGTACAAATGTCAATTGAATTTCGAGAAATTCTACCGATTGTTCCGACACAGGCCCGCAAAAGCTTAATCTAGAAATTCCGTACTTCGATCGCTTCGTAGTCAGCGAACTGTGGACGAGGAGTTTCGTGGATATAATTGGTCAGAATTATTTATTTTCCTTCGGAACGACCGTCCAGTTCGTGGATTGAAGCCGAAAGTAATTAGCTATCCGACACGGCCGCACAATATGATGGCATAGCTATAATCAGATGGCTTAGGTTAGTTTCCTGGTTGCGAAAATACTAGCCGTGAGTGTAACTTTCGGGACGAAACGGAGCCGCGGATTATCCGCGGAAGTGCGAAGAGCCTTTTAACGCGGTATAATTTATTTAAAAGCCGAGCCTGGCCCCTCGAAAAAGGGAATCTCTGATGAAACAGCCTTAATTAGCGCAGAGTTTCTTCCCTACAAATTCTCCTTTCTTTTTGCGAAAGAAAACCGCGAGGCTCCCGCTCCCTCCATTTCTTCGCCCACCTAATCGTTACCCTACCATTTTCTTTTAACAGATCCTTGAAAAAAAACTTCACCCCCGGAATTCAAATTTACCTCTATGCAAGGTGGATATTTGATTAACGATATAACCACCAACAATCAAATTGGTTCGAGAGATTGATTTGTAATTTGAAACGGTGCAACACTGATAGCAATGGTTATACAAATATGAAATATGATATTGATGATATTGTCGGTTTCGACGGTTCTATCGCTAACAAGTAAGATAACGGGTCAAGTATAGCGACGAAGTTCTCCGGGCTGATTTAATTAAATGAGTATCGAGTGACTTATTTATGAATATTGTACGGAAATATGTTAATGACGCGGAGCGAGTGACACCAGCTGGCACCTAGAAACAAGGTCGATCGATCGGCCAATGAATTTTAAATAATCGAGGGCGACTTAATGCATGTAACCTAATTAACATGATACGCGTCATAGATTCGGATCGCATGCAAATGAGACTGTTCACCGGGGAACAGAGATGTGGCGCTTCGCCATTTTCTAAAAGTGTTTCCTCCGACCTGCGAATCAGTTAAATTAATACAATATCACATTTCTTGAATAAAAACGATATCCAATTTGAGCGGACAATGAAATCAAGCAAAATTTAATCTTGAAAAAGTGATCATTTTACAACACGAAAACGATCCTAGAAAATTGGTTTCATTTGGTTTTTATTAGGTTTTAATGAAGGTTTGTCAAATTATATTTTGTAATAATTTTATATAGAAATAAAAATTGAAGGAAAATTACAATGAAATGTTGGAAAGTTGTTGCAAAATTTTCTGAAGTGGATAGCAATGAAAATGCGAATTACAGCGAGTATTGACTGATGTGCGTGTTTGTACGAATGTAATCAATATCGATTTGATATGCATATATTATAATATTAAGGCCGTAGAAAAGGATTAAACACTAATTCCTGATTACTCTAGAATTCGTAATTTTCCGTTAATGATGATTGAATACGTAAAACTGGACACTTTGCAACACCTTTAAATGTCATTGCAAAAGCAATTTACATCGACCGGCAGAGCTTCACAATTAAATTTTGGTAATTACGTTTTCACTGCAATTCTATTCGAATCCTATCGAGCAAAATTCTGAATGTGCACAATATTAACGTCACTCACTGCTGACAATGGAATTCGATTGACATTTTTACGGTACCGTTCCCAGTCATTCCAAACTCGTACACAAAATTTCTGTAATAATCTACTCGTCGTAGCTAAAAGCAGGAGAGAACCAAATAAATCTTTCAACTTCGCCAAGTGACTGACAACTCTTTTACACGAACGCTTTGCTAACAATTTTCGTGACATAGAAAATCACATAATTTTCATAAAGTAATGTGAATATTTTAGTTTTCTAAAGCAGACGTAAGTGGCTCTTTACTTCTCATTTTCTTAATAATCTAAAAATATTTCTGAGAAAGGATTTTCCCTGTACCACTTATGAAACTTGTCTTATTAACGTTTAGACTATAACGAATACTAATGCGCTATGCAAGGAATGTATAAAAGGTGTAAAACATAGGAGATTTAATTCATGTACAAGGAAGTATAATTCAGACATAGTTTAAAATGACACGAAAAAATTACTTGACGCGTCCTACATAATTCTCCACAGCTAAAAATCGTATCTATTAGGGAAAGCAGAATAAAAAGCAACACAGAGTTTTAAATTAGTTGCGACTTAGCATTCTTAAAGAAATCGATATTATTCAGGAAGAAAAGAGGAATTTCCCATTGAACAAATTGCCGGTCGACTCAGCGGCCCCAACCCCCATGGACTTCTTAACCCGTGGAACTTTTATTCACCGAAATTGCGTCAACGATTTGACGTAATGCCATTGACTTCTTCGTTTCGCCTTACTTCCCGGCACAGCGGGACGCGGTGGGACGCGGTGGGACGACAGGGTACGTAGAGAGACGTTTCGCATCCAGCGTGCGCGGACGGAGATCGAATTTGCGAAATGGCTGTGTACGAGGGTTGAATTTCTGACGAGGTAATTCGCGGGGTGGTGCGAGGGTGGCAAGAAGAGGATTCGCAGACTGACGTCCCGCGGAAGCCAGAACGGAAAAAGTTCTAGGGGACGAAATTCAAAGTGAATTCCCCCTAAAATAGGCAGGTCGCCGATTCCGGCGCGTTTAGGGTGACGAGCTACTGCGCTTTCCTTCCAAAAGATAGATCTCTAACACGAGATTCTTCCCATTCTTCGATAGACCCGTCCCGAATGCAGCTGCAAACTCTTCTTTCAAGAAAAAAATGTTTCTAAATTAAATGTTCCCGATTAAATATTAGCCCATCCCATATACACAAGTTCGTGCCGTTTTTCGAGCGGTTGCATATAGTTAAAAGTCGGCACGACCTTATGGGATGACCTAATATTTCTGGTGAAGTATTTCTTGCAAAATGTTTGTCCTGAATGCGTAACATCCACGATCTAATAATTAAGTTGCAGAAGCTTGAACGGTATCAGAGCAGAAACAGGGTCGAGAACAACGATACAAAGAACTCCAAGATGACGATAGGTGCAAAGACTGGTTCAGTCTGAGAGAAATTTTCCGGGAACGATTCCTTTTGTCTCGGGGATGGCGTGAGACATGAACCTGACCTGACCCAACTTGATTCAAGTCTGCTTCATAGACCGTGCAAGAGCGAAAGAATAGAGGAGGACACGAGCCGGAAATGAAGGTAGCTGGGAAGTTCGCGCGGCAAACATACGCCGTTACCTTCTGCCGAGTAAATTTTATCGAATTCGGTGATCCTTTAGCTTCGGGAAAACGGGGACAGGGAACCGTAACATGTATTACACGGCAAGCTACGCAGCCAGAACCGGAAAACGCCAGCGAGACGTACAACGTGAAATCAACGGTCCACTCTTGCGATGCTGTACTTCCTTACTGACAATCGAACTTCCATAAGGAGTTGCGCTGCCTTCGCAAGTGCAAAGTGTACCGAATTTGTAGGAAATTTTTTTCATCGCAATAGAAACGCTTTCGTCCGAAAAGGAACCGAATGAAATTGGGAAATTGAACGATTTATCATGAATTTTTTAATTTTCCAAGTGAAATGAGTTCCCCCGGATTTGGTCAATTATTTCCAGCAGATCTACTGGATTCTCATGAAAGTATTACAAAATGGAGTACGTCCGGCTGTAAAACAAACGTTGGAATTTAGCGTTATCTGTTCGCCGGTAAAAATAAATTGCGTACTCGGCGGATTATTTTGTGCATACAATTTATTCTCCAACCTCGAAATTCAAATATAAAATACTATTCGAATTTACACAATGTAATCGTCCATGTTAAAATAGTAACTTGGAATAATCAACAATGCGTATTTGAACAGGGGACGTGTGCACGTGCGCGAAAATCGAAATTTACAAGCGGAAAAATGAGATAGAGTGAGAGAGCGAGAGAGCGAGTGAGAGAGAGAAAGGGAGAGAGGGCTCGGGTGCGGACGCGCAGAAATGCAAGCTTTTTCTCCCACGTGTAAAATCATTAGCATCCCAGCGAGTTACGAGGCTCATTTGCATTCCCGATGCCCACGGTATAATGCACCCGTTCCTGGAGATTCCTCGATATTCGCGTCAATATCCATTTTTCCCCGTTATTTCCTCCCCTTTTTATTTGTGTTTCATTTGGTAAGCCTCGGCACGAGCAAACCGTGAATCTCAAATATAAAAACACTATTCAATATACGAAATACATTTTGTCAAGTTAAAAAAAAAAAGAGAAAGCGCTAGATAGAAAGATGGAGAGAGAAAGAAAGAGAGTAAATTCGATCTAACTTCATCCCGTCGATCCAATTTCCAATAAAATTCCTTTTCGAGAGCCCGAAATTGCTTCGCCTCCTCAGAATGCAAATATTCGAGTGTCACAGAAAGTATTGCGCGAGTTTGGCTATTGTGTTTCCGGGCCGATTATTATTTTTCCCAAGAGCGAAAATAAATTCGTCCGAGAAACGACAACGCGAGGCCCCGCGCGCGCAGATCGACGATCGAAAACGCGCGCGCCGACGACACAGAAATTTTGTATTTTTTTTTTCCTCCCCTTTCGATTTGTGGCTCGACGTACTCTCTCTGGTGGCACGCACAATATGCATTTCGGGACACGCTATCAGATCGATATTTTCTCGGCGGGACGGTCAATTTCGCTTTATCACGACTAAACATTTCTTTCGAAAGTCGCAAAAATTAATTCTAGCAAATCGCGACACGCTCTTATGATCGTCGATCGCGGGAATTCGGTGGGCAGTCGGACGCACAAATTTGTATACACTTGAATTGTACGAAGTTCAGGAGACGCAGACAAAAATTTGTAGAATTTGATCCCGATGAAAAAAGTAATTCTGATTTGAAAGGTGCGTGAACAGTCGCGCGAGTCGCTGTATGACCGGGAAGGGTTGAATTAAAGTTGCCCAGGTGTGCGCAGAGGTTGGCGACCGAGTGTGCGTCGTTTTGCCTGAAAATTTCGCTAATTGACGGAGAGGGTGATATCACGGCTTCGAATTCGGAAACAGGGCTCAGAATTCCGAGCCACCGGCGCGGCGTCCGTTCTCGTACGTGCGATTCGCACCGGGCCCGAAGTGCTCTAATTGAATCGTTCACCGGCCACGGAAAAGACTTCCACGGTCGCCGAGCGAGAAGTTTCGACGTCGTTTCGGGGAAACTCTTTCGCTCGCGGAGCTGAAGCAAGGCTAAAAAGGGTGGCCGGTGCGGAGTGCAGGGGCGGAGTGCGGAAGAATTGGATTCTTCATCAATCGAGATCGGGCAGGCCGCCGGTAGAGCCAAAGCTGTCTCTGGAATCCTTTTGGGCTCGCTCGAAATGGCTGCCGGGCGAGGCGTCTTTCAGGCGGTTCTCGAAATTCAGAAAGTCCGAGTCGCATGGGCTGTAGGCCTGCATTGATTGGGCAAAGGGTCTTTGTTCAGATGATCCGATTGTCTTCCACCGGATCTAGGATGTTTATGCTTTCCGAGTACACACGACTCTATTCGATCGCTAATCGTTTTCGACGGTTGTTCTGTTCGATCATTGTCGATGTTTAAACGGTTATAACTAGACTGCGGATCTTTATGAAAAATCAAATTTTTGTACGTCAATCGCAAGCTGTAGGAGTCAAGTAAAAATTTATTTTCCTCGTTAATGATTTTTATATGTTAAAGTTGGTATATCGGCATCGTTAAACTCTTTTAATCTTTTTCCTGTTTCGAATTACACCTACTCATTTTTGTCATAAACGCATCAAATCCGCAGTCCAGTCGCAACTTTGCCAAAACGAATCGTACAGAAATAAACCCGGACTTGTTTTAAAGCCTAAAGCCTCTGTTCTTGCAATCCGCGATTCATTTTTTTCTAAAATTTTTTTGCATAACCTAGCGGATAAAAAATCGAAGACACCTTTTTTACCCGGTAGAAGATTTGCATAAACATACTGGATCCGCTAATACTAAATTGTTTTTACTTGAATCAAGAAGCTGTCAGTCCCGCTATTTTCGGTTATTTGCCTTTCCAAACGAAGGGACGAAATCACAGTGCTCTCCGCGCTGTTGCATAGCCCTCCTTCGCTGTCCATCATCTTTCAAGAATAATTACGAGTTCGTTTAAAATGATTAATTACGACTGTGGCGACAGAATAGAGCATTTACAAAAGCAATTACAGCTACGATTATTCATGGCATATGGAGCGAATATTTTAATACCGGCGACCAATTCAGCAGTGATCGATACTTTCACGAATATTATGATTGGGATAAAAATATTAGAAGTAAATTGGTAAATGTCATTAAATGAACTTAAATAAAATCATGACGATTGTGACACTATCGAGGATAGTTCAAGGAAATATACACATTTTATTGCTATCAATACAGCATAAAAAAATATATAAAAAATAGCACGTACGTAAATTCGCAAATGGAGACGATCTTAGGAACATAAATTAATCTAACGAAGATTCCGCTACGACGAATATAAATACAACGTAGTTTATATTAAAAGTAAACATTATGATACAAGAAAGTACGCCAGTAGTGACTTGAACAACTATAATATTAAAAAGTCACTGAAAAAAAACAACTATCACGTGAATTAACTATGAATACCAACTTCTCGTCGGTTTAAAGGCTAAAATTCAAACAAGCCTACTCGCGGATCCAGTAAATGACGATAAATGAACATGTCGAACGCGTATAGATTTATATTATTTTGATCTTGCGATCTCGAGGACTGGTAGGAGTTACATGACTCTGGGAAAGTGCAATAATCAGGGAAATCTGTTACCAGCTTGGTTTTCTCCTCGACGACCTCGACAACGTTGCCATCCTCCGTGCTGGTAATAATACCGGTTCCCAGCTTCTTCCCCAAAATTTTCACCTCCTTTCGGCAGCCACCGGAAGTGTTCACGACGTTTGTTTCGCAGCCGTTCGTGTTCACCGCGGTGCTCTTCAAGAATTGTTCGTACGGAGTGAGCAGCTTCATGTTCGAGTACTGGGACGCCATAATTTCCTGACTGTGGTTTTTCGGGCCCAGGATTTTCACCTCGCCGAGGCCGGAGAACAGCTTCGAAGATGGCAGGCTGTCAGTTGTTCTGCTACCGTGAACCTTCGTGTGAAATTTCAACGTTTACGTGAGACAATCAATGCGCTATTTCTAACACTGGGTTTACGCAACTCTGGAAATAACTATTTCACATTATTTTATAAACATAACAATAATGTGTCTATCCAAATTTTTGGCCATTTTCCCAATAATATGTACCCAGAGAAATAAATTTGGTAAATAATTCCTCAGGGAAGCATCTTTACAATCTTAGTAATCGCAAATTAACCTCTTATCTGCGGAATTTCATTTTAAAAATACCCCACAGAGTGCGGAATTAAAATCAACCAATGACGAGTATGCACGTCGAGCGCAGGGCAATGTGTCCTATTATAAATTTTACGAAAAACGAGGAAGGATTACATTTTTATTTGATCAAAAATTAACAATTCATTCTTCAAAAGATTATTGTTATTGCACCGCAATAGAGATTTTGATTGACGTGTATACACGTCGAACGCAGTTAACTGGTTAAGAATATTACAAGTAAAGTTAATTTAGTAAAATTATTAGGAAAAGACTGACTCTTATATGAAACACTTTCCTTAGAAATCGTGAAATTATGAATGAAATACCTTTGTACCCTGGTGCGTGGTTCCCAGAATCTTCAAGTCTGATTGACCAATGGGCATCAAACCCCCGTCGGGTTCGCTGTCGTCGAATACGGGTGACAGTTTCATCTTGCTTTCATAGACCGAGTGATGTTCCTCCATCGTTGAACTACCGAGAATGTTCAGATCCTCAGTTAAACTAGTGTTGCTCTTCAAATACGGAAGCGTTTCACTTAGGATCGACAAGGGGGGATGATTTTTCAATAACAGGGAGGATATCGAAGGTTGCGAGGTGGTTGACAAAGTGGAAATGTCGCTTCGGTGACTGAGAATGTTTGTTAACTCTTGTTGACTCGAGGGTACTCCTATACCTATCATAAAAGTCAGCGAATTCATATTTCAACAAACTATTCTCGCTCGCAGCGTACGAGTGTAGTTACGTTCATAGAATGATAGGGTTAATCGATCGAACAATTTAGAACAATTTAGGCTTCGCAATACTCTCAGTTCCAATGTTTCCATTCAAATTTAAACTTATTGCCATCAGTTCGTTTCAATATCTTAATAATAAGGAATCAACTCGATACAAAATAAAAAATCAATTGCTGCAGATAGGAGCCGGATAGAAATTTCTTTATACTATATTTCTACTACACTTTATTATACCATACTTTTTTTATACTATTTCTTTATAGACTATATATTTTGGGCATTTATCGAGCAAACGCTATATTCGCTTTTCCCATAAATATTGTACATCAAATCGACAGAAATATTAATTCCTTATTTTCGATTCTACAATTTTCTTGAGATTCTCTCAACTTTTTTCTATTTAATTACTTCAACCGATGTTTCTAAATTGGTCGATGGATTTCACACATGTTCCACAGATTCCAGAATAGATCTCCTGTGAACATGGAAAGACACCTGAATTTTGGATAGTGAAAGGCATAGGAATTGAACAAACGTGAACCTTCGTCGTCGTGTTCTGCTAGGTCTGCGTCAATGGACAATGATTTCGGGCCAAGGATTAAGTCGTCGATTTTCGGCTGTGAGAGGAAACTGATACTGTCCACGAAACGATCGTCGAGGCTCTTGATGTCGAGAATCCTGATGTCTTTGTCCTCGAGGATCTCGATACCGTCCATCGATATGGGTTTCTGCGTCGAGGCCGAGTTAAGTACCATGATCTGATTATCCGAATCCCCGATGATCACCTCCCCGTTGCCACGTGTGCTCATCACATTGATCGCATCCGCTTCGTCGCCGTCGAGGAGCGTCACGTCATGAGTGTTCTGCGCCATCAGATCGCAAGCTTCGCTGTTCGTCATCACCTAATTAGCCCAAGCAGCACAGAAAAATGATCAGTAATCGACGAAAAAGTATTTCACCACGGAGACTTTTGTCAACGTCCCAGCAAAACTCAATTGTCTAACTTTTTTATTTCTGCACCATTACTTTCCATAAATCGATCAGTACATTAAAGTCGAGATTACTGTCCAACGGCCGTATTTTTGGTGGACAGTAATCCTGGTGTTGCGATCGTATTTTTGTTACTTCAAAGGAGAGTCCGAACATGGAGAAGGTCAGAATGAAATTCAAAAGAGAGTCCGAACATAGAGAAGGACAGAATGAGTGTTATTCATTGTGACAGAACGAGTTAGCCACTAAATACAATTGGAATTATATCGTGTTTGGTCTTATATTAAGTGGAATTTTATTTAAAAAATAATGAAAATTAAGAAAGTTGAATATTTCGATTCATTCGAGTCAATGTGTGGTGTTTACATGCGCGGCGTCGGCCGCCAGTGGAATGAGTAGGTACTGGACTTAGAACCCGGTGTTGACCGAGGACAGTAATCTCGACTTTACTGTACTTGGACACAACGAAATGCACGAACGAAGTTAATTTTTAAACGATACAAACGATATTTTTGGTTTCAGACAACAATTTGTCAAGACTGCTTTTCGAAAGAAGGGACCTAAAATACATCAATAGTAACAATAGCTGTCCGCTCCGCTCCGAGCACCCTGATGTCATTAGTCTAGAGCGATTATAGTAGGGTGGACAGCTATTATGACCGATGGTGTGGCCTCTTCTTTCGAGAAACAGGCTATAGCACTTCAACAGATCAATTATCAATTTTTCAGTATTTAACTGTACATTGAAATATTCGAAGAAACCTAATCGAAATACAAACTAGTCGTGCTTCTCAAGATATCATAAAAAAAATAGGAAAATATTGTGAATAGAGGAATCGCTCAATTAGACTATCCATTTCGAGATGTTTATTTTCTAAATTTCTATAAAGTAAGAATGGCGACCAGTTCCGTCTCGCATCAGAGAAGAACAGACAAAAATCAGGAGTCGTTTCAAAGAGGTGGCAGGCTAAGTGGCAAAACGGGGTAGAAATAAGTAGGAAAATCATGATCGATCTGCTTCATCACCTCGTAACGACCATCCTCGGTGGCTCGCACGAATTGTATCCCGCCCTGGGCAGCCAGTTCCAGCAACTCGTTGCAATCCTCCATCGTCGGGGATACAACAGTTCCATTCTGGCGATTTGGCTCGTTTCTCGGGGCCTCACTGTACGTGAACTGGGAATCCAATGCCGTGACTATGCTCTCTGTCGACAATGCACCAAATAAGGACCACATTACCACGACAGTTTGAAAAACATCGCCGCTCTAACGAGTCAATTATAGTCGTGCGACGACGTTGAATCCTGGAGCCGCGCCGGTTGTGATTTCATCGTAAATAGAAATTGTTTGAACCATCTATCGATTGTCACAGACTTTATTGGCTACAATTGTTCGGTGGCAATATCGGAAACGCTTTGCAAAATCTGTTCTCTCGTAAACTTATGTTTCTAATTACAAAGCAACGAATTTGAAACGAGCGATTCTGAGACCCTCCCCTCTGTAGATCTCGCGTTGATCTTCCCCTGCAGAATTTTCTATTTTTTGATATCCCTCGTTCCTGAACGTCCCTTGCGTTTGTGATTATTCGTACGAAGGTAATCCTCACCGTGTTCGTTTTCCGGGCCAGGCGGCTCAACTATGAAATTGTTTCTTCCGTCGGGATCAACGCTTTGGATGACAGTGGCTACCACGGGCACCTTTATCTGCACTGCTTTGATTCTGTCAGCGTCGGGCGTGATCGTTGGGCTCAGAGTCATCTTTCCGGCTATTCGTAGATCTTCTGCTGTCGCCGGTGTCAGGATCTATCAAATAATTGCACAATATTTTTATTTGGACGATAAAATGTAATTGCAAGCTTATATTTTACGATTATCCTGGTAACTACAAATTTACGTTTGAACATCGAAAGGCTTTATTAATTTCGCGAGAAGAGAGTTCAAAACCGGACTAAACAGAAAGTCACATTTTTATGTGTTCCAGTCGGCGACACTTTCACGAGAACAGGAATTCCCTTGGCAGGCTTGAAAAGTGCGAAAGGTGTTTGGTTCTCCAACAATGCCATTTCCATCGCTTTGGTGTCGATCTTATCAATCACGACGGATTCCATGACGTCCGACTATAAAAAAACATTTATTATTATTTTATCGTTATCACATTTATTCCTTTAGCTACCTACTATCGTGCGAAACATAGAAAATTGATGTGGCAGATGATACCTTAGGTGGGCTACGAACCACAAGCAGTGGGTCTTTCTCTCTAACTTCGATGGTCTGATTGCGATCACAGATAGGCAGATGTACGATCCTCACATTTTTACTAAAAATTAATTTTTATCAATGTCAGCGAAATATATGTGCAAAATACAAATGCATTTTTCTATGAAAATATGATGATCATAAGAATATCGTAAAGCCTTGACCAGAATTCCCGTAGGAGGTTCGACGGGAGATCAATTTTGCTTAAAATTATGGAAGGAAGAGGGAGAGAAAGATATATGTATACGTAGAAAGTAGGGGAAGGAAGGTCGACCAGAAAGATTAACATTCACGCTGCGTTCATTTATCCATGGGAGAGAGAAATGGCTGTCCGTCAGGTAGCAAATTAAGCGACGTCTGCGCCGCGACGTCTACCTACTTTCTTATGACGTTCGGATCGTTGATTTCGGGCTGCGAGGATGTCGGATGTCGATACTTTATGCCGTGCTTGTACTCCTCGTGCGATCTCAAAGAGAATCGACGCGGAAACTCTTTGCCGCAGATTCCGCACACGTACTGCATTTTCTCCGCGTGTGCATGCGCTTTGACCTTGTGGCAGACCAAATTCGACATTTGATTGAAGCCTTTGCCGCAAAGCTCGCATTTGTACGGCCGCTCGTTCGTATGAGTAAACACGTGGTTCCTCAAATTGCCTGACAACGAAACGGTGTTCAACCATTAAAGCTTGTAATCATCCCCCGAATTATATTGACCGACCACCCCCCGCGGTATCGCGATCAGTTACAGACGATTTCGCGTTTCGATTTTACAACAAGTTTTGTGCGATAGAATATCCGGTTTTCATGCCGCTTTTTAACAGTCTGTGAGAACCAAATTGTTTTGCGATCGCTGCTCGTCGATCGAGGTAGAACGATTTTATTTTTATGAAACCATTGAACATTTTTTGAATGTATGTAGTCACGGCAAAAAATATATTTCATTTCTTTGTAATTGTTTTTTTTTGTCTTCCGTGAACGTTGAAAATTTTCACAATTTTTATGAATTTCCTGTTTTGTCGTGTATAGCAATTATGCAATACCTTTTTGATGAAACCCTTTTCCGCAGACCTGGCACTTGTGCGGCTTGTGCTCCGAGTGTGTTTTCCGATGAGAGATCAACGTGGACACCCTGAGAAATCGAAAATATCGAATTGAGTTGATCAAATTTTAAAATATAACTAAAATTTTGTCATTAATACATAATGTGAATATAAATCAATTAAATACACGACAATACCCACTGCGGAAACACAGTAACAAGTTTCTCCGTATAGGCAATATTTAAAACATTTGTCCCAGAGAAAGATCTGTAGGGACGCGAAAATGAATCCAGTCTTACTCGTCGTATCCCCGTAACTCGCTTAAGCGGAGTCGTTTAAAAGTCCCGCTTTATTAAAGTTAATTCATAAAAGGACAGAAACGTCAGGCTCGTTAAAAATTTTCTTCTGCCGTTCCCGACAATCGCGCGGCCCGCGATCCGCGCCGCGATTCAAAACGCTAATGACCCGACGTGCTCGGTTACGCGCGCATAATTAGTTTCCTTGCTTGTCGGTGAGATTGTAGTTTCGAATTTTTCTGCGCAGTTTTTCCCGTCGCTGGAACGGTACAAACGCGGCATAAAAGTTGTAGAAATTCCAGTGTAACGAGTCCAAAACGATCAATTTTTCTAGAGTACATAAAAAAAATACAGAATTTTTCAAATAATCTCACAAAATTTTGTAACTGTTGTTCAACGGATGAGGCTGGAGATAGAAATTTAAAGTTGAAGAAAGGACGACCCGTCGCGCAAGAATACCCCTTTAAACGAGTACCAGATTCGGGGATGGTTCGCGGGGGTGGATTCACGGATAGGCAAGGTACGCGAGCCGAACAGGAAACGGGAAACACGGTATTGACGGTTCCATGCGATCGCAAAGTTACGCGAAACCAATTCGGATGCAGAGAGGAGTGTCATGAAGAAATTGCGTATCGATTCGCTTGCTGACCTGTTGAAAGTTTTCTTGCAAAATTCGCAAACGTACGGCCGGGCGTCGCTGTGTATCGCCTTGTGCTGGCTCAGTGTCGATAGCTGGCGGAAAGCTTTGCCGCAAGCCTCGCATTTAAAGTTTCTCTCGTCGGTGTGGGTCGGCAAATGTCTCATCAAGGTGTACTGATGCCGGAACTCCTTCGAACCTAGTTCGAATATTAAGCTTCTCAGTACTTTTCTCTCTCTTGAGGGGGAGAGAGTGTTTAACCGACTGCCGATCGTATCGCGGACACAATGCCACTCTGTCCTGCCCGATTTAAGAGCTCAGAGTCGCATTGCCGGAAGCCATCGATATCTCTTACCTTTTTTTCCGATTTTAACACCAGAATTACCATAGCAATTCTTTTATTCAAAATGGGTAAAATTTCTTTTCGTAAGGGAATGTGTGTCGTGCTCGATTGAATTTTTTTGTTACTCACAGATTCCGCATTCCCAAATTTTCAAAGTTTTCCCATCGCGTTTCAGGTACTTGACGAAATGTAGTTTCGATCTTGGATCATCTTTGTCGATTAGGTGAGTCGTCGACGATGACGGGCCTTCGACCATCGGATGCGAGTACACCATAACGTTGTTTTCCGGTGGAGCGATATTTTGATCCAATATCTGAAAGGAATTGCGCATTTATAATGACGAATTATTAAATTCCATATTTTATTACCAGTCTAAATTGAAAACTTCCAACGGAAGGATTTAATTAATCTGAAATATTTTAGGAGGATCGAATTGGAAATTAACATCTTTTAGTAATGCGTTCATTAGATATTATTAGGAGCATTCTGTTATTAAAACGGACATTTCAAACATATTTCAATAATTCTATGTGTACCTTGTACTTAAATGCATCCTTGCCAAGGAATTTCGATACGCTATCGTCATTGTTGATCGCTCCAGAATCTATGGCAACGTCCAGGTTCATGCAATCATTCTAATAGGAAATACATTATTTTAATTACATGAATAACGATGCCGATGTCGAATATGTAATAAACTAAACATTTTAATAACGATGATTACTTGAATCAACTGATGTTCATTGGCGGAAGTCAAACCGGGGAGAATAGTGACGTCGTCTCTCCCATCGGAACCTGTAGTCTCTTCCTTCACATAAACTTCGTAAACACTAATAATGCAATCAACAAATTCTGTTATCAATATTCCCATTTTGAATAAAATACAATAAACAGAATTTATCTTCGATTTTGCCACGCAACTTACGAAAACTAGAGGTCCAAAAGCAATAAGTTTATTAAAGAATTCGCAAAGTTAAAATTAAGGATTAGAGCATCGTTAAATTTTTTATTTCATTACATTTTAAACTTTCGAGTGTCTCAAAAAATTTAAAAATCTGCAGTCGAAAAGTTATCGTCGCGCGAGCTCTTATGAAATTTTGGTTACAATTTATTTACGGAGTCAGGAAATTTAAAGGGGCTTATACAAAATGAAAATTTTCCTTCAAGACTCCCTGCTCCGTTATCTGTAAATGTCAGAACTTATTTAGTGGAATAGGAAAAATCCAGGATTAAATCCGAGAATAAACCTGATTACACCGTAATCACTTAGGTCTAACCCTGACCTAACTCTTGGCCCTAACCGGAATGCATGTTAATGTTTTAAGCTCACCTGATAACCTCGTCCGAAATAGGACGGGAGAATTGCTCCTGTGAATCTTCGTACTGGGTCTCCCCTAGAAAGTGCAACAGTACTTTGTGAAAATTACTTGTGTTTTTTACAGGAGTAATCATTTCGCGTAGCCGAGCTTGCGCGGAATAATTTTAAAAAACCCCTATTCGCCCTGGTACACGTATAAACGTCTGAATAAAATATCTCTATCGACAAAAAACACTAAAAACTATTACAACACTCTTCGAACTACTTAATCTTTCGTTCTCTGATAAAATTATATTTTTTAATTTTTACATGCAACAAGTGCGTGATATTCTGCAATCAAATTAATAGTACTTAATCCTTTGGCATGTTCAAAATTTTATATGAAAACTCTCTTCAGAAATGAACAAAATTTCCATCAAAGGTAAATTGAAAGTTTTTAATTTACTGGTTTATTAAAGCAGATCTGGTAATGTTCGTGCTGTAGCCGTAGCTTGTGCATGTTGGAGTCTGCCCATAAATTCCACTCTATGTAGCAGCGTAGAAAATAAATTCTATTCCTTTCTGTACTCGTCGGGAGACACTTGAGCCTTTCGAGCGATCCGTGTATCTTCTCGCGAAGGGACGAAGCGTAACGAATTATCGAAATGCGAGCGCGTGCACTTGAGAAATGTTTTTCTCGATGAAAACTGTCACGCGATTCCGGCAAGAGTCGCCAGACGAGTGGAATCGACTCGAATCGTGGGGAAAAGTCCACTGTTTAATCATCATTGCAATAATTACAAACAGACTTCGCAATTTCATGTTACCAAAACGTTAAATTCAGTAGACATACGTGAGAAACGTAGGAAAAAAATATAAATGTAGCATTTCAAAAATATGATTTTTAATTTAATAAATCCTAACAGAAAGCTCGCGATCAAGATTTTCCTGGAAAAAAAGTGGAGCACGATACACTTGTATTTTAAAATCTCCCATGATAGTCTTTCGCTCTTTTTCATTTAATAATCCACTCCCCCACCGCGCCTGCTGCTGCTGCAGTTACTTCAGCAAATCTTTTATGCACTTTGCGCAATCTGATCGCGCTCAACTAAAAGAATCCGTAATAAGGACGAATGAATAAATCGCATTACTTATTTTATATTGATTAAACGCCCGAATTTCCGGCTACAATTTTTGTTGCCGTTTCAAACCTCGATAAAAAATCCTTTGAAATTCTTTAACAGAATATTCCTTTTTAACGCGACCGTAAAAAGAATTTCAAATATCAAAATGAATTCGGAATTAGGACATGCATCTGGCAATTTTTTTGCTTTTTACTGGGAGACCGATACTTTTAATACTTCAGACGAGGATTTTTGGAGAAGTTATTCATTTTCTGGGTAAACGTTCAACGAGGTATTACGCGAGTGACCTCGAAATATTAATGCTTCATGCATCAGAATTAATAGTACGTGGAAGTGGAACATTTTTATTTCACATAAAAGTTCGTATTCTAATGATTACGATTGAGAGGCACTGGTTTAAATGGAAATGGAGAGACAAGCACCTTCTCATACAATGTATCGCGATTCGATGACGAGCCTCGGACAATGTTGCACCCAGCCGTGTGAATATTCTTATAATAGCTAGATCGTTCACTCTATTCTCCACATCAAATATGTACAAGCAAATTGAAAATATTTTATGCAAACATCAATTCCACTACCAAAACTACTAAATAAATTTCCAATCCTACAATTCCACGAATATTCACTCATACAAACTACTCTTCTAGCCGATGCAAAATTTAATAAATTACCGACGATATACGAAATCAAATACTTCGATGCTGCACATAAATTCACTGTCAGGAGTCAATCAAATACAAACTTCTTCGCGAATAATCCTGAACGCGAAGCAAATGGAAGAAAAGGCCGGCAAGCTCGCGCGTTACGATCGAAAACACGAAAAAGCATTTGTCCCGATCGAACGAGAGGACATTCCGCAGTCGGAACGAATAAATTAAAAAAAGATAAAATAATTCATTAAAGATTAAATTAATTTTTGTAAAATTAAGGACGTGATTGGTAGCCATTGTGATGAAATCGGAGGTTCGCGAACAGCCGGAAAGGAGGCGAGAAAAAGACTATCAAATTCGCAGGGACGCTGACCGGCTGGAATATAATGTCCCCACGGTCCTCGCCTTTTTTCCGGCTGCTGTTTGCAAATAAACGAAAGCCGCCATTATCACAGCTCATTTTTCACAGCCGGAGGCGTGACGGATCGCGGAGAGGACACAGCCAGTCGCGTATCGCGATCAAATTCGCATCGGTTCGCGAAGGCGAAATAAACCGAGCGAAAAAAATCGAGACAGATCGGGAGAGAAAATAAATCGAAGTACGATGTAATAGTTTTTGCGAACGGTACTCACAGTTGTATTCTTGTAGAAGGTTATTCTGGGACATTTCTCTCAGTCGTGAATCGTGTTGCGCCCTCCGAAACCGAACCACTTTCCACGTGGACGTTTCGCAGCCTGATTCGCGTCGATCGCTGACGGCGAAATCATTCGTGACGGTCTCAGATCGGTTTGATCATATCGCCGCCATACGGGCAACTTCGGAAACCAATCCACCAGTATCTTGTCTCCCGTTTTTGCCGTCCCTGAATTTCTTTCATTCGAGCGGGACGCACATAATTCGTTTTTTTTACATTCGTGATACGTGAAATTTTTATAATTCTTCCAATCCTCTTTGGCATCGACTTTCGTTCAGGATATCCCATTAACCTTTGACCCTTCCGTCCACAAATTTCTTTGAACGAGGAAAACTTTTTCGTTGACCATTCCATGCTTGAATTAGAATAGAATTTTTTTTTTTAAAGTCTACAGATTTTGTCTCGCTTCTAATGCGTATTAAAAGCAGAACGAAGACTTTCCACTGAAGAAAACACATTGTCGTTCTTATTCGAATTTCTACGAGGAACCTGTGAAAACGGGGATTTGCGTGAAGATACATATAAGGATAACAAGGACCGTGTCGATTTGCTATAGCGTTTGCTCGATTAAAAGCGGAACGAAGCTCATTGTCAGGTGAAGTTCCGGCGGCCATCCGAAGCGTTAACAAGTTGAAGCGAAGTGATTCTGTCGTTGTAACACGAACCCGATCGGATTCGATTGCAGAGCCGCGGCCGGCGTGAATATTCTCCCGTGGAAACACCGAAATTCTGTGCGATCGGCGGAACACACAACCATGAAGCCATCTTCTCCATCGTCGAAGTCGCCGGAATTGCCCGCCCCGCTCTCGTCTGTTTTCGAATTCCGGTCAGGTACATCCACATCGCTGTTCTCCAGTCCGGAGCCGGTATGGTCTGCGGCATACTTGCCTGACTCAATTATTACTTGCTACTTCTTGTTACCCGCTGTTTAAGTTGCCTCGACCCTTCCCTACTCCCTTCCCCACTCCTCTACTATTCCAGTCAGCCGGCCTTCGATTCGCCCTCTGTCTACGCTAACTATACCAATAAGGGTTGTTCGCCAACGACTAACACTATCGTTCGCCAAACGTGTTTAAAACGCCGAGAAAAACGAGCCGAGTTAATCGCCGGGAAAACTTCATGACCGATCGACTTGCCGGGCGATATAGTTTCTATCCACCGACGTTTTCCTGCCTTTCGTGCAGCCGCCATCTTGTTGGGTACTGTCAAAATAGTAGCAGAAAGTAGGAAGTACTCCGCAAAGTGAATGGAACAAATTGTAGTCGATAGATCAACGATCTTTGAATTCTCGTAAACCCGTGTACAAATTTTTTTAAATATTCTAACTGTGTACAATTGGAGTTTAAAAAATTTTTTCTCGATTTGGTTTCAATGTTATTCTCATATTTTATATGTTTTCAATATTATGAGGAAAAGATTCCTCTTTACGATGACCTTTAAAGGATTAGCTTGCGATCTTTTGTTACGGTTTTATTGCACTTTAAATGAAAAGTGTGCTACAGACGATAAAGGATGGAGCACTTTTCTATTATAATTCAGTGTTCCTTTAATTTCGTAAAGTAGGTTACTTTTAGAAATGAAGAATATGTACATGAGTGATTACGGTGTTTTAGTATTCATATTTTAATTAAAAAATAACAGTGAAAATATAAGTCTTTGTCGTATGGTACAAAAGCAAAGGGTTCCGAATTTTATAACGAAATCTACAAGCAGGAGATCACGGGAAAAATTTTGTTCATTTTCATAATTATACTCGTTATCCTGTATGTTATTCGTTAACTTTGTAATTCCATTATTAATTTTAATTCTATTTATATCAGAGATGGTATTTACGTATTGTATGCCTTACAAAGGTTAGTCTTTCAAAGTATTTATCGTAGAACGAATAATACGAGAACATTAATTTCACGTTGCTTTTAATAATTCAAGAATCATTATTATATTTCGAGCTTTTTGTGCTTCAGGGTCCTAATAATCAGTAATTCAATGCAGTTTCACGAATTCGCATTTTCAATTCGATTCAACGCAATCATGGAAATATAAAAGAGATGGAAAATGCCTTGAAAGTGTGCAAACTTTTGAATCAGCGAATACGAGATAAAATGCATTCCCGGCAAACATCGAATGCGCGCGATTTAATCAAAATTCTCAATTTTTAAAAATTTGTACCCTCTAAATGCAAAATCAATTGTTCGAGACAATACGAATTGAAAACTCTTCGAGCGTTAAATTAGCCAATGAAAAATTCAACACAAAAGACGTTCACTGTATAAATCTAAATTCGATCTCCTGTTTTTAATAAAATGACGTCCACCCAAACGAAATAAAAATAATAAAAATTTCCTGGCCTCGTCGCAGCATATTTATCGACGAATATCCGATTCGATTGAGCAACGAGCCGTTAACTTCTACGAGGGAAATAAAATGGCGTACGAGGTGGTCGGACGTTCGAACGGAATGTTTTCACGAACTCCAGCCCTGGGTGAAAAGGCGCAGGAATTTGCAGGGGTGGAGTCGAAGAGGGTTGCCACCGGGAGAAGAGACGACAATTTGATTTTGCAACCCAGATAAAGAAAGCTTTCTTCCTCGTTATTGGTTACCAGCGAGAAGGAGAATTCGAGTCCCCTCTCGTTCCCGAAACCGAGCGAGAGCCTTCGTCGTTGTAGCCTTTATACAATGAACGCGCCTAATCGAATCCGTTAGCCCGGGAAAAGGTCACATTTCTGACGTCTGAAAGGGAGAGGACAAAGCGGATGATTCAGTCGAACGCGTCCCGAACGAGGACAAACATGGTGTTATCGTGTCAGAAGGTGTTTGAATTTTTCGAAGTGATCCACAGAAACAATTTGAAAACATCGACTCGTTGGTCCGAATATTCTTTCGACTGATTGTAGTTGCAAGAAGATCGCATAAACGGCTGATCGAGCAACACGTTGCGATGTTCTCCGGTCGATCGGTTCTCGAGGTAAAGCCGGTCCATCGATCTCCATCGGCGCGGCGGGCAAAGCCCGGGAGATCGATATCCCCTCGAACAAAGTATTATTACAGGGGCGGTTGGAGCGAGAAACTTGAGGATTCTTGGGTGGCCGGTCGGTCCGGCCCGCGGAATGTTTGGGAAATCAATTTTCCGTGGGGGCAGAGCGGGGTATATCGCGCTTATCGTTGACCCCGGAAACGACGTCGAAGGGGGTCAAAGAAACTCCATGGGAGAGCAGCAGCAATGGAGTCGATCGACCCAAAAACAAAGCTGTAACTCGATAGAGTGGTCTCTCCGAGTGTGACACCGGTGGAACTCGTTGTGACAGAAGGGAGTTTGGGGAACCGGTGGCCGATTCTCCTTCGTTTCCGCTCATCGTCCCCTTGGACAGGGCTGCACGGGGGTTGAACGGAGGGACCAGAGGACGACGACACTCGTCTACACCAAGACCACGAACTGTCCAACTGTCCAAGTGCCCATTTTCGTCTTGGCTGGCTCCATCTCCTATCTTGAATAATATCTCCGTCGGATACCGACGAGCACGTCTCCCGAGTCTTGACAAATACCACCGCCGGCCCCCGTACCTTTCGAGTTTACCTTACAGGAACGTGCCGCACATATTTCGATCGGAACGCGGAAGGGAATCGTTGCGAAGGGAGCAGATGGCCCCGGCTCGCTGGCAATACATTCCCCAGCGAGAGCTTCACCGACGACCAAAGAAAATTATTCGACCCCCGCACCTGCATACCGATTTCGTTAGGCTCGGCGAACTCGTTTCGATCGTTCCCTTGATTGACAGTTCATTATCCCACAAAAGACACAGGATCCCAGCAAAGGGACGATATATAGGCGACGCTCGCGATAAGGTAAACAATGTTCTATCATAGTTTCGATCGTTTACCGTGGAATCGCACCGAATAAAGCGTTTGCGAATCCTGCGAGCTGCTCGACTAGAAAATACGACACGGCGACAACACGAGCCACCGGCACGGCCCGTTGAATCTTATTTTACGCGTGTGGGGAAACGGTCAGCCCTGTTCGAGAGGGAATATTTCAGAATAAAGAGAGAGAAAAATCCTCAAGACCTACAAAGTTATATCTCTGGACGCGGAAAACGTGTAGCACACCTTGAGCGGCTGGTTATCCCGGACAAGCCGCGGGGAACACTAATTATTTCGCAATCCCGGCACTCACCTCATTTCGCAGATAGTGTTGCATTAAGAAAATTAATTTTTTACAGGCAATCCTGAAGGAACGAACGTGGTGGAAGAGGGTGAAACGTGTTCTCTGTTCCCCTTCCCGGGAAATTGATTCGAAATGCTCTGCAGCGCTCGCCGACAGCAATCGGATGTAAACTGGAGATTATGCCATTAAGAAAATTAATAAATGAAAACGAAATCACACGCGTCGCTCCATTAGGAAGATGAGTCTTACGGAAAATGCGCGTTGGTTGACCAGCACCGTTGATCGTTTTAACGGGTGCGTTTGTTAAGATCGTTTCCTTTTCTACAGGATCGATTAACGTTGCGCAAAGGGAATGCCAATATCCTATTCGTTAAAGCTTGAATTATCGATCCATCGGACGACAACGATTTTTCATTCTGCCGGTTAATAAGTAATGAAATGGTCTGCAGTGCTGGATACTTTTATACTCGTATACGATAAGCGCCCGGTGACTGTTTTGTGACATAAAATATTGTATAATCGATTGAGTTATTTTAGCTGGCTCAAATTGCGCGCGTGTTCATTTTCAAATGAATGAAAACTGAAATAGTAAAATTATAATGACGACGAAGCATTTGGAAAATTGCTGCAGGACGATTCCAGAGAGAAAACATTGCATCGCGATGATAACAGTAATAATCTACAAAAGACCGGTACAACAAAGAAGAGCCATTTGTGGAATAAAATACATTGCTAATTCTGGAATGAACGCATTAACAATATCTGGCGAAATAATGCAGGAGGTATGCGTACGTAAAAACGAATGCATTTTCATTGGCGAAGACAAAAACCGGCTGTTTTGCAGTTGATCCCCGGAGCCTCGCAGCGGAGGAATTCAATTTTCCGGGAGCGCGGTCTAAAAAATCTGTGCTGGTAGTGTACGTTGTAAAAAGTCGAAACAAAAACTGAACAACAGAAGATCGGGACGCGACCATTAAGCAAATTAGACAACTGAATGCGCCGTAAAGCATGCGACGAGCTTTTATGACTGAGAGGAAGGTGAAGCCGATTACAGGACGGAGAGATTTTCGTAGCGATGCATAAGAGAGCGGGGCGTTTTTTTTTTTGTTCGCAGAATGTCCGGGAAACCAACAGATCAACTAATATAACGAGTCGCGTTCAAGATAACGGGACAATAAAATTTCTCGATAAAAGTTTTACGAAGGAGGGGCCGGAGAGGGGCTCGGAATATTCTGAAACGCAAAATCGCGCGCGATATATATCTTGGCCGCGTAATGACTATTAAAGTCGAGGAATTTTTAACTGATTCGAAACTCGAGAGAATGGCTTGGACGGAAAGACGTTCGACGATTTAATCGGCTAAAGTTATCGTCCCGCGTACCCCATTCCCGTTGCTTCTACCTCGGGTGCTTCTCACCCTCTTCAGCTCCTTCCGATTCCGTCGGAACGAACGCCATCTTCGCTCTTTCCATCGGCGCTACAACTATGTTTTATTTATACAATCTTCGACTACCCGACTGGTCACAACCAACCACCGTCACGGCAATAAAAGGAAAACACGGATGAATTTAGCAGACTGTCTCGAAAATCTCCAAGTCAATTCATCCGTTTCTGACGCCCCCGCAACCCTTCTGATTTCCAATCGAAGGGATCGAAAGCTAATTGGCAGCAGAATCAGAGAAACACGTGTTTCGAACGGAAATTAATGGAGGGAGAGGGAGAATAAAAAGATACAGGTGTCGTTGCGGGCTGCTGGAAAGTCACAGGGCTCGCATACATTCGACCATCTCACAAAATAATAGAAGAGATGAATTCGAACAAGCAGACTGAAAGAATCGAAAAATATTGTATTGTATTTCTCAAAGAAAATTTCTGTTCTGCAGATAGACATTCGCACTTTGATGATTAGGAAATGCATCCGTCTTTCGTTTTATATTTCTTTTCGCTTAGCAGACTACGGAATAATACACGATATTTTCTGTATGTTGCCGAAGCGAAACACAGTTTCGGGGATGGAGAGGTTCTCACGTTTTCTCTGGCAACGGGTTCTGCGGAGCGCATTTCGATTTCTTTATCGGAAAAGTGGCAAACGTCAATCCCGGGCACGGGGAGTAGTTGCTTTTCTTACCGATCTGAATTGTAAATTTCATTTTCTTAATAGCGCGGAGTTCAACGTTCAAGAAGCTAGACTAGTCGCCATTCGAAATGTAACGAGACATTATCGATGTAAATTTGTCTCGGTGCCATTTCCTCCAGGCGAGTATCAAGTATTGGCAGTTGCGGTACGGCGGAGTCGATAGAAAAAAGAGAGGGACAACTGTGCATGAAGAAATTACGTAAACTTTATTACGGCAACTCTGTTATGACACTTCGTCGCATCTAATAATCATTACGCAGAATGAGTCGACTACCGATGTATTCTTCATGTTTGAGTTTGCTCGCCGAGACTTCCCGTTCTCGATGAAATTCTCAACGGCTGGAACTTCTTACGCGATCATTAGAAGTCTCCTGCTAAGTAATAAGAACTGCGAAAAATCTGAACGCTCGTTTTTACGTGGCCGATATACGATTATCCGCAAGAATTAGTGAATTTTTACTTGAGCTATCAAAAAGGAATTAAACACGTATCTTCGCGGTCGTTGCAAAACCGTATTCCTTGTGCGACACAACATTTTATTCGGACATATGTGTAATAACTGAGAGTACCGAACAAGAAGGGACGAAATCAAATACGAAAACATGAAAAATGAATGATTCATGGTTCCGGGCGCTTTCGTTTCTGTTTTCGCGGGTACACGCGGCCGTTGTTTGTTCGTTTCGGCAAAATTAATCCACCGTCGGGACTACTTATTCGGCGGAGTCAAGTTTTGCGGCGAAAACGCGCTGGAGTTCCTTCTGGTACAGCGTTAGATAATCCGGAAACGTGTTTGACTTTTAAAATTTATGAAACTCGACTGACTAGATTAGACTCTAAGCAAGTTTGCGGTTTTCATATCTAACTTCCGTTGCTGTTTACGCATAGCGACTGTTCAAACTTCCCCCTCTGTTCCTCCCCCGCCCCACTCCACCCGCGCCACTCGGCCCGTCCACCCACCGCGACGTAAGTGCGCAAAGGTCTCTATTAACAAAGTTTTAATCGAATTCATCACAATGCGCCGTTTCGTTTAATGCAAATTCGTCGGTCGGAGACGCGGAGTCTTCCGTTTTCTAATGTCCCCAAATGAGGAATAAGTCGCACAAATTTTCACGGTATTTGCCGGCGACAGTCGCCGTGCTTAAATATCTTTGCCAAACTAAAAGCTTCACGAGATATAGGAACTATTGGGAAAAATGGTCTGTTTTTATTGCATCTCGTTTTATGTGCGATTGCGACGCAGACATTGTCGAATATTCTCAATTTTTGTCTCTCGAGGAAGATACCGGTTTGCCCCAAACGCAAAATATTATTACAGCGTGTAAGGAATACAGTTTGATAACAGCTGCATCCATAACGAGTTTCGTGTTTCCATTAAACTTACACAGAAAACAACTTCTAATAGTTCGTAATAATCGAAGCCGTATTTTACGTAGAAAGTTGCACGATGTTCAAACGCAAGAAGTTCAGAAACATCGAAGAACGTATAAAGTATCGATGGATGTGGCCATTGGTGTCCGTCCCCTGAACCGGAAGTTCGAACGATTCTCCACTCGGACGAAGGCTTTCGCGGGGAATGAATTTTTTAAAGCGCTCCTTCCATTATAGTTAACAAAAATCTCTCCGACCTGCTCGCTTCTTCATCATCCCTTTAATCTTTAATCGGTCTTTTTGTAACTTGGAAGTTCTGTCTACCAGAACGTTACATTCCATCGTTTGTATTCTTAATTAGTTGAAGGATTAGCCTCTTTGAAATTTCACGAACGAGAGGAAAATCTTCGTTCTTAATTTAATCGAATATTCACGGGCTACTTCGACCGTCATTTTTTAATGAATTCCGCACACTTTCGCGGCGACCTAGGCGATTTCCTTTGAAATAAGTTCGTTCCTGCCGGTAGCTGACAATCTGTAGAGAAAGGAGACTCGTTATGTAAGATGCGCGAGGAATCTCTCAGCTGGTAAACTTTTTCAATTCTGTTGCATGCCTTGCTGATCAGTTCTTTCCATCGAACGAATATCAATTTTCAATAATGAACAAGATTCGGGAATTAGATTCGTTGGATTCCAAAAGTGTAAATAATTTTCTACACCAATCCGTCGCATCTTGTTCAAACTCAGAATTTCTTAACACAGGGTAAAAATATTTCCTCGGCAGCTCGAAAGACGGCACAAAAGGCGCCAGTTAAGACCGCATATAAGACCATTCGCAGAGATCCTATATTTCCACAATGCTCGATCCGCGGAACGACCGGTGACTCGATAATACAAAATAATATTTCGTCGCGATGGTCGCGGGCAAAATGCGGGCCGCGTCGCAAGATTTCCGGCGCTCGTCAATGGACTGCGAGAAGAAGGAAGATTACATCATTTCACCGGGGGAGCCAATAACGCGACGCCACTGTCGAGAATCGAGGACGCCAGCTATAATCGGAATCAATCGTCCCGTTAACGAGGTAGTAATTCTTCCTCTCGAACGGCGCCGGGAAAAGCGGCAACGAGAGGGAAAGAGCGAGAGAGAGAGAGAGAAGCTTGGTGAAAGTGTTCGGCGTCGCAATAGGAGCGTCACGACGCCCTGGCTTCGTTCTGGAGAGCAAGTGCGCGTGGAAAGTGGATGGCGGCCTTGTAAGAAGCAACGTAAATTGTTAAGGCCAGGCCCTGCCTAGTTGTAAATTAGAAAACAGGCAATCTCGCTCGGGTTGGCTGTTTTCCCGTTTCTTCTTCTCCCCTTGCTCCTTTTTTCTTTTCCGCGACTATGTTTCCGCATCCCTCTCTCCCTTCTTTCTTCTTTCCTCTTCGTTTTCCACCCCAAAAACCGGGTCGTTCCATTTCTCTGTCCCTACCGACGTTTCGTCGTGTGCGCCACGGTTTAGTAGGAGCCATAAAAGAAAAAACGAAAAGACCGAGGGTGTAAAGGGTCTTAGAAATCCGGCCGAAATTAAGCCGAAACTTACGAGCCGGCACCGGAGAAGCGACAACGCCCGCCGGAGCATCTGTTCGGCTGTTCGCCCGTTAATTAAGTCGTTTTCGGAACCTTCACGACCCGCCTGATCGCCGCTTTCGCCTAATAAAATTGGCTTCGAGCCGTTCCTCCGGCGAGGAATACCCACGGCATTCTTGTCGTGGTAATGTTTATCGCGGGCTCGAGGGAAACTACGTTAATCGACGATGAACACCTGGTCCGAGAGCCTTCTCGGTGGTTTTGAGGTGAACACGTGTAACTAACTCTCGTACGCTTCTTAGGAGCAGCGTGAAAGGTCCTGGGTATAGCGTTTCTTTAATTTTCATTTGATACCTTACGGTACGAAATCAGGTCTAATAAAAGTTTCATAAAAGAATGATTAAAAACAGAAAAGTTCAATTATTTGGATTGGTATTGCCTGATTGGTACATCCAATCTCGTATCGCGTTACACTCGCAAGATCATAACGCGAGGGAAATGAAATTGTGATAACAGTGACTAGGATAAGCGCCACTGCGGGAACTATAGCACAATGAAGTGAAAGAATAACTGGTTAAATGGAAGATGAAAATAAAAGCGGGATCGAAGAGAAGCGACGAGTTAACTCGTCGAGCGGGTGGAACGAAAACATTGGTCCATCCGGCGAGGCGAATAAACAATGTCGGATATTCTATTTGTTCAAGTGTACAGTCTAAAACGAGAGGAATCTCGGCCGCAATAAAAATACCAGTAGATTCGGAGAGTATCTCTCGGCGTGGCCGCAATATCACCGAAATCTCGTCGGAGTTTCGCGCGAAAAAGAGATGGCAAGCAGTCGACAAAGCTTACCGTCGCTCCCCCGGTCGATAAGAATAATTTGGTAGCGTCGGATTTCAATCTGTCGAGATGACGGATATGACGCGGAGGGGGGAACGGACGGAAAGAAAGGGTTCCGGAGAGAAGCCACGAGAGAGGAGAGTAGAAGAGAGGAGAGAGGAAGAACTTTTCTAAAAGGATGCCGGCGTGGATGACGAGCCAAGGGCGGCTCCTTTTTAATATCTCTAATATTTTCAGCCGATATTCCCATTTATTCGCGATCCATCACTTGTCCGATGTGTAACCGGAAGCCACCCCCGCCCCTCTTCGTTTCGCCAAAGGTTCTACCTCAGAAGTCGATTCGATATAGGTGGGTGTAGTTCAAATTTCCCGCTGTGTAAAACGATCTCGGTCGCGCGTGTCTGCGCGCTGCCATGCCGGTCGAGTACCGAAGCTGTTGGCAAATGTTTTCTTTCCAGATGGAAAATAACCAGCCCATCCCCGCGATAGACCACGTCCGTGTGCATCGATTCCAGCACGACCGGTATGGAAAAATAATTCTGCTTCGCGTAATTTCCGGCGACGGGCCCGCGCTGCCGAGTTCCACCCCCCGAGCTTGCTTCGCTATATCTGCCGCAACTATTTTCGTTAAATTGCGCCCGAACTCGCATCTGTGTATTTTTACAATGAATTACGATTGTCCCTGGATCATCTCCTTCTAGTACCGGTTCGTGGAACGATAAATAAAACATTTTTGTTTTTTTATTTTGATTCATTTCTTGATTCGCCAACATTTTCAAATTTAACAATCGATTCAGCAGCCTCCAGAATAATTATTCTTCTGTAACGATCATTGCGGAAAAATATCTGAAAACAGGATATTTGAACTGATCGTAGAAAACTTGGAAGTATTCGTCGTTTAAGGGCCGGTATAAAATTCATTACCGAAGGGTTTCTTCCGGTGAATATTTCAGAAGTCGAAAGACTTTTTGCCGGACAATCGAACCATGTCCGTGAAGGACCCCGGGAACCGAAACTCTTGTCGGGACACATCGAAAGCGCGGGCAATAAAAAGAGGATATCGACGGTCGCTGCGAATAACTGGGCTCCTCGCAGTGGTTACGCCCAGTTCTAGTCAGACTTAGCAGTGGGTTGGTCCGATTAGGGTCAGCCGAGAGCGAAGCCAGCCTTTGCTTGCACCGGATCGCGTTCGATCCTTCGCAAAAAGAACCTTCCATCCGATTTCTGCGAAGGACTTCAGAATCCGCCAACATTCTCGGACCTCTTCCCAAGGAAGTTTTTCGGAAAATCAACGTCGTTTCGCTCGCCATTCGGACGTCCAGACTCCGGGCGACATCCGACCAACTTTTTATCGGTATTTTGACCTGTTATCGTTGATCACTTGGTTTTATTTCCTGCTGAGTAACCCGTTTGTTCAGTTTCCTTTTTTTTCGTTTGTTTTCGCTAAACGATGACTAGACTGGTAATAGGATTGTGTCAAATTTTCTGTTCGATGTTCGATGGATGATAGAGGGGTTGTGTGACGGCGCATATCGTTTATGAAAGCTTTCTGCTTTATGACTCGCGGGTATCGGACAAATCGATTGCCGTTTGTTTATCAGAGATTGATGACGAGGCTCGTGGAGGCACAAGGACGCGAGGAAATAAGGCGCGGACCACTTGCTGCCGTCGATAATCTAGTTGAAGTGATTGGATATGGATTATAATAGGGTTTCGACTCCACCGTCGAGCACTTCACTCTCGAGCGCTCGACAACTCACGTGGATGGATCAACAATAATCGAAATGGAACCTCTGCGGATCAAATCGCGCCCATCGTAACCACAGGCAAACTTCAAAACATCTCTGTTGCTCCAAAATCCGTACAACTGTGTCGCCAAATCAAAAATACTCCATTCGCACAAACTAACGTACCAAACAGAATCGATAGCTGTTATTCACCCTTCACGGACGAGGATTATTTAAAAATCGAAAGATTATATAAAAAAATTAATCAAATATTCAGTTTCTCCATTTTTATGTTTAAAACGTATACGCAAACGAGACCAACGCTGTCGCGAAATAAAATACACGAAAGTGAATCGTAAAGATCGAAGCGATGCCATAAAAAGTAAATATATTCTCCGGTAGCCATTAAAGAAGGAATCAAAGATGGCGTAGGCGAGAGTCGTCGTGTCGACGCGTCGGAACGAATGTTGACTGAGAGACAGCGGTAAATTTTGCATGCAGGCCCGTGTGCCACGGGTCGCGAAATTCTCTCATCTTAATTTTAATTTCATCGCAAACACCGGCCGGAGAATTTATGTAGAAATATTCATCGTCGGTGTACGCGGTTCGTCCCTCATTCTCTCACGGGAACTTCAATATAGTTACGCGACGATGTAATTGGAGTTCGAAAGTTTGGATTCATTAGCGCCGAAGCGGCCTTATCTCGAGATCTAATTCGTGATACTTCGGGGATAGGCCGAGAGGCCGCCTGTTACTTTCAAGGACTTTCGAAGTATCCAACCGCCCCCGCACCTTTTGCTCCCGATTCGCGTAGGTGGCTCGATTCCTCGAACGATTTGCGCCTAATTGCTGTGGACCTTGTGGAAAAAAATATCGTTGACAAAGTTGACTAGCCGATTAAGATGGTCGAATACTGCCCTTAGAGGTTTTCCAACGACTATCGAACCATTCGAAAGCTAACCAAGAAAAACACCTTTGATCGCTCTTTACGCACTCTGTCCATCGTTGCTTGATCCTTAATATCTCGATAGAGATTCGAAATGATTTTATCGGCAGCTTCCTGAGAAGAACAGGAATCGTCCATAGTAGCGAGCCTACGGAGCAAGCGAACATCGATATAGTTTCCGATGCGTTGGGGGACGGGTATGGAAATCGTACAAAGACGATGAAGACGTCAGGGCCGGTTTTCCGGGGAGCACGCCGATGCTTAATCGAGCAGATAAATCGTGCCGAGGTACACATCGCGGAACGATGCTCTTGGAATAAGAGTCCTCCAACGGAGTCGACGAAGCGAGAGGGAACAGGGTTGCGGAGGACCTTATGCCGCCACAAAAATATTTGTTTACTCGAATCCTGTGCATAACAACAGGGGGAGAATTTCGAGCCGAGCCGGTATCGTAAAGGCAAGGATGCGATGCTCATTCCTTTGACATCGATACTTACGTTCCGTGTACTCTTCCGCGTTCTTTCTTTCTTTCTGTTTTTGTCGGCCGCGAGCACTACCAACCCCCCTTGGAAAATATTCCTCATACCGAATTCCTTCTCCTGCAAATGCAAACGCGAGCGCAGACCGCGCGGTTACACCCGCCTCCTTTATTTTTCCACTGTTTTACCTGATGTTTATGCAAACAGCGCGACGCACCATGCTCTCCCCCTCCATATTTATGATCGCGTTCGTGATCATGGCCGCATATCAAATGGTCGACAACGCTCGCTCGGCCAGACAAGTCGACGATGATCGACGGCTGATCGAAAATCTGTTTTGCGCTCGAAATCCTGGTGTATGTGGATTTGTCTTGGTTCGAACGTGCATTGCGCGATTTCTCTGGCATTATCAACGATATCACTAAAAAGTGGTTTTAACAAAAGTTGGAGATTTGCTTGCACGCTATTGATTTTCATCGTTTTCACCGTTTGTAGGATGAGCCCAGGAGGGGTTTCCAGAAAACAGTTGATCCGTCCCCATCGCAAAGATTAAGCTTCGTTTCAATAGAAACCCCGACGAACATCGTGCGTGTAACAAAACGACCACGATAAGGATCAGACCAATGCGATTCCGTTAATCCGAACGAGAGGGATTGTTCGCCGGTCTTCACTCATTGCGCAAAGGAAAGTTAGAGGCAATTAGATGATCCCGATAGGAGGAGCATAATCGGGGGAATGGTCTTGTGCCCCGGCCCTTTTCGTAAAACAGTCTCAATCAGAGCTAACCCAGACATCGCGTTCCGAACATCGCCGAATGGGGAGGAAGCACAGGACCTCGTTGAAGTTGTTCCATCTACTAGGATCCGATGATAACGTCCGTCCCCTGGTAATCTGACCGCTTATCTGGCTATTTTTTCTCCTCCCTTCTTCCTCGCGCTCTCAAATCGGCCGGAAGTTTCCGGGAGAGGGAATTAAAAGGTCCGCTTGCCGATTTGGTGGAGTCGGTAATCTCGGTGTCGCGTTGCGGCAATCCTCTAATTCTATCGTGCGTCGTTACGATAAACTCGCCCGTTTTATCCTAACCCAGACCGGAAATCGAAACGAACGCCGGCAAACGAACCTTCAATTTTGCTGCGTCGAACAGCGGAAACTCGGAAACTCAACATTCGTGGTCCACCAAGGTCGCAGTCTCCTAAATCCAATATTTCGAAGCAGCGAAAAATAATCCCATGCGATTTCCGGCCAGAATCGGGGCTCCTCCGCGCGTGTTAGGTTCGTTTTCAGGAAAACGAGGGTCGCCGGATCGTTTCCACGCGCGTCGGACGAACAGCTAAGAGAGGAGCGTCGCGTAATAAATAAATACGGGTCGATGGCGTTGTAAATGTCCGCAGTAAAGTGATTTAGCCACTTCATTGGCTCATAGAGAGTTAAGTGCAGACGCAGGCTACATAAACGCCAACCAAGAGATTCACTCGGCTCTCTCTTCTGTTCGTTTCTTTGGCCACGACGTCCGCGTCCCTTAACTCGGGAGGGGGTTGGGGGACGGTAGGTTCCCATCCTTGGCCGCGTAAATCCCAGGTCGACGGTTTCCCATCGGTTTACTCTCCTGCGAACGTAAAATGTGCCTTTATTTTTACGTTGGATTTAACCGCGCGGCCTGCCGTGGACTTTTCGAACGATCCAACCAACCCCCTTCATCCCTCGCGAACAGCCATCCCCTGTGTCAATAACGGAGATCCACTACACCCGCGTCCACCGTCGACGGGATCCGCTGGTTACTTTCACGGGAACGCGGCAAGCCTGTTAATTCTGAGGGGATGAACCAGCCCCGCGTACTGGAAACTGCCCGGCTTTTTCCCCAAGAATATTTTAGAACGGGCCTTTACGAGCCGAACGCTGCACAGACTATCGTCCTCGCGATTTTGTTAATATATTTTTGCAGTGGAACACGCGTTGTGGTAGCAAGGCTTGTTTTCGTTTTTATAACCATCCCCCTGATTTCAACCCTTATGCGATGTTTAACACGTTCGCTGCCACGTCGGTTGCCGGATTTCATGCAAAATAATTCCTCGAAAATTCGGCGCAAACTACAAATTCTGTCTGCCACAGTTGCCGCGAATCGAACCGAACTGTTTTCGAAATATGGATTACGCGGCTTGGCCCGTCGGCGACATGAATATCAATGAAAAATATACAAAGGGAGAACGGTAAAACAATCGAACTTACGGAAACGACGGAATAACGAGCCACGTTTCACGATCCCCCTTCGAAACGTCTAAATCAAACTTGCTTGCCCGGTCGACGTGTTGTTCAACGCGAGGGTCGAAAGACTCGCCAGAGGGTAGCTCCCTCGTTTACCCCAGTTACGAACACGACCCTTCCACTTAATCTTCCTGATCGATTCAATATGAATGTCCACCGCGGCCGACAGAAATCCACGGTATTAAAACACTCGAAACAAGTGGACGCGACGACTCTCGTTGATTAAACGCGCCTCGTTAATCGGCACACTCGAACCGCGAAGAACGGGGGCTAATAATTCACGCTCGCCGATTAGGAGGTAGTCGCGGGGCTTCGTTAACGTTACACCATCTATAACAACCATTTCCATGTCGACGGGACAATATTTAACGCGGTGTATGCTCGCGAAAATCCGCGCAATTAGCCACCATTTAATAATTAATTACTTACGCGCCCCCGGGCGCGGTATGCGAATCGCGCGACTTCAATCTTCTTCGAATTTGTCGCTGTTGTTGTTGGCAGTTTTTAAATATTTTCGCACACCGTTTTGTTCCGTGGACATTTATTTTTATCTAATAATGTCGTTTCGATGCTTCACGGACCGACGTCAGACGATTTTGGTGGTGCAATATTTTTCAAACTCTACTTCTTCCGCCCTAGAATGTTTTCATTCTGTAAAATTTTTTTCAATTTCTGGACGCGAAGTTGTAAAGGGGATGGAGATAGCAGAAAGAAATCTGGAGGATTTGTATTTCCATTTTTCGATGGAGCGATTCGACGTAGCGTGAAGTCATTGGGATTTGTAATTAATTAATTCAACTCGCGGTGACGTCGCTTTGTCGCGGTTTGAATATTGCATTTTTCCATTAGCAGCTCGCAGTTTCCCATAATCGATATTTAATAATTCACGGGGGCGGAGGACGAACGAGTGAGGCAGTGCGTGACAAGGGAGAAACAAAAATTGAATGTTCACGGTTAAAAAGACCGCGGTTTTACAATATACTGATGCATATCGCGAACGAATGACGGGATCAGCGGCAAAACTGCGCACTATTCTCCATACGCAAACACGCGAGATGTAGTTATTCGACGGTCGCTAAATCCGCAGCAATAATAACAAGTAGAAACTGTTTGCATTGGAAATTAGTCGCGGTATTTCCGTAACGAAACAATTGCCATGCGGTTGTTGAAAAATAAACCGCTGCAAGTCCCGTACAACGTTGTTTTATTTAATCGAATTCTTATGGCCTCCGCGATGAACAGACCCAGAGCAAAATAAATCCGAAGAAGGTATATATTTTCCGAAACTTTTGCCATGTTCTCGTAAATTCAATTTTCCCATCTACAATCTGAAACATATTATCCCGATGCGAATATCGCACTTTCGCAAACGAAAAATACGCAAAGTGTATCGATCGACAATTTCATGATTAAAAACTTGATAAAAAGCGTTCTACCAGACCATAATTTATGGTAGTTTCAAGCAGTCAATATAATCACGCGAGTTAATTAAAATATGAATTTTCTGCTGTCCATGCAGCCGGATGATTTGTATCTCACATTACAAAATTACATACAATCATTAGATACGCCCAACAGATTTTTAATTTGAAATTACACGTTCCACCGACACCGTCAAAGAATTTTGATTTCCGAATTTCGCGACTACATTTAACACGCGACGGACTCCTGCCTGGCGTATCGCGTCTCCAATCTGTTAATATAATGAATTTCTACATCGTTCTCGCTTTAATCCGAAAGTTTACTTCCCCTTGAACCCACCATTAACTCTCGCTCCGCACAGTTAAGAGGATCCAGACACCAACATCGCAGACACGCAACGAGAACCGCTAGATCATTTAATAAATATGTAATCGCGGCAAGCGGGAACTTTTCTAATTCCTTAATCCATCAACCGAGCAGATTCCCGGGGTAGAAGAAAATAAAAGTGCGCGGCATCGACCTGCGATTCGATAAAACACGTTCTCGCATCAGCAAGCCCCTGTGAAACACTTCAGACGGATCTCATCCATCCAACCCACCGTGCCGCGCCGGTTTTCCTCGAAGAAAGGAAAAACTCGATCTTTCCGGAAAAATCGGTCTGAACGGAGTCGTCGTTGTCGTCGTCTTCGTTGTCGTCTGCTCATCGAAATTCTGTGGCGACCGATTTCTCGAAGGCGACTTCATTTTCCATCGGTTTTAATCTCCGTGCTGCGAGATCGTTCGCGCGCGTGTTCGGAAAACCGTCGACCAATGGGACGGCCGACTCTTAACAGGAGTAGACAGATGGATTGAAGTGCGGAAGCTCTGTATTCAAGTACTATCCAAGTAACGCGAAGGACGACGGCGCTCGTTCCGCAGGAGAAATACGGGAGCGCCGACGCGACGGTAGCTAGTTGTACTCGGAGTTGATGGCGTCAGCTGTTACGTACTGTTGTCGAGGCTCGACCCCCTTCGCCGATCTCCACCCTGAGGAAGAGCACCTGAAACGAAAGAATACGATATTCTGGCCGGCGGTGTCTCCACCGATTGATAATCCCCCATTTGTAACCCGGTCTGCGAAAGAAGCGACGGAAGTTAAATAAGCCGAAGGTTTAATACAGCGGTGCCTCGGTATTTGTGAAAACGATTGTGTTGTACAGGGTGGTCCAAAAGTAAACAGATCTTTTAAAATTCGGAAATTGTTAACACAGTGGCCGAAATTTCTATAAAGTGTAAAACGAAAGTGACATTATAGAAATTTCGCAGTTTGTCTGCGTAAAATTATATTTCTGTTTTCTTTTATCAATAAATGTTATACTTGTGTTTTGAAATCGGTGTGTATGCTTTCTTCGTGTAACCCCGAACTGCTACCAAATACAAATTTTTCATTGGTATCGTATAATAATAAGAATACATTACAAAACACAGTGACTTTATAGAAATTTCGGCGAGTATATATACGAATAAATGTGAATTTTCAATCAAATTTTGCTATCGAACGTCCCATCTGTCGCCGAATTTCGACTACAATGTTGATCCATTGTTTAAACATCGCATACAGTATTCTTTCCTATTTCTTAACCCTGTCCATTCCGTTATCCTAAAACCGTTTCAAACACGACTGAGAACTCAGAGCAAAGCCGCACCACCTAAAGGAACCTGAATTCCCAGCATCGTAAACTAAAAGAAGGCATTCGCAAGTAAAGAGAACCTATTGCGAGTAACGACCAGAGGAAACAATAAGAGGACCCTGCGAGAGGGGAGGAAGCTTCATCGCGAATAGTTATGGCGCATAGAATTTGATGTGAAATCGAATTCACCGGATGGAAAAGCCGAGCCGGGAAACTGGTTAACGTTGCAACCGGACTGGGGGAGATTTTTGCAAACCTGTTCGCGCGAATAAAAATGTCTGATAACTCGGAGTTGATCGGCTGACTGTGAAAAAACGGTTTCAATGACTGACCAGGAATTCGCCTGAGGGGCAAAGTGTATTTTGACGAAAATAATTTATATTAAAACCATATACGTAATTTACATCTCTCTAAATACTGCATAACGTAATAGTAATATTAACGAGACCAATAATACATTTACGTAACACGTAGTCTAATCGTACTCGTGCGATTAATAGGGAAAATGCGAAAGCGCGAAATTCTGGCGAACAGTCAACCGATTTCGATCGTAATGGGATTGTTTCGTTCGAAGTCAACATTTGATTTCGACAAATAATGTTCGTTGCATTTTATCCCGTGTCGGTGTATGGAATCGAGCGCGACGCGGCGATTAAAAGTTTCAAGCGAAGAATTAAACGGACATTGAACGGTAACGAAGATGTCATTGAAACGATCGGAAAAGCTGGAATGTCGCTTTCATCCGTTGCATATTCATTGTTTCCATTATATGTTTATACGTCAACCGCGATCACCGATATAATCGTTACTTAATTATTTAATGTAGAATTTAATATTTGTTTATACTTTCAGCCCATGAAACGGGACAATATCACTCGAAATTTCCCGTAAACGTTTACCGAATTTATAACGTGTTTATACGTTCAGCTGAATTTTCGACAACGTTGATAAAAAATGGATACGCGCTTGTTCGATCCGAAAATTTCCGCCATGAACACGGTGCGGCAGTGTTTAAGTTTGTTTTCCAGATTAACTGTATTAGATAATAGTCCATATTAGAAGCACGCCGCGCTATTCAGCCGAGTACATATCGCGGTAATGCGCGATATTGTGCGAGATACGCGCCGAGATTCGTCTGTCTGGGCATCGTTCATGACAGCCGCCATTATGAAAATTTGACACGCCGCCACCTGACACACATATGTTTTCGCCTACTTTATTGGTCACATACAAATTCGATGCTCCTGGCCGTCGCTCATTGTACACAAGCGACTATTTAAACGTCACGCCAGACATCGCCGGACACTGATTTATCGATGGCACTTAAATCTGACAACGAGGGTTTGCGAATAGATGCGAGCGGATCACACATTGGTCGGATTTCACGCGAAACAACATCCTGCCTTGTTAAGGCGTTAATGTGTGCTCACCAAATTTCGCACATTCGTCAGGCGTTATTGAAATTAATGCGCGGCCGACAATTTTAACCCTTCGGATACCGGAATATCGTCGTTCGAACATCTTCGTTTGTCCATAATTCCAACCAATTTTTTAGCAATCGCTGTAGCAAGGCAAAATCGATTGCAAGGCAAGAAATGAAAAATCGGAAAGAAAAGCATCGATTCCGATGAAAGCTGTTCGGCGGACACGTCGACGCTGTCTAAAACCTGTGTAACTATATTAATATTTCTCGCCGGGAGTGAATAGCTTCCATTCGGCGCGATCCCGTGCTCGCTTTTTTTTTGTCCACGGCAGCCGAAAAGAGTCGTGTTTCAATTCGCGTGTACTGTGTGAGTAAAAATGGGCCAGTGTATTTAAGTGGATTTCACGCGGACACACTCGTGGGACTGGCCGTCGAAAACGGTCGATCGATTTCGACAATTTCACCGACGACAGACCGCACCGACCGGACTGGTTAACGAAAATTAAAAAAAAAAAAAGGAGAGGGAGAGAACCGGCGGGAAAGGAAGAGCGGAAAAGAGGAAAAAAGGATTACACACGCGGGTGGAAGAAGGAGAGTTATATCGACGACTGACGAAAAGGGACGAGCAGCCGCCCAGCTGCGGGGCGAAACGTTCCAGCCCCGAATAAACGTCACCGATACGCTCGTGTTGCGTTCAATAAATTGTTGACGGTTCATAGGGAATCGCGGGAAAAGTTGTTTAGCGTTATCGCGCGAAATAAAACTCGAAATTCTGTTTCACGCCGCGCTTTTAGCGAGATTCTTCTATTCGCCACTGACCATTCCCGCGCGCCGCTCGGTGACCTTTTTTTAATCCGTCTACGCTGACCTTTTCCGAGCGCGCGATATTTTCACCTGATGCCGATATTGCCGATGCGCCGGTGATCCGAAACGGAATTCCGCTGGATAAACTATTCATTATCTGAAATAATACCCGAAATTCGATTTTACTCGCTATTCCCTGATTCTGTTCTACTCCGTGTCCCGACCATTTTCAACTGGCCATTCCAAGTACTGGCTAGATTGTTGATTTGTGCGCGAAATCCAAATTTACTGCGGTAATTGACAGGCGTAGGAGCGAACGTACAGTCAGTTTCATAATTCGAGGCACGCGCTATTGTGATTTAAAAATCAGAATAACATTCTTTTTTATTTGGGCTTCTACCACAATTTTACTCTGTTCCTTTTTGACATTCGAATCGCGTCGCATAATGCACACGGAATTATATCCCAATGAAACTAGATCGCAAATCTTTGTTCGGCTCCCGAAATAAATTCGGTTATTACGGGTCTCGCCGTTGAAATAAAGTTTATCGCCGCATCAATTAACGGTCGTGCGCGGGGGTATTTTAAAAAATCAATTATTTCATTTGCGAGGGTTGCCGATCGATCGATTGAATTTGAATATTCTATACGTGGGGGGCATCGTTTACAACGCGTGAGAAAAAAGAGGGAAAAAAAGGAATCACTCACGCGCGCGCAACAAAAAAAAAAGGTCGTATCGTCGTTCCCCGAATGAACATGCAAATGCCGGTCGGATAATCAATTTGAATAATTACTTTCGGATATTCGGTATTAACGGGGTCCGAATGCGCCGTCCCCGTATTCCCATGGCGTCAATAAAGAAATAAAGGGTTCGGACTGTCCCCCTACCCCTACCCCTTTTTCCGGTGCCGTTTTTGTTTGCTACCGTTCGACATCTGTCGTGATGTAATATCTCCGGCGGAAAATTTGACCGGGGCCGCGGACGATTCGATTCTCCATTTGCATGACAAATGTAATGGTTGCATTTCGGTTTGCGTAACGCGCACTCGATCCTCGAGTCGCGTAACATTGTTGCGGCGGACGTCATGCTGCCCTGAAATAAGTACAAATATAATAGGGCCATCCGGCGCGGAATCGGACCCTTTTCGGAGCATCGGTTTTGCTGAAATTGGGATATGTTGACGTCCACAATGTGCAAACGTGTCGACGGATTTTTGAAAATTCAGCAACTGGCAAAATAAACTGTAAACTAAGTTTCATAAATGGATGGATCACATAGAAAACAGTGGAACTTTTCGAACAATTATTTCTTAAACATAAATTTGAAACTTGAAGTATCGAAGCATCTGTGGCAGATTGTTGGGTTAGCTACTTCGCGAGATAGAAAGATTATTGACCCCAGCGGTTTTCATTGGTAATTTCCAAGAGGATATTCGAAGGATTCCCCGGGGACCAAGCCGGTTGTGTTTCTTGTTTTATCAATCATGAATTTCCTCGATAATCGTTTCGTTATCGGTTCCCTCGACGTTACTGCCCCCCTGGTAGACCGTACACACGACCGTCGCGCTTCCCTCTTTGGATACCCTTTTTATCTTCAAAACATCCTTATGAACTTTACTTCTGCTGTTTCTCCGTGAGTCGATATCACGAAATTTCATCCCTACGTCTACTTTTCTCTCCCTCTGTCAACAGTGTTGCTAAAACTCCTAACAAAATAACACCGTTATTTTCATTATTGATCTAGCCGTTTTGCTCATTCAATTTTTCTGTTGTTCTATTAAATATGCAAATACATTATTGAATAAGTAAATTTCGAGAGCTGGAAAATCGGTATACCGTGTCACGTTCGACGGGTCGACTTTAATTTAACGCATTGAGTACAATGGACACACGGCACACACTATAACCGCTATTTGACTAATGCACCCGCTTCGATCTCGCGTACTTGGACGATTTAATTAGCTGCGTATTCAATTACGGTGATCGAAATTATAGTAAACAGAAAAGTCAAGAATTATCCGAAAAATCTGACCGAATAAATTCTCATAATTAATCAAATATAAAAATCAAAGGAGCTCTTCAAAGTTTGGCAATATTAATGAATTATTAGAATTTAGAATTGTCGTCCTAAGTGGAAAGAAAAGATTTTTCATGTAACATGCGTTTTATTTTGAGATACAGTTGAAATATTTACTGTCCGTCGTAAATAATAATCGTTGGTCGTGACAAGAATTATTTCCACCGACTAGAGCTCCTCTTCACGATCGATCCGACATTTTCAAACGATATCGGTTCATCCTGCACGAGCCTATATGTACACGTATACATCTATTTCGTTGCACGTGTTGGGCCACTACCAGCCCGACAGATAGTGCATCTATTAGTCAATACCGAATGAATATTTAATAGTGAGAGTTATGGCCTCGATCAAATTCCAGGCCGTGCGCCCACTACTTACATATATTTCACATGCATGACTGGTCGAGGTACGGGATGCTCCTATTATTTACGTTCGTATCTACACATGGACGCGGTTAAAGAACATCTTTTCAAACCTTTCGCGCATCTTATATCCACAACATTATCCCGTCGCGTTACAATCATTTTCGAAAAATGAGTAGCACATTATTTTCATTTGGACGTCGCATTCGTCGAACAATTTAAAGGAAAGAAATTTGATCGTCGGTGCTCGTAAAAAAATATAATTCGCACTCGCCACAAACGATTCCACGTTCCTCGCTCCGTGGACGCTCGTTTCGCGAGAAATCAATTCCTCGACGTCCATTACGAAGGAAAAATGTTCGCCAGAGGGCGTTAAGGGAGAGATCATTCCACGGGGGATTAATTTCGCGTCGTCATTTTAAAGACAGCGATTCGAGTAATTACGAAAGTTTGCGCGGTAGGGGGATGGAAAGGAGAAGAAGGCCTGCCTCCGTCCGGACGGCGAGAGAAAAATCGAGGGAACCAACACGAGCGTACCGGGCGCACATAGTTACATAATAAAAGCGTCGAAATCTCGACGCGAGTCTAAGATCTCACGGCTCAGAGGCGTTATATGAAGTCCTTTAAGCCTCGCAGCCCGCCGAGTCTTCGGGGCTGCTGCCCGATCGGAAAGTATTTCTCATTTGGCCTTTGAGACTGCTCTCAGGATTACCCCCGCTCACCCCCTCGGCCAACCCCCTGTCTACCATCGCCCTCGAGCATCCCCCAACCCTCTCCGGCACACATCCACCAAAGACATCAATAACGCCAACTCGAAACTTTCGCTCTGCTTCGAAGTGTTTCTCCCCTGTCCGCTCTCCTATCTTTCTCTCTCGTCCTCTCGCGAAAGCGAGCTTTCACCCCCCGTTGCACTTCCACCCCTTGGGTTTTTTTAAATTTTTTATGGAGCACGTCCAATGGCCCGAAAAGCAATGAACTTTGCTCGAGAGGTGACAAATGGCCATCGCGAACCAGCCACGAAATATGAGGGACAGGGTGTAATCCACGCTGCCGCAGGACAGAATGGAATCCGGAGACGATTGTAACGCTATTTTATCTCTGCGTCGACGATCCGACCCCCTGCTCCGCTTTTGCGACGTCCATAATCTGCTGCTACACGCTGTTAACGAATGTGCTGTTTTTGTTTGCGATACGAGACATTCTCATTTAAATATTACTGTAATAGACTATTGAATCTGTAATAGATTCGTTCGGAGTAAAATGTTTTTGGTGCTTTTACAGGCGATTGAACTTATTTTTCGATCGTTCCAATCATGGCAAATGCTATCGATAAGCTCCTGGTACAAAATGTTAAGAAATACAGCTCGGATAATTATTCATTTCATCCCCCAGAAGCCGCACGGCCGAAAACAAGCGGCGAGTGAAATTAAAAAATTTCGCGAACGGTGGAACGGATGGTTTCGCGCACGGGGATTGCTAAATTGCTGCCACAACGCCTAAGAATAATTACGTTTCTCGAGGAATAAATACCGCCCCGTTGGCTGTTTATACCACCGAAAAGTTGATCGTTATGTCCTGCGCGCGATAAACGCTCGGTAAACGAGATGCTGAGGGTGAGAACACGAAAGAGAGAGAGAGAGAGAGACGGGGAGTGTAGAAGAAAAAGATGAAAAAATAGAGGAGTCGAGGAATTAATTGAAAACACAGGCAACGAGGTGCAACGTCGTTTAACAGCGAGAACCCGGAGTATCCCGAGCCCGAGGGCCACGAAAATCTCGTAGGCGGTAATAATAAAGTAGACGATAAATAACCGCGTTTAAGTGGTAACGTAATTTCAGTTTCTACCCTTACAGGACCATTAAGGCCATTATTGCGAATCTCTTAATTTGCGAAAAACACTGTTTCCTCAAGGGGTCGGGAGAACGCCGTTCCACAGAGGCCACGTTAAATGGCGGCGAGGTGGCGAGATTGTGTTCCTGCACCTGTTGGGGTATTATTCATTTCGACTGGAAGCTCGTTGACACCTTTTTTCCCACTCCCCACAATTCCTTATATTACCTTCTAACCTACCGCGCCGCGGGTCGGTTCAAAATCACTAGCTGGTCGCCATTTTGTCGCGCTTCCAACCTCGTTTCGTATCTTCTAAAGACTCGAATCTTAGAATCTATCCTCTTATCAATTGTCTGCAACAATTAAAATATTTTCGAGCCATTTGTAAAATATTACAGATAGTCTACAGATTTTTCGACAATTTTTTAAGCAATTAATATTCAAAAATTGTTTCAGAAACTCAAAACCGTCGATTGTTTCGCATCGAAGCGAACTTCGAAACGGAAAATTGCAGATTTAATAAAACTTCGGCCAGAGAAAAATAATTTCATATCGTGCAAACTATTAATCGTTTTATTTCAATCGTTTCGGCGTAGACTAAATTGCGAACTGCCAATCGGTTTTGTATGAACGAACTTCAAAACGAAAAAATTGCAGTTCTATTCGTTGAAGGTATTAACGTTACCATACACCAAACCCAAAAAGCATTTCTGTCGGGAGCTCTTCAAAAATAAATTTCGGAAAGCCGGCGCTGTCGGCAGTCTATTTATCAGTTAAATGCTCGTTAAGAAACTGTTGCGGACGGCGTCGGGGCATTTGATTTCCAACGTGGGAGGACTTCCATTTAATTTGAAAATTTCCTCGGGAACGACTAGAGTGGGAGAGAGAGAGAGAGAGAGAGAGAGAGAGAGAACGCCGTCACTAGAACTCGCGAATTCGCTAATTGTCACTCGGGCTGTGCGGCGCGGCCACTTCCGCTCTGGGAGGTCCGAAAACGCGCATAAGTCACGAAAAACGATTAGCGGCTGAACTAATTGAGAAAACCGCCCCTCTCCTCTGGAAAACAGAGGCATCGTGCGCACGGGCGTGCGCTCGTGTGGGTGTGCGGCCGAGGGCCGGCAAACACGCTCACCGGTCGTCACAACGAGAAGATTAATCGCTTTAATTTCCGAGACATGATTAATCATAATTAACAGGGCCGGGGTTACTACGCCGGTGGAAAAAAGATAGAGACAGGGGGTGAAAAGAGAGACGGGAGGGAGGGGCGGAGCCGACGTTTGTAGCGCGGAATCATTTACAGAGGGTTGAGGGAGAGGCAGAAAAAAAAGAGAAAGCCGTGAAAAATTCACCGCGTGCCACACCGGGGAATTAACAAGTTGTTTTATGTACAAAACAGAAATGGACGCGTACGAATGCCTCTGTAATTGAAATATATCCAAAGTATTGAGTACCCGCGGTGAATGCATGGATAAATCGACAAATAATCTATCAGTTTGTGTATTCCGCCGACAGAAAATACTCAACTCTCCATCGGCCTGCGTGTTCGATCATCCTGCGGAATACCAAATATTTTTATAATCTCCGCGCGCCCGTTGCGTCATCGATTTCCGAATATCACATTTTTTAGTCGGCGTCTAATTAAACAAGGAACATCGAGCGGGGAATACATTTTTGTTTGACTACCGATCTCTCTACGCATATAGATCACGGAATTTACAAAATTAAATTCACATCGATGTTTCACCGCGTCGTGTCCCATAGTCTATATATATTAATACATTATATTACAACATTTTATATATTATATTACACATTTATGTTACGTGAGAAGACACCATCATTTTTCTACATCGCACCTGGACCATCCCCATGACCGAGGTTCACCCTCCTATCTCCATTCAATCATCGACGACATCGATACGATATCAACTTTGATAATTAAGAAAAGAAGAAGAAGGTTCTCGAAGTATCGCGATATCGAGACAGAGGGTCAGCATTCGTGAACGGGGGTACGAGAGACGCAAAAAAAAAAGAAAAAATGGCGGGGATGAACGGTGTTTCTGCGAAGCGTACATCGGGAAATCCTCGAGAGAGGGAAAAGTTGATCGTGCATCCAAGAGCGACCCAGTAACAGAGTCCTGCGCGTGACAGAGGTCACGACACGAGCATTATTCTCCCCCGTGCTCGCGTTCGACTTCTGGGTTCTCGCTGCGCCGCGAGAGAAACAAAGAGGGAAGGTGAATCCGGGTAAAAGGAAGCGAGTTTGTCGTAACAGCGGGTACTGACTTTATCGGCCTTTCGAGTTTATATATTTCCCTTTTACAAGAGGTGCAACCCCCGCATTTTCACGCTCTCGAACGAAACCGCCGCCCTCTTCCTTTTTTCCACCCCCGTCCTGCTTCTCGCACGACTCTGCTTCCAAACCCCTTCCTCGGCGTCGCGTCGTCCTACTTTCTTCCTTTCTCTTTCTGTCCCTCCTTCCGTTCTGACACTTCCATTCAACGGACGACCACCACCCCCGGCCGACCCTCTACGTAGCACGCATTCATTTCGCCCCACGCCACGCTGTTCGCCCTCTTCAAACCCCCTTGCAACGGTAGACCTCTCCCGGCCACTCTCCATCGGTTATTTATTCGCGATAGTTCCTACTTTTTTACGGTTTACGACGCTATATCGACGGCTTTTGTTCGTGCCCGTCCCTCCTCGTTCGCATCTGGCGATAAGATACACCGGGAAAACTACCCTCCATACGGTCACGCCGTGTCGAAACAGAAATTCCTCGTTCCGTTACCGTGGCTCCGAGCTGATGCGAATCGTATCTTGCCTCGAGAGCAAATGGCAAGATTGTCGGGATTATTCGGGACGTTTGGGAAGTTGTGGGCTATGGGGCTGGGTTACGGGATTGTGATTAACCTTAGATTTACCCTAGTACGATGGGACTCGGGTCCATTGTGATTTTAAGAATTACGAACTAGTTCCATTTCAATTCTAATTGAGAAAAATGCTGTTTTGGGGATGAACGACAACTACACTGCAAATTATATGCGTTTACGATTTACAGAATTCAACGATACTGTCGTATCGTTTCCAGGTGCCGTGCTATTTCAAAACCGTGTAAAAGAAGAGTTGTGCGCATATCGATATTCGAAAATTCTTGTACTCTTTCTACTGTCCCGACTTGTCTCTCGTTTCTGTGAGAAGCGCATCAAATCCGCAGTCTACCGATAAATGATTCAAACTCGAGGCATTCGGGTAGCGTGCCCGAATATACTCGCGTCGAATTCTTTTCTCGGGGAGTCATAAACTTATCGCGAAATATGTTGCCTCGCCGGCGGGCGTTTCGCTGGCGTCGTTGTCGCGACGGAACGGCGTCGAACGTTCGTCTCAGCGGGTTTCGAGAAGGGAAATAATAGGACGAATGGAAGGCAACGAACGGATGGCGAGAGAAGATCGAGAAGGAGACGCGGACCAAAAGCTAGGAAGAGAGAGAGTGTGTGAGAGAGAGAGGGGGGGAGAGAGAGCAAAGGAAAAAAGGTACAAAAGAAAAGTAGCGAAAAGGCGGGCGAGTGAAAGGCGTAAAATCGCAGGAACCGTGCACGCTGGAAGTACATAAACTCGAAAGCTCAATAAAGTTCGCAGCTACGGCTGCAACCGGTTACGCCTCGCGCCTCCAACCCCTTTCGAATCCCAGGGTTCGACGATTTTTTCTTGGCCTTGCCACGGCCCTGGCCCGCTCCCACGCCACATCGGAAGGTCCTCCATTTTCTTCTGGACTTTTTGTCTGGCAAAATTGGCCGACGCTCGTTCGTGACGCGAGTCACGTGCAAAAAAGGCTAAGTAGTAAAGTCAGACGATGGCCAGCCGACGGTGGAATTCAAAGGGACGCGTGCACGGTTTCCGACCACGGCCCTTTCCCTTCGTTTCGGCCTATCGAACCCGCAAGAGAATGGGAGCGCTGCTTCCCGATGGGAGTCGTGATCCCGAAACCTTTTTCACTTGATCTTCCCGCGAGCGAATCCGGGATCCTTCCCAGAAGGCAACCCATTAGGTTCTCGATTTTTCCGGGGTGCTGCACATCGACTGTTTACAAAAGCGAGATTAACCCTTCGCAAAGGCTTGCATTACTGAGAGTTACACTTGAAGTTTTTACTAGAGCTGTAACGTGGTCCATAGGTGGCCGTGATTAAAGTGAACTGGTCGCGCGACCTACGGGCTCAAAGGAGCGCAGTGTAGAGAGATTTTTTGCGAAACATCTGACAGCGCGCATCTTACTGTTAGTCGCAACCGACTTATACAGCAAGAAAGAAGGAGTCGCAAAAGGCTACGGGATTTCCTGGCGATGAAGCCGGGGAATGGACGAGAGGAAGCATTCGCAGAGCCGGGAACGATGAAGCGGCGGTGCATCAAGTAAATCAAACATTTGTGTCGGTTTCCGGCACGGGGGAGGGGGGGTGAGGCGAGTAGAAAGAAATCTTTCAACCAGATGATACGAGGAAAGAAGAAAAAACGAACAAAGGGGCTAGAGGGGCGAGGAAAAGGAAATTTTAAAGCTGTTCGAAACGGAGGCTGGATAGAGAAAGAGAGGACCGGGAGGGGGAATAAAAAAGTTCCCGTAAATTTGAGTAGTGGTTTTAACGCTGGTCTAAGAACCAGCCACCGCTGACCGTCTATAAAACCGGCGGCTTTCCTACGCCAATGCGACCGAAGGCGATTCCCGCTTGACGATCGATTGTAATTAAATGGAAACGCTTTTACCTCCGGCATGGCAGGCCACCTCGCCGCCCCCGCGTCGTCATCTTTTTATCGTAAGGCTGAATAATACTTAAGCTGCCGTGGAAGATGATCGTGGCAAGCGATGTCGCTACAAGCCGTCCTCGATAAAGAGAGAAAGAGAGAGATGGAGAGAGAGAGAGAGAGAGAGAGAAACTCCTCTGAGGAGGATTGTGCTCGAGAATACTCTCGAGCTTGATTGTAAGTACTCGGCCGCGCCTCTCTTAAACCTCGAATAGATTAGAAGATGGTCCTTTAAACTTGTACAGGCCATTACCGTCGCCTTCTGTCGCTGTCAACTTCGAGACCACGTCGGTCCAACGCTAATGAAGCAGCTGAAAAAGGAGACTACACGATCAAGGTGTATCCTGCTTTAGGACTCTGCTAGAATTCGTTGCACGCGTCTAGAACACTTTGTACGTTGTACACAACTAGGATACATTCGTGATATTCGAGGAGTGCGAGAAAGAGATTTGTGGAGGACCTAGGAGGAATTTGATCAAAGACATCAAGGAGGTCCGCCATCGAAAAGTTAACCGGGCTTCTAATTTAATGGAGACCATGTGTAGGATACGTGGCGGGTGCATCTTGCGATTTCGTGTGGAACTTTCTGGGGCTGGCTGGTCCTCCTGGAAATCTGCACTTACAATCGACTACATTTGCGGTATTACGGCTTACTGCGAACGGAGGACCGTGAATGCCATTTGGAAATCATTGCCGATCGGAGAGCCAGAAGCTGTTGTAATGCTCTTAGGCGGACGATACAAAGTGAAAGGATCCTCGTCCCGGGGCTGCCTGAAAAGGGTCCGCCTCCGTGCACCCTTTCTTTTCTCCACACACTCTAAAATATTTCTAATAATATATCGAATCTGTTCTACGGTCTACGCCGAGGTGAAATATGTCAGTTCGTTCACCGATATTTCTTATACGCGTCTGAACATTTATAATCACGAACAGAAATGTTAAATCGTGGCGAAACTGAATGATACGAAAACTGACTTTTGCACCTCAAATAATACTTCTTACCAATACTAATTTCTTGTGTAACAATAGGATCTACTTGCGATTTTAATATACTAAAAAGGCGCTTAATGGATAGTTTATAAGTAAACGCGTGTAAATGTGCACATAAATAAATCATGCTGAGATTCAGAATAGCGAATCGTGGCGCCATCTTGTTCGATATGCGTACAACCTCCTTCACCAAAGAAAGGGTTGCAACTCCTGTTCGATACTCGGGTATCACATATTTTTATAGCAAGTTGATTCTTCAAATATTAAAAATGACAAAGGCCAGCAGAGAAGCATTAATTCCGCGCCACTTTGTGAGACTTCTAAGCAATGAAAAATTGCACGACTTCAAAACGAATTCTGGCACATTGAAAATTGAATTTAGTGCGAAAGAAGGAAAAATGGGAAATCGACCGAGTAAGCGTTTACCTTATAAAGGTGGACACGAAACACTATGTCGAGCAGAGTTTCCATCATCGGGAAAAGGGGGTAGAAGCACTAGCGACGTCGAAAAATGAGAATTTAAAAGCATCTCGTTGACGTGGCTCTTACCCCTTTGGCTTTCAACGTCGCCAACAACGATCGACATTAATTAAAGTAATCGTCTTAGCGATGGGAACGCACAGGTTTCTTCGAGAATAAATAATTTATGAAAGCTCGCTGGAACCAGGCGAACGAGTGAAAAAGAAAAAAATTCTCTATGGGAATATATTCTAAAATATCCGCGATGAATCCTATTGACATCGAGTCAATTTTGAACGAACCAACGGATCGCCCGTGCTTACATATAAAACAAATTTATAAAGATTATTACGATCATTTTTATTCCTTAGCGCGAGAGCAATATTACAAATGAAACGTATAAAAATATCTTTACGCTTTAGCGGCATCCTCTATTGCCAAACTTTGAGTGGTAATCGGTTTCAACTCTTTTATGCCATCTTTGGATATCATCTGAACCTTGAAGTTGGGAAGATTAACTATCAAACGTTTATGAATTTCCCTAACGCATAATTTCATTAGGTCGTACGCTTCTTCCTCCGTAGAGTCTATAATAAAGAACATTAAGCATAATCTGTTTTGTACGATCGCTGGCGACGATAATGTTTTAAGAAATAGTTTTTCTTACCTAGTTTATGGTATCTGTCTAAAATAGACAAAGTGAAGAAACCTCCGTAACCGTGCGCCGCGTAAGGCACGCTGACGCAAGAAGCTAAATAGTCGATGAAGTACAATTCTGGTCCTGTGCTATCGTCGTATCCTCCTAGCAGCAAATTAACAAAGTACGGCGTTCGGCTTCTCAGATAATCGGCCAAGTTTCTTCTTGTGAACCAAGCGGCAGCGCTCGGAGACAATTCGTAACCGTTTCTCATTTTATACAGCTGTATATTCTTTCCTATGTATTCTGAAAATTGTGTTGCGTCACCGGACTCTCCAGACACAGCCATCACGAGCTTGCTAGAGATTCTATGAATCTTTTGCTCGTCTGAAACAAGAAAAGTAATGAAACTTGAATTTATGTTCGGTATAAATCTAAATCTTAAAAGTGCCGAGTAATAGAAATATTGTAACCAAACAAATCCCTTACCGCTTTTCATAACCATGATCGAATGGGCTGTGGTCATATCAGCCGCGACAAATGTAAAATCTTTGAATTTTATTCCGATTAAACACTCCATTTTAATCAGCTGTATCACTTGATTCTACCGTTGCAAAATTCAACTGTGAACACTTGCAAACACTGAAAAATGCCTGTCACCTATTGGTAAGCTAACCTCCACTGCCCCAATAATCATTCACCGAAACAAAGAGTATAGGAGAGTATGAGAATGTTCGCGTCCGGGGTTTTGCTGTTCCCGGTACAGTGCTGCCCCCTAGTCTAATTTTTAGCCTGTATCAGAGAGTATATGAGCAGAGATTTCCTCTCTGATATGAGAGTGCTCACGCCCGGGTTTTGGCCGTGCTCATTATAGTGCTGCCCCCTAGTCGAGTGCTTAGCTTGGAACAGCTCCTACATCATCTTTAGCATGGACAAGATCCTACATCATCTTTAGCCTGGATCAGATCCTACATCAGGTTTAGCCTGGAACAGCTCCTACATCATGTTTAGCCTGGAACAGCTTCTACATCATCTTTAGCCTGGACACCGACGAGATACTGTTAAAGACTGCCAGCCTTACGGGACTACGTGTCTCACGAATTTTTCAGCGTTCTCTTACGCCCTATAGAATTTATTCTGACTGGAGTGAGAAACAGAAGGCCACCGACGGCACTTTATCGGTGCAGAAGACCACTGAGGAGATTCTCGTCGCGACGCATCGGTGAGAAGGCGAATCATCACGAAACCATATCGATTATTATTAAATGTTATATTCTACGCCATATTTTAGACAATGTTTTGGCACTATTTTGATACTATTTTCGTCGGTGGTGGAACTTTTAGCGATGTGGTATTTCAGATCACTGTAAGTGCCACGTTATCCCCGCGCCCACTCGCGTCCACTTCCACGTCTCGCAGAATAGCACAGGGGCTGGCAGTCTTTAACGGTATCTCGTCGGTGTCGATGGCTTGGGTTAAAGCTAGTTCTGATCCAAGCCACAGATGTCATACAGTAAAGTGGGTTCTGTTTCCTGCTAAAGACGATGTAGGTTCTGTTCCATGCTAAAGATGATGTAGGAGCTGTTCCAGGCTAAACATGATGTGAGCACAAAAGTGGCACGGCCAAAACCCGGGCGCGAGCACTCTCATATACTCTCTGACTGAAGGCAACATTGAGATCGCAACAATAGCGCACCATTGTTTCGAACAAAAGAGCGCTCATGCTTCAGAATGAAAGTCTATAGCTTCTTTTATCGTCCTTAGAATCATCGGCCTCCGGTCCAATTATCTATTTCGGATACGTTCAGCACACTTGTAGTCTTCGATCTCTATCAATTGATACGCTAGAGCTCGATGACCTAAAAACTTCGGGAAAGTAATTTTGATAAACGAATCTTTTCTCAAAAATTCTTGAAAATCATTTTCTTCAGATTACGATAGGATTGCCGATCAAATGTGGAAAGTGGTGGACGGTAGAGAAAAATTCGTGACAAACGCTCGATAAAACTTTATTTCTTCCGTGTATGTCGCGTTGCGTGCACATTCGTGTACAGAACCGCTTGCGCATGTGTGTGTCCGCGTGCATACGTGGTCGGAGCCATGAAAAATTAGAAAAGAGAACCGTGTGAATGGTCTTAGCGCGTTCTTAACGTGAAACACTTGGGCGGAGGAGAGGTTTCTCCTCGTTTCGACATAGTAGGTCTTCGTCGCTACCCTTAAAGGGCTGCGCTATTAAGGCACTCTATGCCAGGAATACGTTCAGCGTGCACGCGCGGTACAAAGAGGATCCATCGAGTACACAACGCACAATAATCTCTCACAATAGTCCCTTTATACACAGAGTGTCCCCGGTATCCGGCTACTTCTCAAAAAAGAAATGCTTCACGAGTATTCACCCTGTATACGTATATGCCTAGAAAAGAACGAGTCACTTTGTTTGCACTTAAATTTACAAAATAATTCGCGTACGTGTACGCAGGTATCGAGGGAAATTAAAAACTAGGCGTTATCCTAAAATTAATTGGACGGCGGTCTAATGCTTACTCTTATCGACCCGTTCGTCTCCTCGCTTTTCATCGTCGGGGAGGAATGTAATCAAAAAGAAATTTTCCACGCGTCTCGTAAAATGGCGAAATAAAATCTGGTAAAATAGAACTCGTTTCTTTCTCTGCGCTTACGGTACGGTGAAAATGTCAAGTAATGATAAACAAGCGAATTCCATTCCGGAAGTTTCATTAAGGTTAGTTAGGCTCGATAGATTTTCCGGATTCGTGTGAACGGGTCGTGTCGTAAACCTAAAACAACGTAACGTAACGTAAATGCTATGATTGTACTTGCTATAAACGGCAATGACGGGGTTGCCTCTCTGACGATCGCGAACCTTCGTAGACAGCGACGAGCATAATCGGGTGTACCATTAAATTAGGCTGTCCGCGCAACCGGGACAATGTACATACATACAAACACGCTAGACTTCCTATACACAAATAGTACGACGATAATGAAAAAAAAACAGAACCGATGCGTTGCACGGGAACGGTACACTGAACCGTCAAGATCGACGATGGTTCGAGAGACTAGCTCGATGGACTACGAAGGCCACCATCCCGTGTTCCACGGGCATCGATGAGTTTTGAACGGGGAACGATGGAAATGGACGAAAACTGATACTGTCCATCCCCATTCCCAATGTTATTCGCGATTTCCTCGAGTTCAAAGGCGGTTTTAATAGATCCAGTTGACCGGGACCCATTGGTCCTCCGTGGCTAGGGAGTCCAACGCTGCGACCACCTGTCTGAAGGTGTTGTCAAAGTCCTCGTTCACTATCACCTGGTCGATGTACTTCTCGTAGGCCCGCTGCAACGCTGCAGACTCTTCCAACGTGGATTTCAAATCGTCCTCCTGTTGGTTACAGAGTGACAGGTTACTTAAATAGTTTAGAGTCTGTGGTGCTCGGTGCGGTTTCGTTTCTATCGGTGCTGAGAAACGAGAAGTTCAGAGTGTTTCGTACAAATGAAATGTAGAAATATTCTAGATCGGAAGAAAAATTTCGTTTCACTTTCAATCAAACGCAATGCGATCCACTAAAACTACATTCGACTAGCAAACAATAAACAACTGTTTATCTACGAAACTACGATAATGATGAATTGCTGAATAAAAGGGGGAACGCATGCGAATACAAACCTCGTACAACGATGCAAGGGACTCCAGCGTCCTGGCTCTCCTCGAGCTGTACCTGATGGAACTCGCGCGGTCAAACTAGCGAAGCGAACATCAAATACATACAAAAGATTAAATAAAGAACGCTACGTAAGAATGGATGTGGGGGCTGGGGATTGAATTTACCAAGAGAGCGAATCAAAGTATTCGAATAACGCAGACGAAAACAGATTTCGTTTACCGCAATTGATAAAATGTTTGCGAGAAGTAGCGCGAACGGGAATCGCAATAACTCCGGCCGCCATATTCGGATCAGCGAAATAAACGCTGTACGGCCTCCAAAATCTGTTTCGACCGCTTCCGGAGGCAGGATCTTCGTCGGACGCATCAATCAATGGGGAGTGCATGCGATACGGATTGCAGTAACTAAATTACATTTACACAACGACGGCAAACAGACTGGCAGGCAGGGATCTTAAAGTGGTTGCGTCGTAAAATGTTTGATGCCGATGTTTGTTTTTCGACGCTCGCGATACACACGTTTCGCAAATTTCCTTTCCCCGTTTCTTTCTCGCGCGAACCACTAAAACGTCGTTACCAAGAATTTGTTTGCAGATCCCGATCGTTCCGTGCGAATATAACCTTCGCGGAAACCGATTTACATCGCGTGCAAAAATATTATTACATCGGCGCAATAATATTTAGCGAGCGTTCACGCGCGGACCGATTTATTCCTCGCTCGTTCATCGAATCGCCGCTTTATTATTATTAATGGTGACTCAGATATTTAGTTTTTAATATCTGCCCGCTAGCATTCTTTCGCTATTCTTCGAACTTTCCCGAACGATCGCGTCTTATACCTCAACGAAGATCATTGTCGACGCGATTCTCTTGGAACGAAGCGAATATGCATTCTCGAGATCGTTAAGAGCCGCGCGATAGATTACAAAGAGCGGAAGGAGGCGTTTTGAGCATGGTAGTTACCATCAAATTTCGACTGCTTGCCCCGGTGGACCGGCCAAGGTCGTACAAGCACTTCAATTGTTCCATTCCAGGCGCGGCTATGAAGATCACGTAAGGCTTGAACTCGGTGCTGTTGTGGAGGATCTTCAACGCAGCCGGACTGCAGTCCAACACGCACATCCTTCCGCCTCTAATTACTTCGCGCACCGAGTCCAACTTCGTCCCGTAAATATGGCTGCCGTGTTCGCCATACTCGAGGTACCGGTGTTCCTTGATGTCCGTCTCCATCGATTCTCGATCCGTGAACCAGTAGCTTTTCCCGTCCTCTTCGAGGACTCTGGGTGGTCTCGAGGTGTCTAAACAACGTCAACATCGTGTTAAAAGCTTCAAGGTTCGTGTACGTACAGAATTTGAAAACTGTGACAACCGTGCGGAGATTCGTGTTTACATGGAACAATGGTGCCGAATTTCTCAGGATCGCTGTTGATCAGCCTGTTTTTCAATGTTCTGCGTCCTACGCCCCTGGGGCCGACCAAAGCGAGCGTCACGCGCCTGAAAGGCTGCGTTTTCGCGACTTCCTCGTATAGAAGCAGATCCGCGCCATCGAATTCGCCGTTCGATTTCGACTGGTACATCTTCCTCTTTTTCTTCTTGGAAATCCGAGTGCCGCAGATGCTGATCTTGTGGACGAAGTCGGCTTCCGGTGGAACGAACGCTTTCCGGCGTTCTTCCAGTTCCAGGGACGGTATCAGACCCGGCGGACTGCGCTCTTCTCCTTCGACTCGTTTCGCTTGCCACCAGTTTGGATCCGCTTGGTCGACGATCTCCAACACGTCGCCTTTCTGGAAGGGCAGACCGATCTCCCTGCAAGGCAGCAGCGTGTCTTCCGATGGATCGTAGTCGAAAAGTGCTCTCATGTATGGAACATACTGGAACCAGAAAAATCACCGTCAGAATGTTTTTTTCAAAAATATAGATGTTGTCGAATTTATTTGAAGACGCTGAATTCATCGTTTATCGTTTCTGATCGGCCGCCATTACGTTTGACCATAAAATATCGCGGCGAGGGGTCGGTTCTATCGTATCAGCACTCGAACACTGAAATATAAACCTATAATTCCCCAGAGTTTTCTAACACGGTTTTACGTTCCTATAAACTTTCTGCCATCATCGTTTATTATAAACTTCTTTCTGCCCGCCAAACCACGCGAAATATCGACCGCGAGAAAGTCAGAGTGGTTTGGTTAGATCCGATCGACACGATTTATTCGTTGCAGTTGCAAACGAAAATATTTTACTAAGAACAGATTGTACCACGCCCAAGGTGTCGCCAGTAAAAGTGACGAACACCAGCGTGTAAATTATGAGGTTTCTAGTTTACTTTCTGGTGTAGGATCTAGGAAATTCGAAGGATTATGGATCACTCACCTTCAATTTGACTGGCCGATTACCATCGATCGCTATTCCAGTCGCCAACTTCAACGTGAGATACTCTTTCGCCTCGTGGATGGCTTCTTGAAGCTCCTCAGGGTTGCGGACGTCCTTTCCGTTTACCTCGAGGATCACTTCACCGGTTCTGAGGAGCTCTTGCTTGGCAGCTGTGCTACCATCGAGTATCCTGGCAATTATCATGTTGCCGGACTCGTCAACCTGCACTGTCAGACCCTGCGAAAAACGAAACTCGAAGTGAATGCAAGTCCCTATTACTTCCGTTCATCGAATCACCCACTTCAATTTATCGAAAAGATTATGAAGTCGGTCGGATGTTCTGGAAATCCGTGGAGAGCGCGCACGTGGCGCGGTATCGCGACCATAATAAACGCTCCGAACGTATTTATATACCGCTGCAAGTAGCGGCATTTCCGTCTTTTCTCCGTCCGGATTCTGAATGGGAATTCTCTCACGTGACGGAATGGTAAACCTCTAAAAGTGGCTGCTCGGCTGAGAAAGTCCGCGCGAACAGCCACCTCTTTGTTAATTACTGAACGCGTCTCCACTTTCTTCATTCGCCACCGGCTAAGGAAACAAATGGCGGGCAGACTACTCTGTGTAAACACGTAGCAGGAAAAAAACCAAACACAATTTTCCAAACCAAATCTGCCGACCACTAAATGATCTTAGATTACCAAGATTGTAAAGATGCTTCCCTAAGGAATTATTTACCAATTTTATTTCTTCGGGTGTACATTATTGGAAGAATGGCCAAAAATTTGGATAGACACATTCGCGCTGTGTTTATAAAATAATGTGAAATAGTTATTTCTAGAGCTGCGTTGAACTAAAAACGTGACTGCACTCGCTTCTAAACTGGTAAACGGGGGGATGGAAGTTTCGAGAATATTACCAGGGGTTCGTCAGGCTTCCGCCTAAGTCCAACCATCCTCAGAGCCTCTGTCCTCTCGTTGGTAGGCATCGTCGGTGGCAATGGTTGCGGCTTCGCAGGTGCTTGTTTCCTCTCGACGACCGCGTCGTGCGTTTCCAAAAGAGCTTTGAAGTGGTAGCTTCTCAGCAATCGCGTAAGTTCCCGCGCGTTCTCGTCCCTAGAGGCGCGGAACCCGTGGCATATCTCGTCGACGATGTCACAGACGCACGAGCATACCGGTTCCACGTGGAGAGGAGGATCCTCCAAACGCTCCTGGACCTGAAACAGAACCACGGCGCCCTGGTGACCAACAGGATTCACTCCGAAAACTGGTTTTCGTTCGGGCCTCCTTCCAGACTTAGGCCTCGCGTCCACTAGCTTTCCAGAGTCTCCGATCGAAACGTTCTTCTATAAATCGTTTCGATTCTCTTAGATCTGTTTCTCGATATTGTACGTTTTTATTCGCCTGCCGAACAAATAGAATTCTCGGGGATACAAATTTTGTGCACTAAGAAAAGATACAATTTTCAAATTGTCTGACGTTTCTGATAATTGTTGGAAGTTTTGTTCGATCGCCTTATAAGAAAGAACGAAAGCTAGCGTCGACGAAGGGAACAGAAGCGTCGGTGTCAGTGACCAGAGCAAACAGGGAGAGAAATTCTTAGGTTTGTGCAACACTCTGTACGAAGCGGAGGCCCGTTCTACGGTGTTCGTCGAACCCACAAACAGTGAGCGGCTTTGAGCTGCTGCCAGTTGTGAAAGTCGAAACGGGTTTCCGCATTAAATTCACCGTACGAGGAGCCATGGTTGCTCTTTGTCCGCCCCGTGCAACTCCGGAGAAACTGAACCGGACCCGTGCGCCGTTCGATCAACGATTTCTTCGGTCGCCCGCCATACCGATACGTTCGAATTTGTCGATTTTCATTCGTCGATTCTTAAACGAATACGTTATATATTTACATGTATCGTGTATCGAGTCTTTTGAAACAGAGACTAGCAAATTTTCCACCGTGGTTCAAAATTGATGATCAAAAAATTCATATACAACGTTCAACCGTTTATTACAGCTCACTGTAATCTAACCATACCCTGAAATCCTTTACTTTCTAGGTTGTAATCTGTCACTGTTATATCTGAGAGTATGACAAATATGTCGGTGGTATAAAATATTTTCGTTGGGACGTGGTCCAAGAGCGACTACATCCTCTCCTCTTCAATGATAATGACCAAGCAAATCAATCACACGTTGGTGCTAACGATGCAAACATGTTGAAATACCGAAGAATTTCGTGTTCCTAATTTAAAATGTTTTAGAAGCGTCTTTTCTGTGACCTGGAGAACAGAATTGGAGGAACGAAGACGAGTTTGGCGAATTTCAAATGTGGCCTTCTTTCGATTCGCCACCCACCGGAGTCAAATCGTCATTGTGCAACGATGACCCGGCGTCAACGAGGTTTGATTCGATTAGCGCTGGTCACGTAAGGCTAGTGTACTCTACGCTGAACAGCCAATATATCGTCACAACAATGAACGAGTAATTACGAAAGTGGGTCGGTTCTCAGCGTTTCAGAATCACCTTCGAGAATGCTTATTACCTGAGCCAACCGATGGGGAACCTGGCGCGAGCAGTCTTGCAGACGATGTGAAAAACTGCGTGAATAAAAATTACCAGAATCAACGAGTCGGGAAACGAATGCTCGTGCCTCCTCGATTCTAATTAAAATTAAACTAACGACGTGGCTGGAACTCTAGGAATTTCAAATCAAACCTAACGAAGCCTGTATAGAAATTTAGAAAGTAGTCGAAAAATTGAAATCGGTCTGCCTGTGTTCCAAAGATCTAGAAAAGTTTTGAGTCGTGGAAATCGCCTGAGGAAACAAATCTCTAAAATTTATTTGCCCGATGACGAACGGAGGAATCACCTGCGGCAAACAATTACACGACTGTTTAATTTCTTCAAGAATAACGGAGCGATAAATTTCAGAGAATCCGAAGGTCTGCGAGGATTGAACTAGCGCGCAGGAATTCTTCCGAATCGTTTGAACGGTTTCGCAAGAAGCAGGAAGATTACAAAACACTGTGCAATCTTCCATACTTGACGAAAAGTCTGTGACCGTCGCGCGTCGCATCGGCTATCGCGACATGGAAATCGCTGTAAGTATCGCTCGCGGCGACGATGAATCATCATCGAATCATTCCCGGTTCGATACATGTGCATCGCAGATGGACGAGCTATTTTCACAAGGCCCGAGGGCTCTATGCGATTATGGTTGTCGGAGCGTCGCGTCGCTTGATCAAATTCGCCGAGGAAAATCGTGAATTTCTGGAAACAAAGATCGGAAAGATAGATTCTCTCGATCTTCGCCGGGCATAAATCAGACGGCGGACAGGCTACATCAAAGAACAGGGCTTCGCGGTATGTTTTATTTGGACGTGCAGAAAAACAGAACGTGATTTATGGAGATTAAGTATGCACGCTGAAAACTAAACGGCTTTTTTTTCCACCGTCGAACTTCGAACATTGTTCCGAACGATTTCTACAACTTGAGACATTGTTTGCGGTAACAGCGAGGTTGATATTGCTTTTGAAATGGTGGAGACTAAAATATTATTTTACCGAGCACGGCAAACAGTAAAATATTGTTTGACTCGTGGAACGGTCTGGCACAGGTATGTGTTTCTCTCCATGTGTCGCAAGACTGTTATCATTCCGGCCATTAATTACGCCACATTTGTCACGGGAACAACAGCGCGGGGCTGGTGTGTTCAGCGGACCCAGCACAGCCTGTAATGAATTCCTCCGTCGTTCTGTGACGTCCCTGAAAACGCTGCCACGAATCCCGGCGAGATTGTTACAATCGAGGAACGAAAATACCGTTGTTGACGCGGCTCGCAGTTCGCGTGTGTCAATATCGAGTACTACGTTTCGTCATCGCTGTCATCCACATACCACCAAACGGTCTCTCCGACGGTTTGCCGAGAGAAATCGATAGCGACGCGTCGAGCCAACTGGAAAACCGTCATCAGCCTCCGACCAGCTTTTTGTCACGACGCAAACAGATAATCTGCTTAATTATTCATGAAATTCTTATTTTTTTTTAAAAGCGAATCGCAGTGAATCGGACCGCCACGCTGCAAAGACCACGATTCGCGTTTTACGCTGCTCGACGTCGAGTATAGTTAAACCTTTCTCCGAGAGACCTCAAGGACAGCTGAAGCAACCATCTCGAGCTCTCCCTACCTTCCAATTACGAAAACCCTGCTCACGGAAACCAACAACTCGTTTCAAGCCTTCCTCTTTAGCGATGGCGAGATACGGAGAGCAGTTAGGCCCTAGCCAACCTTCAAAGGACAGTTTTCCTTTCTCGGGAAATCGTTGCGGCTCGGTATGGGAATCGAACGATCCGCGATTTACTACGTCGCGAGTTTGGATAGCTGCGATCGACTTTATAGATCTTGCGAGGCGTGTCCGAAAGTAATGCTATTCGATATTCAATTTTTCACGCGATAACAAGACGTCGGATGTAGCTGTGGTTTATGGATTAATGCAGTTACGGTAAAAATTGGTAGACGCAATTCGAGTATCAACGGACAATTTTGATTTTGCACGTAGATATAGCCTTACTTTGTAAATGCACTTCGATCTAGAAGACACAGAGGCACTGGCAATCCTAACCATCTACGTCTAGCGAATACTCGAGTAAATCCTCGGGGTTTTCAGGCGAGCCGCACATCGAACAAGAAACAACTTCACCGTTAGCACAGTTCACCAGACTTGGCAGATCGAAGATCGTCCGCTTTCTCTCTTGCGAGGAGAGTGCTGAGAACTGGATAGGCGAGTTTCGTAGAGGAGCCTGACCTGGACCAGGAGGTCAGAGCTTAAGGAGCTTCAGGTGTTAATCGAAGTTGGAATCGTCGTGGTCCAAACTTTCCTCGGAGCTACTAACCTCGAAACTCGAGGACTCTATTCCAGGGACACTCTTTCAGGTACTCGCTTGGAAGGAGACACTTTCAGGAATTACACTTTGAGGAACTCTCTCTTTCTCTCTCTCTCTCTCTCTCTCTCTCTCTCTCTCTCTCTCAGGCACTCTCGATCGGGGACACACTTGCAGGGGCCACTTCCAGGGGCTGATTTCTAGGGTTAGCCTAGTTATAGCTAGGGATCCAGCTGCCAGACCAGTTTGGATCGTTTGGATCGCAGGATCATGTCTCGACTCACTTTGCAGGAGAAGCCAGAGGTCGCCCGCCTCTCAGGTAGGACGCTCCCGTTTGGAGAACTCGCTGGAGCGACTGTGGTTCGACGGAGCGAACGCTGCGGCCGGGTGTCGGTTTGGTGTTATCGATCAGGCCAGGGCCGTGAGCGGGCACATACGGGGTTCACGACGCGGGGTAAACGCACGAAGGGCTCTCGCTATGGACGCGGATCCCGAGCTCTGTTGCTGCTTAGGTAAGCGGCGTCAGAAAACTGCCGCGCCTACTGACGTTTCTTTCACCCCCACCTTCCACGGCTAGCCCGTTCGTTCAGCTTGCCCGAGTGAAACAGGTGGGGGCCCTTCTTCGGATGGTATGCAACACTCCGCTACGTTGCGCGCAGGGCCGTCCACCGATCTCTCAGACCCGACTGATCGAAGTATCCGTGTGTGCCGACGTGGCCTGGTTCACCTGACACGTGCTCCTTGCTGGATTTTTTCTTTGCTGGACGAGTAGACCGCGGATTCGATGCATTCGTTACGAAAGTAAACTACATCGCGTATATCTCGTTTTAAGAAGTATAAAAGACGCGGCCTGGTTCAGCTGACACGTGCTCTTTGCTGGATTTTTTCTTTGCTGGACGAGTAGACCGCGGATTCGATGCATTCGTTACGAAACCAAACTACATCGCGTATATCTCGTTTTAAGAAGTATAAGAAACGCGGCCTGGTTCAGCTGACACGTGCTCTTTGCTGAATTTTTTCTTTGCCGGATCTTTTCTTTGCTGGACGAGTCGACCGCGGATTCGATGCATTCGTTACGAAACCAAACTACATCGCGTATATCTCGTTCTGAGAAGTATAAAATATCGTAAGAAACAGTTTAGGGTTCTAAGTATCATGTGGTTTGTATTTCTGAAGCGTCCTGTACACCGACAAACGACCCAGGCGGTTAAGTACAGCAGGTGTTTCTGATTCGGTCCCCCTGTTCTTACATCCTGCACGCGTCCCTTGACATCGTCGAAACGTAACATTTTAAACTCGTTTCTTGTCTCGCTAGCTCCAACACTTATACGTTAAAAAATATCCTACAACATCGAGAATCCTCGATACACGCGTGTCTTCTGTAAATTCGAAAATAGTTTCGAACAGATTACGCTTCTCTTTCACACCTCGTAACAATGAAAATGGCGCAGTTTACAGAGGATGTAAACAGACAAGCATGAACGTGCTTCGTTGCTGGGAATGTTAAATATTCTATGTATCAACCTGCAGGATGGTGGAGGGGGTGGCCTAGTACTTAAACATTCCAATCGTGTTCGTCATTCTTGGATGAAAATGTGCACACCGTTTGCCAATGGGTGACTTTCTTTCGGCTGCGCTAGAAGATATTCTCACGGTTGAATTTTGTACAACTGATCCTTCCATATGTTCGTATCGAGGCTACGCAAAATGTTCATTGACGATCCAATGAAATGTCCATGGTGCATCGAAAGTAATTCGGGTTTGTCTGCGGGTGAAATATAACGAATATTATAGCGTGGAAGAAAAAGGTGATCCGAAGTCATCGACACCGATCCGTTTATCGATCTTGCGACACGAGTAGACCCTTCTCGAGATACTCAATAATCCGTTACGCGATACAACGGGATCGTATGGCTCTAACGTTAAAGACAACCATCGGTGTCAGACGGTTCGTGAACCCTGGTACATTGAACATTTCTGCGAGCTTCGTAAATAAGCAGTTTATAGGATATTTCGGTCAATCGATATCTAAAGTGGGAATCAGACGATAGCGCGACAATTAAAATCCTTCAAATACTGGTTCTGCTATTTTAACACTCGCAGGAAATTCTATCTCGATAAAGAAAATTGTAACCACTCACTGGAGTACACCGAGTTTCTCTGTCACACTTCAACGCTAAACCTACCGATCATCAAAAGTGACTATAACGTGTACAGTATTATAAAAATAACGAGATCAAATTTATTTATATTTTGTGCGTTTTTTACTAGAACATATACTACAGTCAAAAAATATATTCAATAAATTCCCATGAAAACACCTTTACAATTTCAATAATTGTCAAATTAAAAAATCTAAAATGGGTCATTATTTGACCCCACGTGGTAGGTACGGTGTTAAGATTCAAAAATGTTTCCATTGCAAATTCCTCCACGTTTCAATTTATCAGAAAAAAAATTAGCGAAATTCTAAACGTTCGCTAGAAGATACAAACCCACCCCTAAGAGCACCAAACGGAGATTCAAAGAGCACGATATTCTCCTTGAAAATTCAGTGTGCAGTCCTGCGCGTGGCGAACTCGGTGCCTCGATACGTCACTGTCACTTACACGCTCGTGGATGTCGTACACGCGCTGGATCCCCCCCATTCCCTCTCGCGATTACAAAGCCGGTTGGAATTACATCGGCGCGGTGTACACGCGAGGTACACGCAACACGCCTCGCGATTTCTGTGAGTCGAGGCGAGGCGATGCGAGGCGAGGCGAGGCGTGCGATGACTTCGCTCCGAGGAGACGCCGCCGTCGACAATTGCCCGGGTTCTCCGAGGTCAGAACCAATTGCCGAGGATATCAGAGGAGTCGCGGCAACGATTTGTCAATCAAGACCGCCGGATTATTCACGATCCTAACCCAGACCTGACCCTGACTTCCGGCCGTCACGCGTGATTCAGGCTGGTTCCTTGCCGGAAGCTTCTTTCTTCTCCAAGCTTTATCCTGCGGCTTCGTGATTCTTGTCCGAGACCGAAGGCACGACGATCAGGTTCCTGGAGAACGCTATAGATCCTCGTTTCCTTTCGCCGGATATCAATTCTGGGGTCTTCTTAACATTTCATGCAGGTGTCGCGGTTACCTTGAGACTTCGACTTTCACACCTGGAATTCTCTTTGGGCGATGTACTACGGCCGCCATAAATTCCAGGATGAAGCAACACCGTGCTTGCAATATTCCTTTTTAAAAATCCCTCGCAGAGTGCGGAATTAAAATCAAACAATGGCGTGTCTACGCGTCGAACGCAGGGCAAATGGTTGTATTATAAGTTTTACGAAAAACGAGGAAGGATTACATTTTTCTTTGATAAAAAATTAAATACTCATTCTTGAAAAGGTTATTGATATTGCACCGCAATAGAGATCTGGATTGACGCGTATACACGTTGAACGCAGTTCACTGGTTAAATAGTTTAATGATACGAGCGTGAACTTTAAATTTGATTTTAGTCTACGCTTCATTTAGATAATCTTATCTTCCATCGAATTTAAACAGACGATATATCACAGCGCGTTTCTCTTCGCATTCCGCCCCGTAATTCGCTAACGTCCTATTAATCTAAATTTTCGTATTACTCCAACGACCTCTCTTCCTAATTAATCGCAATCAGCTACGTTCTGCGCAGCTATTAAGCACTCCTCAAACAAACTTGACGTGCAACCTCTACGTCCTCGACTAACAAAGATCTTTTTACACTCCTCTAACTCTAACAGACAAAAAAAACAATTCACACCGTTTTCATTGATATTTTTTCAGAGTTCCGATTCTTAATGTTCAGCGACGACATATTTAAAATATTGAATATTAATTTTTTGCAGTAGCAAACCTTTCTAATCGCGGTACAATGATCTTCACCCTCTACAGGGGACGATCGATGACTTCGATTAAAATTTCTCGGTGGCGCTACCCGCGGTATCGTTTGTAGAACTAATTAGGAATGAAAACCTTCACACTTTGCCTACAAAGAGACTACCAGAGCCCAAGTCAACAGACTAATTTTCCGGATCCGATCTTTTCACCGGCTTTCCGTGAAAACCAGCAGCACCCCCGTCGGGTCTGTCATCGATCCCCATTGTCGAAGTTTACCAAATATCAGGCCGGAAACAGGCACGGTTGCTTAACGACTTTTCGACACCAGAAAGGCCTCTCCTCTACCTGGCCGAAGATGGAATGTGGGCCCGACAGGTGAGAGGGGCCCTAACGTCTCGGAGGAAGCGTCGACCTGCGTGCAATCGATCGGGACAAGATAATTCAAACCGTTCCCGATCTTCCACGAACCTTAAAAACTCCGAGATCTCGAGGTCCAGCTTCCCAGATAATCGAGGAGAGACCTCGCAGTCCCTTACAGCTGAAAAATCTCGGAAAAGTCACGTCCCTGACCTTCTTCGAATTCTGAAGTATCTCCAAGCTGCTTTGGAAAAGAATTCAGTGAAAATGTCTATTTTTAGTGTACAATCGAACATCGATCGATATATAAAGCAATACAAAGTAAGTTACGAACCTACTATAAAAAATGGTAAACGTCAGGAATAACTTGTGTTTTCTTGTATTTTTATCGTTTATTTTTGATCGCTATAACTTTGCGATTCAACACGACATTCCTTTCAAATGCGATTCCACAGTCAAAGTCTGCGCGATTTCATTGCCGTTTTCCATTCGCAGTCTCCGACATTGAGTCACGCGCCGCTTCACGGGAATCCGCGTTCGTTTCCGAAAAAGACCCAAGACGCAGGAATGAGAGACGGATCGGATCGAATAGGAAAAACATTTGAGATCACGTGGCGAGACTTTCGGGATGCCGAGTACTCGGACGAGCGCGTTATTTTCTTTGCACGTGGTGGCTCTCGCACCAGGGCAGCTATACGACGCCCACGCCCACGCATTATTTCGGGAGCGACATACATTTCTCGTGTGGAAACGCGCGAACAACACACCGGCCTTCGATGAAAATATTAGCGTGTCGATTGTCTGGGGCCTCCGTTCCGCGGTTCCTTCGTGACGCGATTGCTCGCGTCACGTCTCCTTTCGTCATCGTTATGTAACCAACTACCACGAACAGAAGAAAATTAATGTCGTTTACATACAAACGCACGATATTCTTTGAGGTACTCAACGAGAATCGTGTTCTCCTCGTAAATCCTCCTACAATTTGTATTCACAATTCCTTCTTCTCGCGGTGTCTCTGCGTCTTTGGCGTACGAGGAATTCTGACTCGAACCTCTTCGAACCGTTTTTTTTTAACGCTTCGTTGTTTGATTACGTTCGGCATTTTTGTTCTGCATAAATGTGCCGTCCCATTCGAGGAATGAAGTTGAAAATAATCGGGCAAACGTGGATTTGAAAAGAGGAGAAGTTCATTTATTATTATCTTTTCCTTTTGCCCGTGGTTGCTTTAATGTGCCAGTATCGATACCGTTCTATAGAAATAAATGTTTATATCGGAACGAGTCTGCCGAATTTAGTTAACTCGGTGAAATTTCACTGAGCCGGAGCGAAACCGTAAATGAGCTTTTCCTTTCCCTTTCCCCCTCTCTTCCTCTCGTTCCCTCTCGTTTTCGTAAAATCGAACGATCGTAGTAAACACGTGGGCACGTGCGTGTGTCTCGGCTTCTACGTGCTAAAGTGCGCATGCTCAAGATATTGTCTGGTACTATTTGTTTACTCGTTTGTGCCAAATATAATACATCGCAGACCTTGTGAGCTATTAATTGCATCGATCAAAGAAGAATCGGTACAACCAAATTCTTCGCTAACCATTCATCGAATTCATAAAATAAAACCTTAACGGTCCTTTAAAAAAACATTCGATGTTACTTACAAAAATTGTTCACGCTGTCCAACCAACTTCCACACAACGCATTTCTACAAAAGTCGTAATCATGCGGACACTATCGATTCTATATTTCTTCCAGGGTTCGACGACGGAGGCGTTCGGTGACGTAACAACGAGAAGGGGAGTAAAGATAAAGGGCAGTGCAAACGTTCACTCACCTTTACCAGAGAGTTCACGACCGGACTGTCCAGGAGGCCTTTGAGGAAGATCAGGTCAGTGTCGTCCGCCACCTTGCCCAGCTCCTCCAGGTTGTCTCGTACGTGCATGAAGGCGGCTGGAACAGTGACCAGGCACTTTTCCATAACACTGTGGCGACTTACACGTCGGCGAGGGGCAACGACACTACCGGTGGCAGCGTCGCGTTGGGACGAGGGTGCGGAAGAGGGAACGATCGGCGAAGGGTGGCCGGGTGTGGCCATCTTCCGGGTGGATCAATATTCGGCTAGCTACAGGTGGCAGTGCCACAGCACGCGGTCCTTCGTGACGGAAAAAAATCGAATACGACAACCCCATAAACCCTGAACCCACCCGAACAACGAATCTCTCCAACGAAACATTTTTTCTCCACCCCAAAAATTTTCTTACCTCGAACAGTCATCGTTCAGACGCGTCTCCATTTTTTACAACTACAATTTTCCTCCTACGATTTATTTAGATTTTTTGAAATTTGTTGAAACAGTGAAATTTCTCCATCTTGAAAAGTCTCTGCTCGCAATTGACTTTCAACTTCGACTCGATTGATATCTAAATAACGTATACACCAGTCTACCTACAGTTCACCTACTCATCAATTGATAGAAACTTCCAGTGAACTGAACTAGAGCTCAATTAACAATGGGTACAATACGGAGCAAGCTCAAGGATGAAGGAATTATCGTAGAGTTAACGAGTCCTCCTGAAGACGTTCACGAGACCCAGAACTAATTAGAGCGCGCGTGCGACCGGCTTCGAGTCGACCTTTCTATTTCGTTCGGCAGCGTTACGAAATTCTTTTTCCGGATTTCAGTCGGCTGATCGAAATTTTTTCCAGAAAGATTCCACGTGGAACAGTGTTTGGTCTGCGCGGATAAACGCGGGCGGCATCGCGCAGCGTGCGCTCTCGGAGAAGCTTTACGATGTTTAATTTCGAGAGACAGCCTGCACTTGCAGCTCGAGTGTTTTCGATAACAGGGCTGGCTACTCGAACGCGCGACGATAACCGATGATAACCGACGTCGTCGACGAGTTGGCTGCATGATAAATGCGTTACAAAGGTAAATATCGGCGCGTGGAATACACAGGGACGATCCACGGTGATCCACGGTGTCGTTTGTCACGAGTGGACCTATTTCTCATCGCGATCTATAGTTCCATGATTTTTCTTCAAACCATGAGGGACGAAAGGTTGCACAGCCAGTGCTGCCCTTAACACTAGGTTTACGGGACCCGTCGTTATTCTTAGTTTGCAATTATTAAGATTCTAAAGATGCTTCCCTGAGAAATTATTTACCAAATTTATTTCTCTCGGTATATATTATTGGAAAAATGGCCAAAAATATGGATAGATGCTTGTTATGTTTATAAAATAATGTGAAATAGGTATTGGTATTATTATTATCATGAAGATTGTAAAGATGCTTCCCTGAGAAATTATTTACCAAATTTATTTATTTCGGTATATATTATTGGAAAAATGGCAAAAAATATGGATAGATGCTCGTTATGTTTATAAAATAATGTGAAATAGGTATTTCTAGAGCTCCGTAAACCTAGTGTTAAGCATTGAACTATCGAAATCACCCACTTCGTATTTTTTTACTTCGCGATTGTTTAAAATGTGAAATGTAAAGGTATCTTTCTGGAATATTTAGAAACCGATTCATTCATATTTGTACAATCGAAAGGAGAATGGGTTTTCTTGGAAGACCAAAGGAATTTTGATGTTGTTCCCGAGGAAGCAAATATTTCTTCTTAAAATCGCGGAACGGCGTCCGGATTCCGGCATGGGGAATATTTTTCACGACGGGACTCCCTTGTCTCGATTCTTTGCGTTCCTCTCTGTTATTCTCGATCTGCGGCGCCGATTAAACATAGCGATCACCCGGCGATCTTCTCAACTCTACACGCTACTTTCCCCCAGTTTACCATTTTCGATCTGATACAATTTGGTCCCGTTCACGGCGTCGATGCTGGCCAACAGCCGACGGTCCTCGACCTTCTCCTTCTTCCCGAAGAAAACCATTTTACTTGACGATCTCTCGCGAACAAGTTCCACAGAAGGCCTTCAACATCCAACAATAACCAACATTCACATGGTCACCGATTCGCAACAAACTTTTCTTCGATATCTCTTTTCAGGATTGTTATACATCCTCTAAACTGGGTTTAAAATCTTGGTTTAAAGTCGTCGAACACCCTGGCAGACACAAAACTTCACAGAGGTCGGCCCTCAAACTGTCTCACTCGTTCGTCTCATTTAGCTTCGGGGTTTCTCGTTGTTCTCTTCTAGATCGGCGTCTGCGGAATCATCCTCGACGCGTGTTATCGCCTGTGTGTCGTATCATCTATGTTCGGAGCACGTTTGGGGGATGAGAACACAATTGCGGAGGATCGGAACACAACTGAAGCTGACGAGAACAGGTCTTTGCTAGATCTAGCAGGCCTCGCCACGTCGGATCTTCGAGACGGTGGTAACGTGACCGCTTCGCGACGCTACGTCGCGGTGAATGGGAACGCTGTGTTACACCTGCCGGGCCCCTACGCGCTCGGGGGACTGAAAGCGACACCCTGTGGAGGTGACGGGACTACGGTGCTAGGCCAGCGTCCACAACCAGCTCCCCTCGGAGCACGAGAAAATTCGCGCCGCTTTTTAAGGATATCGCCGGTGAGAATGCTCTTCTTCCTTTTGTCAGACCGATGACGATCGTATCCCTCCTTCGCGTCAAGAGACCTTCGCCATTGTTCGCGATCGTTAAGCGTAATTTACTAATCAGCGCCCGGCGAGCGTTGCGCTTATCGCCGATTGTGATTCGGCAAACAACGCCTTTCTTTTTTACACGGCTTAGTTGTTGGAATTCTGAGTATAGGAGACTTTTATGAACGATGCGTTAGGCTTTCTCAGGATCTTTCTACTTCCTCGATCGCTCAGAAGAAGAAGAAGAAGCGTGAGATATCGAGGATCGAGAACGGCACGCGTGCTGTCGTCGCCGGAGAACGATCGGAACTGGCGGTCCAAGAGATTTCGCCTGTGAACGTGGGATCAAAGGGAGGAGAAGAGCTATTCTTATTTTTCCAGGCGAGACAGTACGTGTAGAATGGGACGGAGGGAGGAGAGAGAAACGAAGAGAGAGCTTGCACGAGGAAACGTAAGCACCATCGACTGGAAACTGGCCGCAACAATCTACGTGGCTTGCGAGAGTCCAGAAACAAACCAGCTGGTTTCTGGAGGAGGGGAACAATGAAGAAACAAAGAAATCTATAGTCACTGAGATTCGACGTCGTAATAACTGACGCCTGCTTCGTCGACGTCAGATACCGTGCATCCTGGCTGATGCTGCAATCCTCTTTCTCTGTTCTTCCCGCGAAGTTTTCAGTTTCCTTCTAGTTGTTAATGTTTGTTTTTGGATTTCTTAAAAATCATTTTTAATCGTTATTGTTAACCATCGACCAACACTCTGACGAACCTATGAAAATGCCATGGAATAAAGTTCAAGAATAATTTTAAACAGTTTGTTAACACTTTACCTACCGAAAGCCTATTAATAGGATTTTCAATAATTGTGCTGTACCAAATGGAAGATGACGTTATCGAGGGTGACTTGTTAGTTCGAAACGAAAGTTTCTGTTGCCATCGAAGGCTCGATGTAAATGTGTTTAGCCATGTATCTTAGATTTTTCAAAATTATGCAGTAATATCCGGTCGGTAATATGTTAAGAACTGTTGAAATGGAGAGGATAAATATAGTTAAAATATTCCGGCTAACAAACGATCGGAAACGGATTCTTGGCAGGTATTACCCAATATTTTAGAATCGTAATTGAAAATACACTGCCAGTGAGTTTATTGTTTAATATTTTAGTCAGTCATTGGAACGGTCCGAGGACGAGTGTATCCGTTACAGAACCGCTTTATTTTTTGTTCAACGCCTTCGTCTGTCCGAAGCTGTTTCTTATCCGAAAAGTCATAAAATCGAATAAGTGGCTTCTGCGTGGAAAAACAAGTGGAGCGCCAGGGTAAAGAGGGGAAAACGGAGTAAAGCAAAAGTTTTATGGTAAACTTTCAGCTATCCGTCAGGGGAATGGTCGACTGATCTATCTTCATGGGCCGGAGCCGTGGAAATCAGCTCGAAAGATTTCACAACTTGAGAGAAATAGGCGAAGTTCGCGAAATGAATATTTAGGGAAGAAGAGAACGAATGAACAGAGAATAGCCGAGCTTCGAAAGAAGCATTCAGTTTTCTTTTGCGAGAAGTTTCGTAGGAGGAAGAAAGTATGACGATATTCGATAGTCACAGTTTATGTCGAGAAAAATAGAATCGAGTAGAACAGTTGGTTATGAACCTGAGGAACATTATAACCATCGCATTAAGTATTACACAAGGCTGTAAACTGTATGGCCGCTATTAGCTTTATCGACCGCTCGAGCTTTTCTTTGGAGAACACGTGCAGTGAATCGATCGTTTAATCAGCGGGCATAAAATGTGTCGAAACTCAGAATTTTTTGTAACGTACAATTCATTTTTCATCGAATAAAATATTAGAAATATTCCGACGATTGCTTTTACGATAGAAATCGGTTAGAATGGAACGAAGGGGTTGATACGGAGAATCGGAAGCAGAAAAGACCGATCCACCGTTTCCGCGGATCGCGAAACGTGTAATTTGCGATACGAATTTCCAGCGTCACGCTGTCACCATAATCACATTGTGGCCGGCCTATTATGACACGTGTCCCGACCACGACGTGGAAAGCGAAGCGTAATCCGGCATCTAAGGTGCTTCCCCGGAAATCACGTTAATTTTTAACAAGATCAGAACCGCCTCTACGTCCATCGGGAGCTATCTTTCGATTCCGGTAAACAGAGTTTCAGCAACGAAACGCGCGTCGGCCCGGTGAAATCGTTTGGAACAGTTCGAGTTTATCCTCGATAAACTCCGTCAGAACCACTCAAATCGAAGACAGGGTCAACAATCCAACCGGAGTGGCGAATGGAATCTATCGAGGGCTGCTCCGGGAGCCGCTAATCGATCATTAGCAGGTCCACGGAATCGAGTAAACGAAACGTTAGAGAATGGCTGGTTGCAACGCTATACGATGCTTAACAACTTTTCCTGTTAGGTTCAGCTGAGAATTCAGGGTACACGAAAGATTTAGAAGATCGACCTTCGTGTACAGCTGTGAAAATGGTTGCGTAAATGCTGGAATTCTTGCTGGAACGATAATAATTCATTCATTTTTGCTTCATACTTCTTCCGACTCCATAATCTTCTCTTCGTCATAATTTTGATCGAACGGTTTCTCACAAAACCGTAATTTAAATCGATGTAAAAGGAAGAACCAGAAGCAAGTTTTTTCAACCTGTCCAGCAGTCAATGTTCTCAATTTAGCGCCAGGATTGAGGATCTCGCGAATAGAAGATCAAATAAACGTCGCTGAACATCAAACGGGGCCACTGGTGTAAATTAAAAACGAAACAAACATGGCACTTCGAGGAAGTGTGGGAGATCTGGGCGGGCAACGATTCCATTCGTAGGAAAAGCCAAACAAACAGTGTCAGTCGAGAGACTCACCGGAAGTAGACTTCAGATGAGGCAACTCTTTCTTGGGGATGATCGAGCATCCACAGATGTCCTCGATATCCATCATCGACCTGCTGTTCTTCATTTTTGCCCAGTTTCGATTCCGATCCAGAGAAGATTCAGGTGATCCCAACCGGCATCACGATCAGCATGGATCCCAGCCCCTCGCTTGCGATCCAGCGTCCGTGAGTCCTCGATCGATCGGCGACCCTGTCATCCCACCTCTCGAACGTTCCACGTGTGTTGTCCGTCAATCGAACTCCGGCCAAGACGCCGGCCGAGTCAAAATGGCAGTAAGAGATCTTCGGATCTATTCATAGATCACCGGAGGTGGGCTGCGACCGAGGTTCCGAGGACGGGAAGAACGAACGAGAAAGACCGCAACGGGACCTATAAGCCCGTGCTCGGTTCGTGTCCAGTACTTATAGCTTGGTACCGCGCGGGGGTGGGTTTTTGCACCCTCTCTGCCTCTCGGTCGCTGCCATCGGCCTCTCTTTCCCTCCGGCACGCTGCCTAGCGATTTCGCGACTCGTGGCAACGAGTGCGTCCTGATCGATCGATAGTAAACGCGCTCACGGAAGGGCTGAAGCATTCTTGATTGCCCGCCGTGGAACTAGAACGTCTCGAGGATTTCAAAATATTTCGTTTATCGATCTTCCATCGGCGAGGGCTGGCTTCTCGAGCTGAGACAGTTTCGATCGATCGAACGATGAAAAGTCTTCGATGTGACTTTCCAACGAGGCGGCAGATCGTTTTCAGCGAAATTTATTCGTGATATATCTACGAAGTAATATAAAACAGGTAGTTTCTGCACGCCGTTGATCTCGTGTTAAGTTTAGGGGGGTGGTTCGATCGTTGGGAGAGTTACTGTAGCGGTATTTGATGAAACGCGTTTAGCCTTTGAGAAAAGTAACGAGGAATGCTGAAGGATAGAAAATCAGAGACTTTTCGCTGAAGTGGTGGAAACGAATAGTCGTTTCCGCGACTAGAAATATTTTGAATATTTTATCGACGAGAAGACTTAGGGGTGTTGGGCTTTGTACACGTGGCGTCATCTTCAGGTGTTCTGTGGAACTGTTGGATTGAAGCGTTGATCGGTGGGTAAAGGAATAGTCACACGAGTTATCGATGTTACCAATTGTCGTATCATATAAATCTACATCAATGCAGACTTGCCATCCGTTGGTAATTTGTCTACCAGTTAGAACGTTTAGCCACTACGTGGAAAAATTTGTATTTTCGTAAGAGGATAATTCGTTCCGATGTTTACGTTGTATCCGATGGCCAGGCCGGCAAGAATCATCTCTGGTAAAGTTTAGAAACATTATAAATAATTTATATGAATGTTTAAGAGGAAATATTTTGAAGAATAGTTGGTGACACCGTTTGTTCCTCAATTTACATCGAAAGAGTTGAGAATAAATTCTGAAAATGAATCCCTTTGGACATATTCTGAAAAGAGTTATGTAGTTGTCAGTGAAAAACTAAGCTGCCAGAAATTCATGGTGAGCCACAGCGGTGTAAACTGCCCGAACAAAGGCGAAATTGACATTTTATCGTTGCAGCGATGTTCCAGCAGCGAATACGCGGTCGGGATACTAGAACATTGGGCTTGAAATGGAGATTGGCTGATTGGGATCAGGCTGGTCGAGGCCGGCTGCATAATCGGCTCGTTTCGGGCCCTCTTCCGGGTCTTGTCACTTGTCGTACTTGTTGACATACGGAACACGATGCACCGAGGTCTCGCGTTGTGCAACTGGAAAACAGTTCACGCCTCAGCTTTGCTCGACAAAGGTTCCGAGCCGTTCACTCGGCATTAACCCGGCAACTTATCACTCTTGTCACGCGGATGCGTCCTCGGAGCGGACCGCACGCGGATAAACGCTATCTCCGCGCGGTTCCTCGTATCTCCGCGTATCCGTTACACAAATAGTGCTTGATAATTGGTGGCAACTATGCGGAACCGAGGCAGGTTTCTTTGTTCGATTGTATTCTAAAGACGCCGCGAACATTCGATCAGGTGTAAGAACAAATTCGGTAGAAAAAGTGCAACTAAAATGGAAGAATAAAGAGAAAATAAACAATACGGTTGACTGTACATTTCTTGAAGTGTGTAATCACGGCAGAGAGGGCAGCATAGCGAGATTCAAAAGCAATTGAGCGGAAAGTCTCGTTTTTCCCGGATTGCAAGGGTGAGGAATACGCGTTCTCGTCTCTCGATAATACAAAGATTTCTCAGTAATCAAAAGCGCTAGATAAAAGTCCTATTTTTACGTTTACGAGGTGTAATTTGCATTATTCGGAAGCATACAGCTGCGCATGTAACAATTTTCATGAAGCTGCGACAGCTACATGCTGCCGAATAATGCAAATTACACCTCGTAAACGTAAAAATAGTACTTTTGAGGGCGATCGCGGCCTCGATTGATCTTTTTGAAAAGCCCCATCGTTGTTAAGAAATGAGAACGCATCCCGCGTCGTTTCAATCCTGGAAACGGGTCTACCGCCTTAATATAAGAGGTTTGCGATGTCACGTCGCGGCGGGAATTTAAGTCTAATTTCGCTACTACATATTTGCGTGCATCAATTCACGCTAATGAATCCCGCGATGGGGCACGAGTACTAATCTCCGTGGCACCGCAAGCTTTGTATTACCTTAATCCGCGTGTCGAGTATTATGTATGTATGTATGGCTAGTCCGTGTATCTCGGCCCGTGGATGCGAGACGGGAAAAATGGGACGAGCATCAACGAGATAATCAAACGGCATTAAGCAAGTTCGACTAACGCGAGGCACGTTTCACCGGGTGTGATAAACGTGATATTGATTGCCCGGTTGTCTCTGCTTTGCTTGCTTGCTTGCTCCCAACTATCCAGTTCTTCTTCAATCTTCCAATTGATACAGGAATTATTACGAAAAGGTAATTCGCGCGAACGGCCCGATTTTACGGCGACGTAAAACGCTTGCAGACGCTGCAAGGTCCGAGGATCGATGGCCCCAGCTTTATCGGCGACTTTTTTTTCGATCTTCGAAAAAAGAGTTTATGGACGGGATTAAAGATGTTACTGCCGATGTTCGCGTTCATATATATCGCTGCGCGATATGGACTAAAATAAAGGCTGTGTGTTAAACAATCTTGCGACAGTCTTGCGTTAGATGTCTGAGTGCGGGCGATCGCGTACGGTCGTGTCCGACAGTGAGAAAGAATATTAAATGAACGAGGTTGTAAAATCTTGTGATTTGTAGTGTAATCGTTATCTTATAAAACACATACAACAAAAATGTTATAACATTCCTCGTGCCCCGTTGCGTAACGTGTCATCGATGCACGGTAAGCAGATAACGGCAGTTCATGCAAATTCGTATTTTTATACACTGGTATTAAAATGATAAAGTAAAATGTGTTATTTCCCGGACTGTCAGTTTTACTGTGACGATAATAACATGCTAACCTTGATTAAGACTTGCATTTTTTTTTGCGTTGCATAAATAGAACGAAACGCGCAAACATTAGCCGACTATTGAAGAGAGATGCGTTGAACGTTTTATAAATTAATTCGTGATCATCGAAATCGATCAATCGCAACTTAGCTCTTTATCGAACGATGTTTACAGGTGAACAATATTCTTGAACTCTTTTTGCAGTTACTCATTTCTGTCGCGGACTCGTGGAATCCGCAGTTTAACGATCATGTTATCTACCAACATCGTACGTGCAGCTGCATCTCGTCGCACCGAATGCGCCGATTATTCGCATACAACGTCGTCGTCGATGCAACGATGCTGCTCCGATCGAAACGATGAATCGTTGTCGCTCGGTAACCGCGATTTACAGCGACGAATTTCGACGGCTTACAAAGTTATTGACAGCGCTCGCCCGTGAATCAGGATTATTAGTGACAACCGACGACGGGAAAAGAATGCGAAGTGTCGGGATGGACGGGTATCGTGGCTAGAACGGGTTCAGGCCGATGTTAATCTGTTTCAGTTTTCACGGGAGTTTTACCCTCGTCCTCCGTCCACGTCGTTCTACATTCTACAAACCTTCCTCGTGAAAATCTGTCGCTCCTCTCTGTTCACCATTCTCATCGTCTAATCGCTTCTCTGATACTTTCCTGGTAGTACTAGACTGCCCGAACACAGAAACTGCAAACTGAACGCAAAGGAAAGCCGTGGTCCGATCGCTTTGCCAACAACTCGTTAGAGCGACCGGTTCGACAAACCAACTTTGGTTTTCGCACACAAGCCCTACAGCGTGTATCGACTGGTTCTCGGCTTTGCGGAATTAACAAACATCTCGAAAGGGGAAGAACCATTGTGATTGACAACGGGTATGCCCCGTGTTTATCGAAAGAGGTGGGAGCACCTGCCACTTCCAGCACGTCAGGAAAGTACGCGATGGATCAGTCAGTGTTCGACGCACTTGTGAGATCCATCGAGCCGCGACGATCTCTCGATCGCCATTGAACGGGCGAGCTCCCGTTAACCTAATCGTTCTCCGTTGAAAACTGTCACGTGTGCGCCATGCCGTCGATCGGGGTAGGTAACCCTCAGCCTGCGGGGGTGGCGACGCAGGTCGCTAATAAATTAACCCTTTGTATTGCATTACCGAGTGCGGGCCACGTGCTGAACGATAGCGGGTAATCGATTATCGGGTGTAATCGCGGGCACTCTGCGAAACTGGTTTATGTAATTCCGTCTTGGTATAATAATCAATTAAAACATTCTTGTTATGGGCAATTGTTAAAGTGTCGCGCATTTTCCATATTCGAACTTGGTAAAATTAATAGGTTCAGGAATTCTCTAAAAATACCTTGAAGAATGAAACGGCCATGAACAGTCTACGAATTAAAGAAAAATCGCGCTAAAATTTGGAAGCGAAAAAATCGCGGCAACTTTTACCGGCACGCGCGGCTCGATAGAACGACGATTTCCCGAAACTGTTTTGCCAATTTCCATGAGGCGATAATTTATCTGCTCGGTTCGTCACGTACAGGGCACGGTTTACGGTCACGCGTGATGCGGTAACAAAAAGAAACGTGCAACGTTAAAACGTGAAATACGGCGACGATAATCGTCGAGGCTCGTTCGGCTCGCCTTTCTTTCGTTTTGTCTCTCGAGGGATCGACTTCCTCTCGCGCCGCAGTTCCGTTTCGACAAAATTCGAGGTGGGGGGTTTTAAACGCGGGGTTTTAATCGTGTGGCGTGAGGGGGGGAACGGCTTTGACGTATCGATTCGATAACTTTCCCCGAGCCCTTTTCGTTCCGTCAATGGAAAAGTTTTCGAAGGCTCCCGAACCGTCTCGATTTATCGTCGACGATGCAACCCCCGTTCACCCCTGACGAAGAAACGCGAAAATACGACGCGACGGAGAGAAAAAGCGCCGGTAAATCGAGAACGGTGGGTTGTAATTGTTCGTGCGAGTTCGAAATAGTTTCCTGGATCCTCCCCAGCCGACCCTGTTAATGACTCTGGCCAAGTTTCGGATCGTTTTCCGAAATTTCGCAACGGTGCGCGCTGAAAATTGCCGGCCGAGAGCGCTCGCATAGCTTGGAACGTCTTCCGACTCGTTGCTGGATGTCTGCGATACGTTTTCTAACCTATAGTCTTTTTTAGCCTACACTTGAAAATCCCGGCAATACAAATCCAAAACCATTAATTCTTCGAAAGAGAAACCTAAATACCACGTTCCATAATTGTTTCGTAAATGAAACCAAGTACCAAGAAACCAAGTACTCGGTGTCCCTCGATCTGGGATTCATAAGCCAACGAGTCGTCTCGGCAGAAGCTGAAGAGTTCGCAAGTCTTTTTTAGCCTACACTTGAAAAGCCCGGCAATACAAATCCAAAAACCATTAATTCTTCGAAAGAAAAACCTTAATACCACGTTCCATAATTGTTTCGTAAATGACACCAAGTGCCAAGGAAGCATCTTCGTTCGCCCCTCGGTGTCCCTCGATCTGAGATTCATAAACCAGCGAGTCGTCTCGGCAGAAGCTGAAGAGTTCGCAAGTTAAGGGCGGAAGAGCCTGCGACAAGTGACTCCCTGCCCCTCTAACCACTGTCCCCTATTCTTTGGTGACGACTTGTCCCCTCGCAGGCCCCCGGTCGTGGACCATTAAGGCAGACCGGAAAGTTTCAGTAGGCACGCGGTGATTTCCCAAGCCGGGTGCAAGCTTAACGAGCCTGGCTGTGGGTCGACGGCAATTTTCCTCGCGAAATTCCGCGGATTTCACCGGGTCGCGTCTCTTGAAATTATACTAGCACCCCCGGTCGGAGAAACTTTTATATGCCCGGCACGTGTCCTTCCGGCTGAAGGAACGCGTCCCGTTGCGTTTTTCTCACCCCCTTGTCGCGACCTCCGTAGACAACATCCACACCGAAAGGCTGAGGAATTCCGAGGGTTTCCGAGGAATTCCAGGCACGGTGAAGATTTTTTACGGAGCCGGTCTCACAGGAAACGAAATCTTTTTTCCAGGTGCTACAGCTGCTGGTGCTGCAGGGATCCTTGGCAGCCCTCGTCGCCGGGAAATCCAGTAAGTCCACCCTCTTGCTCCGTATCTGTCTGTCTATCTGTCCCTCTGACTATCTTCTTCTCCATCTCTCTCTCTCTCTCTCTCTCTCTCTCTCTCTCTCTTTCTCTCTCCGACACACTCCCACGGGATAATCGCGCTTCGAGTAAGCTGCTTAGGGACCGGACATTGTCTGGAACACTCGGATGCATTCGGATCCGGAGGCAGGCTAATGCTCTTCGACGATTCGCGTTATTTGTGTCGGGGCCAGCTCCTCCTTTCTTACAATCCTTGCTGGATCGATGCGATCGGGTCGCTTGGTACCAGAAAAACGCGGGAACGAGAGATGATCTTGATGCGATCATCCGCGCACTAATAGGCTTCTGCCGGTTAGCGAATAATGTGGTCCAGGGAGAGCGGGCTCGATCGCGGCTGGGTTCAACATCGTTCTCGCTAATTTGATCGAACGAGGTTTAATTAACGGTTTTAGTACTTCGGCGGCGGAGAAGGCTCTTTCGAGACTCTGTGGGATGTTTCACGGTAATGTTCGGTTAACCCCTTCGCGTCCACTCTAAGCTATGGCTGCTGGACCGAAGCAACCAAGCCAATTTCGCGTAATTTTTGAAAAGGTATGACAATTCATTTCGAAACCAATTGAAATATATTAATCTGATCGGGTCATGACAAGAAAAGTATAAATGCGATTTTATCGCGACAAGAGTGTAGATACGAGAGTGGGAAACAGAATTAAATTCGTGTTGTATAATATCGTTATTAGAAAGAAAGTTAAAATCTTTCGATCAAAATCTGGAAAATTGTCGGTGATAAAGAACCATCTATCTCCAGCCTTCGAGTACAAAAAAATAATTTCAGAACAAGTAAAAGGAAGCAAATATCGGCAGAATATTAAAATTGCTGGAAAATCCGATTTCTGTCGAGGAAATGTTGAAATTCTTCCAGCGAACGCGGAAAGTTGTCGACGATAATGTACTGCGCGAAATAGCTTCGGGAGTAGTCGAACGATATTAATCTTATCGCAAACGGGGGAAATAATCGGTAGCGGTAGACCGAATACCGCGGAAACCGCAAAGCATCGGCAACAAGAAGGATAAGAGTACAATCACTCGACTGGGCAACAAAGTTACTCTTCGTTTTCGTAATGAAATTTCGAAATTTCTTCTCGTTTCGCGCGCCCACAAGAGCGACACTTAATTAATCTTTACGCGGCGCATCTCCCGTCTCGCTGATTTACATAAAATCTCGATTTCAAAGCGGGCGTCAGCGTCACGTGCCGAATATACGTATCTTCCTGGCTTCTATTTTTCTTTCCAACTTCCAACTTGACTTCGCGATAAACGCGAAACGAAGAACAAACCTGACCCCTCGGAGCGCGCGAAACGACGACGTTAACGAGTCCGAAGCCTTGGAGACCAGAAAAATTCGCGAAAATTCGTTTGTGGCTCTTCGTTTTACTCCGAGAATGAAAAAATGCGACAAAAGACGGTGTTTGCTGATCGCGTGGTACCACCTTGAGACTTCTCGTTTGTTCGTGGCAAAATGGGAAATTATTTTTACTAGCTAAAGAAATTTAATTTCGGGGACTGAAAAGTATAGCTGAAGGATATCTTTAATCGGAACAAACAAATAAACAAACCCTACAATGCAAAATACCCTGCAGAAATCCAAGTTTGAGAGCTAAAAGCACAAAATACATTTAGAAAATTAGCGGAGATAAAAATATATCCCCAGAAGCAAGCTGCTCCGCAGAATTTCGAGTTTCAGGGTAGAAAGCACAATTCCAAGGTATTTCGAAAGCTTTGTCAGCACTAGAATATGTAAATTGACTCAGTGCGGTTTCGTGATATTTCCAAGCGAATATAAAGCATCGTTCAAGAATATATAACCAGTAGGTTGCACCCGCAATGAGGTATGCAAAATTAAATTTACGGAACACACAATTTTTCAACAAACATTATCGATAGACTGCGGATCCTTATGCATTTATACCATCTACACAGTTTTAAAACACAAGAAACACATGTATAGCAACAAACGTGCAGAATAATGCAGGAAATGTTTATTTTGCATAAAGATTCGCAGTCTGGCGATGGTTTCCGGTCAGCGTTGCAATTCTTGCGAGAACCACGCGTCCTTGTTGTATTTTCCGGTCTTGGAAAGCTTTCACATTTTCTTTTCAACAGCTAACTAGTTTCCCGTCCAATTTGTCGGTGCCGAATCGGCACATTTTGTAAAAATCTTTCTTTTTTACAGTACCGCGAGTGATCGACAAAGATTTTCGCCGATACGAGCCCACCTCGGAGGACGACCATGGAAACCTGGCCGTGCCATTCAATCTGGAGGAGACATACGACCAAAGTTTCCGCGCGATCGGCTTCAACGGCACCTGGCAAACGGACACGGCCATCCTTTATACCGATAACTATACCGGCGACATACGTGTGTTCGACGTGCCGTCGGGGATCAGCCGAATCTTCGTGGACTCGTCGATTCTGGTAAGGCAACGAATCGAGCTATCTATGATAAAGGGTGCACTATCGATCCGGGTCGAATCGAGTTTCGGGAAAAAGAGAGACAGATCGGCGGAGAATGAATTGCGGATCGGCAAACCTCTTGGCGATCGCAATGCACTTACTGTACTCGAAAATGACCGAAAACGTCAGAATAGAATATTTAACGTTCAGCCCTTTAAATGAAGACACAGTGAAATGTGGAAGAACGATGTTTTCCAAAGAGTTCGCAGCGAGTTTGAATTGCGTGTGTTTAATTTTTGGACGATGTTTGAAGTTTCAGTCGAGTTCTGTCTGCTCTGTCTTTTTCCAGCGGAACCGGCGCGCAACAAACAGCAAAGGCGTGTTTAATTAATCGTATGGAAATTCTCTGTACTGTCCGGCTCCTCGGCGGGGAATTACACAGTCCACTTTCAGGCGCGAACCAACAAACGATATTGATTCAAGAGACACGTTACCTTCCGCTTAATTTTCCCAGACCGCGAATTCGTCCGCGTCTTGTTCGTGCGAAACGTCCACTGAAATCACATCAATTAGTGCTGGAAGTAGTTTCGCCGAATCCTCGATGGAATTATTTTTCAGCGAATTCCCCAGGGTATATATCAACCGTTACACGCGTTGTTTTATCAATTTCGCAGTCTGTGTAATATTTGATGAATTTTTCAACGATGAATTGTCTAGAATACTTTTTAATCCTCGAATCGATTCGATGGATAGCTCCACCTTACGTGACGTAGAAAAATAGAGCTGTGGTCTCGGTTATCAACGAGTTATTACGCTATCGAACGACGCTGTCGATCCAGATGATTTATCACGACGCCAGGCATACCGCATCCACAATCTATTTTATCAACAATATGGATCGTTCGTGTTATGCCTCGTTATTCCGATAGCATCCGGAGCCACGGCTGTTTATAAACCTTCATAATCGCTATCCTTTCTTTTATACACGCGATAACAAAATATGCTTGGTTCTCAGACAGACGTAAAACAATTGTAATAAAAATTATCTGCGTTGGCAGTTTGCTGATAATAATTGAATATTTTCAGAGCCCCTTCAAGAATCCTATGATGTCATTTTCGCACGACAACTCGTACATCCTCATCAGCTATGATTTCCAACCTGTAAGTGTTCAATATTAATAAAATTACAAACTGCACGCTAATTAAATCACGCACGACTCTAGCATCTCGAGAAAGGTTTCAAACCGACGTACGCTATTTTTTCTAGGGCTTCAGGCACTCGATGCATCAAAAGTTCGACGTGTACGACAAGAAACGCAGGTGAGTGTTCTCTGGCTCGCGTGTGTACGATAACTTTAACGATGCGCCGATAAGCTGAATTACGAAACGATCCGACGTTTCTATCGTAACAATGATAACATTAACGTTCGCCACGCTGGTTTCCGCGTGCGCTCGTTAACAATAGTTTGCGCAAAGTGTAGGAGGCCGTTGCGATCAGGAACAATCTTATCGATCCGATCCGTGTCGATCTTGTTCAAATCGAGATCTTGTCCGTAGGATTTATACTAAAATTGCGGATGGACAACGCATACCACTTGCGAAGTGGTCGCCAAAGAAGAACGCGGTGATTTACATACGGGACAACGATATTTATTACCAAGACTTCACCGATCAGAACAGTCGGGTTCGACGATTGACGTACACCGGTGTGCCTGATGTTATTTTCAATGGCGTGCCTGATTGGGTCTACGAAGGTGAGAAGATTAATAATAATATATTTATAGAATATATATTATTCAAGATCTACATACGCATTTGCAGAGGAGGTGCTGGCCTCGGCCGTGGCTTTCTGGTTCTCTCCGGATGGCCGTCACCTTGCTTTTGCGAGCTACAACGACACCGGGGTGAAAGATATGGCGATACTGTATTATGGGACACCAGGTGCCACCAAGGATCAATATCCCACGGAAGTGAAGATCAAGTATCCGAAGGTGAGCTTAATAAATTGAGAATCACGGAGGATCTTTCACTTTTTCCATTTGCCCCTTCCATAACTCATCAAAAATTGATCGTATCCAAAGCAGCATAGATGATTACAGAATATCTGTATAATTCTTGAGATCAATCTTCCGTGATTGCGGGGCCCTAAAATTGATCATTAAAATTTCAACGAAATCTAATGCACCGAACCGAACTAGGTTAAAAGTCGATTAATCTCGTTCTCGACTCGCGGGACAGAATGCAATAATTCTGTCGGTTATAATCGTTCGTACGTCGTACACGGGGCACGTAATATGCGATCCGTTTTGTACGAAAGCGGTGCATGTCCAATATTTCTTGCTCCGAGATATTTACGATTTTATATTTCAACGTCCGAAACTTTTGTCCGATGATTCGCGGGAAATATTGCAATTTTAGATCAAAGCGCATTAGCGTATTAATTTTATATCTGGCTGGACTAACGTCTGACTGAACCAACTAAGCGTCACATGGAATCGAGATAACTTCGAGTGGGAAAAAGGTTACAAGCATTCGCGTGAATTTCGGGGCATGCACAGAGAGAAAGGGGGTTTTCACGGGGAATAATCGATGGGATTAGACAATCGTGTCATCCCTTTGGCCAATTTGTCGGTCGACGGAGACATTCGTCGCAGGTTGAACAGATTAGGAAGCTCGGTACGGCCGACTGGTCTCTCGTCGCCGGCATTAAAAGGGGATGAAAGGGTTATCTCGCATTTAACCCCCGGGTTTTTTCTCGCCGGCACGGCGAATGTATCCCATGCCCGACGAACGTCAAGGAAAATTAAATTCTTTTCTCTCGATCCTTGAGATATCTTCCGTATTCTCTTCTTTCGTCTGATTCCTCGAACGTGTAAGTAACAATGCCCTCGAATCAGTTATGGTGGCTTTCCAGGCGGGCAGTCCAAATCCAATTGTAACCCTGAACGTCGTTGATCTGGATAATCCGTCCTCCAAATTGGTTAATCTCCAGTCACCCATTGCCGACGAGTAAGTATCCTCGATGCCTTCGCTGTCGTAATTACAGCTGTCGCGTCGGATTAGCATGATTTTGAACAAACAGGGCCGGCTCTCGTGTGCACGGCGTAATACTAGTCACCTCGTTCTCCGATATCTTATCGTCAGCGACGACTGATTGCGACGGATATTTTTAACGCTGGAGCTTAGCTTCCGATACTCTTACAATTCTCTACGATGACTTCTCTTTTCCGTTTTAATCAAACGCGTCAACTATCCATAAAGGATCAGTGTTCTTGATCCAATAACAACGAAGTAACTCGAAGAATACGACCGACTCGTCTTTCAAGATTACAGAGACACTGATACATAATTTTCGATAGAGAGAGCATTCTATACACGGTGAACTGGTGGGACACGCACGTGGTGGCGACCTGGACGAACCGGGTTCAGACCAGGTCCATTCTAGTGGGCTACGACACCGCTGGCAACGCAGACAACCTCCTCTACAAAGAGGAAGCCAAGGGTTGGTTGCGAGTACATCCGCCGGTTTACCACAATCGATACGCGGTCATTTTGGAACTGCAGAGCGAGGAGACACCGGCCGGTCGGTTCGTCCACGCGATCCTCTATGAGAACAGGTCCGGTGTATTGATCAGGTTGAAGGATTTAACCCCGAGCGGATCGGAAGTGATCAGCATCGTGACTGTGGATCACGCCAAAGAGATCCTTTACTATATTGGCACCGGGGTCGATCAACCGTCCCAGAGGAACCTGTATTTGGTGCCTTTAGACGGCAGCGAGCTACCCAGTTGCGTCTCTTGCAGCATTATTACACCCGAAGGTCAGTATTTCGTGTTGGAATGCTCAATTGGAATTCGTTTGCTTTACCAGAGATGTCGAGAACGGAGAATTAAGTATGGTTTCCTTGGTGCTGTTCACAGGCAACACCTGCACCTACGTGTACCCCTATTTCTCCACTAACGCTTCGTACTACGCGGTGTCTTGCACCGGACCTAACCCCACGTTCGTCGTGATCTTCGACTCTTTTCAAAACGCACTCTACTCGTGGGAGGAGAATCGATCTCTCAGACGAAAATTGGCCGGTCGTCGCCATCCACGTATTAAGAATTTGGACGTCAGGGCGAACGGCTACGACAGCAAAGTTAGGCTGTACCTGCCTCCCGACTTCGACCACACGAAGTCGTACCCTCTGCTCATCAACGTGTGAGTTGTCCTTAATTACCTACATTAGACTGATCGTTGCTCGTTGGTTTATGTTCGACGATCTCTTGCATTTGATCTGGACCATCGTTAACTGACCATTAACTTACCGCAGGTACTCCGGCCCGAACACCGTCAGAATCACCGAACAGAATGCTCATGGGTTCGAGTCGTACATGGCGACCAACAGGAGCGTCATTTATGGTCACATCGACGGCCGCGGGTCCGCCTATAAAGGAAGCAAGATGCTGTTCGAGATCTACCGGCGCATGGGCACTGTAGAGATCGAAGATCAGATCGCTGTCACCCGGTAGGTAGTCACTGGTTCTTGCCACGTCGCTCGGTCAACGGTGGTTCCGCCGTTTTTGGACGGAAACCACCACGTTTTTGCCGATGGAGCCCCAGGTGAGCTTCAACTTGCTTCGAATCGAATTTCATGATCTGGGACGGGTAAAGATTCGGGACACGAGTATAGTCGACTGTCCGGATTGTGGAACAGTTCGTTTTTGGTGCTTGGAGTTTTCTGATATACAGTAAAGTCGCGTTTACTGTCCAACAGCCGTATTTTTGGTGGACAGTAATGTTGGTGTTGCGATCGTATTTTTGTTACTTCAAAGGGGAGTCCGAACACAGAGAAGGACAGAATGAAATTCAAAGGAGAGTCCGAACACAGAGAAGGACAGAACGAGTGTCTCTTTCTTTCCCATACGCTGTCCTTCCTTGCGACCGAAACTCGAATCGTCGATTTAACCGCTAAATACAATTGGAATTGTATCGTGTTTGGTCTTATGTTAATCAGAAAAATGCCAGAAATACGATAGTGAAATTTCATTAAAAAAATAATGAAAATGTGTTTACACCGATATACCCCGCCAGTGGAAAGAGTAGGCACTGGACATAGAACCCGGTGTTGACCGAGGACAGTAATCTCGACTTTACTGTATATGTCTCTGAGGTTTATCGATTTGTTTGATAATTTTCAGGCATTTGCAAAAGACCTACAATTGGATCGACGAGAACAGAACCGCCATGTGGGGTTGGAGCTACGGTGGGTTCGCGACGGCGATGACATTGGCTACCGACAAGGATTCCGTCTTCAAGTGTGGCATATCGGTGGCACCAGTCTCCTCCTGGATTTATTATGGTAATTTTATAGAATTTATTCAAAAGTAAGTTTTGAGTGATCATTATAAGGAGAACACTTCCGTTTTCAAGTCAATTGACCAGTTAACTGCGTTCGACGCGTATACACGTCAATCCAGAACTCTATCGCGGTGCAATAACAATAACCTTTTCAAGAATGAATTGTTAATTTTTTATGAAATAAAAATATAATCCTTCCTCGTTTTTCGTAAAATTTATAATAGGACCATTTGCTCTGCGTTCGACGTGTACACTTGTCATTGCTTGATTTTAATTTCGCACTCAGTCGAGGATTTTTAAAACTAAATTCCGCAGTTAACACTAGGCTATTTTTTCAACAATATATACCCAAAGAAATAAATTTGGTAAATAATTCCTCAGGAAAGCACCTTTACAATCTTAACCCTTAGCACTCGAGTGGCTTATCTGTGGCGCTATTAAAAATTGCTGTATTGTTATTTAACATGTTGCTTACACTATTAGATTTGTCGGTATTTAATCGATTGCGAAAGATTTAAGTATTGTATGAGGTATTATATCAATTCCACATTTACCAAATTTAAAAAATTATGAAGAATGGAAATATTCTGGGTCAGAAGAAACGTTTGATTTTCGAGTTAAAATAGCTCCGAGTGCAGAGGGTTAATAATCGCAAATTAAGAATATTAGAACCCGTCGTTTTGACGGGTCCCGTGAATCCAGTGTTAAGAGGTTAAGCACTCGTCTATTGATCATTTCCGCAGACTCGATTTACACGGAGAGGTTCATGGGTCTGCCGACGCCGGATGACAATCTGGGCGGGTACAACGGCACGGATGTGACCAGAAAGGTGGAGGGTATTCGCGGGAAAAAGTACATGTTGATACACGGGACCGGGGATGACAACGTCCACTACCAGCAAGCCATGGCTCTGAACAAGGCTCTGGTCGACAAGGACATCATGTTCCGGCAGCAGACCTACACGGACGAGGCGCACGGGCTGACCGGAGTCTCTCCTCACCTTTACCACACCATGGACCGATTTTGGAGCAATTGCCTGGGATACTCGCGCGCTCACTGACCCGAATCCTATCTGGATTAGCGACCGGCAACCCACCGCGTCGCGACGCCTATCCTGGACCCGTTCGCTTAAGTCCGTGGGCGTCGCTCGATTGCCTAATCCGAGCGTCGCCCGCGCGAAACTCGTTTCTCGCCAGCAAAACTGTCGCGAAACGTCTCGTGACACCGTCACGGGCCACTGATACGCTGTGCTAAGTGACAATCGCAAATTCCCTTCGATGTCGGCCACCTTGTACATCTGCTATTTCGAAGATCCTCGGATTTCGTCAGAGACGATCGTAGTCTCTGTTCGACTTGCTTCAGGATCGACGAATACAGAACCGAATGCAATCCTCTGTCGAGGTTTAAAAATTAGTGTAAATTGTCCAATAGTCTTTTTCAGATTTCCGTAGACACCGAAATGGCTGCCAGTTTCTTAAAATTTTAATTTTCGATTCGTTTAAAGTTTCATAAAGATGCCTTGTCTGGTTTGACAGTAGAAAATTCCGGAACACGCATCCTCGAACTATTCGGGGGTCACATCAATACGCATTGTTCATTCGCAATAACTCTCAATTGTTTCTTTTTACACGCTCCATTGCGCGTTGCGTGACTGCTGTAGCGAATATTGTCATTCTCGGCGAACGTGAGGCAACGGATTGTTAAAATCACTTTTGTTTCGCTTCGGACGAATTTTTCGAAGCAGCCTGGATGCTGTTCGCCGCTTTGAAAATAAACTTGGATACCAGTGTAATTTCGCTGTGACTACGCAACGGGTATTAATTGACAAAAATCAATTTCTCATATTGTACGTGTGGGCATATTGGATATCGTTGGCGTTGCTTTTATGATCGATAAAATTAAAATTGATATGTACGATATTAAATGTTCGTCTAACAAGTGCAAATTGATGCATACCATATTGAATTCCCGACTCGCGTAAATAAAGTTGGTCGCCAGGCGCGACGTCCTATTTATTTTTTACGTTCAATCAGCAGGAGCACCGTGAAATATAAAGTCCGTGATTGGCCGCGCGATTTCCGAATAATCACACGGCCGAGCGAGCCGGCGAAATCGCGTGAAAAATCCGCGAGCAGACAGAATCACAAATGAAGGAACAACGGGGCAACAGCCCTCGTCGAGCGACAAAGGAAGAAGTAGGGCCGGGAGATACACGGATCCCGTTCCTATTGTTATATCGAATCGATTGCGCTTCACAGCCCCATCCCCTTCCCTTCCCCTGGCGAATTAATCGCCGATTCGCACGAGCGGCCACGCGAGATTTGTTGTTTCCACGTACGACTTTCAGGGACGACGCGCTCGCTGACCTAAAACACTTCACTCGCCACCCACATTGTTTTCTCGTCTTATTTTTCTGCTCCTGTTTTCATGGCTTCCATCAACCAAGTTTCCCTATTTTGTATTTGGTATTTCGATTCTTCGGTTATTTTCAGTTTACTTCGCCGGGCGGAGTGTCACGTATTATGCTTTCGAATCTTGTCTTTAATTAAGTTGCACCCTCATTTTCGTGTTTACTCGTTCTTCTGAAAGTTCGCCTGCCCGTTCTTCACCTACATCACCGTTCCCCGACGGTGTTTTATTTTTCCACGTTTAATCGCGCTCAGAATACACAACCTTTCGACTCGCTTTTCTGCTAACCAGAAAACATTTTTGCGGGGAATGGCTTCATTCTTGTTCGTCGCTTTGTTATTCTGAAATTTTCAAGCGACGCGTGCCTTTAGATTCTCTTGAAGTTTTCGAGGCTGAAGTTTCTCATCGATAAAAAGAAACTCAAAAAAGAATGCCGAAAGATTGTCCAGAGCTATTGCTCTCCGATCGACCGTGAAACCGATACAGAATCCCGGAAACGAAGTTTGTTGTCCTCCCAGCCGCCATGACAGTCGCGATCGGCTGCCAACAGGAGCTTTGTGCAATTTAATCAGTTTCTACGTATCGTTCCTCGGAGGAGTCACTTGCCAGGAGGTTGGGGTTGTAGGTGAACGACCCTCTCCCCACCAGAGGGCACTCGACGACCCGGAATACCCGATTCGCCGGTCACAGAGACGGTATATTCGCCGATCGTGGAGCGCGTGTTACAACCACCGGAAAGTTTCCCCCGAATTTCGACAGGTCGCTCTCGTTTTTGTGCCTTCTTGTATCAAATGGTTGCACGGAGGGGAAAGAGGAGGTCGGCGAGCTACCGCACGAGGTTTCGGTACGGTTCAAATGAATATCGGCCGTTTGCGGCTTGCGGTAAGTAGAAATTTTCGATACACGTTCTGCCGAGAGCTTTTCGAAGCTTCTTTTTTTTTATATTGTTCTAATGAAATTCTGGTGGACACGGTTCACATTATCGGCACAGTTATTGAAATAAGTGTGTAGCATCGTAAATTCGTCGCAACCGTCGCCGAGCCTAGACTCATGTTTTAGGATTCACGATCATCCCCGGGAAGCGTAATTTTTAGAAACCGAACGCGAGGTCTGCGTGGGGCCTGCGCGGGCCATGAAGAGGAAGCGTTTGGGCCGTCGGGAAAGTCCGAAGATCCCTGAAAAAGTCCGAAGGTTCCTGGGAAAGCTAAAGGGCACGGAAGTGCTCATCGGAAAACACCGAGTTGTTTTCCGCGTCGAGGCGAGTTGGAGCTGTGCTCGCATATTTGACACGTGCACTTATTGTTTAAATTCTATTAAATTGTTTTATTCCCTATCTCGAATTTCAATTAATTTCCACAATTCTATACGACGATCGCGAATGCTCAAGGATCCGCGGTCCGGTCGCACGTTGGTGACAAAGTGTCGCAGGAAATGTTTCGTTATACCTTTCTCGTGTTACGACGGCGAGATCCTTTCGATATCGTGTCTTTATCGGGAAACAACAGCGGCCGCCCACGCAAGGATGTCCGTTTCTCGGTGAAGTGGGCTAAGGCCTCTGTTCAACTCCTGTATATGCATATCCCGACGCTCGAGCGGTTTAAACGCTCGAATAAACGATGGGGCATCGCGAAGGACGAGTTGGCACGCGAGGCCCTCTGTTTCCTTTTGATTTACAGCTCTGCATCGAGGCCGGTTCAAAAATTGTTTGTCGACCGTCCAAGACGTACGAACAATTCCCGCGAGAACGTTCGGGTGTGTTCCGCCGATAGTTACTTGGAACTGGACCACCAGGGGAATTCAGCTGAACGCGGACGCCGAGGTTAACTACAGGCAGACCGTTCCTCGATGGACATAAACGGGAATTATGCGACGATCGTTCGGTCCGGTTCAATTTCCCGCGACGCATCGAACGGGATCCAAATAAATCGTAAAACCACCGATGAAGGAGTAGATTCGAAGTAATTGAAAGGACGGGAATCGTTCGCGTCGCTAACTACAGATAGATATGGCGATCGGCAATTGCTTCGTCCCGATGGAAATTATTTTTCGGTGGGTAGTTGAATTCGTTTGAGTAAAATTCCCGAAACAACGAATTTTCACGAGGGTGCGATCGACTTTCTCCCACATCCCCATCCCCTGCGAAGCTTCCGGTAACTGGAAAAGTTGCCTGTCGCGTACAGCGCTTTTCCAGGCGTAGCCTGACGCATTAGGTCGTATGCAAATCTGGACGATCAGCGAAGCAACCATCGATTTGTCATCCTGGTGTTTCACAGCAGCCAGGAGAACTCGGAGACGGTATCCGTTTTCCCTCGTCCCGTGGAACACGAAGATTGGTGTCCGCGTCACCGATAGCGTTTACGCGTAATGAAAAGCGCCGGGGACAGGCAGAAAGAGAAGAAGAGAGATAAAGAGAGAGGGAGAGAGAGAGAGTCATTGTTACATCCCCCGGCCCTGGGGGTTGACAATGGGGATGCACCTCGAGAGGCGACGCAGCTCCAACAGGAAGACTTTCAACGCGGGAAATAGACTCCGTTCCTTTTGTCTAGTCCTGCCAGCCTTCCCTACTTCGTAGCTTTTCATTTCGTCCTGTCCCACCCACGCCCAGTCCCCGCATCCCTTAACTAACGTCCGCTGCAATTTATGCTTCCTCTTCCTTTTTATCGACTGGCCGTTTTACTCGCTGTCTGGGACGCTACTCCGTCGTTCCGCCTTGTTAGCCGTCATCTTTCCTCGTTGTCGATTCGCGATATTCGGTTGCGTTTTTCGGAACCCGACACCTGAGGCCGGAGAGCATCCTTTCTCCCAGGATACGGTGGGTACGGTATTGGTAAATTGATCGAACATGGTAAAATAAAGATTTCTTTAGAATTGTATATTGAACAGCCACTCGATTCGTCGCTCACAACGGAACACGCACCGATGAAATATTCACCAAGTCGGAGCAGAAACTGATAGGTATCGAAGAATATTAGTGCAGACCACGATGAATATTTGATGATACCTGAAAGCTTCTCAAGACATCCGAGGAACTTCTGAGATCTCGCTTGTCTCGCCGTTAGGCAGTTCGAGAACATCTGGTTCCGCATGAATATCAAAGGCCACTTTGAAATCTGTTCAGATAATTAAAAGGTTCCTACGGAACATCGTCTCGGCTCGGCAAACTGTCGATGCGTCGCGTATCCGCGCGCGACTATGGAGACTAAAAAGAAACATTCTCGACAATCGTTAACGATGTTTTCACGTTTCCTTTTGCCGTAAGAAATCTTCCCGTTGACAAAGAAAATGATATTTCATTGTTAGCGAGCGATTAGAAATGTTCCTTTCGACAGATAAAATAATGGACCTGTTTTTCATCAGTTTCTGATCAACGGAAAAGAAGAGGCTCGATGGCCAGCCATTTCACCCGAGCGAGGAGAAGAGGGTGGAAACGGTGTGCGAATTTCCGCGAATTGGCGGCTGCAGGTCGGCGAGAACGACAGGCAAGGGGTGGAGAATGAGGGGTCGGTAGTGTGGAAAGCGCAGCGAACCCGTCGAATCGCGAATAGCGTTAATTATCGACGAAGGGAAAATAAATTAACGGCGCGGCGGCCGCTGTACTGTCGTTGCGTTAGCAATAACAGGGTCGCCGGCCGTTTCATCCGGAAATAATTACCGTGAAACTGCCATAATTCCCGGCTATCCGGTTACACTGGTAACGGCCCCGGGAGCCTTTTCCACGTAGGAAAATTGAAAGGAGAATGCTCGCTCGGCCCTTTTGTAGCCGCTTGGATTTCCTTTTCCGGTGTTCGATTCGTTCGAGTGTTTCGCGGGGGGCCCGAATTAATAGCGAAAAACAGCCCGCACGAATCGCACGGAAATAAAAGCTTCTCTTTTCCACTTTTATTACTCTTCGAAACGAGGAAACCAATATTTTTCAGCGGTTCTTGTTTTCGTTCCGAGCGAACGCGATCGAAGATATCTTTGAGCGAGTTCGAATTCCGCCGCGGCGGAGAATATCGTCTCTCCTTTGGTGGAATTTATTTTAGAATGTCATGGACAGATAATATTTTTCGTAGACCAGCGGTAAGCTCTTATTGATTTTGTATAAATGGTCGCGAATGTGAATTGCAATCGCGCTGCGAGATGCATGAAACTTCACCAAGTTATGTTGGGTGTATGTGCCAAAATCTTGTATTTTAGGAAATATCGTTGACAAAGGTTTCCAAAGCTGTTATCTGCTTCTCTAACGCAAACTACAATTTAACAAGTATATCAACGAATTTTGATCACACTTACACCGTGGGATACAGGAACCTTTCGCGAAACTTGATTTCAAAGTTTTAATCAATTTTGTACTGTAAATGACAGTTTAGTGAGCATGTAAGCGAGTGTAAATTATAATTACACTGTAGATCGCGGGAAGTTTGATGATGCTACAACGATTCAACTCAATCTACGAAAGATGAATGAAGGATGAACCTTAATTGCAATTAAAATGTCATTCGAATGGATCAATCACGTCGTCAAATGCTTTAAAATCCATTTTTTTTAATCTGCTGAGTGGCTCCGCCCACGTAGTTCGACGATCTCGCGAAACTTTCGGTGCTCGTGAAAGTTTCTTGGTCTTTCGCAGTCAAGCACCCAAGCTATTTCATCACTCTTTGAACAGACACCGGGTCGATTATTAGTTTCTGAACGCGAGCCCGAACGTTTAGCACCGACCGATCCCTAAAATGTTTCCCGTTATCCCATCAAATCGGCCGCTCACGATAGCATCGCTCGTAAAACGATTTTTTCGATGCTATCGACGGAATTAGAGACGCTATCTTCGAGGAATCTCTATTAACCGTTATTGGATCGGGAAATTCCTCGGTTGACGTACCGCGATTTTTTAACGGTGCGGATGCTATTCCAGAATATTACTCGTTACGAATTCAGACATTACAAAACTTGTTTTCTCTGTAACAATATATTTCTTACATCAAAAGTATGGTTAGTCCAGTATCCTCTCAATAATCATGTAGCACGTTCCTTCGGTTTCTCGAGTGCAGATTCGACATCAGCACCGATCGAAATCGAAATGAACGTTGGTCGCGTGACGAACCGGAAATCCGTCTTCCAGGCACGCAGCAGAAGGAAGCTAGGTGCCAAGGAGAATGCAACTTGTTCACGTGACGCACATTATCACAGCTGGCGTGACGCGAACCCATCAATTACCTCGTCTCCGCCATCCTGAAAATAGAGATAGCCAGCCTTGAACTATAAACCACGATGTCGGGACTTCCGTGCGGCCGCCGAAAACGCGTGCACTTTTCTTTTCTCTTTCTCTTTACTCTTTCACCCGTTACCGACGATCCCCTTTCGCGATATCAAGGATTACGAACCGGTGAGAGCTCGACGAGCATCTCGGGCTGCAATTCGCTTGGATGAAAGCGGAGAATGTACGCTTTTCTTGGTTATTTTCGACAAGTATGCCTTCGCGATCTTTCATTTGTTCTGGTACGTGTCACAGGCTAAATTCTTAACGCAACGCTCGCTTCGTAACATCGGCATCTGTTGTACGAATTCTTAACGGTCTTTATTCGATTTCTTACAATGGATTGTTCCAATGTAATTATGAACCGGAGCGGAGGAAAACTAGATGGGGGAAACTACGAAGCGACGTTGGACGGACAATATCGTTGGATCGTACTCTATTGGTCGCCGATCGGTGGCGTCCGCCGATATTTTGCCCGGAAACGAGCCTTTTCCGCGGACGGTGGCCATTCAACGACACCGCGAAGAGCTCTTATGATTTATCGGCCGAACGATCGACTTCCGCGCCAGCTTGAAAATCGTGGTCCACGTCGTCGGGGATTTTCCTGACGGACGATCCCTGCCGGTATTTGCACGGTAGAAACGCTTCTATCAGCCATCTGAATAAATGTCGCCCTTCCAGTCCTCGTCTCCATCCCTCTCTTTCTCTCTGTCTCGTTCTAGGCTGAAGTGGCTCCTATGGACGGATTAGGTCGAGGAATAATTCAGTTTGCTAACTTGGGTTCGTTTAACCCGCTGGCTTTTTAATGGACCTCATTTGAATACCTTTCCTCGGTCTTTTTCGCGCCGGTTCCGGGGTTCAAGAGCCCGCTCGAAGGTCCCACGAATTTTTTATCCACCCAGCAACGGAAATAAAATGGATATTTGAAGATTTGGTAGTATAATCTGCCGAGGGTAGCCGATATTTCGACTATCGAGCCTCGCCTCCTTGACGACTTATCAGATCAGCCCGCAAATTGATTCGCCTCCTCGCGTTTCGGTGTCGTTTAAATTTTTAATCTGTTGGAATGCTCGAGATGTGCTCCCAAATCAGGAAACACAAAGTTTCACGAACGATGTACAGTGTTCTGGAGGAATTTCCCGTTTAATTCAATCCCCCCAACGGAAAAGTCGTTCGTTCCCAATAAAATATTTAGCAATTTTGAACCTTTCCGCCGGGCGTATCGAAGTTCGAAGACGAAGCACCGTTGGAAAAAGTTTTCGCGAAGGAGGTCCCCGGCGTTGACCTCCGCGTTTCCCGAACGAATTTGTTTGGCCGTGGATCGATCTGGCCGCAGGAACGAGAGTTTTTCCAAGAGCCGACTACAATTCCCGGTAAAATGGAAACATTTTATCTCGAGAGGCCGACGCTCAGTATGTTTCCCGATGCAAATGCGCTCGGACGGACGATCACCGAAGAAAAAGAATCGGATACCCACCCACACAAGGATCCTTCTTCTTTTTTTGTTGCCGGAAAACGCCACGGAATCGTAGATGGAGATCCGCGAATAGAATCAAACTGTTCTCGATAGCTTCGCAAGGGGATTATGCGATTGTTGTATGCCTCCGTCGCGAAAAATGGAGATTTAATTTTTATCGAAGAATTAATCTATTCAAATGGAATTTCTACTTTTCGAATTTGTAAAAGTTGAGTTTCGGAAAATGATACTCATGAAAATATGTGTCAGTTGTATCGCCGCGGTGAAAAATCTCGAGATCGAGGAAGCATTAGCGGAGAACGAGGCTGATCTTTCTTGTAATGTTCTCCTGTTCTTTACCTTGGAGGAGAATTTTCAAGTTTATTTTATGGTTTCCTTCTCGTACAAGAGTTTCCTGTTTCTTCCTAGACGAGTTTACATTCCGAAGACATCCTTTTCTGCGTACTGGTTCGTCCTCTATTCTTCATCAACAACTGCGGCGATGGAGAGACAGTGGAGTAAGTGTTTTGTCGTTCCGCTCCCACTTTTAAGTATGAAAAATGGCAGGGATGGATGATCTGATGGAAAGATACGATACCTGTTACCAAGCGAAGAGTAATGATCTCTAGATCGTCCTCCTAGTTTTACAACTTTGTCTTGTTCTATTTATCAAAGCAGTTTGAACTGCGCCAACTCTTCTCTTCAACAGAAGTTGACTCTTTTTTGTGCCGGAAAATTGACTTTGTACAAATTTTCGAGTTTCCCTTCTATCCGGAAATGTATTCAAATATCTGAACGCGTTCTACGGTTCGTAGAATAATTTACATTTTTCTCGAACGACTTTTTGCTTCGCTTTGAACAGCGGTTCTCAAATCCTTTGACGTAACGGATACACTTCTGAACTTCTTCCGAAATTCAACAGTCCGGCTCTGAATTATTCCGTGGCGATCCAGTTACAAACTTCTGGTCAAACTTGTAATGAGCGTATATCAGCGAGAACTAAACTTTAACACCGACTTCCACTAGATTCCGTCCAAACGGTTTCCTTTTCCGGAAAATTTCTCGCATCGATCCAGCTGTAATTTGTCACTTGATTTCCTTAGTGTGGCGGAGGGAACGAAGACATTTCTTTTTAAATGGTTCACCTTCCTTAAAAATTAGATCAACCAATCTAACCTATAGCTGAGAACCACTGTCTTCGACTCTCGCCTCCGCCATTAAAGCGATGGTCGTGGTATCGCCAGGGGGTGTTCGCCGAGTAAAATCAAACCTAGGATTTTATCGCTGGATGCAGACCAAGCGGAAGATAAAATTCCAGGGGCGGCGACGTCCGTTTCCGGTGGAAGGGTGTCGCTTCGCGTTTCGTCTCGACGCGCTCGCGGTTTTCCCCGTTGAAACTTAATCCCGTCGAAGCTCGGTGGCTGCGATCGTCATCACGGAAACTCGACGCCTCGTCTGTCACATCGTTCGATTTCCGTGTCGACGGAAAAACCGTGGTGCTCCGCACGCCGCTGCAACTCGCCGCAGACCCCTCTGCCTTCTGCGCAAAAACCTACTAGCCTCTGTTTCGAGTCCACGAAACGGGACGCCACTGTCGCGCCGCGGACAGAGATTAAAGGTAATTGAATATTCTGGCGATCCAGCTGGCACCGGACTGCGAAGAAGCATCCGGGGTCGAGTGGTTGCTTATGCGAGCCATTCGTTGGCCGGTCGCCATTCCCGTTCGCTTTATTCATCAGGCGACGAGCGCGCGAAACTTTCTACGCGAGCCGCGCCCAAAAATGAATAGCAACAGCTTCTTTATTTGTTCCCGACTGTTTCGGGATGGGTCCGACGTTGTGTTCGATAGTACAGTAAAGTCGGGTTTACTGTCCAACAGCCGTGTTTTTGGAGGACAGTGATCCTGGTGTTGTGCCCTTATTTTTGTTACCTCAAAGGAGAGTCCGAACATAGAGAAGGACAGAATGAAATTCAAAGGAGAAGCCGAACATAGAGAAGGACAGAACGAGTGTCTCTTTCTTTCCCATACGCTGTCCATCCTTGCGAACGAAACTTGAATCGTCGATTTAACCACTGAATACAATTGAAATTATATCGTGTTTGGTCTTATATTAATAAAAAAAATGCCAGAAGTACGATAGTGAAATTTCGTTAAAAAAAATAATGAAAATTAAGAGAGTTGAACATTTCGATTTATTCGAGTGAACGCGTGGCGTTTACACCGATATACCCGAGACGAGATCAATTGGCCGCCAGTGGAATAAGTAGGCACTGGACTTAGAACCCGGTGTTGACTCAGGACAGTAAACCCGACTTTACTGTAGCTGGCTTTATTAGTACACGGGTAAGTTTTTGACATTGTCGGACGTCAGTTAATTGCCAGGAAGCCTTTTCGGTGACATATCCTGTCACGTCGCTGATGCAGCGAAGGTCCCAGCAAAACGGGAATCGTGAATCTCAGTAGGCAGGAGTTCGGTCACGGCGAGGACACGTTCTCCCAGTCTGGATCGAATCGCGGCATACACGTCCGGTCGCAGGGCTCGTTAAGTCGAGCCACGGCAGACCGTTTTCACCCCTTGTCGGTCACGCAAAATGGAAAGTCGCGGTCTAACCTTGTTCGCAAGCATCGATTTCCAGCAACCCGCGACTCGGTTGCATGTGCATCCTTGACTCTGGCAACCTTTCCGTATCCGGAGGTCAAGGCCTCCAGGTGCGAAATTAGTCGTTTGGGAGTTTCCTCGGCTAGGGACGATGGAAGGTCCTCCGCCATTGCGCAAACCGAGGATTTCTACGTTAAATCGCGTGAGACCGTTTCTTTATGCTAGTTAATGTGCGAATGGTAATTGTTACCTTAACAGCCGCCGCGGTAGAGGTCGTCGGTATTTATAGGACAGGTGAAACTGCATTTTCGTGCGCAATTCGAACCTGTTCTACGTTTGCGCGGCCCTCCTGTTCTACAAAAAACGTTTTCTCTTACGATTGGATCTCGATTGATGATTTAATCGTTTTTATCCTGTGTTAGAAAGAAAATTTTTGCAATTTTTGTTTCCCGTTATTTCGAACGATATCGAAGAACTTGAATCGCGTTTATAAAAATCGCACGGAGCTTTTCAAAATTCAGCGCTCCCTCAAGGTTTACGACACCTTCGAGATTATTAGCCACCCTTCGTTTTAGATTCTATTCGGATGGAGGAAAAATAATTTTTCTAGCAAAAAAAAATGACCGGAGAAAGTAGAACATGGTCCAGGCCTGGCGCCCGTAAAATATCTCCGGCTAAAAATTCATGGAAATCGATAAGCAGGGACGCCTCGAATCTCCATAAATCGTTTCACGGATGGGGGTTAAAGTTCGATTTACGTGACTGCGGTACATCGATTCGAACACCGTCGAACAGCCCGGTCTTCCCGTGAACCATGGATTCCCTATTTTTCGAGTGTCGTCTATCTTTATTATCATCTGTAATGCGATTGTCAGGAATTTCGCGGCTCGGGCCCATCGCTCCGAAATCTTTATTGCATCGGCGTGGCGCAGCGAGACGATCAAGTCCGCAGGTCGGAATATTATTAGCATGAAAATGTGACCGCGCAAATCATGATTTCCACGCGATATCCACTCCGCGAAGCTCTGACCAAGTCACTTCATTTGTTCGATCGGGGAAAACACCGTATGTTAGGATTAACGTCGCGAAGCGTTCACGAAGATGTTCCTCGCGAATTCGATGCAGCTGATACTTTTTCTCCTTTCGATTCTGTACTTGAATATATTCGTAAAATATTATAAACCGCAGGTGCATCGAATCCACGATACAACGATTAATTGTAAATTATCGAACGTTAATTGGATTACCGAGAACGTAATGCTATTATATTACAGCAAGTTCTAATTGTAATAATCATCATTGATATCACATACCTCGGCCGTGTTAAAAATCAATTTACCCACATGCCTTCGAACGTCAGTAGTTTGCACAGAATATTTTCGGTCTCTTCGCGCGTCAAACCGGACGGTCAAAGGTAATCCGCATTCAGAAAAATGCTAGAGCTCCGTCAAAAGAAATTTTAATCCTACGACAAAACACCCGGGGAGAATTTTAATTTGACGCGTCCGATTGATTCGCCGCAGTTTCGCCAACTGTATCAAGCATCCCCGAGGATCAGGATTATTTCCGTTCACCGGGGTCGGTAAACGTAATCCGAACGTCATCACCAGTTTAGAGGCGTCGAGCGCATAAAACAATTTTCGGCAAGCAAACGAATATAAAATTTTCAGCCTCGATTTTTCTATAATGGGGAGCGGAAGGATTAACTCGCGTTTTCGCGGCTACGATGGCTCCCGGAAATTAATTTTCATGTGAACGTAAATATCATTAAACGACACAGGAATTTCTGCGGCTAAAATTATTCAGAACGGCACGAGACATTTGGATAATTAACGGTCCTTTATAAATCAAAGAGAAATAATCTAGAATATTTGAATGAATTTTTATCCACACAAAGTAATACAAGTACGAGAAACATAATTCCAGAACTATTGTATATCCTGGTTCAGTTATTACAACTCAGTGGACCAGCCCACTTACAATGCGACGCGCACACAGAAAGAGCTCGGCTCTCCTTTGTAGTTCGAAACCCGGCGAAACGGTGTAATTTGTTGTCCATTCGAAAAACTCGCTCGATAAAGAATATCGACGCTCTCTGTGGGATCTCATTTGCGTCGGCAATCGTTTGCTTTGTTCGCCCTTTAATCCGCCGGGGCCGTGAAAAAGTGCATGTTGTTTTTTTTTCGCGGGGCAAAATGAAATTTCATAGCGAACAGGCACCCGGTGGCGGCAAAACTGGCCGAAGGTAAATAAAACGAAAACTAACAGTGGCGAAACAGCGCGCTCGCCGAGAGGTCGACGGTGACGAACAGGGGGACCAATGGAGAAGGGTATTTTACGTATTCGTCACGCATTCGAGTGGGTCGCGTGCTAGAAATATCGAATTCGAGGTAATGCAGTTCCCCTTATTACAGAAGCGTGCGAGAAACGAATTTCTTTTGATCATTCCGCGAATTGACGAGGATCGGAAAGGCAATCGGGACGAGTGGCCTAAAAATTTAAATAGTACCTTGGCCACCCGAGACGCCGCGCTGTTTATTTTGGACCGAAAGCGGTTTGCGGGGATGGCTGGTGGAACGTCACAAGATCGAATTCTGTGGCGCGACTAAATAAGGTCCGCTTTGCGAAAAACGTTCAGTAGCTTGCAAGACAGAAATTGTAAGTGCCGGACAAAATGATAGGACATTCGATGTATTTGTGTATTTCATACGACACAATAGTATATATGTACATATTACACGCCCAGTATATTAGATATGTCCTTCAAACTATCCATATAGAATTGTAAGTTCGTATCTTGTACTCGAAAGAAATTGTGTTATATTGTGTTATACGAAATATACAAATACATCAAATATCCTATCATTTTGTGCGGCACTGTAGAACTCGACGACAAGTAAAGATCGTTAAGGTAAGGAGGGAAGAGCTAATTAGAAAATCAATTATCGAACCCGGAAAAGTTATACATATATTGTGCTTCGGCAAGTTGGAAATATGGAACGCGAGACTAAGAGATTGGACGGCAGATTTTTATTTGTTCGGTTGACGCATGAGCTGCCGTTAAAACAAATAACGAGGACATACAATTAGCAAAATAAGAGGAAAACGGATGACTGCACGGGCTGCGCGTGATGGATGAGGGGGGTAGTTGAAGAATGATGGATAACAAATGTTCGGGCTGACTCCGAAGGCTGGAAAGAGGTGAGCAAGATGGGTATCGGTATGATGGATAGAAAATTCGAGACGGAAATAACGAGAGTCATCGTAAACAATAAGTTCGCGAAGTAGAGTATTAACTGCATTCTGAAGATACGATTAAAACGAAACGGTGGTCCAGAGGCAGAAATAAGGAGGAAGGATCATTGTCAACGTCTTAAAGAAGTCTTAGAGGCCAGTGGTTAAGATGGAAGACGGGGATGCGTCTGGGAACAGAATGAATCTCATAATATACAATTTAATAACAAAGACTCGGAGCACCGTAATCAGAGTTGCGTAAAGTCTTGGAGTGTCTCGATCGCTGACGTTAAGCGGCTTGCGTCGGGGTTCAGACAGTGGACGGGGGGTTGACCGCTCATAAAAGTATTTTCTCTTTCTGGTTTTTCCTACTGCAATTTCATAAGGGTGGATGTTATTGACGGAAAAGCTCCGACGAATCCCCACGATTTTTCGAGCGAAAAAATTGTGTGACACGATATTTGGTCCAAGGAAAATTGGCGACTTGGATTTAGTTCGAAGAGTTCTACTTTGGTGATCAATGAGGTAGAAAAAGGTCCAATATTCATTTTCAGTTACGAATCCTGGCTGCAACGATTTAACACTGACATCCAGAACGAGCACCGAAGACAAGGACAAACATGTCTGATTGGACGGTACGAACCCCGAAGCCGTTCCACTGCAAATACCTCAGCGTTTGTGCGAAACTTATAAGCGCGTCGTCATTGACTTAGGTTAATGACATCGTTAAAGGATCTCCGAGTTAGGTTAAAGTTTCCAGCGTCTACCGGCACGCGCAACAAGGAGTCCGGCTTAGAAACCCGATCGGTGCGGTATCGTTAATGCGCCTTGGGACTGTCAACAGTGCTTAAAACGAGGAAGGCCTACGCAAGGCACGGAAAATGAAAGACTGATTCAAAATTCTGGTTTCTAACCCAGGTGTAACGTCGCATCTAGCTGGGTTACAAAATCGGAGTAAGGAACGGAGCATCGCTGTAAAAGACAAATCGGGAATGGTGTAACACGACTTAGGGAAGATCTGCAAGCGCGAAAGAAGCAACAGAGGCCGAGGAAGAGAGAAGAAGAAGAGCATCTTATCAAGAAGGACAAGAAGAATCCTCGCTGGAACGAGGCACCTGTATCAAAATGGTGTTTTTCCGTGGAACACCGGTGGCGTGGGTGTACAAGGGAAGAGGGGAATGAAGAATCTCCAAAGGCAAAGAAAATGAAAACAAATGCTTGGCAGCGAGCAGGGTCGGCGGATGGGTGGTGGAAGCCAACAGCAGAAGAAAACGAAACGGCCATGGAGTAGCCGAGAGGGTGGGAACGGAGGAACGCGTGTTCGAAAACACGGACACCTATCCTGATCAAGAAAGATCGCGAAAGCAAAGGGGACGCGGAGGATGGAGAAACAGAGAAACGTTTCAAGCGGAGGGGTAGGGAGAAGAGACAGAGAGAGAAACTGGGGGTGCGTGGGGGTGGAGATCCGAAAAGAGGGAGAGATGGAGTTCGCTAGGGCGCGAGAGAGAGAGAGAGAGAGAGAGAGAGAAAGGCAGGAGAGGATCGGAGAGAGGAGAGGGAGTAGCAGGAGACCCGAGGCTGCGGCGTAGCCTCAGTGCCGGCGCAGTGGCCGGGCCATCGTGTCCTGTGCCCAGGTTTCCGTGTTCTCTTTTCACTCCGATCCTGCTCTCGGCAGTCGTCGTCGTCGTCGTCGTCGTTGATCCTCCAGGGAGAAGATCCTCTTTCTCTCCGCTTTTGGAGACCGTGTGTCGCAGCTTCCTCAGCGAAGCAGCTTTCCGGCTTCCCGAGGAGGATAAGTACCGAGGAGAGTGTGCGAGAACGGGGGCAAGCCGGGGCGATGAGAGCCGCGACGCGTCGTGACACATGAAGAGAGGTCCTGCCGCGAAGGACCTCCCGCTGGTGTGCCTCTCTCTCTCTCTCTCTGTCTCTCTCTAGCCTCGCACGGCCCTGGTGTAGCTCTCCTTGCTTCCCCCGGACGACGCGGCGGTGAAAATCGGTTTCCGGAACGCGTGAACGCCTCGCTCGCGGCTACCTAGTGCGAAATCCTACGCCAGTGAGACAGGACCCCAACGGAAAAGGACACCCTGCCGGACAGCAGCGGCCGGGAGGATCACAGGCCGAAGAGGTGGGAGCCATGCCGCCCGGGCGAGCTTCCCTCGAGGTAGCCAGGATCGTCCGGCATCCCTGTCCTTACGGTGTACTCCGTTCCCATCGCCTCTTTTGAGGTAAGAGTTCTACGATCTATTCTTCTTTATATATCTCTCACTTTTCTCTGTCTCTCTTTTCCTCTCTCTCTCTTCCTCTCCCTCTCTCCCTATCTCTTTCTCTCTCTGTTTCGCGGTCTCTCGCGACTGACACTTTCGCGACTTTACGCCGCCTCTCCGGGCAGCCGTAAAGCTCTGGAAGAGTGCACGTCACCACCGTATCCTCCAGGACCCGGGCTTTTTCCGAAGCTCCCCGCGGGTTTGCGGGTGTCACTGTTTGACCCTGCCACACTGTCCACCCTCTGGCCACGAGATCTGGACACAGTACGAAAGCGCAGATCCCGGCTTTTCGATTCAGTCTTCCTCGACGAGGCTCAAAGTGTCTCACCGACGTGCTGTCCTAGGGTGTAGTCGAGCTACCTTGTTACTTTTACCATGTCCGATTTCCCGATTGATCGGGTAACTAATTGGACCCCGTCGACCGTGTTGCACCGCTGTTAGACGATTCGGTATTCCGCTTTTATTTGTTGCTTTCGCAGATCGTAGCTTGATAGACTGGTGTGTGCTGGTTCGTTCAAGAAACAGCGGACAATGACGTTCTAGGGTCAAAGCTCGACCCCAGCGTCATCGAGCAGCCTCTGTTGACATTCGGGGCGCACGGCGAGGCTTCCGGCTACGTTGGCCAGCCTGCCGATGCGGCGACGGGCACCTGTTCCAGAAACACTGCCTCTGTCTCTCGTTCGATGCGCGGCGTAAACATCGGAGGCTTTAGAGTCGCTTTGCCTGTGAAATCCTCGGATGAATGCTCTATTTTCGGATTCGTCCTTCTTTCGGATTCCAACGATCGAATACGGGAACTGTGTCGAACCAGTAAATCTTAATAGCGCTGCTCTTTCTGGCTCCTGGACCGATTCACGCGCTGAATCGAGACTACCAGTTCTTGCCGCATAGTGACCGATTGATCGAAAATTCTGTTCTTATTCGGTGGGGAACTAGATATATTTTTCTGGATGCTCTGCTTCTGAAAATTTACTCTTCCTTTTTCGAAGAATTATCTGAAATTATCGCAACGGAAATGGTGCATGTAAATGTAAAGGGAGACGAAACTTCCGCTTGACGAGTAGTCAGCATCTGCACAGAGTAGTTAGTCGCAGTTTCGAAGTTAATCTGTTCGAAAATTCGATTCCCCTCTGTTGATCAATAATTTGGAACTTTGACAGGACTTCCCCTGCTTGTGTTTCAGTTTGGAGCCCTCGATTAGACTACTGGAAATAGAAGCGATGCTACAAATGTTCAGAGACACGAAGTTTTTTCATTCGTGGAGAAATAAAAATTGTTTGACCTTTAAAGGACCGTCATTGTTAAAATTTATATATATATATATATGTCCCCGGCCCTCTAAACAGTCAATAATAATTAAGAAAAATATTAAAATCACGGAACGAGGTATGGCTTTGTGAATTCGTCGATGACCTCCGATTATCTGGCAGTAATGACCAAATTGTCAGGGTGACAAAGAATTCGGCTTCTCGGCCGAAATTAACCGCGAGGCCAGTATCTCGCGAAGACCGGCGCGTTTCACAGCTGCGAATAATTATTACAGTGCTCGAAATTTTTGTCGGAATACGTGACCGTATGTTCCAAGTGAATCTCTTATTCGCTTTTCACGGTGAAATATCGTCATTACCTCGCAGCCGCATCTTTCCGTGACTGTATCTTCGAAGTGCTTCTATTGTGTTAGTACATTTTTGTAGTGCCGTTCTTATCGTTCAGCGCCTGTTCAATTTTATTCCGATGGTGAAATATATACATAAAAATGCGGCAAACGTTCCAAAGCATCTGTGGAACGCTCCACGGAATTCACGGGAAGCGAATGAAACAGCGAAGCAAATGTTCCGGGCGGTTTTCTTTATTTTCGAGTGAGAGATCGTTAATTACATAAATTGCACTTGCTCGCTCGTGTTCTTTCTATTGACAGGTAAAGCGGAATCGTTTCGTTCCATTAAATTCTGTATTGTTGGCAAATTGTACGCTCGAATGATTTAGGTGAAAACGTCTGTGTGGTCTCTGGAGTACCCTTAACAAGTACTCTACATATATATATATATTTTTTTAATATTAACGATGTAAAAAGGGGATGTGTACAGCCTTAAAATTTAATGAAACAACTGTGCAGTTTTTTCCGAAAAAATCCAGAAGACTGCTTCGTTTGGCAACCGAGTTTTGCTGGCGGTGTTTCCGACTGGTTGTTGATAATTATGCAACTCTTCGATTGCGCATTGTTTGTAAATTGCGCGCTCGGCTGTGGCACGAAACTGCTTCGGTCAGCCACGCTAACCTCGCTGTCGATGATTCGTTAGAGAGGTTCGCGGAGTTACGTCGCCAGCAGTTTCGCAAACGAAACGAAACCGGGCGAGAAACGGAATTCGCTCATCGATTCCGCGATTCCAACCCAAAGAGCAAGCAAGGGAACCGGGGTTTGCCCCGGAGGTTTCTCGGGGGAACAATACCTCGAAAATCGGCGGTTCCCGGCATCGGACCGACCTTATTTATTTTTAAAGGCCCCGATCGCATCGGTTCGCGCCAGCACCCGACGCAAACAGAGCCGTATTTATAGAAGTCAGACACTGAAGCTTCGTTGTCGCGATCGAGCGTCGGCGAACGGAAGTGCGCAACACCGAGGCGCGGTATTAAATTCCTGCCGCGGAGGCGTCGGGAAATATTCCACGGCGATATTGTGCCGCTTTGTGCAGCACTGCCTTCGATACTTTCGTCTAAAATTTGTTCTCCACCCGAGACTCTAATTCAACGTGTAGCCGCCGGGTCGAAATGTTCCGTTCCGAATGTTTCATTCCAATGGAATTATAAAGGCTGTTCTCACTTTTCTGAGTAGTTGAACAGACTCGTATGTTGCGGGCAAAGTCAAATTAAAAACTCTGCGCTTCTACGTGCATCCTGTTTAACTTTGAAACGTGGCACTGCTCTTTTAAAATACGGTACGTACCACTGGAATTTTTGTAAAATTTTGGAAAAATTACACTAAGCATCTCTGGGTATGTGGTTTAGGGCTGCGACGTGTTCGAATAGTTAACAAATAGTTTGTTCTACATTTTCAAATGTTCAAACAGCTTAAATCTGCATTATCGAAATGAAAAAGGGTGTTCGCTTTTCCCTGAAAAAGCATCTACTACGCGCGAGAATGTCAACGACTCGCAATCCAAAGATTTGTGCTTTGAAGCTAGACATTTCAAAGAATTTCTGCTCTCGATTACGCGGCGAAGCAGATTGCGTTCGATCGGGGATGTGGGTCGTTTCTCAGACGGTTTATACTCGGCGGTCGATCCCGGTCCTAACTACTCGCAGCACTATAATCTGCGGGGAAGGGCAAAGCCGGGTTCGCGTTGAAAACGTTGCGAAACGGAATAAGGCGAACGGAAACGCTGGAACTCTCGCCCGGCTTCTGCTCGGGAAAATAGGGAAGGGACGCGGGTCGCGTACAAAACGGTCGCTTTTGTTTGTTTTTACGTTGCATCGCGTTCTCTGTTAAGCGAACGCCGAGCCCAAGGGACGCCTGTTCGGCGAACGGCAACGTTATCCCGGCTTCGGGCTCCCTTAAATGAGTTTTTACGTCGACGTAACGGAGAACGGGCTCCGCGTCGCGGGCTTTGATCCAGCCACGCAGGCGAATTAACTCACCCCTCCGACAACGAAAATCCGCCCGTTTTGTTTTGTTGCTTAGAGACGCGCCCGCGGATTCAACGGTTTAAACATGGCGAACGGTAAAGCCCGCAAGACGAGCCCACGGAAAATCTGAAAACAATGGCCGAGCCGAACGAGTCTCGAACATAGCGCACGCCCTGGAAAAAGTTTCGATGGAATTTCGGGGAAAATTCTGCCGCGAACCTCTCTGTCCCCAGTCCTCGTATTTTTCCACGCTTTTGTAAATAAATACCGTCCGCTGAAATGCTAATTTGTATTTTGAAGGAATGCGCCGCTTCTTCTCTATTTGAAGTAACACATTTTATATTTATAACGCTTGAACTTGTATTATGTTAATTTTTGTTCTAAACCGGTGGATCCCTTCGGGAGACAAAGGCAGGGACGAAGGGCGCTTGCGTACATGAAAACTTAATTTCGTAGGGTTGCTTGGGTGTTTAATAAAAAGGGGAAAAATTGCGTGACCGAAGGGGAAGGCACGAAGCTGGGAGATTCGCGGAGATAGAACGAAAAATTGGTGAGTGTGCGCATCGTAAAATCGTGGGAAGCGTTAAGAAGCCACGGTCTAATAAATTCCGAAGGAGCCGGGAGCGGTTCGCTCTTCGACAGAACGACCGGGCCGGAATTCTTCGAGGATGCCGTCTCAGAGGGATAGCCGGCATTCTTGGCGAGCGTGTTCGCGAGCGCGTACGACAATAAGTCACGCTCGAATTTGCAATAGCGTCGGCGCGGTGTCTAGCCGATGGGAACACAGCTCGTTCCCCGGGGATACGCAAATTTTGGCAGCCGTGGCGGCCCGTAAACCTCCGGGTTACGTCTCGTCGCTTCCGGCACACGATAACGACCGGGCGGTTTCCGTAAAATCTGCCCGATTTTAAGGCTAACTCGCGCGATGGTCTCCCGAAGACGGTAACGCTGTTCCGGGATTTTTTAAACGAGATGAAAATCCTCGCGAAATTTCACTCGGCAGTCTCCAAGTGTCTCATCTTTCTTACGGACACTCGTACACGAAAGTATTCGAACGCTTACAATTCTGACATTCAACTAACGAGATATGTATGTTAGATCAAAGAATTTGATGTGACATTCCACGTATAGCAAGGGATGGGTCTCAAGACTACATACACGAAGTTAGAAAATAATTTAACGATATATACCGTTTTTGCAATACATATATTGTAAACACGTGCCAGTCGTGGCACACGAAAGTATTTGAACTTTGGACAACTAACAATTTCCGACGCTAATGGAATGTAGACAAACAGTTTCCAACGCTCACAGAATGAAAACAAACGTTGCTTAGTTCGCTAGCAGTCGGTACAGGGCAAACAGTGTTAAAAATTTCTGTCACAATTTTCATTGTAAACGCTCTAACAAAATGAATCGCAAGAAATCCGAAACAAGCAAGTCGATCAGGGAATTAATAATAACATGATATAAGGAAGGCAAATCATTAAGTGAAATTGCAAAACTTGTAAACAAAAGTAAGTCTACGATTCGTTATATTGTGAATAAATTTAATACGCAAGGTAACATTGCTACTAAGCCCCGTTGTGGACGTCCAAAAAAGCCGACTGAGAGAGAAGAGAAAACGATCATACGAAAAATCAAACAAGATCCTTTTACTTCTGGATCACAATTGGCATCAATGGTGGCTACACAGTTCCAGAAAGAAGCGCATCCCGATTTGTGTCGTCGATTATTAAGAAATAATGGTTTACATGCACGAGTTCCAAGACGAAAACCATTCATTAGCAAGAAAAATAAAATTTTGCGTTTACAATTCGACGTAAAAAAATTTGGAGGAAACAGAAGACGGAATTGGAATAGCGAAATCTACGGCCGACTATTAAACATAATGATGGATCTGTATTAGTTTGGGGCTGTGTGGCATCCAGTGGAGTGAGATACCTTGTGTTCATTGACGGAATAATGGACAAAACAAACTACTTAAAAATTTCGCAGGAAATTCTAAAAGACAGTGTATCAAAATTGAATTTACCAAGTAATTACTGGTTTCTGTCGGACAATGATTCTAAACATACCGCTAAAATAGTCAAAGAATGGGTATTGTATAATGTTCCACGCGTGTTGCCACATCCACCGCAAAGTGGTTGATCATCCACGCAAATGGGATGAGGTGGAAAGAAGATTGAGAACTACAGTTATTACTTCGAAAGAAGCGTTAAAACGAAATGTTATTGCAATATGGCGATCCATAGATCCAACGGTTACTTCTAAGTCAGTTCGCTCGATGGAAAACAGACTTAGGGCCGTTACAAAAGCAAACGGTGGTCCAACTTCCTATTAAAACTTTAAACTATTCAATTTAAATAACTGTTAAATGTTCCGTTCGAATACTTTCGTGTGTCGCTTCTAGTACGTATTTATAATAAATGTATCGTAAAAACGCTTTGTTGGATTATTTTCTAATGTGACTTATGTAGTCTTAAGATCAACCTCTTGTTATATGTGGCGAATTACTTCAAATACGTCAATGTAACATACATATTTCATTAGTTAGAATACTCTCGTGTACGAGTGCACGTGTAATTTTGCCGTCAGTCTGGATAAGGGTATTTTTTGTTGTTCCACGTTGTTCGAATATAAATTCTGGCCTTTTAGTTGCGCCTGTGCATGTATATTGTAACATGCCCTACTTTACTTGTCTGATCGGAGACATGTCTGTTGTACTTGTCCGTCTCGAGGCACACCTCTTCTATTTATCTGGTCGAAGACAATACTAACTTATCTTTGTCACTGATCTGCTCAGGGACCATTGTGCTTCCACGTTGTCACAGAATAGGCTGCGATATTCTTCTTATCTGTTAGATTGGCGACTGAATTCGTCATCTTTAAGTTGCTGCGAGGAAAGTTGTTTACGGATGTTGCACAAATTGTATATTGTCAATTTATTTGGCAACTTGATAAATTACACGTGGGTCGTAAGTGCCCTACTTTGCTCGTCTATCGCAGATAGGTTGGTTCTACCTGTACGACAATAGGATGACCCATTCTACTTAACCGATAATAGACCTGTTCTACTTGTCTGATCGTAAACTGTATTGTTTTACTTGTCGTGTCACAGGTAACTTTGCCAATATTTTTTGTACAAGATCGATGCCTGTATCGCTTGCTAGTCTAACTATGGACCGACTTATTTCCGCTGAAATTGGACGTCTTATAATATTATTATAACAAGCGAAACCGTTTTTCGATGCAGCCGGTACATTTTTCCCGAGACTTTCCGCAGCATTGCGGACGAGAAGAGGGAAATTTGACCGACGGATAAGCACGCCCATAGAAATAGGAGATTCCGGGATTTGTATGGGGCTGGAAAAATTTCCAATTCGGCCCGAACGCGATGGAATTTGAAGAATTCCGCCGCGATGGGAAATTTATGCCGCGAAACGTCGTGGATCCGGGAGGAACTTCTGCCTTCTGAGTGCCCATTCGTTTGCCTGATATCCAATTCCGCTTCGATTCTCCGCGAAATTATCTTTGTTGAGTTTCCGAAGCTCGTCCCCCTACTGGAAATAATGTTACATCCGCGGAACAAGTTACAGGAGTTTCGGTGCAGCCGAGAAGCAAAGATGTGTCTGCTCTGAAATTCGGCTCGGTCCGCGGCGAACTACTCGACGGGAAAACTCAATTTTATCTCATAAAATTCTGAATTCTGGAAGCAGAATTTTTTTACGAGCTAGCAAAGAAGTTCCCTCGCGGAACTGTTGTTTTAACGCGTATTTATTTCACAGGGAAATGAAACGTTAGAGAGACAGAAAGTTCACGAAAATTTGAATTCGTGGTCTTTCAACGCACTCTGTACAGCGTTCTGTTTCTAATGCACTCAAAATCACTTTGGTGCGTTCCAAAGATGATTCGATTCGCTCGGAGGTTCCTTCCTCGGGCGACTAATTTAATTAGAAGCGTGCGTGCGACGATAACGCAGTTATCGGACGTCATCGCGTCATCCCCTGTTGACGCGCGACCATTTTACGATGCCTAGCTACTCTGTTCGGATTACTCCGGGATCTATCCTACATCGAACTTGTCGTAAACCAGCGAATGGGCAGTTCGTAGGTACTGGCAGATGCATCTATTTCCCTGGAACGGCTTCCGTGAATTCCTGTTTGTCCTGAGCGAAGGACGGGGTTAGAATTCATTGACGGCGAGGCAAGGTTTAACCGCGTAATAATCGTGAAATCGGTAGCAATTTGCTGCAGGGATCATGTTTAATTAAGATACACCGAAACGATGGTTGGATCCCATTTCAGTTTTGTTTGTTTGTAAATTATACCTTTCTACGTGGCCTTACTATTTGTCCGACTATACACCGTTTCTGTTTCGATTTTCTCTCGTTTCTGTTTCGCAGACAGCTCCTATGTTATTTATCAACAACAACACCCATAACGCTAGTCCAACAAAATCAGGTCCCTCTCTAGCATGTCCAAACAACTTAAATCCACCAACTACCGACAATAGTTTAATTAATGGTTAATATTTGATATACAGTAATACACGGGTCGTGTTCATATTCAAAATACTTGGCGAACGGTGTTCGGGCACAACCCACGCCGAGGAGCTTTCCGCTGGCCCGTCGCCACTTCGATTTATCGACACACGTGATATCCAAATGAGGCAAACTTTCGCAAATTAGGACACCGGGACATAGAGAATCGACGAGGCGAGCGTTCCTAATCGACCATCGGATAATTCTTGTTTAAACTCGAAATCGTGTTTCGACGCCCACGCAGCTCATATCGAAACACGTCGAAGCGATCGAAAGCGTAACGTAATTATCAGGAGCGCGACGCAAAAGAAATTGAAAATATCGAGCTTGATCCTGGTACTTTATTTTTCGTTCGCTGATCGCGACGAAGCTCGTTAATCGAGATCCCATTATTTCCGGGCTGGGTAAGAGGATAGAAAATTATTACACTCCTCGCGTAATCGATACACCTGCGCAAATAATCGAATAAGGCCTTCGTTCGGATCAAACGAGGTGTCTGGGAGGAATCAACCTTGTTATATTCGATCGATTTTTCGCGAATTCACGTGCCTATCAAAATATTACAATATAAATTTGGAACGTCCGTGGAACAAGCCAGCGACATTACGAATTTTCACCGGAGAATTTGAAGAACAAGGTAGAGATATTATAAATTTAGAAACATTGGGAATTCAGCGAACAAGGTAGACATGTTACGAATTCAAAAACTCTGCTAGATTTATAGCTGGAGAAGTCATAAATTTGAAACTACTGAATAATTTAGGCAGAACGTCGGAGATCCGATGAAATTTATATCCGCTTTTCTAAATTGAGTCGCAAGCAAGAACGATGGACGAAATTTTCAAAAATCCTCGACAGTCGATGGATGAAAATTTTCACAACACGTCGCACACCTTTGTAAAGAGGCCTCGCGTGAAACGTGTTACCCTAATTGAAAGTGAAGCTGAGAAATCGATCATGAACGTGACTTCACAAACCGATGGATGCACTTTAAAGAGAATAGCGATACAAAAATAATATCGCGTGAACAAATGTTCGCGTTCCCTGTTGCATGGTTTGCGACTTGTTTTCGAGTTTTGGTCGTGTCCGTGTTCAATCTTTCATAAACCTCGTTCGCTCGTGATTGATTGATTGTCGGGTGAGAAGGATGAGTTACGCGTTTCTCCTTCGGGTTGTACAGCGGAGAATTATTATATAAACTTACACGGTGTATTGGACAGGCGATGTACAGGGTGGTCCGTTTAAGTAAGAACACCTAAATATCTCTTCAGGTTATTGCGATGCAAAAAATATTTGTTACGTAACGTGCATGGTGTTGATGGACCAAATGTTTGGCACGAATATTTTTTTCCGAGGGACATTTTTTTCGGAGTTGTCAAGGTAACCGGTGTTTTTTTGGTACATAACTACATTTTTCTTTATCGCATCGTGTAACCGATGGAAAAATACATTCGGACATGTATAATAACATGACCTTGAAACGACCTTGATCCTCGAAAATTAAAGGTTTACCTAGAACCGATGTCGAATATCTTCGGCCACGACTGCTTCCTATGAATGCGAAGAAAATATTTTTTATCACGCTAAGAATATCGATCAACAGATGAATGTACGCGTTAACCGTTAAAACAACACTCACGTTCTCTTAAGTTATCATCAGAGATGTTCAAAATGGCGTCCTTCCACGTTGATACATTTTCTGAAACGTGCAATGACCGACTGCATCACAATAACCTGAAGCGATATTTAGGTTTTCTTACTTAAACGGATCACCCTGTATAGACTGAGAATATAACTATAACTGAAATTAGGGAATATTTATTTGACAATTCCGCGGGTTTCGAATAATATTTCGTCGCTGGAAAAAAAATATATACAAACCGAGCGAAGAGTGCTTGGTCTACGAGAGAAGTTCCTCCATGGAAAAAATCAAGAGGGCCATCGGGACGAGCGCGAGAAGTTCGATAAAAACGATTGTTCGGGGGTGTAAAATCCGAAGCACCGATGAAGCCGGGTCCGCACCGAGTACAAAAGCGATTCCGATGATCATCGGCAGTTTTTGTGGGACACGGCCGGTCGTTAGCCTCGTACAGGTTGTTCCGCGATCGTTTTCATTCGTCGTGCTATTATCGAGGGGTGGGGGTTTTAACAATTCGGCGCGACAGGGGACGCGCGGTACCGTTCGAAATCGGAAAATTGAACCGGCGGATTAACGCGGGTCGCACGCACCGCGGGACACTCCTCGTTGATCTCTTAATTCGCGAAAAGTTCTTTCGCAACCTGGCAGCGCCGGCGAGACGCGGAATTTCAACGAAATTAGCAAGCGTGGCTCCATTCGAAGACGAAACTTTCTCGTAAATTGCGCGGTCGGCCTTTTCGGCCGAGGCTAATGAAATTTCTGCACCCGCGATTCCGCTGAATTTTTCGTCCCCCTCTACCACAGAGGAATTCATCCATGCGGGGTCGCGGAGGGCGGGGAGGAAATGAGTTTTCGCGGGACAGTTTAATTACCGGAAGCGTCCTTTTATTTTTATCGACCGTTGCGACGCGCGGCGAAATTCACCCCGCGAATTTCTGCGTCTGAAATGAAGCTACTTACGAGCCACGATGGAATTAAAGCGGTGTTCGGACGGCTCTATCGCTCGCTGAAATACCCTGGAAATTTGCATCCTCCGCGAGCATGGCGGCGTAAAATGATGCTCGGGTGATTCGATCGTGTAGACTTGTAATCGATTCGGTGAGCCGCGGTGGACGAAGAGATTTTTTACCGAATTAAAGAAGAAGGCAACCAGAAGCAACAAAACGTTCGAGAAAAAAACCGTATTTCCCTTTTTATCTACATTCAAATCAACATTTTTTTCGATCGGTCTTCTGTAAATTTCCATACATTCCTGAAGCATCGTCGCAAAACGCGTTTAAAGCTTCTGCGAGCATTGATTCACTCATCTTTTGCCCATCGCGCCGGCCAACACTCGAAATAACGATATCCTCGGACCAGCGTGAACCGATACAATACCGACCATGAAGTTTGTTATCACCCTGTGAATTCCATGGTTGAACCGGGTCCCCTTTCGGTTGACCAGATTCGTCGAATCTTCCGGGACAGGCTGTTGTTATCTTATTATCGGCGGCATTGTCCCAGAAGTTGAACGACGCCGCTCCAGTTGTCCCGTTTGTCGGGCCGGGCTTGGAAAAAGGGACGATTTTCATGAGCGAAAAGTTCATTTTCCTCGGAGCGAGGCGCGACGAGGCGCGACGGAATGAAACGGTACGCTTGTTTCATTCGGTCGTTTCGCAAATCGGCCGTGCACGGTTTCGAGTCGCGTGGCTGCCTTCGTTTTCATCGTCGACGACCGTCTCTTTCTTTCTCCTTCTCTCCCCCAACCATACACTCTCGGAGAGTATTATCTGCGGACCCCTGTTCCCGCTATTGTCATCTTTTTTCGAGGGACAATTTGCAGGGAACACGAGTCCTGAATGGAGGACCCGGCGCGGTCCGAGATTTCTCTTCGCATTCAATCCGCATGCCTCGGAATCGCCAAGCTGGTTCACTCGGAATTAGGGTGAGCACGTCGCGTCGCCGTGTGCTCCAATCAACTCGCCTAACAAAACGTTCTCCTTCAGTTAAAATTATTACTCTTAATCATTCGATTCTTTCGCGGCGCAATTTCTCCTGGAAGAAGAATATGACTTGCGGATTATTTTTTCTTCTCGAAAAAACTGGCTAGAAAATTTATCGTCCACAAAATCGCGACTTTCGCGAACGCATTAGGCCGTCGGTGAATATAACGGATTCTCGCGAATTCTTGACGAGGTCTCGCGTATAGCTCGCAGTCGGTTCTATCGAACGCAGGGCATTCATTGGTAATCATTTCCTAGCGTGCCGCAGTGCACCGATAAATTCCGCGCGACTGTGCGTTTTACAATATGGCTCGGACTGCGACTGCACTTCCGTAATTCAATCGAATTTTCGTGGAACGCGCATCGTTCGGTGCACGGAACCCGGCGCGGCGCCACAATTCCGCGTATGCTGCTCCGAACGGCGCGCAATTAACCGTCATTAAAGTATTTAATAATTTGCGGACGCCAGTCAGGTATGGAAAATCCACGGTTTACTGCAACAACAATAACCCGATGATAAACTTTACGGACACACGCGCGCGTGGAAACCCGGCCTCGCGGCGAACGCGCCTCATCCGTTCATTAGAATAATCAGGAGTAAAAGTTTCGGCGAAAACCGAGAACGCTGCATTGTTAACGGGAATTAACGTAAAGCGGCGGATCGGATTCGATTTTATCGAACGTCTGCATTGTTGCCGGCGTCAATATTGCGCGTGCGTGTTAATTTTAATCGCTCCCTCGATTATACATATGTGTGTTGGCGGATGCTGAATATTCCGTGAATTTCTCTGCAAATTAATAAATCGCGTTGTCGAGCTGAAAACAATTTAGAAGGCCAATCGTACCGGTAAAAAGTATTCGCTCGAAAAAATTAGTTAAAAAATTCAGAAACTGCGGAGCTCGACCAATATTCGCGAGTTGATTTTCCAAGCTCTAACCTCGTTAAAGCGAAGTAATTAATGTTTCTCCGTATTGCGACGCGTGGAATCGTGTTTAGGTGCTGGAGACCCGACCCCCGACGCCTATCTCACGTTCGATCTTCGAGCACGTCCCTCGGAAGGATACGTCGCGACTGAACGGTAAACGACGGGACCGATTCTCTCTGCTTCCGGTACGTACGTTTCCCGCGTGCACATTCTTTAAATTTTTATCATCTTCAACTAGTTCTCGACGAACGAACCTCTTGTTGTACGCGGGAACGAAGCACAGTCGATTGGAGGGTGGTTCGTTGAGGGTTGACGAGCAATAATTTATCTTCTGGGGATAACGTGAAATTAATTTTATTTTTCGCGGTTCGTCGGCGGTTGATGGGCACTAATTTAAGTTCCGGGGGTAATGTAAAATTAATTTGATTTCTGACGGTTCATTCGGGGTTAATGAGCATGAATTTAAATTCCCCGAGTAAGTTCAAATTAATTTGATTTACAGATAAACTCCCGTTTCAGGGGGAAGTCTTTGCATGTTCTTTGCGGTGTATCGGTGGTATTCCATGAAGGAATAAATTTAAAAGAAATAGAAGCCAATGCGAGGCGACCAAACTTTACCGGCCACACCCAGCGGGATCGAACGGAGTCGATGGAATTTTGTCGAAACCGCTGGCGATGCGATGGAAAGAAGAAAGCGACGGCAGGAGAAGCCTAGGGAACATCTCGCCGAATACTATAATAGGTGTGGGCGGAGATTTCCACCGCGGAAAAATTGAATCGTTATCATGAACCGCAACCGGCTAAGGCTGACGCGTGCGGTTTTGTTGCTCGTGCCGGCTTATGACAGAACTATCGATCCTACTACTGGTCCAACTCGAACTTTTCCTCTGCGCTACCACCCACCGCCCCCGCATCGTATATCCCAAATTCCTCTCCCTACCTCTCACTCCCATTCCCCCCTCTCTCCCTCTTCTCCGCACTCTTTCTATCTTGTTCGGCCCCGATCTCGTGCGTGAAACACACTTCGAGAGAACGGGAAGCGTTACGCGTCGAGGGCGCGCGTTCACCTCGCAAATTGCGTTATTTCGATAATCGATTTCCTTCTTCTCGCGAGCAAGCTCTTATCGGGAACTTTGATTGAGTTTCGGATTAATTATGCCCGGGGAAACTTGACGGGGCGAAGCCTCGTTCTTCACTGTGTCGCCGATTTTCAGAATTTTCTCGAAGGTTCGCGATGTATGCGCGGTAAACTCTCTGTAGTTGGCGTTCCTATTGTCGGGCGGTGCTCCAACGACGTAGATAGTGTTTACACACCCTCCTGACTCACCCTTTTTGGTCCTTTGCTGGAAACTTGTAGCGAAGTAATACAGTTACCGAAGTGAAAATGTTAAATGGTATCCAGCGACTCTCGGGAGGACTCGCGAAATCACGTTGGGTCCTCGTCGGTATCGTTCAATTCCAGATTCAGGGAATCTTTCTCCTAAATTCATTCCAATTAACTATCGGCACGGCAACGAATTTTCTGCGAGGAAACTCTACGAGGAATTGCAAAGGGATGTTTCGCCGAGACGTTTCTGAATTGGCCGGATCGAAGAATTTAGGGACATTTGTGCATAACTTTTGAACCGTTTGAGATATTGAAATGAGGGTTAAACTAAAAAATATTATAAAATCATCTCTTTCGAATAATATATGTTAGAATACATTTTTTCTTTAATTTGTTAGTTAATTGTTTTATAAATTTTTATTTAGTTGTCGAATAAGTTGCTTTCCTTGTTGAAACCATTGTATGATAATTGGAAATTCAAACCTTATAGTTTTCTTATGTACAGGGTGACCCACATAACTCTTAACAGCTCATGGAAATTAACATATCATGGAAATATCTGACAAAACAATGTTTCAGACAAAATTTACTTGTTTTTTCCTGTAGAATCTAAATATGTAACGTTTTATAGGGGGTTCCATTTAAAATGATAAAGGTGCCACTTTACGTTTATGTGGTTAGAAAGGCCCTTCAGATCTATGCAAGTTAAGACCAAGAACATTAAAATCTATAGCATAGTTTTCGAGATATTGATGTAATTAAACAACTATAAATTGCGAAGGTGGACGAAGATGGAAATGATTCTTGTACGGTCATTCAAACGAAAATGTACCGAAAATATTCCTGCTTGTTAGAGTCTGGGATGTTTTGGGGGAAAAAATATATCCTTTGACAAATATACCAAATTTTTTTAATCCGTCACGTATCGGTCAATATTATTTCTTAAATATATTATCATTAGTTATTATTAAAAAAATATGTGATTTCTTATTGAGAAGGGATGCTCTATATCGTACAAAAAAAAACTAAGAGAAAATATTGGACGAATAAACGAGGACATCGCAAAGAACTTAAGCAATTTTGCCTGATGAAATATGCTACTTTCGGAACGCTCAACTTTAAGTGATCATCGTAACTAAAAGATTTATTCAATTTCATAAATTTCTTCATTTTCGAGGTCTGTAGAAACTTCAAAGCGATACACGCAGATTAGTTTTCAATTTCGAAAAGTCGACTTTTTGGTCGAATAAATTGAAAAATTGAAATTCTTCTCGATCGAAAATGTGATATATATTAAATTTTGTGTTTTCGGCGCACGGTTCGATCATTAATAGACAACCAGCAAGTTTGCAAATTAATTTAACTCAAAGTTTCGATCCCTGTATGAATCATCTTCGAGAGAGACATAGAATTTTTGGTCGAATGTCCCTAAATTCTTCGATCCGGCCGTGCGCCGGTCCGTATAGCATTAAGTATGCCACTGCCAGTGACATGGTTTCCGGGGACGATTCCGGTTGCGCCTCTCGAATTTTGTGAGCGGCCGCGGTTTTCTCCAAGAATGTTAGTTTCACTCGTCCGAACAGATACTGCTGCTGTTTCTACTCGTTTCATGCGACGCTCCGTTTCGTTCGGTTGATCCTCGGTTTAATTGACTGGATGCATACCACGCTCGGTCTCATTGTCTGGGAAGACACTACGCCCCCATTCTACTTGTCTGAATAGACACGGTTCGTGATCTTCTAGGCTCTCCCTGTATACACTCACTATTCCACTTGTCTGGCTATGAACGTCCCTATTCCACTCGGCCGACTATCAATCTTCTACAGTCCCTTTGTCCGACGCCCGGCCCATTCCACTTGTTTCGCGATAACTTACTTGTGATGCGACCTGTCTGATCTGGGACCGTCATTATTCTATTTATCAGATCGAAGATCGATCGCCCCTCGATTCATGTTATTCCCGGCAGGCTTGGATAGATAAACTGGACGCTTAACGGGGCTTCTTATCCCGGATGAATAGACCGCGGATTTGATGCATTTACGATGAAAATGGATAGGTCTAATTTCTGACAGTGAAAGAATTTGAAGAATTTAACCCTTTGCGCTCGGAGCTATTTTAACTGCAAAATTAAACATTTCTTTCGATCTAGAATATTTCCATTCTGTATTATTTTTAAATTTTGTGGATATGAAATTGATGTAATACCTCGTACAATACTTGAATGTTGAGTAATTGATTAGATACCGACAGATCTAATAATGTAAACAATATTTTAAATAATAGTACAGCAATTATTAATGGTGCCTCGGAGGCGTCACTCGAGTGCCAAGGGTTAAATATACCACTATATTACTTTCAACCTGTTAACGCGTTGAGCGCCACACGAATTTTTAACACTAGGTTTACGGGACCCGTCAAAATGACGGGTTCTAATATTCTTAATTTGCGGTTTTTAAGATTGCGAAGATGCTTCCCTGAGAAATTATTTACTAAATTTAATTCTTGGGGTATATACTATCGGAAAAATGGCCAAAAATTTGGATAGACACATTCTTGTTATGTTTATAAATTAATGTGAAATAGTTATATTTAGACTTCCGTAAACCTAGTGTTAAGGAAATCCCCGTCAGACAACCGTTTTGATGTTTACCGTGTTTCAATAAAATCCATTAAAATGCCTTAACGATATAATCCTGTAATAAATGAAAATTAAGTAAATTTTAAATAAACTTTCAGTAATTACTTAAAACTGTAAATTTTGTAGTTTTATATCATATTTCACATTGTCGGTCACCGGTGGTTGACGCGGCACTCAACGCGTTAAACATATTCAACAAGAAATTAGATATTTAATTCACCCAAGCTTGTTGCAATTCAGGTAGAATGACAAATGATGCCACTACAGTGTTTAAAATTACTATAACACGGATAACAAAGTTATGGTAAAGGATACCTTTAAGATTCGCCCGATCAAAGTTACAAGTCGAACATCAGCGATTATCGTCACTGTAGAAACGCAATCGTATAGGGAAAGTTCAAGAACACAATGCTCGTTTGCCTCAGTGGCAGGATGCAGTAACGAGTCTTTAAATCACCTTCCGAGCAAGCTAATTAATTTCCATGAATCCTGGATTGTTATGAATGTAGGATTCGTTTCTGCCTGTCGAAAAGCGAAGCCAAGTTTGCACGTAGATAGACGGCAAGCCGTGCTAAAGTCAGCACAGGCGGTCCCGACCGGGTCTGTTAATTACCAGCGGCGCGATGCCGTTTAATTAGCGATGATTTACTGCAAATTGACACCGCGACGTCATACGTTCGCGGCGACAATGCCGAGCGCGGCACGATTGTTGCGACAATCCCGCGGAGCTGCGCGCTCGATTTACCGACAGACGGTGGCAATTTTCGCGACTCGCGAAATAAAAAAGAAAAAAAGCAAAAGGCTTTCCCAGGAATCCACGAACCCCGTTTTTTACCAGCGTTCGTTTAAATACTTTCTTCCCGGACGGAGAAGTTAATGCACTCCCCGAGGAATATTTAAGAGGAGAATAAATCGTTCAGCAGGATCGCAACAAACAAACGAGCGAGCGCGCAGCAAAAGAATTCTGCGAGAAAATAGTAGAGCTCGGACAGTTCGCGCGAACCTTCGAGGGATTAATTTAGCGCGCGAAGTCCTGAATAAATTGCAAAACTGTCTGGAAGATTGGGACAGTTGAGAGAGAGAGAGAGAGAGAGAGGCTGAGAGAGAGTAGAGCGCGCAATTATTTTTACTTCAGGGTCTCTAATTCTGTTTTCCCTCGAAAATTCATTCGTTCATCCGGGGGAAAATATTTAACAGCGCTGGTTTGGAGATAGCTCGCTAAATAAGTGTACTGTTTCGAGCGTGTGCGCGACGATGCGGTTCTACCAGGTGCAGGAATGTGTCTGCTGCACACATCGTCGAAATTGCCCCGCGAATGTCGCATCCGCGTCACGGATGAACGAGTTCTGCTTGTGTCACGAGCCTTTCAGCGCCGTTACAACGACACACGGCATTATGAATTAATGATACGACGTTGGTGGTTGGCTAAAGCGCGGTTACTCCGCTGAGGAACGTTATCCTGACCGAATTATGTCCCGCAGGGGAATTTTTAGGAACCGTATATTACTGGAATCTCTGTCGACCCTGAATCTTTAGAAAAATCCCAGCTTCAAAGGAAATGAAGAAATAGAATTGTTAGAACGAATTAATGACAACGTTTGTTGCATTTAAGAGTTTTAGTGAATTTTTCGTTTCTATCTGGCGTAGTCTGGCGCTACGAGATTTGGGACAGATTTTCGAAAACTATCACGGTGTTTATTTCGAGCAATTTTAATTAACACGGGTTGAGCAAACACTTGCAATGAAAATTTCCATTGAAAAGCAGCTGGAGCGGGCAACTGGTGGCCGTTTGTAAGCCAGGATACAATTTAATCCTTCGACAAACGGGTGGACGTATCGCAGTATTTCATTGCACTGCGCGGACCGAGTTACAAATTGCGCGGAAAGATATAGGGTTATGCGCTTCGTGCGAATTTTCGAGGCGCTTGCTCTCGCAGCGTGTCCTCGCTGGTTTGCTGTAACAAAATCCCCGTGCTCTAGGCCAGCGACAGAGATGTAATTAAATAGCAGCCATCGCACGCTAATACTGGCATCAAGGTACAAAATCTTCATGTTGCTACCCACAATTAATAATTGCACACCGTACCTGAAAAAAACTTCTACCATTCTCCTTCTACAAGAATCTACTTGTACGATTATATACTGACTCGTACCGATTTAGTGCATATTCGCCGATTATAGAAATAATCAATGAAATATAAAGTAATACATACTTGCCTGGAAAAACATCTACGTGCCACAGAAAATACATAATGTTCGGATGACGAGGTTGGGAGATCAAATCTGGATCTTATATGTATTGAATGTTTATTTGATCTCCACTGTACGCATGGAATAAACGTACATCAGTCATGAATTAAAATTGTTCACGCGTAACGCAATATTGTACTTTATTATTGATACATTGAATATAAACTGTTGTACAGCAAACAGGTATAACGAAGAGAGGAAGTGTGAGTTGTGACTGGCTCGGTATACTGGCAAGGACTAAACTACCTGATTTCTTCTGGGTAAGGGGATAGCAACGCTTGAAGTGTAATAAACTTCAGGTCAAGAAAGACCTGAAGCTTCTCCGTGTGTTTCGTGCATTTTTCGTTGTACACTCCAACACATAACGTATCGGAAACGGGTTTGTACGTTCGCAGGGTAATAGTTACTACCCTGTAGTAAATTTTTGGTGCATCGCGTACTTGACCAGCGTGTAGCGCAATTATTCAAAGAAAGCTCGTTGAATCGCGCTGCCAGGAAGCATACTAAGCGCAGGTCCGCGCGCGCGGCGCGGCGTTCGTTACTGGAGGTCCTTTATCCGGTGAAAAGTTGCGCCCGTCTCCGCCCGAAAGGATTAACAAAAGAACGATCAAAAGCGGGACGCGTCCGAGCCGGTTTCCGTTCGAAAACAACCCCTGTCAATTATACCGAGGGACTTTGTCGGTTCGTGGCGCGTAACGAGGTTCGTTTGCGCGACAAATAAAACAGGCCGACGACGAGGACGAGGACGAGCGGCTGCGGGCGTTTTGTTTCCTGCGGCGGGCCGGACCTGTCCAATTTCAGTCTACGTAAAGGAGACCATTGGCGATTTATGCCGGTTAATGCCGAAGGATGATGTAAATTAGATTTTCCGATTTTCCGTGCAGTTTCCAGTCTCTGATGCGTTCAAAAATTCTAAAAAAATATGACATATTACGGATCCTAAGGCGCATTTTAGAGAATTTTTTCAGATTTTTTTGTTGCAAACTGTGCTCGTAAGAAATGAAAAACCAACAACTGTAACTTACCTCGACGAAGCAGAAACGTCGAAAAGATTCGGTTTTTATTGGTTTTCGCAATGATCTCTCGCAACAAAAAATTAAAAAAAAATTTGATCGACCAGGTCCTTTCCATAAAAGTATGTGCTCGAATGAAGAAACTTGTTTCATATTTTCTAATGAAAGTCAGAAAATGTGAGACCGGTGATTTGACGACCGGCCGTGGTACGGTTAGTGTTAATAACCGCGATCGTTTGAGATGTTCCTCGGAATATATTGTGCCGGCACCGATGGAAATCCGCCGATCGCCGCCAAAGCGAAGCTCTCGTCGCTCGACGAACTTTATTGCTGGACGCGTGCGGCGGCGACTCGTCCGCCAAACCCGAAGATTAAATTGGAATTCGATTATCAAACCGACGGCGTTTCGCATGCCGCGCGTTGATTTACCTTTGCCGGTTGCACGATATTACAGTCGCTGGTAAATTCACGGAAATGTCTCTTTCGATGCTTTCGGTACAGCTTTGTTTTATTTACTTTCGGTCGATGGTACAATAAATGTTTTAGCTGAGAATTATGCCATTGAATCTACGGACTGTGTTACGTAGATCGTCCGTTTGATGTTTTTACTAAAAGTCTGTGTAAAGGAACGGCCACGTTCTTGTTTCCCGAAGAACGAGATTATTCTTCTTGGCCGATCACAGGCTCGTCTAGACTACTAAATTTTGTTGTTAACGATTGGGTAAAAGACTCCTGGAGGCAGGAATTAAATGAACTTGTTTGACTGCAAGCTGACATACAACTTAATCTGACAAAACGCCGACCTGTACTACTTGCTTGAATATACGTGGGCCTATGCTACTTGTCGAAATACGCACTGACCACTCCTATTTGTTCGACTACATGTTGACCTGTACTACTTAACTGACTACACACACCAGCCCATGCATACTAATTGTATGACCAAGGCCTGACCTATACTATTTGTATAAGAACGAACTGGGCTTAATTTGCTTCTCGTGTAACAAAGATTTTATCGATTCGGTAAAAACGATCGTTAAATTAGTCGTTTTAGTTGCTGCATTTTAAAAGATCATTTTGAAATTTCCACTTACGGTTGTGCGATAAGAGACTGTCGTTTCGAGATCAATAAATTCGATGATCGCGGCAATGCTCGTATCTCGAGCGGCAACGAGCGCCGTCGTAAATCTTCTCGCATGAACGTGTTTCCCATCTCGGAGAAGAAACACGCACGCCATACAGCATTCGATAATAGACATGTTTTGTCGATTCGGGATCGATACCAGCGGAATACTCTTACGCTCGACTGCACGGCCGTTTATTTCGGCGAACCGCGCTCGAAGAATAATTTCCTTTTATCTTGCACGTACTTGCTTAACATCGCGTAGGACCTGAACCATAACTTTTCACTTCAAAGGGAACTCTTCTATTAATCGATTCCCCGGAAGAATTGCATAACTAGGGCGATTTCTTCGCGAAGTTTCCTCGAAGCACCGAGCACCAAACATTTTCAATAATTGTTCAAGGAATCCAGAACTGTTTTCGAGAGTTCCAAGACTTCGCGAAGAAAGTACCGCGGTCTTATTCAACGCAAGGAGAACCGATCGAGCTCGTAATGGAAGGAACAAAGAACGGAAACACCCCTCGGTGTACTTTCAACAACGCTCTTTTTTATCCTCGGTATTTTCTTTCGATGAATTTTAAGACGACTTCGCTTGCTCAGAAACGATTCCGGTCGTTCCCAAGAAACGACTCGGTTTCGGTACGTTCCGATCGAACGGAGACGAGTCGAGCTGAAAGATCCGATATCAATTCGAGATGTCTAATTATACTAGCGCAGGAAGAAAAGTAGCATAAATTATGCAGGCTTCCGAGGCGTATAAATATTGATGAACGTTTCCCATCGTCGATCGGAGAACAAATCATATCTAATGAAATCAGATCGATTCTGTCTATTTGTGGTACTCGACAGGAAAAACCTGGGTCACCCTGTATACGCCAAGCATCGGCGAAAGGGATTTCGATGAAAGCTTTTTGAGTGCTCCCAACCAAAATTTCTCTTTGTTATTTAAAATCCAACGCTTATCGCTCATCGACGCGAAACGTTTGGGAACTGTTTGTCACGGCTCCTCATTGTTCAAAGGTGTCCGGTAATGAATGAGTTTTACTGGATAATCGAACGTCATTAAACAGTGCCACGCATTTATTAACAGCAGTCCCCGAAAACAGCGTGTCGACTGTCAGCAGCGCTAACAAACGGATTTACGGTTCGAATAGAATCTCTAATGGACCGTTGTTCGACGCTGCGATGGCTTGAAAAAGAGATCAAAGCGGCCTCTATCCACCTGCTCTATAATTTCCACCGATAGACTGCGATAAATAAGTTTCGCGCAGAAATCGAATCGCGTCCATCGTTTGTCTATTTCTAAACGGTGGATTTTGCGCTCTCGCAGCTTGCGACACTTTGCGAACAACGGCGAGATGAAACGTTTCATAGAATTTTGCTTCTTTAAGTCAAGGGACTAGACTCGTTTTGTCAGGATTGCAAGAGTGCGGGATGCGCGTTCTCATTTCTCGATAATACAAAAATGGGGTTTATCGGTAGTCAAAAACGCTAGATAAGAGATCGATCTAGTTCGCTATCGCCTTCAAAAGTCCTGTTTTTTTCGATTACGAGGTGTGATTTGCATTATTCGAAATCAGGTATTATCGGAAACGAGTCGGGATGGGATCAAGTTCAATATCTACTCACGAATCCGAGTCTAGTTCAATAACCAAGTTTCATCTCATGCGTTCCGATTACTACATAAAAGCAATAAAAGTTTCAATGATTATACTCGAAAGGTATTCATTGTATACAAGTAGTAATCGAACCTCGGAATGAGTACTTACAAGTTTCGAAAAGATACTTATAAGTACTTCACAAGTAGTACTGGAATCTCATCTTTCTGTCTCTATCATCTCCACAGCGTGTTTATATAAAAAAGAAGGAAACAGACGCGGCGCCGGAATAAAAAAATTTTGAAAGTTTCGAAACAGTTCGACCAAGCAAGATCCGAGTATATTTGCAAGTATCATTTACGTTTACCACAGTATTTGCGAAGGGGTCGAAACTGTCTGGCAAAGGTTCGAGTATACTTGAGAGTACTATTTTTTTTTTTCGGAGTACTTATAGAGAATAAAATGTGTTTTCGGCGCACCGTTCGATCTCACTCAACAATTTACTTAACCCGCAATTTCGTAAAATGTAATTCTAGTAACGTAACCTCCCGAGGAAGATCCGAATTAGGATCGAAACGTTGAAGAAAAATTTTTGAGGTTACGTTACTAGAATTACATTTTACGAATTTGGGGTTAAGTGAATTGTTGAGCGAGATCGAACGGTGCGCCGACAACACGTTTTATTGTTTATGAACGTAAAAATACGATCGAGAAACAAGAAATATTTACATATAGAGAGTTCGAATTCCATTGATCAAGGTTCGAACCGTACTTCGAAGTTTGCGAGGTACTTGATCCCATCCCTAGAAACGAGTCTACCGCTTTAAGGATTAAAATTTATCGCGCAACGACCGATCTGTTCTGCTGGTGGGGCCCAGGAGACAAACCAATTTTGCTTGTTCGATTACAAATTGATCTCTTCCACCTGTCCGATGGAATCTCACTGCTATTCTAGTAATATCCGGTTGAAAGGATAGCGATAGATGTTGTCCTTTTGAAATTGTTCGGGTCGCAAAAATCGTGTGAAAGATAGATGAAAATTTATAGACGGTTTGGTTCGACGTAACCGGTCGAGCACCAGGGGCGTCGGAAACAATTTCCCAGGAGAAATGCCGGCAATCTGCGAAGCAATCGACTGTCTATATCGATTCGATGTTGATTCTATAACCGTGGCGAGCTTCGGCCGCTGTCAAGACGTTGTTCGCAGCTTAGTCAACAGCGAACGCGGGTGAAGCAGTTGGTCAGCTTTCTCCAAGTTCCTCGTAAGCGGCGAGAGTTCGGCCTCCAGCGTAATACGTATACCGTTGCCGACTCAGACATGCCCGATACAGGTGCACACAAAACTCGTTAAGGGGATCGGAGCTCGCTACGAAATACTCGCGCCAAGCTGCTTTGCATCGTAATTGCTCCAAGGAAATTATGGTCCTGCTTCGTGTCAGATTATTATTAACAATTCAGAAATTCTTCTTTCATTCTTATCAAAAGTTGGACAAGTTTTGTAATTTAATAAAACAATCTATTCGTCTATTCTACATACAGCGTGTCAGCGTGTAACGAAAGAATTACGGTTCTCAAAGTAATTGCACGCGTCCATGGCCGGGTGAAACGAAGGAACGTACGCTGTTGCGGTTCGGTCTGGTTCCCCTCTGTCTCTGTGTGTTGGTCGGTGCGTGGCCACAAGCTGACCAATGGAACCACAAATCCCATTACACGTCTATGTTCTCCTTGGCTGCGCCGACATTTTCGTCTTAGTCCCCCGTTATTCTCGATTCGCAGTGCCTAATCTCTTGCCTAAATTCTCTTTACTTGTCTCTGACGCGACGCAAGACCCTCTCGCTGCTTCTGAGAAACAATAGACTCGGAAATTTCAGCTCCAATTACCTTTGAGAAAGCCAATGCCCATCTTTCGAAGGATCTCCTTCTCGTATGAACTCGTCACGATTACAACCTCCCGACATTAATTAGAAAGGAGCAAAATTTTCTGAACTTTGCGAAATACATTTTACTAGAAAATTTCGAAATAAAATTCTCTTGATCGCGGAAACCAAACCCTGCGTACACGATACTTAATTTCCAAACGGTTCGAGCAATGCGAAAGGGTGTACCGATTTAGTCGGTCGAGGAATTATGACCTTCATCTAGTTTAACTGGCGACACAAAGTATTCGACTCCCGGTTTTAATCTGGTTCGGTGCTTCTTAAGACGTCTGGCAATTTCGCTCGTCGGCGGACCCGGTACTCGGAACTTGAGCGATGAAATTAGGGGGTTGACGGTCGGTCATGTCGAAACGATGGAGGGTTAGAATAGTGGTAGAACCTGGAAGGCTTTAAATTAATTTCCTTCGCAGCTGTCTCGTTAGTTCTCCGAGGCCGCTTTCGAGGTCCGATCTTCAAAGACGGTCACGTTTTAACAACTTCGCTGTATCCCGAAACGTATCAAGTCACGCGAGTTCGTAATTCACTCGATCCAGTTCGCCTAGAAAATCTCGTGCGAATATCATTCCCGATTATGCACCGAGTATATTCCCTTGTAATATATTTCCTGTCAAACTTTCGAATATCCGCGCGCAGGACACCGGCGACACGGTATATCGCTTCATCGAAATTTCATGATACCCTCTGTACTTTTATATTACGTCAACTGTTCGAACTTCTTATCCTGATCGATACACATTGACCAGAAAATCTGAAATGCCAATGCGTTCTTCGCTGGATTCGCAGAACGATTTGTCTGGCCAATGGCTTTCCTTTCCCATCGATTTTCTTGGTTTATCGAGAATGTTTCTTGGGTTTGCGATATTTCTCGAAATTAACAACGTGTCTCCACTGTGAACGGTTTGCCAGTCTGTCTCTTCTATTCCTTTGATCCGGGTCCGACTAAAGATTTTCCTGTTATATCGATTTTCTCGTTGGTCCTCTGCAGAACATCTCTTCGGTTTCCGGCATTTTTAAATTACTAAAATGTCACGGTTTTCATTCCAAACGTTTATGAATCTGTTTTCGATTCTCTTGTTCCGCGTCTGATCTCGTCTCATCTTTAAATGAAAATCTCGTCTTGTTTCTACTGCAAATATTATATTATTAATAGTATATTATGAATGGCTAACTTGGTCGCAGGATTTCGAAAATCAATTTTCCAAGGAATTCGGGGACAGTATAAAGTAGAATCGATAGAAACAGTTTGAGCATTACTTTCAACACGTTCCGGTGGTCCATTAGAATTCCGCCGTGCCAAGTTCAACCTTGTCTCCGTGACCTCTCAACGCGAGAACGCGGATAGGCTAAAGATAAGGCACGTAGTCATTAATTTCGGGGGCAACACGTGCCTCGGGGTGTCGACATCGCGAAGACGCCCAGCCGTCGTCACCCGTTTGTACACCCCATGTACACCTCCAATTCTACCGAACACTAATTGTGAGCCTGTAATTTACTTACACTCGTGCCAGTTCCAGGAACGCTTTGAATTTCCCCTGGAATTTCTATCTCCGTCTTGGTTCCGTGACACGCTTTAGGCGAACACATGCTTCTTCTCGGTAGGACATTCGAAAATATCCTCGGGATCGGCGCGGCTCCTCTAATCTCGTTCATCCTGATCCTCCTGACAGTAACAGAAATTGAATTTTCTCGTCAATAAATCCTGTCTCACAAAACTGAACCCTTTAAGCCCCTAGCTCGCCATAAATTCTATTCAATCTGGCAGCCGACTAATCGCCCTTAAAAGTGCAATACGAGGTGTCATCAAAAAGTAAGGTGACCTTTTGAATTTCGCGAAATACCTACAGTCGATTTTCGTTTTCTTTTTTTTTTATGCTGGTACACTCGTCCCGAACATGCAGGGTGGGGCACTAACTATGACCACTTTAAATATTGCCATTATTTGTAATAATATGTATAATGTTATTTTATTCGCAATCTGATTCGGTAAAGGCAGGAATAATAACGGAACTGAGTTTCTCGTGTAAAAAGAGTTTTCGATTTTATTCTTAAGGTTCCTATATACAACTATTTACAAGGCTTACCTGTAAAAAGAGAAACGACATTGAATGTCAATTATTCACTAGACTTTTCCCTAATTACAATCTTAACCGGAGATATTCGGTTGATCAAATCTATTCTTTCGCGTGTTTACTCTTCCCATGACACATCCGTCTTTCTATCCTTCTTTCTCTCTCTTATGACAGTTGTCCTGACCTATTTATCAACGCGCCATGAGTGCGCGGGATAATTCAAAACGGGAGAGTACACGTACTTTCTTTACATATGAAAAAATGTTGTATACAAAAGTTGCACGGCATAGAGGGGGACATATTGTGACACAAACATTTTCTACGTGGGTGGATGCATAGAGGAGATTTCTAGGTCACCTTTATAAAGTTGATAGATCATCGAATTCTGAGTAAATATGTATTGACCTTTATACGTCCTAAATCTAATGATCAAGATTTGCAACGATCGAGGAGATAAAGCATCGATTCCTGCATCGCTG